>CM057452.1:1131317500-1131915000 GCA_016271365.2 Neoceratodus forsteri | reverse complement strand
AACATTGTTGGCGGAAATACAGCTTGCATGCGACCACCTTAGACTGCTAGAACATTATCAGTACTATCAGTCGGAAATTTCCTGTAAGAAGGCAGAGTTCCTGTCCGGGGAAACTTCTGCAGCTCAGAATCAACCAGCTCAGCTCTTCAGAACTGTTGACAGGCTGTGCAACCCAACCTGTATGCAGTTCCAAAGAGCTTTTTCGCAATTGCAGTGTGATGAGCTTGCTTGCTTCTTCACTGATAAGGTGGCCGACATTAGGTCGGAGATCCTTTCGACACATTCTATGTGAGTTGTGGAGGATCAGGACCTGGTCACCGTCCCTCTGTTCTCCTGGAGTACCTTCAACCATCTGGAAGTCGTGGATGTTATGCGGATTGTTCAGGGGATTCGCCCTACATGCTGTAGTTTAGACCTGGGCCCTACATCCCTGATTAAAGGTTGCGGTGATTTTATTGGCCCGGTTCTGGCACAGATAGTCTGGTGCTCCCTTGACTCTGGTGAATATCCCTGCTCCTTGAAAGAAGCAGTGGTGACACCGTTGTTAGAGAAAGCTTCTTTGGACCCAGACTCTTGCAAACTACAGGCCTATCTCGAACCTCCCCTTTGTGGGGAAGCTGATCGAGAAAGTAGTGGCTGCTCAACTGGAGAACCATTTGACCATACATAACATCTACGAACTCCTCCAATCTGGTTTGCGAAAGAGGCATAGTACCGAGACTGCACTGGATCGGGTGCTCAGTGATCTTCTGATGGTGAGAGACCAGAGAAAACGGACTGTTTTGGTACTTTTAGATCTGCCATCAGCTTTCGACGCCGTTGACCATGGGGTTCTGCTTGAGCGTCAGAGATTTATCTGTGGGCTCTCTGGTTTGGTCCACAGATGGTTTACATCTTACCCCACTGGAAGAACTCTGAGGGTTGTGTCTTTTTTTTTTGTCCTCTGATCCAATCTCGCTGTCATATGGGGTTCCTCAGGGCTCAGTATTGTCCCCCATGTTGTTTGCGGTGTATATGCTTCCCTGGAGACATTGTAAGATGGTATGGGCTGAGGTTTCATTGCTATTCGATGATACCCAGCTCTACCTGTCTTTACCCGACCAGGAAGGAGCAGTCTCTGTATTTAATAATTGCCTCTATGAAATCCAAGATTGGATGAAGTCCAGTTGGCTAGTTGAACCCTGGACAGACAGAGGTGATGGTTTTGGATCCAGGTAAGCAGATGGGGCTGGCTGCTCCTTAGGATTGTTCCATGGAGACGCTGAGCTTCAGGCCTCTGAACAGGTGCAAGACCTAGGGGTGTTGTTGGACGCGGGGCTGACACTTCGGGTGCAGGTGTCGGCCGTCGTAAAGTCATCTTTTTACCATCTAAGAAACATCGCTAGGATCAAGCACCTTGTTTCGTCCGGAGACCTTCCTGCACTGATCCATGCCTTTGTGACCTCACGCTTAGATTAGCAACTCGCTTTACTTCAGGCTACCAGGGGTTGATATCCACTGCTTGCAGCTGGTGCAGAATTCAGCAGCCTGGTTGTTGATGGGGATTTCTAGATCTTCCCATATCACACTGGTGCTGTGGGAACTGTACTGGCTGCCAGTTCAGTGGCGGATCACCTTCAAAGTCAGGTTACTGACATATAAAGCCCTACACGGACTTGGCCCTGACTACCTGAAAGAGCTCCTGATTTCTTATCACCCTGAGCGACCACTCCTTTCGGCCGGCGAGGGTTGCTGGGATTCGAGGTAACTTTAAAATCTGCTGGGGCGGGCATTTATGTTCTGGCCCCACCCTCTAATTCTCTACCCGTCGGATTAGGGAGTGCATGACTTGGGGGGGATTCAAACAGGCTTTAAAAGCTTTTCTGTGGAATAAGGCTTACGGTGAAGATGATGGCTGATATTGTTTGTATTTATTGAATGTGATGATGTTTTGTTTTATTTGTTTTAATTGTACTGTGCCTTGGTAATTAAAAGGCGTACTATAGATAAAGTATTATTATTATTATTATTATTATTATCTGTCAGCCAATGCACAGGGCCCTCTGCCATCCATGGGTGGAGAGGTGCAGGGCTCTGAAGCAACAACAAACTCCAGTCCCAGGCAGCTGGCCACACTGCCTCAGAACTCCTAGCCAGTCCAGCTGGCCTAGAGTCCAAAGGCTGAGTGGAGTTACCCATTCAGGCCTAGTAGACTTGCAGAGGAGCCTGAACACCGGTGGGGGTGACGTGTTTATAAAAAAAAAAAAAAAAAAGTGCCATGTGATCTTAAATTACTACCTGGGCAGCCTGCAGAAATGAGCAATGGGGATATTTTGTTTCATGATACCCTTACAAGGCAGCATGCCCAACAGTACAGTACTACACTGTGATGTCAGCATTGGCTATGAGCTCAAGTCCCTGATGTAGAACATCAGCCAGTGACTTTGTTGCCCAGAGGAAAAGGGTGTGACCACAGACCCACACTAGCAATTCCTAGTTTGTCAGTATTATCAGTCTAACACAGCTGACCCTTCAACTTCTGCTTTTTAACTTGCATAATCTGGAGCAGGCCCAACTAGTTTTCTTTGTTTTTAAATTGTTTCTTCCAGAAGTGTATGGAAACTCCCTGGCAGGTAGCCAGATGCTTAAATGTCAGAGCTCAACAACAATGAAGAAGTTTGAAAGTTTGAATAGGCAGAAAGGTGGTGACACAAAATAGGGCAGAGAGGAATTTTTTTGTAATGGTTTTAAAAAAGCAAGAAACCAATTTACAGCCTATAATTAAAGAGAACTGATTTTCTTTGCTACTTTGTTGTACAGTAAAGCTTCTCTGTATTGAGGACAGGGATGTCATAATCACATTCTAAATATTATAGTTGTGTAAACAAAATATTTGTAATAATTTGTAGCATTTCTAATTGTAAGAAAAATGTACTGTACCTGGCAGAAGATGGGTAATCTGAAATCTGTCACACCCAGTGAAGAATACACTTCCTGCCAATGAACAGAGCTTGGGAATGAGCTTGGGGTGTCAGAGTCGGCCAGGGGTAGGAGTACTGAGCGTTGGATGGACTGCAGTCCTCCAGGGAGGGGTATGTATGCCACACCCAGCATTTGCTTGACCCTGGGGGGTGGGGGGGGGCAGAGATTTGATACTGCACTGCAGTGTGGAGGTGAAGTGGCACACATATAGCCTGCTACATACAGGAGTGTGCGTAGCACTGCCATGTACATCATTGTACACAATGTCCGCCATACCAAGGGGATGGAAGGAAGACCAGGGTAATCCCAGCTGGCTCTGGCCACCCACAAGTCCTGCACCAGATGATCCAGGCAGTGCCTTGAAACCAGATTGATATTGTGGTGGGGGTTGGGGAACCCCACCACCCTTAGGTGTGTGTGTGTGTGTGTGTGTACAGTCCCTGGTGGAAGATGCATGAGAAAGTCCTAGAAGTCTGGGTGATGGGGTTAGGGTGGCTGGCATGGGGGGCCTCTCAAAGAAGGGGTCTAAAATACCAAAAGAATCAACTGCCAGAGCAGCACCAGTGAGGAAGACTAGACTGTTTGCCATGGTATACTACTGATGATGCATACAGTGTGTATGTATGTATTACCTGTGTGTGTGTGTGTGTGTGTGTGTGTGTGTGTGTGTGTGTGTGTGTGTGTGTGTGTGTGTATATAAGGGATATGCAGCGGTTCAGTGTGTGATAATGCATTTATCTTGTACAGTTTCCAGTGACCTCAAGTAAACCTCACGAGTGCCATTGGCACTCCGTGAGGATACCAGTCAGTAAACTAATACAAGAATCAAGCTCTATCCACCTGAGCTAGATGCCTATCCATATTCTACCATATTAAGCGAAGATAAATGGTTTATTCTACAGTTTTATCCTGGCGCCTGTTGCATAAACCTGTATATAATATATATATATTTTAATACAATGATAAATTATCTGTGGAAGTTCTCGTGCTAGATCATCATCATGTTATTGTGATATCCTTAATTGAAGTTGGGCTTTTTAACACCTTGGTGTCAACTGTCAGCCTGAATCCATCACCATAACAAGATGAAGCTAATTGGGGGAGAAAAGCAGTTAAATTACTTTATGGTGCATTGTTTTGTTGTGCTGGTTTGTGTCATTTACTCTGATGTGGGACATTGTATAAACTTTAGTCATCAGGCCGGCCCTGCGGGTGTAGTGGTAAGCGCTACCACGTGCGCCTGCAACCCCGGGTTCAGAAGCTAGCCTGGGTGGCGGAGGGCCAGCTGGGGGAGGAGGGTTGCACATCCCTGTCGACTGCCCTCATTCTGTGGGGAGGGTGGGAAAGTTCCTGGTGCTCTCCTTACCCCTGCTGTAAGCCAGGTGTCTGATGCCAAGAGCTGGTGTGTTCAGGAGATGGGAAGGCCTATGTGTGCTCTGGCGTCATTACACACCACACCTCCTGAGAGAAAACCAGGAAAAAGTCTCCCGAACAGGATGCTGCCCATCTACTTGCAAGATCTACCGCTGACCTGTGGCACCCTGAACACTGAGCCAGACATCCGGAGAAGCTGCCTCCTCCCAAAGGCCCCACAAAGGTAATTCCCAGGGACAGTGGATAATGGGGGCTGGTTGTGAGTAGGAGTTGGTGGGGGGGCCATGCGAGAAGGGGCAAAAAAAAACCCTTAGTCATCAGAAGGTACACAAACACTGATGTATTTCTCAATGTTTTCTGCTACAGTTGAGATATATCTGCTTTCGACGGTGGGCTGCCAGAAGTGGGATAATGATGAGGAGGATGATCGTGAAACACAGCAGGAGGGAGGTTCCTACTCTTGGCGGACACGGGGGCCTGTGCGGCTGTGGGACCACGCTACTAGCAATGAGAAGTAAGTAGTAGAGGCTGTTCGAATGGAATGGATCAATAGCGCCTTGTCCTTTCGAGCCTTCTGGCACAAACTGTTAAACAGTTACATACAGCTTAAAGATCATGTGCAACGGTTTTTACATACTTTTTATAGAAGCTTGAAAAGCTGAAATTCAAGTCCTTGTGCCATGATTAGTGTCTCCTGAAAATGTCATGTCGTTTGGTTTTGTGTGTTTTTTTTTTTTTTTTAATCAGCATTTGTTAACTTACTCTACAGTGGCTGAAAACAGTGGAGTTATTTCTATCCTTTCAGTCAACCTTAGTGCGATGACATCATTTTGGAGTAGCTTGCTGTTTCAGATTCCCAATCAGAGCACCACTCTGTAGAGTTTATGGTTTGCTGAGCTCTCCAGGTTTCTTACTAACCCAGTCTCTGGTTTGTGTTTAGATCTGCTTAAAATATATCATTCTCTTCCTTTAACAAGCTGATCATTTCATGTTCAGTGCTGAAGTGAAGTAGTGGAAATCTTTTTCTATGAGAAATCAGCTTGTCTGTATCTCAGCTCTTGTTTGTAATCAAACCTCATTTTTTTTTCTTCTAACTATATAATGCAGGGCTGTTCAATGAATATAAAATAAATCTAAATTTTGTTCATGCACGTAAACAGTTGTTCTTTGATGTAACCTTTGTCACAAACCCACTCAGCAGGTCAGGCCCTTTGCTCCCACAGTGCCAACCTCCGAGTGCTGTCTTGCGAACAGGAAACAGAAACAGGGTAACCCTCCTGTCTGTTTTGTAGGTTTGAATCAACCTTTGGTCTCAAGCTCTGGAGAGATTCAAACTGTGAACCCTTTGCTAGCGTACTCAATGTACAGGCTCGGATAATTCTGCTCTTCAGGGGGGTCCTGATATCTTTTGCCAACAGGCACCTAACCAGGTGTACAAAATGAACCCTTAAGAACTCTATGAAAGACCTCCGAATAAACCTCTTACCTTTTTCCAGTTTGGTATTACCATTAAGCTATGCACAGTGTCACTGTAACCATATATGCTTCACTTGTCAAAGAATTTCAGAGGCACACCAAGTAGTCTCTGAATTGAGATGTTTACTTAAAAATAGATAAAAATGTAAATACAGAAAATATATCACAAAACCATACAATCTTTTAAAAGAATAAGGTTAAAGTGCAGATTCCTACCAATAATACAATTAGGCCTGTCTACCTAATGTATTCTTATCTTATAGTGCTGTGGATGTTTCTTCCTCAGAGTCTGAACATGTATGTCTCTAAATGGAATACAGATTACAGTTTAAATGGGCTTTGCCAACCTCTTTGCCTGAGGTCACCTGGCTCCTCCCTGTCGGAATATAAAAAAAATATACAAAACAGGATGTCTCATCCTTCAGAAGGTGACATCAGCAAAAACTTGTTTCCCAGTGTCCTTTTGATCTAGAGTGTCTTCCTGTCTTAAGGATATCAAATGACTTTTTATGACTCTCTGCCAGATCTCACTGAGGTGTCATATGCTTTGTGACACCAGTCAATTAACTGGGTTTTCCTGGGGACGTCATAAAATGGATATTCCACTTCTTAGCTTTCAAAGCAAACTGAGAAGTTAGTTGCATACAGAGATCTGCTGATTAACATATATCCTGTCTTTTGAACTGATACCTGGGGGGGGGGGTTATCTCACAGGCTGCCTCAGCATGTCTCATGAGACACTCAATAACACATTTTTTATATTACAAAAAAAAACAGTAATCAGAACCAGCTGTACAAGCGCCACAATCCTCCCTACCTTGACTGAATTTGGGGACTCTATCCCCTGCATGGGATAAGCGTCCCAAATCAGTTCACTCCTAATAGATGCAAGACAACCCATCTGAGTTCTGATTGGTCGCTCTAGCCTTATGTAAAGTTGTCATGTCATAGCCTTGCTAAACTAAGACTCCATCTTGGCAGTCTACCATTGTGTGTTCCATCTGCGTCAGCCAAACCAGGTGGTTGTGATCAGTCTATACCACAAAATGCTGCCCATACAAGTATGGCTCCAACTTCTACGGGGCCCACACTATGGCAAGACACTTCTTCCACTGTGAAGTGTGCCTGCTCCTGGAAGTAACTTTTACTCAGATCGCTAGGGTGATCTTTCCCTTGGCTGGATGTCTGACTCAGTGCTGCCCCAATACCCATGTCTGAGGCATCAGTCTAAACTATAAAGGGTTTGCTATAGTCAGGACTTGTCAAAACTGTAAAGGCCTCCTCACAGGCTGGGTCCCAGGTAATTTTCTTTGGCATCCTTTTCTTTACCAGGTCAGATAGGGGAGCAGCCAGAACACTGTAATTGGGTACAAATTTTCTATATTACCCTGCTGTCCCGAGAGAACTCCTGACCTGCTTCTGTGTTTCTGGTCTGGGCCACGCCTGGATTACCTCTATTTTTATTTGGTTAGGACGGAGCTGTCCTCTGCCTACCACATGCCTGAGGTATGCCACTTCTCCCATCGCCACCTGGCACTTCTCTGCTTTGACAGTGAGCCCGGCCCTCTCTATCCTGCCCAGCACTTCCCTAAGGTGGGATAGGTGTTCCTCCCAGCTGGTACTAAAGATGGCAGTGTCATCCAGGTATGCCATGGCGTACTCCTCAGCACCATTTAATTCCTGGTTCACCAACCTTTGGAAAGTGGCTGGGGAGTTCTTCATTCGAAAGGCATTACTTTGAATTCAAATAAGCCTATTGGAGTGATGAAGGCAGACCTCTCCCTAGCTCTGTCCGTCAGCTCTACTTGCCAATACCCCTTGGTCAGGTTGAGTGGTCGTGGGTAGTTTGCCCCTCCCAATTTGTCCAGGAGTTACGTCGGGGCATCAGGTGGGCGTCTGACTTTGTGACTGCATTCAGTCCACGATAGTCCACACAGAAGCAGTAGAGAGCCATCTGGCTTGGGCACAAGGACTACAGGGGCCCAGGGGCTGTGGGATCTCTGGATTACTCCTAAATCCAGCATCTCCTCCATTTCCCTCCTAATGTCCTTTTGGACAGCCTCTGACACCCAATATGCTGTTCGCCATATGGGCGTCTGTGTCCCCGTCTCCACATCGTGCATCGCTAAGGGAGTTAGTCCAGGATTGGCGCTAAACAATGGGGCAAAGTCTGCTAAAACCTCCCTTACTTCCTGGATCTTGTCCGGGGTCAGCTGGGGAGACCGTTTAACTGCCTCCACAGAGGACTTCCGCTTACTTTCTTCCAGCAAGTCCAGAAGAGGGGGTCTCCTTCGTCCATCCCCTCCCCCGGACTACACACTGCAAACACCATGTCAGCCCTATTTGCATGTGGCTTCATCATGTTGACATGGTACATCCTTTCTGTCTTGTTTTCTGTTGGGTAACTCTGTGATATAGTTCACGTCATTTACCTTCCTAACTACCTTGTACGGTCCTGCCCACTCAGCCTGCAGCTTGTCTTTCCGGACCGGAATAAGGACCATGACTTCCTGATCCACTATGTACGAGCGAGCTGTGGCTCTGCAGTCGTACCACACTTTTTGTTTCTGTTGGGTAGCTGCCAGGTTGCTCTGGGTTGTCCCCATAAGCTCCTTCAGCCTTTCCCTAAACCTAAGGACGTAATCCATTATGGGAGTTCCCTGGGTGGCGTGCTTGCCTTCCCAATTCTCCCGGATCAATTCTAGGGGCCCACGTACCCGGTGTCCATGTAAGAGTTCAAAGGGTGAAAATCTTGTTGACAATTGGAGCACCTCCCTGTATGAAAACGGGTGGGGAAGGTATTTCTCCCAGTCACTCCCACGCTGTTTGGCAAATGCCCGGAGCATTGACTTCTTACCATTGAATCTTTCCACAAGCCCACTGGCTTGTGGGTGATACGGTGTCGTGCATCTCTGCACTGCTCCACACTTCTCCCATAAACATTTCATCAGGTCCAACATGAAGGAACCCCCTCGATCGGTGATAACCTCATGCGGAAACCAAACACGGGAGAAAATCCCAAGTAAGGCATCTACCACTTTGTCATCAGTGAGGATAGGGTGACTGCTTCTGGGTACCTGGTTGCATAATCCACCACAGTCAGGATGAATCTCTTCCTTGAGGAGCTGGGGGTATTTAAAGGCACCACAATATCCATTCCCATCCTCTGGAATGGCTCTTCCACTGTGGGCAGTAGAATCAGGGCAGCTTGGGTTTTTCTTGCCCGCCTTCCCTATTTCTTGGCACTGGTGACAAGATCTGCAATACTCCTTCACCTGCTGGGTGAAGTTTGACCAATAGAAATTCTGGGCCAACCGCTGCGTAGTTCACGCGATTCCCAGATGACCAGACAAGGGAATATCATGTGCAGTCTTGAGCAACTGCTCACAATACCCCTGGGGAATGACAAACTTCCTGCTTAGCATCCCTCCCTCTGTCTGCACAGCCTGAGTATACATCAGTCCATTTTCCCAATAAACCTTATTTCTGCCGTCACCTCCCTGTGCTCCGTCAGAGTCTGCCCAAGCCCTCAGCTTCTCTAGACTAGGGTCACTTCTCTGAGCAGCAGCAGCAAACTCCTCACTCATTCCCAAGGCATTGGACAGGTCCCCTTCAGTCGCTAAACTAGGGTCCCTAGCACTAACGTTGGGGCACTTAGGATCACTGTCAGTCCTAACCCTCGGAAAATGGGTCACCCCTCCCTCCTCAGAGCAACCCTCTGTAGCTGTGTGGTTAACTGCTATGGGGAAATTTCTACCCCCTTTTTGTTAGTCTCCACATCAGGAGACACAGGCTGGGGAACCAGCCTCCCAGTGGTTTCCATAATGGCTTCTGTGGGGTCCAGGGAACTACAGTGTTCCCTTGCTGCTTGGCTTTGTGTAACTGCACACACCATCCCTTGTTTGAGATTGTTGCCCAGGATCACATCCACTGCTAAGGTTTTGGCTACAGCCACCTGTTGCACTGTTCCCCCTGTTTCACCCCAGTCTAGGAGAACACTAGCTAGGGACAATGTTTTCTCTTCACCAGGAAAGTCCTGTACAGTGACGTATTTATTGGGTATAAGCTGACCAGGCTCTACTAGATCCCCCTTTTACCAAGGTCAGGGAGGTCCCTGTGTCCCTTAACCCTTAAGTCTGTACACCATTCACCATGGCTGGATGCATGTGCTCCCTCATGTTCACAGGCATGCTTCCAGGGACACACAAACAACCCACTTCTTTCCTAGCCCCTTGTTGTGTATTGCTCGCCTTTTTGGAACACTGTCTAACAATATGCTCAGTTTCTTTACACAACTAACATTCATTTCTTTTCTCAGAGAAATCTTTTCTCTGAAACCTGGGGCTAACTGGTTTGGGTGGAGGCAGTGAGGGTTTTAGCTGCCCTGAAGACGTGCTTTTCCCTTTCTGCACTGCCAGCCCATTTACTCGCCTCTCAGAGCAGGTCTGCTCTTGGCATAGTGGTCCGAGAGTTCAGCAGTCTCTTGCACTGTTTTGGGATCTCGGTCCTCTAGCCAGGTTTTCAGCTGTGCTGGGCATGCCCAGAAAAACTGTTCTAACAAAATCACATTTTCAATTCTATCAACAGTTTACTTCAATTCCTTTCCCACCAATGTTTTAAAAACTGACGTCGTTTCGTGGCTAGCTCCTTGTAGCCCATGTCAGGGCTTCTCCTGAGCTTACGGAATTTAGCTCTGTATGATTCAGCAGTTAATTCAAATTTCTTTAACAGTGCAGCTTTAAGTTTGCTGTAATCATCACTGTCCTCATTATCCATTTGACCCAGTGCATCCTGAGCTTTCCCGGTAAGTAGCGGGGATAGCTGGAAGCTCCAGGACTCCCTAGGAATTTTAGCCTGAATACAAACTTTTCCAAAAGAATTTAAAAGGCATCCATATCATCCCTCTCTTTAAATTTGGGTATCAATTTGGAATTCAGTTTGTAACCAGTCCTGTAGTCCCAGTTAAACCCAAGCCACTTACCTGCTCTGGTGTTGGTGGTGAGTTGAGCTTTCCCAGTTTGTGTTGCCACTCGCGTCCTCATGATCTGCCTCTCACCTTTCTTGCTCCCTCTTCTCCTCTGCAGTTCACTGTTCGTACTCTGCCTGTCGGTGTTCTCGCTCTGCCTCCCTCTGGAACTTCAGCTCCATTTTGCGCAACTCAGTCTGCAGCCTGAGTACTTCTGGTTCCAGAATGATAGTGACCTTCCCCTGCTGCTGTGACCCTTTGCTGACCGTGGCCCTGCTGCCCTCCCCATCAGATCTGGACACCGCACTGGCCACTAGCCCTTCCACGTTCAAGGTTTGGTCCCTTACAGTCACTGTCTGTGACTCTGTGCTCTGGGTATCTGCTACCACCAGGGCATCCACAAGGTTCTGCTTGGTGGCTTTCACCTCGAACAGGACTTCTCTGTCCCTGCACAGCTGCTTTAAGTAGTTTACAGTATGCCCGCTGTAGTTGGAAGCCATCTTCTTCCCTCGGCTACTCTGACTTGCACTTTGAAAAAAAAAAAATAAAGGGTAGGAACTCAACTGTAAGCCTAGTGATATAGTTGTTTCCTTTTAAAAATAAATCTGCCTTTTTCTTTTTTGCAAGTGAGCTTGACAGTCTCAAGCCGACACACTGAACAATAAAAGCTTGTAATACCAAACTTATGCACACCACTGCCAGCCAGTCTGTCACAAACCCACTCAGCAGGTCAGGCCCTCTGCTCCCACAGCGCCAACCTCCGAGCGTAGTCTTGTGAACAGGAAACACAGGGTAACCCTCCTGTCTGTTTTGTGGGTTTGAATCAACCTTTGGTCTCAAGCTTTGAAGGGATTCAAACTGTGACCCTCTTGCTAGCGTACCCAATGTACAGGCTCAGATAATTCTGCTCTTCAGGGGGGCCAGATATCTTTCGCCTACAGGCACCTAACCAGGTGTACAAAATGAACCCTTTAGAACTCTATGAAAGACCGCAGAATAAAGTCTTACTTTTTTCCAATTTATTACCATTAAGCTATGCACAGTGTCACTGTAACCATATATGCTTCACTTGTCAAAGAATTTCAAAGGCACACCAAGTAGTCTCTAAAATGAGATGTTTACTTAAAAATAGATAAAAATGTAAATACAGAACAATCTATCACAAAACCATACAATCTTTTAAAAGAATAAGGTTAAAATGTGCAAATTCCTACGGCCCGGTGGTGCTGAGGTTGAGCGATGGAGCGCCCACCTCGTGCGTGTCAGTGACCTGGGTTCGGACGCCGAGCCCGGTCGTCTGTTAGCGGGAGGGATAGGATCGAGCATCCGGAGGACTGCTCTCCTATCCAGGGCGGGATCTGGGGTTTCACCACTCTGTAGCAGCCACTGGTGGCGATTGGGGGCACTACTAGAGGTGACAGCATGGGAGGCGGAGGCGTGGCGGGACATTGGCACATTGTACCTAGGCGTTGTGCACATCCGTGCTCTGAATGAGATTTTAAATGGAGGGAAAAAGTCGGGCGATCTCGGTGGCTCATGGCCGCCCTCTCCCCAGACAGAGTGGCGCCTGTCAGGTATGGCGCGATGCTGGCCCGTCCGGTTCTGTGGGTTGGAGTGCGCCCCACGCGCCGACGGTCCGGGGGAGGTGCAGGCACCAGCGGCCATAGATTGCGGGGTCAGCTTCCACCATAGGTGGAAAAAGTTAGAATATTAAAAAAAAAAGGAAATTCCTACCAATAATGCACTTAGGCCTGTCTACCTAATGTATTCTATTCTTGTAGTGTTGTAGATGTTTCTTCCTCAGAGTCCAAACATATATATCTCTAAATGGAATACAGATTACAGTTTAGGTCAGCTAGCTCCTCCCTGTCAGAATATAAAAATTATACAAAACAGGTTGTCTCATCCTTCAGAAGGTGACATCAGCAAAAACTTGTTTCCCGATGTCTTTTTGATCTAGAGTATCTTCCTGTCTCAGTAACATCAAAGGACTTTTTATGACTCTCTGCCAGACCTTGCTGAGGTCATATGCTTTGTGACACCAGTTAATTAACTGGGTTTTCCTGAGGACGTCATAAAATTGGTATTCCACTTCCTAGCTTTCAAAGCAAACTGAGAAGTTAATTGCATACAGAGATCTGCTGTTTAACATATATTCTGTCTTTTGAACGGATACCTTTTTTTGGGGCGTTGTTATCCCACAGGCTGTCTCAGCATGTCTCATGAGAGACACTCAATAACACATTTTTATATTACACAAAAAGAGTAATCAGAACCAGCTGTACAAGTGTCCCAGCATTGATAAATACAGTCATGTAAGAACATTTTTTTTATGTCAGATTGACAAACAGGTGCTTGTCACACTCTGCTACAGTATTTCAAGCACATGTACTGTCAGAAATCACAAATGTCAGTTCTTTGGTGATTTCTGTGTGAAAATACATCATGTATGTGTATAACTAGAAACACTAGATGGCATTCTTATGCAACATGTCTCTGCCCCACAGTTGAGGCAGCTGCAGTCCACTGCCGCCAGTCCCCTGCTCTACAAGCCCCCTGCCTTCTGCTCCACATTCCACATTCAAGGTTGCTGCACCCTGCTGCCCACTGTCTTCTCCCACACAGTCGGGGATTGCGCACCCTGCTGCCTCCATCCCCTGCCTAAAGAATCAGGACTACTGCACCCTGCTGCTCCCTGCCCAAACAGTTGGGGTTGCTGCATCCTACTGCCCTCTCTCCTCCACCCTCACAGTTAGTAATGCTGCACCTGTTGCCCCTGTTCCTGTCTCCACAGTCAGGTTGCTGTGCTGTGCTAATCCCTAGAGTGCCAGGTTCACTGCCTCCACAGCTGGGGCTGCTGCACCATGCTGCTCTAGCCACCAGAGGTGGGGCATTTGCTGTACTCACTACCACTTCCATTGCACCAGATGGTCAGGGCTGCTGCACCGCGTGTACCCCATCGCACAGTCAGAGCTGATGTACCCTGATGCCTCATGTGTCCTGCTCCACAGTTGAGGCTTCTGCACCATGCTGTTTTCTATCCCTTGTCACCACAGACAGGGCTGCTGCACCCTCCTCCTTTCTACATAGTTGGGGTTGCTGTGGCCTGCTAAGTCCTGGAGCACCATGCCTCTGCGGTTAGGGCTGCTGCACCATGCTGCCACTTGCCGCAAGAGTCGGGTCATTTTTTGCACCCTGTTGCATGCCTCCACAGTTAAGGCAGTTGCACCCTGCTGCCTCCTTGCCACCAGAGTCAGATCCTTTGCTACACCCTGCTGAGACAGGAACAGGGGGCAATATGTGCAGTTTCCCTGACTCTGAGGGTGAGAGACGGTAGCAGGGTGCAGCAACCTCAACTGTTCGGGAAGGGTGCAGCACAAGAGTAAGGGAATTTGTTACACCCTGTCCCCTGCCTGTGGAGGCAAGGGGCTCTGTGGTGCAGCAGGGCACAGTGGTGGCAGGGGACAAAGGACACCATGGTGCAGAAGCCTTTACTGGGGGGCTGGACATAGGTGGGCATCAGGGTACAGCAGCCCTGACAGTAGCACAGGGTGCACTTTGTGCAGCAACCCATCCCATTTGGGGCAATGGAAGTGCATAACAGGGTTCAGCAGCCCCAACTGTGGATGCAGGTGGCATGAGACTCTAGGGTGTAGCACAGCACAGCAGCCCTGACTGTGGAGATAGGAACAGGGGGCAACAGGGTGCCGTGGCCTTGGCTGTGGGGGTGGGGACAAAGGGCAGCAGGGTGCAGCAGCCCTGAATGTTCTGGCAGGAGATGGGGGTGGCATCAGGATACAGCAGTCCAAATTGTCTGACAAGTGCAGCAGCCATGCCTGTTTGGGACAAGGGATATGGGCAGCAGGGTGCACCAAAGGATCTGACTTTAGTGGCAGGGGGACAGCAGGGTGCAACTGCCTCAACTGTGGAAGCATGCAACAGGGTGCAGCAAATGCCCTGAATCTTGTGACCAAAGGCAGCATGGTGCAGCAGCCCAAACTGCAGAGACAAGGGCTGTAAGAGCACAGCAGGCCATAGCAACCCCAACTGTGTAGAAAGGAGCAGGTGCAGCAGCCCTCTTCTGGTGTCGGATAGAGGACATCATGATGCATAAGTCTTGATCAGGTGCAGCAGCCCTGCCTATTTGGGGCAATGGAAGTGGGTAGCAGGGTGTAGTAAAGTTCCACCTCTGGGGCAACAGGTTCAGCTTCCCTACCTGTGAGGGTGGTGGAGAGAGGGTAGCAGGGTGCAGCAACCCCAACAGTTTGGGCAGGGGGCGGCAGGGTGCAGCAGCCCTGATTCTTTAGGCAGGGATGGAGGCAGAGGGTGCACAATCCCCGACTGTGTGGGAAGACAGTGGGCAGCAGAGTGCAGCAGCCTCGAATGTGGAGCAGAAGGCAGGGGGCTTGTGGGGCAGGGACAGGTAGCAGTAGACCCCAGCTTCCTCAACAGTGGGGCAGAGACATGGTGCATTGGAATACCACGTAGTGTTTCTAGTTATACACATACAATACATGATGTGTTTTCACACAGAAACCACCAAAGAACTGAAATTTGTGAGTTCGGACAGGTGCCTGTCACTCTGCTACAATATTTCAAGCACATGTACTGTTTGTCAATCTGACATGAAAAAAATTTTCTTACATTAATGTATTTATGAAGGCTACATCAAAGACTGACTTTCTGTGCATAAACAAAATGTAGATTTATTTTATAGTCATTTAATAGTCCAGTGTTATATAGTTAGAAACAAAATCAGAGTTTTGATTAGAAAGAACTAAGAACTGTGACAGACGAGCTGATTTCTCACAGAGAAAGATTTCCACTACTTCAGTTCAGCATTGAAACTGAAATGATCAGCTTTTTATGAGAAGATAAATTGATATATTTTAAGCTGATCTATCTAAACACAAATCAGACAGTGGATTTGTAAGAAATTTGGAGAGCTCATCGAACCATTAACTCTACAAACTACTGCTCTGATTGGGAATCTGAAACAATAAGCTACTCCAAATGATGTCATCGTACTCTGTTTGACTGAGAGGATAGAAATAACTCCACTGTTTTCAGCCACTGTAGGGCAAGTTATTTTAATGGGTTCACCACAATATATCCCAGGCACACTGCCTTAGGGGTAGCTGGTCCATTCCACTGGGGTGTCAAACAGACGAGGCATACTGATGAGTCCTGGTAGGACAAAACACGTGTCTATGTCTTCTGTTAGCACCCTTTGCAAACTGTGTGAGAGGCCTTTCGGCACCATGCAATTCTGCTTAAAGTTGGACCAGCATAATATTCTGTGGTGATTTGCATATGCAGCCCATGATGCTTTGCATTGTGGGGGCATGTGTGATTTTGTATTTTCTTGAAACTTGGCTTCCCAGCCAAATGCCCTTTGGGGTAACCCTTGCCTCAGTGTTTACGCACAGAGGTTCTTTGTCTTGTAAGTTAACACATGCTGATTAAAAGAAAACCACAAAACCAAACAGCATGACATTTTCAGGAAACACTAATTATGACACAGGGACTCGAATTTCAGCTTTTCAAGCTTTTATGAAAAAAAAAAAAAAGTACATGATCTTTAAAATTGTTGCTAGGATCCAACCAGTATAAGTTTTTGCTTTGCTGCAAATGTACTGTAAACATTTTTTTTTTTTTTTTTTTTTTTTTAGCATTTCCCCGGTCCCCCAGTGTTTGTGAGAGCCAAAAAGGAAGGTAGCTCTCCCATGAGTTTGGCTGCAAGCCCCCAGAAGCTAAGCAGCATTTCCCCAGTCCCCCAGTGGTCGTGAGGGCCAAAAAGGAAGGTAGCCCTCCCATGACCTCAGCTGCAAGCCCCTAGAGGCTAAGCAGGTACGGTGAACATCACGATGAACTGATTTCGAGCACGCCACAGCCTGGAGCTACTGTTGGTGGGAGCTGGATTTTGGCGCCAACTTTAAACTTTAAATCTTGCAATCTAAGGACTGCTGTTAGTTTCTTATCGGCAGAGCACTACTGATAGGTTTCTCTCATTCTTTTGGCCAGATATGCCTGAGTTTGTCCTGGCGTTACTTAACACTTTAATAATTGTAGCTGGCTGTTTGGGGATTAGTCTAGGTGCTGCTGGGTACTTTAATACAACCGTGGCCTTTGCTTTTTCCGTGTGTTATGATGTGTATAAATGTTTGTAGTCAAAATTCTAGCTCTGTAAAGTAAACTGCTTACTAAATTTGTAAAACTTTATGCCACATTATAGCCCTACAGTGTAGCTTAAATTGTAGCTCTGTGAGGGAAAGGAAATTGTATTGCCGAATTAGTAATATTTTCACCTAAATTATAGCCCTACAGTGTAGCCCGAGTACTACATTACAGCTTCCCCTACCATATTCGTAAGACTTTAATTAGTTTAACTTTGCCTCACCTTCTGACCAACTTTCTCACCTCCACCCCTCTGCTCCTCCTCCACCCCTTACCTGTGTTCTTAATCGCAGTTTCCTTACTTTGTCTGCAACATTTCCCCGGTCCACCGGTGGTCGTTGGGGCCAAAAAGGAAGGTAGCCCTCCCACGAGCTCAGCTGCAAGCCCCCAGAAGCTAAGCAGGTACGATGAACACATGACAAAATGATTTCTGAGCATGCAATAGCCTGGCGCTACTGTTGGTCGGAGCTGGATGTCCCTGCTGCTGACACTACATGTCGGCTATCCCTCCACCACCCTTGGTGAACTTGTGTTATTATACCCCTGATCCATGTGTCCTCCAAAACCCTATCGGCTTGCTTTGCCCTTAGCAACTTATCTTGTGCTACCATTAGTGGCCGTTGTCAAATAAAATCCCTTCACTGACTCAAGCTATCTATAGTTTAACCCCAGTGATATGCGTCCACTAATTATACTCCTCCCTGCCCTGCGCCCTAGTCCTATCCCTGCTATAGCCTGTCTCCCCTATGTTCTTTATGAGCTTCCGCTCCAGATCAACTTCTGATGACCTCCCAAACTATAACTCCATCACCTATCTGGACCTACTACTTATGTCCGGTCCCTTCCTTCCCAGGGCTGCTGACACTCTTTTATCTGATCCACCCCAGTTAACTCCACTAGCCGCCCTCCCTTAAACTGCCACCTGCCCGCCAAAAGGAAACTACCCAAACTAACCCTCTGCCGACTTGTTTGCCTACTGCTGCTCTTTTCGGGCAACATACATCCCAACCCAAGTCCTGCCCCAGCAAACCAGACCCATGCCCGTGATCTGAGGTTAGCATCCATTAATATCTGTAGTTTACTAAAGAAACACTCCCTCCTACAAGCATGGGTAGTTCATCACACTCCTGATGCCCTGGCCGTGGCAGAGACCTGGCTGTTCCCCAACACCCCTACTCTGCAGTCTACCTGAACAGCTACACCTTAAACGAGTTGATGGGACCAGTAAAAGGGGTGGTGGGTGTGCTCTACCTTCAGAACAACCTACTGGATCATGTAGTAAACACCCCGAACCCTCCCATAGGGCTCAGTCCCTAATGGTAAAATTGACAATGGGGAAGCTGGGTAAACCTCTATACCTGCTAACAGTTTACATCCCACCTTGGCAACAAAAACTCGCCTTCTCCTCCATCCTGGATATCATCTCTCAACTCCCACCAAATTCTGAAGTCATCGCCCTTGGGGATTTTAATATTAACTGGCTTGCCTCCAAAGCAGCACAGTACAGAGATGCTATTGCAGCCCTGAATCTCTCACAAATGGTCCCTATGTCCATATGGCTAAACCCTTCTTACAGAAATCAGACGCTCATTGACCTCATTTTGGCTAGCCACCCCGATCACCTCCTCGATGTTACAGGTACTCCTAGACGCTGTTGGCAACCATTCTCCCATCATCTGCTGTTGGTCTAACTGTCTGAACCCCCCAAAGTCTCCTACCTACATCACCTAAAAAAGGATCCTTGAACACTTCAAGAATTCTTCTTTAACCTTGACTGACCCCTCCCGATTACGCAACCACAGGAGATAAGGCCTTAGCTCCCTTCATTTCCTCCTTCAATGCTGCCTGTGACATCTTTGCCCCTATAGTCAAAAACTTGTTAAGAACCATGACTGTCCTTGGATCACCAAGTCCCTATTAAATCGCATGCATTAGAGACAACCTTTGGCATAAAGCCCTTGATTCTGGTCTAGCAGCTGACAAAACTACCGTGCAGCCAGAAATGCCTGCACCTGTGAAATACAGCAGGCCAAAACTGCTTACTACCAGGCTAGCCTCTCTTCGTGGGGTCATGGATGCAAATTCTGGGAGACCATTAATAGACTGAATGGTAAATCCTTTTCTTCCCTTCCCTCCCTTCTGCAAGTTCATGGTACTACCACAGGATCCTGAACTCATAGCTAGCACCCTAAACACCACCTTCACTGACCTCGACAGGCTCGTCCTACGGACTACTTCTCCACATCCCCCTACCCCTCTCCGGTCTCCTCCTATTGGGATGCCCCTTTCGCTTAAGACTTTTCCCAGAGTACTGCCAGAAAATGCCTATCCAAGGTTCTAGGAAATCCAGACACAGTGCCGACACCTTAGATCTCAATCTCCTCAGTCTGTCCCTAGAATCTGTTCTAACCCTCTTACCAAGATTCTTAATATGTCCCTCTGCCTGGGCCAATTTCCGTCTCAGTGAAACAAGCCATGGTCACCCCAGTTTTTAGAATGGAGATAGAGCTTTACCTAGTACCTATAGATAGATCTCCGTACTGCCAACCCTGTCTAAAGCACTGAGAAAATTATTGCAGACCAACTCTTCGCAGTTCCTTGACACATAAGCTATTATATCCCCAACAGCATGGTTTCAGGAAATAATGGTGAACCCACAGCACCACTACTGCCCTCCTGGTATATACCTCCTTTATCCATAATGCACTTGATCAGGGCCTCCTAGTTGGGTCTGTCTATGTTGACCTGACTAAGGCCTTTGATAATGTTCTATCATCCCTTGCTAATTGACTCTCTCCCTTGGCCTATTCCATGAAGCCACCTCTTGGTTCTCCAGTTACCTCTGGTTGATCACAACAGGTGAAATTAAACCTTGCACTGTCTTCCCCTCCCAGTCAGGTCTGGAGTACCCCAGGGCTCAATTCTTGGACCCTATTGTTCACCTTGTTTTGCACACTCTGCACCAGTGCTGTTCTGGACAGCGCCCTCTATGCAGACTGTGCTGTCATTTTTGCCAGCACCAGGACCCCTCCTCCTGCAACATAACCTCCAGAAACATTTCACTGAAATTGAGACTTGGTTCGCCAACCATAAGCTGGTTCTCAATTATAAGAAAACCAAGGTGATGCTATTAGCACACCCTCAGAACAAAAACGGGTCCTCCCCCCTTCTCAATTCTAACTCTGCACCCCTCGAAATTGTCCCCAGTTTTAAATATTTGGGGATCACCCTTGACTCTGCTCTCTTCTTCCAAGAGCACATCTCTGTCACCCGCAGAGCTGTAAACATCAGAATTGGGCTACTGTATCAGCTGCGTTCCTGTCTCCCGGGGAATGCTCTTGGACTGGCTGTATCCAGCTCCGTTCTTCCTCTTGTTGACTACGGCTTAGTCGTATATGGGTCTGCCTCCAATACCACCCTAAACAAAATCGGAACTGCTCTGAACAAAGCCTGCCAACTAGTAACTGGGTGTGACAGATACACCCATACATGTGATCTCTACTGGCAAACCTCCTGGTCAGACCTAGAGGGGCATCTCCGCTATCACACCTGCCTCCTTGCCAAACAAATGTCCTTTGGACTAGTTCCTGCTCTAGTGTCCACATTACTGATACCTGCCTGTAGAACGAGAGTCACTAGATACTCCTGCCATGCTGTCTTCCAGATCCCTCCCCCATTTTAGAACCATGGCTGGTCAAAGATTCTTTAGTTATAGAGCACCACTTTGCATGAATACCTTACTACCACTCAACTGGCTACCTCTAGGCTGAGACTTTTCAAGTCTGAACTACGGCAGCTGTTACTTGCCTCCTCTAATTGTGACTGTCTTCACCCCCCCAACCCAGACAAACCCAGTAGCCTCAGTACACAAACCTCCCCTTGCAGGCCCCTGCATATCACTACTCATTTCTCATAACTGACAGTATTCCATGGATTGCTCTCCAGTTGCCCCACAGCTGCTGACCGCTTACCCAGTTGGGTAATAGACAAGTAATTTTGTAAAGTTTTATTGTTCTAACCATGTAAGTAACTCTATGGTGTAATTATTGTATCCTGAGTCTTGTATGTCTTGCCTGTTTTTTTTCTACCCCCTGTCTGTAACTGCATCTTGGACATAGAGCCTTTGCAAATGACTCAAAGGGTTGTAATTCCTAAACTTTAATAAATAAAAAAAAAATGTAATTCCCAACACACAAATTGATTTTTCTTGAGTCTGACTAGAACAGAAGCTGATTTTTACTTGGGGACAGCATGCGTGTTGTCTGACAATCTTTATAAACTAGTGAGTTAGATTGTAACAGTGCATGAACTGTTTGTATCATATAATGGCCAATAAAGGGATGAGAAGCATTGCAGCATCCCCAAGATTTGCTTACCATCATAAGCTTTGTTTTCTTTCTCTCTGAAGTGTAAAACCAGTGCTATTTGTAGCCTGCCTAGAGTGTCATTTTATGTACTTTGACCAGTGGCCTCATCAGCAGTGTTCAGTGACTCTGAACACCATACCGCTCAACATCTCAGCATTAAAAATCATAGCACTGTCCTTTAAAAATCATAGCAAAGGGCCAGAATGTGTAGCTCGCTCTTATTTTAAACAATAATATGTCTGCAGATAGTAAGCCCCATATAGTTGGTGATAAGGAATGCGTCTATCAACTTAGTTCAATGATTTAATAGAGCTATTTCTGGGCAAAAACTAACATTTATGAGGAACGACGATAAACATATGCCGAGCAAGGGTAAATTTGAGTGTGAAAATCATAGCGCTATGCAAAATTCATAGTTGAGAGGTATACAGAACACTAACAGTATTGCCGCTTTGGTGAAAGTCAAGCAGTGAGGAGTGGTTGATTTTCATCCACGTAGCATCCACACAATTGGCAGTGTCCGATCAGCAGCCACTGACTGCAGCCAATAATGTCGCTGGTTAAAGCTCCTGCAATGGGGTGGGGGAGGGGACTGCATACAGCGTTGCTTTAAATATCAGGATGACAGGAAACACAAAAGACATCTACAGAAAGATAAGTTGATAAGCTTAATATAAATCTGGAATGCTTCTAATCCCCTTTACACTCAATATCCACACTGCCATATAACAAAATTACTCATTGTAGTCATGTTTGTTATAAATTGTTTATTAGTGGTTCTTACAAATTGCATCATCTCAGCCTTGAGTTGTTTCCCCAGAAATCAAACTAGTTAAACTCTGCACTGTGATCACATTCCACTAGTGTTCTAACAGTAGATCTATAGCTGAAGACCAGAAGAGAGTGGTTATCTAATAAAGTATTCTTACCTAATGTAAATGAGAATGCAGAACCCACACATGGAAACTGTTAAAACTGAACTTGAGCAAAAAAAACAAGTTTTGTTTATTCAGAAGAACCCTTTTTACTATGGTTCTTGAAGGGAGGTAGGAAAGGGTTTTTATGAATTGCTGATAAAACTTGTAGAAGAGGCGTCATTACTACGTGAGTATTTTTTTTTTTCTTCTGGTAACAAAAGATAATATAGTGATGTCATACAAATTGCAGACTCAACGCAGTACCTTGGGAGACGGGCTCTAGAATCTGTTTAGGAAAAAGGTTCTGAAGAACTGAAGCACCAAACCTGGCATTCCTTGTAGTCTGGATGACCAGGCAGTATTGAGAAGTAAAGGGCTGTACTGTGGACCAGGAAGCTGATTTACAGACCGTTTTCAGGCATGTACCCCTCAAAGATGCCACAGTGGCTGATTTAGCTCTAGTGGAATGTGCCTAGAGGCCTTTGGGCGGCTGCTTTCTAGCTGTTTCTGTAGCAAAACTATATGCAAGAGTATCCAATGAGAGGATGATTGTCTTAACTGCTGGTTTGCCTTTACCTACATTATCATAAGTGACAAACTGAGCGCTGTCAGTCCTGGGCACCTTGGTTTTGTAGGCTGTACAGTTTCTTTTCACTGGGATGTTGGTTTTGGAAAATGGGCAGTGCTGTAGACTGATTGATTTATGTGAAAAGCAGAAACCACTTTTGGTAGAAATTTCACATGTGCTCTAAACACTGCTTTATTTTCGATGGGAGATCAGAAAATTGGGATCTGCACAGAGGGCCTCTTGTTCATTAGCCATTGGAAAGACAGTCTTCCATGTCAGATATTTGATCTGTGCTGTGAACAAGGACTCAAATGGAGGTTCCAGCAGTTGTGAAAGGACAAAGTCAAATCTCATGGGGGAACCATGCCCCCCACAGGAGGGTGTGGTTTATCTCTTTGGAAAACTTTCTCAACAGTGGCTGTGATGCAAGACTTCTTTGCCTGCTGATTTGAAAGCTGAAACTGCTCCCAGGTGCACTTTTTAAAGCAAATATTTTATATGCTGTAGGACTGTAAATGCACTCGGTAGCCCAAAACTACAGACTGGTTCGGAGCCATTACAGTGACTTGGTAGGAAGTACACCAGGTGCGGAAACTTTCCATATGCTTGCTGGCTTTCTGGCAGCCTTTAAAACTTCCAGCACCTGATTTGGTAGATTTAGACTAGAGTACACTAGCTCGCCAAGAACCATGCTGTCAAATGAACTGTTGTGAGAGCGGAGTGAGTCACTCTACCCAGGGTCCGAGTTAAGAGATCCTGTATCCGAGGCAGAGTTGTCAGCATTTTCTTTGACATTGTCAACAGTAGAGTACCATGCATGCCAGGCCCAGTCTGGTACTATCAGAATCATTATTGCCAACTCTCAATTTCAACAGGGCTTTTAGGATCAGTGAGAATGGAGGAATGCATGAGTAATTTGCTCTTCCAGAGTAGGAAGACAGCAATACATGGGATTGTCCCAATGGGGAGGGAGGGGCAAGGTTGGCAACAAATGATGGGAGGTTTCTTTTCAACCAAGAGGCGAATAGGTCCACCTCTGGTACTTCCACGTCTGGAACTTGGAGTCTAGTATTTACTGGTTCAGAAACCATTCTTGGGTCACCTGACCTGTCTCGTAAATCCTGCTAGTACATGGTCTTGCCTGCTAGGTATACTGCAGATATACTCACATTTAGAAAATATGCCAGGTTCCATATCTTCATGGACTCTGCAGAGTTTGAGGAGCTGGTACCTCCTTCTGTTTATGTAATACATTGTAGTTGTATTGTCTGTCTTTATCAGGACTGCTTGATCCTGTAACAGGGAGGAAAAGACACGGACAGGAGCACAGCCTTGAGTGCTAGCAGGTTTTTGTGTTTGTTTTTCCTGTGGGTCCCAGATCATTAAGACCTTTGTAGGTGAGGACCAAATGAAGGGAATACCCTGTATGAGGTTGTGTCCTTCCTTCCACCACTCTAGTGCCTGTACCAAGTATTGAGAAACTAGTACTGGCTGCCCCAAAAGGTACACTTCTTTGGTGCCTCTTATCTCCTGAGTTGGTGATGGACAGTCATTTGCAATCTTGGCAATGGCACCACTGCTCTGGTAGAGTCCGTCTGACCTAGTAGTGGCTGGAATTCCTGAGCTTTCCACGTGTGCCCTGCCAAATAAGTTTGCACAGTGAATGAGGGCTTCTGATTTCCACATAGGCAGAAAAGCTTTTCCATGTTCTGTGTTCAATTCTGTGCCTATTTACTCTAGTATCCGGCTGGTTTCTAGGTGAGACTTTTCCAAGTTGAGGAGGAATCCCAATCTGTGGTGGAGTCTTTAGTGTAAACTGATTGCACTGCTTCCTCCTGTGTTTTCTCACATACTAGCCAGTTGTCTAAGTAGGAGAAACACCATTAATCCCTGCATGTGCAGCTGTGCTACCACTATACTATGTATGGTCCTGTTTTAATTGTTCTGTATTTAATCAATCCTAACGTTGAACCTTAGAAAAGGAGCGCTTATTGCTCAAAGTTATTTCCAAACGAGAATAATTGTTTCTAGGGGCATGGATATGTTCAATCCACACTTATTTGTAGGTTCCTTGCTGCTTTAAATCTTACCGGAAGGTCTTCAAGCTGGCTCCCACCCACCCGGGTGGTAAAAACTCTCGGCTCCGCCCCGCCCCATGACGCCAGATCTTCCTTACCACTTGGAAGCTCGGGTTCCCTCCTTAGCGCTCTGCGTTTTAGGCCTGGATCCACACTCTTCGGTTAATCCGAAACTTATTCTCAAATTTACAAGACTTTGGTCTTCCTTTTCCCTCTTGGCTGCGATGGACAAATCGACTCCCGGATTTCATCGGTGCCCCTGTGGGCAGAAGATGTCCTGGACTGACCCGCACTCCACGTGCGTTTACTGCCTAGGACTCTGCCACGATTCGCAGCCTTGCGATTTGTGCAAATCCTTTTCGGCTTTGTCTTGGAGAACCGTGCTGCTCGACTTCATTTGGGGCTTCTGAAAAACGATCTCCACCGGTCAAGTCGAAGGAGGCCCGTTGGGCGGTGTCCGGCGGCGGGCTCTTCGGATCAGTTGGAGCAGATGATCGCCCTCGAGGAGGAGGCGGCCCAGGCCACATCATCATCTTCCTCGGTCGCACCATTAATCCCGCTCTCCTTGGGCTCTTCATATACAGCTTCTTTTAAGGAACTTTGCCAATCCCTCTCCACCAAGGGAGAAGGACCATCGGGACATTCCAGTTGGTCCAAAAAGGACTCCAAAGGTAAGTCCCACCGTCGACGTTCATGGGAGCGGGAGAGATCCCCTTCACCAGATGGTCGACTTTTGACTTCGTTCGAGGTTGCTGCAAAGGCCGCTGGCTTCACGGTGTCCCCGTCGGGTCAGGCAGCCGAGACGCCCGTCGACGCAGTTGAGATTTTTCTCGACCCGTCGGACAGTTTGTCGACTGATAATGCCAACAACCCTACTTAACCGGTTCCCCCGGTGGAAACTGAGGACTTTCCTGTGCCGGAGTCCCAGGTTAAGGTCCCTGAACTGAGGGAGGAGCGGGTGTCCCCCATCCACTCTCTGACCCACTCTCTGAATCCCCGAAGGTCTCTGTTTTGGACCTCTTCCAGGTCCAGCCGGTCCCACCGATGTCAGCGGTCTCGGCACCATGGAAAGTGGCGGTGCCGCTCATCCTTGTCGTCCTCTTCGGAGGATAGGCTCTGGCACAAGTCGCGTCGGCGCTACAAGGATTTAATGTGGTAGCAGCTCTTATTGTCCAGGAATAAGCAGACTCCGTCGCCTTCTCTGGCCATTAAGTGGCTGTCACCTGAGCTGCCGAAACCCTTCGTAGTCGAGGAGCCGAAACCGGCACCGGTTGTTTGGCGAAACTGGCTGCTCCACCCATTATTGTGGAACCTCTGCCACCACAACCAAAGACTGGGGCCCCGACGAAGGATTCTCGGTCGGGTCAGGGTTTGCCCCATAGGTTGTCGGTCACCTCACTCCCGATGGACCTCGGCACGTGGAGGGTGGCTTGGCGCCAGCAGCTGTTTGCAGACTCCTTGAGTCTGATGACGCACTTCTCCTTGTTCTCCAGGCCGCTTGACCAGGAGTCTACAGGGTCAGTCGGTGGATGAGAGCCCATCCTCGTTTTTAGGAATGCTTCGACTCAAATCATTGAGTCCACTGGGATGAAGCTGGAACCCATTTCAAAACTGGCCAAGTATCCCCTCACGGAGATACTGGACAAAGGGGATTCCCCTATGGAGGCCTTTCTAGTGGCCGAAGCCATTGTTGGCCTAGCCCTGGAGCTGTGGCAGCGGCCAGCATCTTGTCCCGCGCCTCCGGCCAGGATGGCTCGAAAGTATGTGGTCCCTACAGGTTCACTCTCCAGTTTCTCGGAGCACCCCTCCGCGGAGGGGTTAGTGACCGACAGCTTTTTCCAACGTTCCGGGAATGCTCGGGATGTGGACAAACCGCCCGATAAGAAGTCCAAGAAATTGGACTACTCAGGGCGGAAGGTATATGCTGCTTCCTCCCTAGGCCTTCGTCAGGCTAGCTCGGCCGTTCTAATGGCACACTTTTCACACGCCCTTTTTGGCTCCCGGGATGAGGTGATTCCTCATCTCCCAGCTGACCTTCAAACGACGGTCAAGCAGGTGCGGGATCAGGAAGGGCGGTAGCTAAACAGCAGCTCCAAACTTCGTTGGACATCGCTGATTCATGTGCCCAGTCAGTAGTGGCCGCAGTGGCCATGCGCCGCAGAGCTTGGCTGCGGATCTCCACCTTTACGGCTGATACCCAGCACAAGCTGGCAGACGTCCCCTTCCTGGGTACAGACTTGTTCGGACCCGGGGTGGAGGGTCATCTCCAACAGATGGAGAAGTCAAATGCCACTTTGGACTCTGTCACATCTGCCCAGAAGGACAGAGGCTGCCAGCAGCAGCATAAGCCCTTTCGTCCTTTAGCCCCTGCGGCACATCCGGCCCAGCAACACCAGCATCGGGGCCAGCAGGCTCGTACTTGGCACCCCAAAGCCAAGCCTGCTGCTTCCTTCAGCAGTAAGCCAGGAGAAAAAGGCCCATGCGGCTCCCCGGCCGGCCCTTCCTCCAAGCCTGCCCAGTGACGGATTAAGGGGTGTCGCCCCCAACCTTGTCACTCCTCCCCGGGTTCCCCCCATGGGGGGACGGCTCCACCACTTCCTGTCCACCTGGTCCGATCATCACCACGGACCGCTGGGTGTGGAAGTGGTAGGGAGTCGCCTCTGAAATTCGAGCAGTCCCCTCCCATCGAGACACCCCATATGGGGGGTGCATGTCTCAGAGCCTCGGCTCGCTGAGCCGACATTGCCTTCTTCCAGAAGGAGGTGATATGAGTGTGGTGGACCCCTTCCAGACCCAGGGTTTGTGTGGCTGGAGCCTCATTCTCGACCTACATGACCTGAAAAAGTTCCTAAGGTCTCGCACCTTCAGGATGGTTACTCTGGCTCAGATCATTCCATCCTTGGAACGAGGCATCTGATTCTGTTCTCTGGACCTTCAGGATGCATTCTTTCATGTCCCAATCCATCCATCTCACCAGTTATTCCTCCGCTTCAGGGCAGAGGGATCCCTTTACGAGTGCCGGGCCATGCCCTTAGGTCTCTCTCCAGCTCCCAGGGTCTTCACCAAATGCATGGCAGTGGTGACAGCATTCCTGCGGAGCTGAGGGGTCCGGGTGTACCCTTACTTGGACGACTGGCTGATTGCAGCCCCCTCCAGGTTGGAGGTGGAGCAGTCCAGGGATCTGGCCCTCCAGGTCTGCTCTCAGGTTGGCCTCCTCATCAACGAGGCCAAGTCGGAACTCATGCCATCGCAGGTGATTCAGTTCATCGGGGCAGAGCTAGACTCTCTTCGAGCCAGAGCACGGCTCCCAGCTGACAGGGCCGAGGTCCTTTCCTCCTTTGCCCAATCATTTCTGGTTGGGCACCATGCATGCCAGGACTTCTGCACCTTCTGGGCCTCATGGCAGCCTGCACCAGTGTGGTCCATTGGGCCCGCTGGCATATGCGTCCCCTACAATGGGGGCTGGCCCGCCAATGGTCACAGCACTCCGGTCCTCTGGACCAGCCAGTGACCGTGACCCAGGAGATGTGGAACGGCCTCCGGTGGTGGCTCGTTCCAGCTCATCTGCAGGAGGGTATCCCGTTTGTCCGCCCAGAGCCGACGGTCACTCTTACGACCGCCTCTCTGGGTTGGGGTGCCCATCTGGGGGAGCTCAGGGCCCACGGCTTCTGGTCCCCTCAGGAGTCTCCGTCACATCAACCTGCTGGAGCTTTGAGCTGTCCGACTAGCCCTCACCGCCTTCACTCCGTTTGTACAGGGTCAAGTGGTCCAGGTCCAGACAGACGACACCACGACCATGTACTACCTCAACCGGCAGGGCGGGACACACTCCTTGTCCCTGTGCAAGGAGGGTTTCCGCACTTGGTCTCTCGTGATCAGCCTGGAGGCGGATCTCCTAGCCATCCATGTGGCAGGAGCCTCCAACAGTCTGGCCAGTGCTCTAAACTGGATAGGCGCTGCATCTCACGAGTGGTCTCTCCTGCCAGAGATCGTACAAGATCTGTTCTCCCACTGGGGCACCCCTCAGGTGGACTTGTTCGCCTCCAGGGAGAATGCGAAGCTGAGGCTGTTTCATGCCCGCCTCCCTCAGCAGGGCTTGCTGCAGGGGGATGCCTTCTCGAGGCCCTGGACCCCGGGCCTCTTCTACGCCTTCCCTCCATTCCCCTTGATCCACAAGGTGATTCTCAAGGTGAAGAGGGATCAGTCGCAGGTGATTCTGGTAGCCCCAGACTGGCCCCACCAGTTCTGGTATCCAGATCTCCTCAGCCTCAGCTCCAGGCTCCCAAGGCTGCTTCCAGCCGGCCCGGACCTGATCTCAGTCAGCAAGGGGAAGGTACTCCATCCGGACCTTCAATCACTGCACTTGATGGCCTGGTTCCTGAGCAGCTAGAGTTCCAGGCCTTGGGTCTTTCCGACGAGGTCCTCAACATTGTTGAGGCATCCTGTAAGGAGTCGACCAGAAAATGCTGTGCCTTCAAATGGAAGAGATTCTCCATTTGGTGTCGGGGCAAGGGGTTGGACTCTTTCTCCTGTTCATTGGCTAGCATTCTGGATTGCCTGTGGTCCCTTTCTCAGCTAGGGCTTCGGTTGACAGCCCTTACGGTGCACCTGGCAGCCATCTCTGCTTACCGGGCGCGGGCCGGCAAGCAGTCAGTGGCGCAGGAGAAGGTGGTCGGGCGCTGTTTCAAAGGCCTTGATCACATATCCCCTCCGGTGCGAGAACCTCCACCTCCATGGGATCTACTGCTGGTATTGGCTAAGCTCATGGGCAAGCCATTAACCGATGCACAGGTGCGATATCTCCCACCTGTCGTGGAAGACCGCCTTCTTGGTGGCTATTACATCAGCCAGAAGGATGGGAGAGCTCCAGGCACTTTTCACAGTCTCCTTATCTGGTCTTCCACAGGGACAAGGTTGTCCTGCGCCCCCACCCGAAATTCCTTCCGAAGGTGGTGTCGGAGTTTCACCTTAACCAGGTGTTGACTCTGCCAGTGTCTTACCCCAGTCACACCTCGGAGGCTGAATATAGGCTCCATACTCTGGACCCTAGAAGAGCGCTCTCTTATTATAAGGAGCGGACGGCTGAAGTTCGGGGAGAGATTCGCCAGCTGTTTGTCACCACGCTGAAGTCAGCACCTGGTAGACCTGCAGCCAAGCGGACGATAGGCAGGTGGGTCACCTCCTGCATAGATCTCTGTTATAGGTTGCGGGCATGGAGCCTCCCAAAGGGATAAGATCTCATTCTACCCGCCATACCGCTGCTTTTGGTTGCTTCCAGGGACGTCCCTATCCAGGAAATCTGCAGGACTGTTACCTGGAAGTCCGCATACACCTTCATTACCCAGTATCACATCGACCTTGAGTCACACCGGGATGCTGGTTTTGGGACCTCTGTTCTCCAGTCCTTATTTCCTAAGTAGGAGTGCGCGCCTTGCCTCCTTACTCCCGGAGAACTGCTAGGAGTCTGCCAGTAAGTGTGGATTGAACAACATATCCACGTCCCTAGAAGTACAGATTACTCACCTGAAACAGGAATTCTAGGAGTGGTATATATCATCCACACAACCCACCCGACCTCCCCGGCTTCGACATGCAACCTGGCTTCCAGCGGGCTAGATCTGGTGTCATGGGGTGGAGCCGAGAGTTTTACCACCCGGGTGGGTGGGAGGAGCCAGCTTGAAGACCTTCCGGCAAGATTTAAAGCGGCAAGGAACCTGCCAATAAGTGTGGATGAACAACATATACCACTCCTAGAACTCCTGTTACAGGTGAGTAACCTGTATTTTTTTTAACTTTCTTTACCCTCTCCTCTCTGGCGACTGAGGCGTCTCCTGGGTGGACCTGCTCGACCTTGCGTCCACCACCCACCTGAACCCCTCCTCCAACCAAGGAATCGAGTGCTGGGTCCCCCCTCTCCCGTTGGCCTTTACGGGAGGAGGCGGGGACCATGAAGAGTCAAGTCTGGGTTGGGGCTGGCACTGGTATGTGGGCTCAGCCAAGGGGTTTCCGCTGCCGCCTCCCGGTGCAGGGTTTTTCCATTTTCCAGTCTCCCCTCAAGACAGTCGCAGGATGTGCAGTGCCATCCAGCGTGTGACATATGCGCTCCTACCCACGTCTGCAGGATGGCCACCTGACATCCCCTTGCCAGTCCCTAACTGCAGTGCACCCAGTCTCCACTGGGTGCCACTTGCATCGCGGGAATCCCCCTCCCCCCTCACTCCCAAGAGAGCAAGAGAGGAAAGCAGCCCATTGGACACTCAGTCTTTTCCTCCCCGACCGACCCCCGACTTCCTGAACCTGGGTCGCCGACGTGGCTTGAGGTGGTGAGGTGGATGCTCAGCCTCGGCGCCACCGGCTGGTCTCCAAACAATAAAAGTAAAAAGGCCTGTCCTGAACCTCGGATGTCGCCTGTGGCTTGTCCTTAATGGAATTTGAAAGTGGGCATCCCTCAGATTCAAAGACACCAGCCAGCCACCTTCTCATAGAGATGAAGTCACTGTCTGCACTCTCATTCTGAACTTTTCTTTCTTCAGGTGTAGGCTCCTCTGGTCTAGAATGGATCACCATTCCCCATTTTTGAGTGTGAAAGTACCAGAAAAGGAATCTAAGTGGTACTATGGTGAGAAGTTGTAGTAGCCCCAAAAAATATAGACAGACTGGAGGAACAATCTGTCTTTCTCTGTCACCATATTCTATTTCTGTGTGTTCTTTTCCCAGATTGGAAATGGGAACCCTTTCCACTGCCTTTCTCTGCAGCAACTTTTTCGCTTCCAGATCCAGGTGGATTTTTTTGCTGTGAATTCTGAGCTGGAAATACTCATGTTTGGCTTAACTTTGGAAAGTTTACAAATTGAAGGATTAAACCCTGTCTTGCAGCATCCACGACCCGCTGTTCTGTGCCCCCCCCACTTCTGTAGATCGTAAGGCAGGCATCCCACTGGCAGTGAGTCTGACAGCATGAACAGAATTTTCAGGTGATGGACTTTGTTTGGGCTGGAGGAGGTCAGGCAGGCTTCTACCTTGATACTCTCCTACTGTACCTCTGCCTCTCCTGTGTCCCCTGAATGATATTCGTGGTGCACATAGGGTTTGTTGTAATAAGCACTTCCCAAATCTCCGCTTCTGTAGGAAGTGAGGACTTTCAGTTTCCAGTCACATTTTTAAAATGTTCTTTTTGTTTAATTTTTTTCATGCAGGCCTTTTTGGTTTGTCCCCAAATAAAGAGGGACCTTCAGAGGGAGAATCCACAGTCTTATTCTGTGTCCCCTGTGTTAGTGGTGTTGACTTGAGCCATGTAGCTTTCTGCTTGGAAGTAGTGTAATTCACATCATTGGACATTTTAAATCGGTGCTTTGAAATTTCTGGATCAGCTTTCACAGTAAGTGCTAGGTGCATCTTCTCTTGCAAGGGCAGACTGTTGCACATAGGCAGTTCTGCATTCTATAGTGCCTGCTGGTAATGTGCAGTGTAACTGAGGTAGGCTGCCTCAACAGCAGTGTCAGTAATAAGTCATTCCTAACATGTGGTGCAGTTTCCTGGAGTCTGTCAGGAGGAGGAGCTGCCAGGGGAACGTTTGCCTTTTCACAGGCTGCTGCCTGGACCATTCACTTGTGGTCATGTTGGGCAAACTGATATTCTGAGCCTTCCCTTTCTACCAGGTATCTTTCCTCTGCTTTTGTAATGAATGGCCAGTGCTGAGGAAGGTGTGGCTAACACTCTTGTAGAGATCTTTTGAGAGACTTACTGATGGGAACCGACATCCTTTAAGAGGAAATCGGGCATGCTTATGAATTCCACCTCCTCTGTGTTCCATTCTGTTTCAGAGAATGGGAGATTCTGCATTCTAGCTATTTGGCTCGCAATGCAGAGAATGAGGAATAGTCCTCAACCACTCTGTGAGAGGAGCCAGTGTGCTGTGCTGGGGACACCTCTGGCTCTTATCAGCTCCCTCTTTTCTTTCTTCTCCTCACCCAAACCCTGTTCTGAGTATGGTGTTGGGAGGAGCAGCAGGATTTTTCATAGCCTGTATTGCTTGGAAAAACTGCCACATTTGCATAATTTTCTCCATAGAGGGCATTTTGTCATCTGGCACTGGCTCCTGTTGATGTTTTTCATGCAGAGGAACCATAACGTGCTTCTCCCTTTGTTTATCTTTTTGTCAGACATTTCAGGCATGGCTTGTCAGAACTGTGTGTGTTCTTTTCCCCCGCCTTTCTTCTTGCCATCATTTACATTAGGGCTTACCCTACTAGATGCCCTGTGCTCTTTGCTGGGATCCATGGACAGCTTGGATAGTCACATCGGTCTCTTTGGGCAGAGACAGCCACTTGCAGCCTTTTCAGCCCCTTTTGAATTTGGGGTGGTGGTGGTGGGGCTACGAGAACAAGGAGCCATCTGGAGCTGGGTTTCCACATCCAGTGGGCCCCCCAAAAACAAAATATGCCAATGCTTTTTATAGAAAACACTGACACTGATGTAGAAGCTGAGGCAGTGTTGCTATTCCGCTGTCCTCTTTGTTGTGGGACAGAAAAACTTTGTAGAGGTCAACTTTCAAAATCTGGATCCAAACCATCATTGCCTGTGCCAGCAAATGCTCACAGGTCGGACACTTTTTAAGTGCAGTAGCACAAAAATAGCCAGCAGAAGATGTTAGTAATTTTTAGTCATCCTTCAGTATCTTTTATTTCTGAAGTTTTTTCTTGCTGTGTGCTCATTAAATGATTTTCTACATAATAGAATTGGGTATGATGTGAAAAGTCGTGCTTCTCACTCTACAACAGCATGTGAGTTCACTAATTGTTAAATCACAAGTTTTGCTTCCTAACTGGTTATGCCTCATTGCTACCAGTCAAGCAGCACAATAGGGTTCTTTTGATTTACTAATGATGTCACAGTGCTGATGTATAGGGAGGAACCAAACTGTCAACTTCCAGGTAGTGCTGTTGCACGCTTCAAACTCGCCTAGTACTGTTAAGTACAGAATCTTCTAATTAAGAAAATAGAAAAGAAAAAATTATTTCAGATATAAGAAGTGATAGCTGACTACTTATGAAAGTTACTAATAGTTCCAGATAAGTATACTAGCTATTTAAATCCTGTTGGGTCCATTCTCATTTTAGACCTTCAGTCATACCAGGCTAACTGAAAAAAGTGCCAAAACATTTGAGGTTGTTGTACTTTATAAAAACTACAGCTGTTTTAAAAAGTAATGCCCATTTGATTTCAGAATTATTTATTTTTTAATGCATTTTGATGCTAAAACAAAATGAAACTAAAGTAATGCATTGTATCAAACTAAAAAGTAAATTAATAAGTGTTTAGACTTGGCACTAGGACTGAAACAAGACTACAGGTGCCTGGTTTCTTCAGTGGAATAATGAATTTCGGGGCATGGCATAACCACAGTGCATACTTTAACTTAACGTTATGTTTCTGGGGCAGTAACTCAAGGCTGAGATGATGCAGTTTGTATGACATCACTAATAAACTCTCATAACAGTATATTGATAGCAGTGAGCACACTTTCACATTGTGCACAAAATTTACATCCCGTACTGTAGCTTGCATGGTTGCATGAGCAGGTATGGCTAGGTATTGTACAACTTGATGTGGCAAGATAATTATTAAATTATGTGAAAAGCCGGCACTGTGGGGCTGAGCGATGGCGTAATTGCTCTGGTACGCTTGGTTTGCACCCCAAGCCTGGACGTTCGGAGCAGAGACTGGCAGGGAAGGGGAAATTGGAGCATCCTTGGACGATTCCCTTTGGGGGTTGGGTGGGGAGGCCATGTTGGACCACTCAGTAGCTGCTCCTGGAGGTGGCTGAGCAGAGGTGTTCTTGGCAGCGTAGCGCCACTTGCTGCCGTAATGTCCCTGCCCCAGGATGTCACTGCACAACCACGATTGTGGAGGGGGCACAGAAAATGGAAACATGCCCACCTAGCTGACAGGATGATAGCTGCTGAGTTCTCCTGCACCACAAAGCCCTTAAAGAGCACCACTTTGATCCCTCAGCCCCCTCCCCCTCCCGTGTTCCCATGTCAAGGCAGGGAATGTTTCTCCCCTCCTTGCTCCCCCAGGAAGGGCCCAGACATATGTGGGTTGATTTTGCAAGGAGAAACTGGGGAGGAAGAAGATGGCAGTGGTGAGCAGGACTGTGAAACAGTGGTGGTGGTGGTGGGGGGTAAAACAATATGTGGTCTGAAGGAGTGGCGGTTGTGGGGACGAAGGGTAGGAGCAAAACTAATTATGTGGAACCAGATCTAGGGAACAACTTATTAGCTACAACGAGGACTGTTATGAACCTAAACTTATTTGCTTGCGAGATGTTTTCAGTTGAAATGCTGTAGTTAATACAGGATGATGTCTGTAAATAGTCCTCCTTCAGACCTAGATATCATTACCAGTTTAAAAATAAACTTGCTTACCTTCTTACTGTAAACCATTTAAATTGTTTCAAGCAACATTACTGGTAAAATGGTTGTACAATAAGTGTTAGTTTCAACTACCTAGATTCAGTTTGCACTTGGGAGGAGCCGAGCTTAGAGACAGTCTACCACTCAAACATATGGTCCTCTGGCTTCACCCCCAATTCACTCAGATTCTTTCTTCTGCTGGAAGGAACAAGTCTTATTCACAGAGACTGCTAGTGAATTAGGATTTTGTTAGTTTTCAGGCTTTTTAGTAAACAAAAAAAAAATTTCAGTTTTCAAGATTGGGCAGGGGAAGGGTGGTGGTGATGGGGTACTTAAACATGCCAGGAACAGACTGGGAGACTATGACATCCTCGTGGCCAGGAACGGAGGTTGTTGGATGTCTTTCAGGACGGTTCCTAACTCAGCAGGTGGGGGAACCGACTAGGAGGCGCTGGTACTAGATGTGGTCCTGGCAGACAGTGACTAGATTGGGGCCTGGAGGTAGGGGACCCATTGGCGGGGAGCCATGCCACAGTCTAGTTGTGCCTGGACCCAGAGGGGTAGAAGGCTGCATAAAGACTGAGGTAACTGACTTCAGGGGGTGGATTTTAAGGAAATAGGAAGGAGCATTTGGATGTCATTGGGCCAGACATGGACGCGACAGTAGGTGGGAAATCATCAGGAGAGGGGTGCAGGATGCTACCAGCACCTGTGCAGGAGTAAGACGAAAATGCGGTAGGGCCCGAAAACCCTGCTGGTGGACCAGGGAGGTCCAGGAGGTGGGCGGGAAAGAAGGCAGCCTATAGGCAATTCAAGTGCTCAAGGAGTGAAAGGGATCGAGGGGAGTACGAGCTGATGGCTAGAAGGGCCACTAGGGTGGTGAGAGCGGCTAAGGCAAGGAAGGAGCAGAACCTGTCCAGGGAAATTGGGAGAGGCAACAAGGGGTTCTTTAGATACACTGGGGGAAAAACGAAGGGTGAAGGGGCAGATGGGCAGGATTAAAACTGGAGAGATGGGCACAAGACCCGGGGGAGCAGGCTGAGGTACTAAATGAGTACTTCACCTCAGTTTTCACCAAGGAAAATGGGGGTGCTGCATCATACATGGGAGGAGACGGTGATACTGAGGTGGGGGGCCCCTACACCGATCGGCAGGTCTGGGGAGAGGGGGAGGCATCACTGGCAGGAGGGGGGAAGGCTAAGCAGGGGAATGAGGTAGCGGAGGTGGAAATCACAGCAGAGAGAATGAGGGAAGCCCTCTGGTCCCTTAAGATGGAGAAAGCACCAGGGCCAGATACATTACATCCCAGAGTGCTGAAGGAACTGGCGGATGTCCTGGCAAAACCCCTGGCGGTGCTTTTCACCATCTCTCTGAGGACAGGGTGGGTGCCCCAGGACTGGAAGGTGGCGCATATAGTGCCTATGCACAAGGGGGGATCAAGGGAGGTGGCAGGGAACTACAGGCCTGTCAGCCTGACATCGGTGGTGGGCAAGGTGATGGAGGGCATTGTCAAGGAGAGGCTGGGGGGGCCCTGGATAAGTCAGGGTGCCTGGATGATAGACAGCATGGATTCATCCCGGGGAAATCATGTCAGACAAACCTTGTGGAGTTCTATGACTGGGTGATGAGTGCCTTGGATGTGGGTAGACCAGTGGACATCCTCTTTCTAGACTTTAGCAAGGCTTTTTTTTTTTTTTTTTATTTTGCTTTTTGTTGACCGGTAAGTGCACTAGACAAATCCTGCCTATTTTCAGGCGACCGGGGGAGGGGATACAGATGAATGCCAACTGACCATGAACCAGATTAAGCTGTTGGTGGTATTTTGAGTAAATGAGGGAAATTCTCTACTCTTTCGATAAGTGCCATAGGAATCTTTAACATCCACCTGAACTACCACCAATCCAGGCAGATGGGACCTTGGTTTAACGCCTCATCCGAAAGACGGCACTTCAGAAATGCAGCACCCTCTCATGCTGCATTACAGTGTCAGTACTGGATATTAACCCAAGTGCCAGATGTGGAACTGAACCCACAGCCCTCTGATCTTCGGCCTCAGAGGTGAGTTTGCTACCTACTGAGCCACTGACATTAGAGCTCTGAGGCTCTTCCTCACGAGGGCCTGTTGATAAGCTGGGAGAAATGGGGGGAACCAGATGATCAGATGGATAGGCAATTGGCTCCAGGACCGGACCCAGAGGGTTGTAGCTGGCAGGACAGTCTCATCCCCAAGGAGGGCCATTAGTGGGGTCTCGCAGGGATCAGTCCTTGGGCCTCTCCTGTTCAACGCCTGCATCTCTGACATAGGACAGGTATCAGGAGTGAGATGAGTCTCTTTGCGGATGACTCAAAACTGGGGGGGTGGGAAGGAGGGAGGGCCCTACAGGGAGACCTGGAGGCTCTGGAAGATGGTCTAGAAAGTGGAAGCTGAGGTTCAATGCAGGGAAATGCAAGGTGTTGCACCTGGGGCCAGAAACCTGGGCCAAGTGTACACCCGGGGGGGGGGGGAATGCTACAAGTCTCGATGGCTGAGAGGGACCTGGGGGTGGTGGTGGATGTCAAGATGAACAACTCTGAGACTTGTAGGAGGGCAGCGGCCAAGGCCAACGGGATGCTGGGATGCATCACTAGGGGAATGACCTCCAGAACGAGGGAAGTGATACTCCCTTTGTATAGCTGCTTGGTGATGCTGCACCTTGAGTACTGCATGCAGTTTTGGAGGCCACACTTAAAGAGGGACATTGAACTCCTGGAGAGGGTCCAGAGGAGGGCAACCAAAATGATTTGGGGCTTGGGGGACAGGACCTATGGGGAGAGGCTCGAAGAGCTAAATATGTACACATTGGAAGAGAGAAGGGACCGGGGGAAAATGATAGAGGTCTTCAGGTACATGAAGGGGTAAATAGGGGAGGAGCAGTCTGGTGCTTCAAGGAAGGGTAACTAGAGGGCAATGGTGAAGCTGAAGGGGTGCTATCACTGAGAGGGTGGTGGAGCCATGGAATGCGCTGCACAGGGGCTGGTGGAGGCAGAGACAGTGGAGGGGTTCAAGAGGGGGTGGGACAGGTACAGGGGAAGGGTTCTGGAAGCAAAATCCAATGCAGCGAGAATATCCGAAACTGGGAAGGGAGAAGCCAGAGAGGGCGAGGGGGGCAACAAGGTCCATTCCAAGGGTGGGGGCTGACCAAACGAGCAGACACGAAAGACCATTAGACCTATTCTGCTGGCATTTTAGTATGTTGGTATGTTAGTAAGTCATTCCTGTATCCTCACTGTCTTCTTTCTGCACTGTTAATTTTCACCATAGAAGAGAAGAAGCTGAGTTTCAAGAGGTGCATGGTGTTCAGGTACCCCGTGTCCACAGCCAGTGAACAAGATGCCTGTGTGTAATGTTTGGACATTGCCCACAATATGCAGCATTGCACCTGGTGCCAGGAAATTTTCACCCGCAGGCACTTGACAAGTGCCTGCTGCATGTGCCTCAAGGCAAGCCAGTGAATGTGCGTGCTGTCTGCAGCATAGGGTTGGTGACACAGTTGCAAGCCCGAGAGGTGACTGAGATGGGCAATGATGATCCTGTTCTAGACCTGAGTGGAGGAGTATGTATTGGATCTCCTGACGCCTCGTGAAGATGAAAACTGTTTAATTTATTCTTTCTACTTCTTAATAGGCTAGTCTTTGTCTCAAAGCTGAAGGCACAAGAAGAGTCTACACTGGTCAAGGGATTACTGTTAGTTGAAGGGCCTTTGTGTTTTCCTTTGCAGAAGTGTCTTTGTGGTTGCTCACCCTTGTGTGGTGTCGAGCTACACATAGAGCCTCTTGGTCATCCCTCGGAACTCCCATCTAGGCAGCTGAAAAGGTTGCACTGGTGGATCAGTTAGTCGATTCTGTCAAGGAGTCAGTTATGGAAGAAGGTTCCTCACTCTCTCCACCTCAGTGCAGACCACAGCCCATCCTAAATGGGGAGGGTTAGGTCCGACTGAGCACCCATTCTGCCCTCTGCCAGTTATCCCAATTTTGGCATAGCCTTCTGCTCAGCTTGTACTCGAAGGGAGCCACATTCAGAGTCGGGTACAATTGCAGCGCAGTTTTCACTTGTGCATGACCGGCTGTGAGTGATAGTCAAACAGTGCCGTTCCGTCAGCAAGTGCTGTCTAACAGGCTGAATATTGTGCTGCACTGACACAGACCAGGGCTGCATATGGTCTGCAGGATATGGCGCTGGCAGAAACGGGATAGTGCCAGGTCTCCTGTGGGCCATATTCAGTTCAAGCATGCAGATAAGCTCGAATATGCAAGGCACTAAGGTGCCATCTGCTTTATCATTATGGACTCATTTGCATGTGGCGCAGCAACCTCCTGTGCCCCTTTCTCAGTAAAAAGCAATCCCTGGTGGCACAATGATCCCCCAAAATTAGCCAGTGCTCGAGATTCCATATGCCCTGGTGGTCTAGTGGTTCCCCTTCCACCCCTCTATCACCTGGTTTGCCAGATTCGTTATGCCTTGGTAATGCAGTGGTCTCACTCCCCCCACCTCACTGGTACACCGATTCCCCACCACCCACTTAGCCTGTCGCCATCCAACAGTCATGGAACGGGATCCCATACGTGATTTTCTTCAGCATGTGGGCTTCATGGCATCTACCACACTCGTGGTACATTGGGCCTGCTAGTGCATGCGACCCATTCATTGAGAACTTCGGTGCCAATGGTCCTAGTTGCTGAAAACCCTGAACCAAACTGTCTGAGGGACACCACCGATGTTGGACTCCCATCAGTTGGTGGCTTTTCCAAGCAAATGTCTTGGTAGGGCATCCTGTTCTTTCAGTGAAGTACTTTGTCACTGTGATGGATGTGTCCTTGTTGGGCTAGGGTGCACATCTACTGGACAACAGAGTGCGACTCTGATTCACATTGACTTGCTGGAACTCCTGCATGATCGGCCTAGCACTGCCAGAGTTATTTCTAGTCCAGGGTTGAGTATTCCAGATCAACATGGACAACATGACCACCATGTTCTGCACGCAAGTGGCATACACTCCTTTTCACTGTCAGGTGGCACCGTGGTCTCTGGGTTGCTCTTTGCACACTGTTCTGGTGGCAGTCCATATTGCTGGAGCAAACAGCCAGTTGGCGGATGCTTTTTTTTTTTTTTTTTTTTTTTTATTATTGTATGGGAAAGGTACCTCTAAGTGGTATTCCAAGTGTTTTTAGAATGGGAAATATCATTGGAAGATCTGTTCACTTTCTGGAAAAACAGGAAGCTGAGACTGTTCCGTCCCCAACCCCTTCTGCAGGCAGGTGCATTCACTCAGTCCTAGGCTCAGGATCCGTATGCCTTCCCTCTTTTCCTCTGGTCCACACTGTGGTCTTCAGGGTGTTAAGAGACATGGCATCCCTTATTCTGACTGCAATGGTTGTACCAAGATCTTCCTGATATTGTCAGCAGATCACTACAACTGGTTCTGTTTTTGCCAGACATGCCACCTAGGTTCAAAGGGACGATCAGGCTTCTGGAACTGCAGTCCCTGTACCTGACCATCTGGTTCCTCAGTAGCTAGAGTTCTAGGCGTTTTAAGCCTGTGGATGAGAGTGATTTCTCACACTTGCTGTGGAAAACTGTTTATGGTTGTTATCACCTCAGCTAGATGGGTGAGTGAGCTTCAGGTGTGGTTTCACCATACAGGGTTGTCCTACATCCCCATGCAAAGTTTGTACTGAAGGTTGCTTATTTTTCACCTAATTCAGATGCTCATTTTACCCACTTTCTTCCTGAAGCCTTATTCTTTGATGTAGAGCAAACATTTAGCGTGCTTGATGCTCACAGAGCTTGACTCTTCTACCATGAGGGTGTGGTGTCATTTCATGTTGAGGCTCACCAGCTCTTCCTAGCATATGATGACGTGACCCTAGTCAGACCAGCAGCCAAACAAATGATGTGCCGATTATTACCTGCATCGCTGTGTGCTACTGGTTGGCTAGAGAGGAGCCACCCATTAAGTTGAAGGCTGTCTCCATCAGACATACTGCTACCAGGTACATTCCCATTTCTGCTACCTGGCTGAATGCACACACATTCATAGGGTTGACGCACCTGATTCAGGCAAAAACTGGACTACCAAAGCCTTCCCCCTTTTTAGCAAGCCCTGCCCTGTTCCTGCTAGTCTACTTTCAAATGTCACTTGTCACTGAAAACATCTGGGGCCAGATATTCAAAACTTAACCCAGCTGCTAAGGGGCATTTGCCCGCAGTAACCAGGGTTTGTAGCAGACTTGTGGTAGGGTCTGTATTTGACACCACCACAGCGTGGCTAAAACCCATTAGCGCCGGAGTGCTAAGTTACCACTGTGCTCGGTAAATGAGGGGATCCTCCCATGCATACAGGCTCAGCAGGATATTGAGAAGTTGCACAGGCAGTAAATGCCACCTAGACAAGCCAGTTACCGTGTTTGCAAACCTTGACTTAGGGTGCAAGGACTGCAGCCGCCAGCCCTAAGCCATTGAACTGCTGGCATCCCTGATGTCTCGTGATACCCTCTGCAACCTCCATTGAGCTGTCAATGTTATAACCAGTAATTCCTGGTGTCTCACTCCCCCCTCCCATATCTGAGATGCCAGTGCCATGCGGATCCTTTGTAGGTGACCGCACTCGGCTGGCTTATGTGTGTGCAGTGTCGGGGAGCATGCATACTATCCGCAGTATAAGACGCTACATATACTGTAGACAGTACACCGCCCTGTCCTTGCATGTGGTGGCAGACCGAGGTGGTGAGAAGAGTTGCTGTAAAGGCATGGGGTGCAGGGTGGCATGCAGCTGGGACACGCTAAGGAATTCTGTATTACTGTAGAGTGATTGAAGGTAGAGGGTGCCAGTAGACACCAGGGAATTCTTACTTATAACAGGGCAAACAGAGGGTGGGTGGTGCCACTAGATACCAGGGAATTCTTACCTGTACGGCAGCAGGTGATTGGAGGGTGGGTGGGTGGGGGCACTAGACACCAGGGTATGTGTCCGCACACTGTCAGGATGGGTGCCACTGGGCTGCTGCGCACCATTCAGATGGCCCATAGTGGGCATGTAAATTGCCCCTTTGCACTGTACATGCCCATTGAATTTATTCGCATGGTGCTGGCTGAGTATTATGCTGGGACTTGCACAGAAAAAACTGTAGTGTACAGTTTTTAACAAAACCACATACTAAATAGAATCCGTCCTGTTCCCTGACATTTTTAATTAACATTGCATTTACAATAATAGCATTTAAAACAAAAATGTTAAGAGTGTATGATACAGTTTGTGACTCTCTGCTGCATTTCTTCCTTCTCCAAAAAGCAGTTTTCCTGGTTGCTGAATTGTGTGCTGTTTTCTGATCCTCCTGAACTTGATGCTGCATTCTCTATTCCCTCCTGCAGGGACCTCTCACCTCCTCTGATTGTCCTCGCTGTTTTGATGAATGATTAATCACTGCTGTTTGTTGGCTTGACTTTGCTGACGCAGTCCTCCCACACTTCAAAAAATTGGTGAGGGCAGTAGACTGATGCAGCTATTGGTGGCCATTGGCTAAGAGTTCCCATCATAGTTTCTTTCCCACCACTGGCCTCCTGTCCCGATTCATCAATAAGTAGAGCACTGCAGGACACTGATGGGTCCAGTTTTACTGATCTGTGATTGGCTGTATTAGTCAGGATGGCAGCTCTCATTGGCTGACTTGTCTGTCTGGCAGATTGTGTTCTTATATCTTGCTTCCGCCCTCCACCCTGATGTCTTTCCTCCACTCGATTCTTCCCAGGCTCCCAGTCAGTCACTACTGCTAGCCTGCCCAGAGAAGAGAATCAGGGCCAGAAAGAAAACAGACCTTGCGGTTGCCCCCCAGGACCTGTTTCAAGTAGTCCCAGTGACTAAACCAGACGTGATGTGATGGCATTGCCAGTCGACACTGTCAGTCCAAACATTAATGGTATGGCAGGTGGAGCTGAACAAAACAGCAGTGCACTGAGGTGTACTATGAGGAGCAATGCGAACAAACCTGAGTTGTGAAATCTGTGCAGAGTCCAGCAAAAACGAAAGACCAGATAAGACCAGTGGAAACTGCACAGTCCAGTACAAAACCAGGTAGGTGACAACTCTACACATTAATCTTCCACTTCAGCATCGACTTGCTCAGTTGTCATGATGCTGCCTTTGGGTCCTCTGTCTTCTAGTCACAATGCCTAAATTGGGGTGTGCGCCCTGACCCCTCCTCCTAAGGATTGCTAGCTGCCTGTCTAAGTGTGGATAGTGAACTGAATCGAGGTAGTTAAAAATAGAGGTTACATACTTGTACCATAGCTCTACTGTTAGTAATCAGTTCACTTCTGCATGACCTCCTCTTGCAAGGCTTGCTTTGTATTCTTACTCCAGCATGTAGATCTGAGTACATTGATGACAAGAGCTGGAGAACAACATGGCTGACTGGTAGGAGGAGTCAAGTTGAATGCTGTTGTGTTAGTATAAGCATGCTCCGTGGAAGACTGTCCCAAGTGTGGATGTGAACTAAATACTTCTAGTAGAATCATAGTTACAGGTAACCTCTTCTTGCTCTTTGCATTGATAATGAAGCAAGATTGACTGTTTCTGAAAGCCGGGCGATACAAAGGCTAGTCCTGAAAACTAATTGTAAATGGTGCTAACTCCTGAACCTGTGGTCCGCTTTTGTCTGAGACCCACCACTGTAGGTTAGTTCTAAATAGGCCAGAAAGTTAAAACGTTTTCAGATTGTTCCAGGAGCTGTAAGCAAAACTATATTTTTTTTTACTACTTTCTTTTTCTGTAATCTCGTAAATATTCATGCACTATAGGTTCAAAGTAAACAAGAAAAATTGTAAGGATCGATATTTTCTGCAGTGCAGAGGGTACATCTGTCACTCCCTTACAAGTGGGTAACTCCACCCTCTGCTGCTGAAAGGCAGATCGGAGGCCTGACATCCTACTTGATGACTGCAGGCAGCCACCAAAGCTCCAGTTTGCCTCCTGCCTTACAGGCTCATGCGGTAGGACTGGTGCTGTCCTGGTTAAGATTTTGATCTGTTTCTGGTTTTTGTGCTATTTTCTGCCCGTTTGCTGTCCAAGCTCGCCGTTTGCTCCAGTCACTAGGTGGATGTCCAGTGATGCCAGTTCTCATCTTGTCATGGTCGGATGACAAGTGGCAACTGCAACAGACAGAATGTTCAGTACTGAAATGGAAAAACAGCAGTTGACAAAAATAGTATATAAAGAATTGTTTCACATCAACAATTACCTGTACCAAGGGAATATTGTGTGGTAATCCTTCATTCTCCATGTTCCATGCAAATCCTGTTCTAGCATGGGCACATGGTATTGTAGTGGAGAAAAGAACCTGGGGGACCATCTTTATGTGCCCTTTCAGGCATAAGACAGTGAGTGCACAATTGGTTTATTGATGCACATTCAAGTTGCAGTTATTCCAGTGACTTTTGATTTTGTGTTTACGTTCAAGCTTATCAGCTGGCATGTTACCCTGTTCATGTTGTATAACCCCAATGATATTTTCCTCAGGAATCTTTGTAGTCTGCTTTGAAAGATGGAACTGTACTAGCCTTTGCTACTTCACCAGGTAGGTATTCCACATGCTGATCAGTCTCTGTGTGAAGTAATGCTTTTATGTTTCCCTTGTACTGCCCCACCCGTTATGTTGCATGCCCTTCCCTTTCAGAAAGGTGGGCAGTTGGTTTCTAGATGGTTTTACTGATAGAATTGCTTCAGATATGACACTTGGAGTCGTAGATTAGAGTAAGCAGTGTTCTGGCATCCCTTGTGGTCTCAGTTTGCATTGCAACCATTTCCTTGAGCTGCATTGGATGTTGTCAGTAAAGTGGTGATTTCACTGCACCAGGATCTCGTTACAAGCTAAACACCTTAGTAGCATCAGTTAAATTGTAAAAGTAGCCAGTTGTGCCTCTTTCTGCAGCATTTTCCTTTCTTTTTGCTAGTTATAATATTGTATACTCTAATAGTACAAACTCTGGTATATAGAGCAGTATTTCACCTAGCAACTGACTTGTAATACCTGTTGCAGTCCCTTCATACCATATCAGCATTATGACATCACAAGAGAGCAATCTGGCAGATCCATAAAGAACTGGAACTTCATTCTGTCTGAAAATGCCTTTCAAATTATATAAAATGTTCATATGAATAGATTATGGTTTTATGTTATTATTGAATGTATCATTTCTATTTTGCATATATGGCAGTTCTAGGGATGTGAATATGATGTTCTATCCACAATTATTGGCAGTTGCCTTTCACCTTAAATGTGGCGGTATATCTTCAAGCTGGCTTCTTCCACCTACCTGGTGGTAACTCCCTGGCTCCACCCCATGATGCCAGATCTTCCTTCTCTTGGAAGAAGCAGGTTCTCCTTATCGCTCTAGCGTTAAGTAGGCCCTTTGCTACCAGATCTATGGATTTAGTCCCAAACTGCCTGATAAAGGTCAACAAATTGACCATTTGTCGAAAAGGTCTGTTGCTGCCTCTTAGCGGCCTTTGCCACGGACAGGTGGGTTCTCGGTAGGTTAGGGTCTGCCTCTGGAGTTCAAGCAGTACCCGCTGTGCGAGCCTGTGCCCTATGGGAGGACAGTGTCCGCAGACATTCTGTCAGCCCTGCGGGACGACATTGCCCAGCTCCTCTGCAAGGAGGTCGTGGTTCCAGTCGTGGATCCTCCAGAACACCCAGGGTTTGTCTCCAGGTATTTCTGCTGCCAAAATGGATGGGAGGCTGGCGCCCTATTCTCTTCTGTACAAACTGAACAAGTTTCTAAAGTCACACACTTTGTCACTCTGTCTCAGATAATTCCATCCCTAAAGCAAAACATGTGGTTTTGCTCTCTGGATCTTCAGGATGCGTTCTTTCATGTCCCGCTCCATCCATCTCACAGACTGTTTCTCTGCTTCCAGGCAGAAGGGACCCTCTGCGAGTTCCAGGCCATGCCATTCTGCCTGTCCTTGGACCCCAGGGTCTTCAAGTGCATTGCAGTGCTGGCAGCCTGCCTGAGGCACCGAGGAGTCTGGTTCTACCCCTACCTGGATGACTGGCTTTTCGCAGGTCCCCCCAGGCAGGAGGTGGAGCCGTCCAGGGACATGGCCCTCCAGACCTGTATCCCTTGGCCTCCTGGTCAACAAGGCCAAGTCAGAACTCATGCCCTCATAGGTGATGAACTTCACTGGGGCAGAGCTCAACTCTTGCAGAGCCAGGGCTTGGCTCCCAGTGGACAGGGCGGAGGCTCTCTCCTCCTTTGCCTGATCATTTCGGGTTGGGCAATTGTGCCCTCCCTGGGACTTCCTGCGCCTGCTGGGTTACATGGCGGCCTGCACCAGCATGGTCCATTGGGACCAGTGGAGAATGCGCTCCCTGAAGTGGGAGCTGGCCAGCCAGTGGTCTCAGCCCTGCTTTCCATCAATCAGGGGAAGATACTCCACCCAGACCTTTTAATCCCTGCATCTGATAGCCTGGTTCCTGAGCAGCTAGAGTTACAGGCTCTGAGTCTCTCTAAAGATGTTCACTATGGTTAAGGCATCCCGAAGGAGTAGACTAGAAATGCTACACCTTCAAATGGAAGTGGTTCTCCATTTGGTGTCTCGGGGCAAGGGGTAGGACCCCATGTCTTGTCCTGTGGCTAGCATCCTTGACTATTTATGGACTCTCTTTCAGTCTGGCCTTTGGTCGACAACCCTTAAGATGTACCTGGCAGCCATCTCTGCTTACCGGGTGTGGGCCGGTCAGCAGTCAGTGGCACAAGAAGAGGTGGTCTGGCGCTTTTTCAAAGGACTCTACTACATTTCCCCTCCAGTGTGTGAACCACTACAACCATGGGATTTGTTGCTGGTGTTGGCAAAGCTCATGGGCAAGCCATTCGAACAGATGCACGGGTGTGACATCTCGCCTGTCATGGAAAACTGCGTTCTTGGTGGCCATCAAGTCAGCCAGAAGGATCAGCGAGCTCCAGGCACTTTTGGTGGAGTCTCCTTACCTGGTCTTCCACAGGGACAAGGTTGTCCTTCGCCCAAACCCGAAGTTCCTCCTGAAGGTTGTTGGAGTTTCACCTTAACTAGGTGATAAATCTCCCGGTGTATTTCACCATCCACACCTCTGAGGCTGAGCACAGGCTCCATACTTGGGACCTGTGGCGAGCACTTGCCTGTTACAAGGAGCGCACGGCTGGAGTTCGGGGAGAGGTTCGCCAGCTATTTGTCACCTACGCTGAAGCTGCACCTGGCGGACTGACAGCTAAGCAGACGATTGGCAGGTGGATAGTCTCCTGCATTGATCTCTGCTATAGTTTGGCAAGTAGGGAGCCTCTCATAGGGCTTGGGGCTCATTCCATCCATCATACCGCTTCCTCGGTGGCACTTCCAGGGATGTCCCTACGCAGGGAATCTGCAGGGCTGCTACCTGGAGGTCAGCATACACCTTCATTTCCCATTACCACATTGACTTAGCGTCACGCTGGGTGCTGGTTTGGGGCCTCCTGTTCTCCAGTCTCTGTTCTATAAATAGGGGTGTGCACCTTGCCTCCCTCCTCCTGAGAACTGCTAGGAGTCTGCCAATAAGTGTGGCTAGAACATCATATCCATGTCCCTAGAAAAATAGGTTACTCACCTGTAACAGTAGATCTTCCACGGAGTGGTCTCTTGCAGTAGGTAATATACTTGGGTTGTCACCAGAGGTTGCTGTGGCAGCTCATCTATTAGTCTTTTTTTTTTTTTTTTTTTACCAGGGACCACCCACATGACATCAGCTTCCTGTGTTTTATATAAACATGGGCAGTCCCTGTATCCTTGGTTCATTTTCTCGCCGCCTTCAGCTGTACACCTTCACGCTTGGCTCCTGAGGACGCTTTCATAGCCAGATTACAAGTGTGCTCCTCTGTTGCCAGTATTCTCTTTGGCCTCACATAAACCAGCAACCAGAGAAACATATCATTTCAAATGGAAACGCTTCTCCATGTGGTCTGCTTTTGATCATTGGATCCCTACTCCTACCCACTGATGAACGCCCTAGACTACCTGGCCTCGTATGAGTCAGGTTTGAGCTATTCCTTCATTAAAGTCCATTTGGCTGCTATTTCAGCCTTCCATGAACCACTAGACGGCAGATTACTATACCAACATCATCTAGCCAAAATGTTTTTGAAAGGAATGTTACATATCAAACCACCTGTTAGAAAATTTGAGATCCCATGGAGGAGTGGGTCATCTAATAGAGAAATTAACCCTTGAACCAGCAGCCACTTGTGACCTACTTTTCCTTTCATGGAAAACCTTATTTCTAGTGGCTGTTACTTCAGCTCGCCATATTTCCGAGCTTCATGCTCTCGTAGAGACTGTACCTTATTTTTCACAAAGACAGGGTGGCATCTCGTCACCAACCCTTGCTTTCTTCCTAACGTAGTGTCTGAACACGCTCTAAACCAAACCTTGGAGTTGCCAGTATACTATCCTGAATACTCCAACCAAGGTGAACATCTACTACATACCTTAGATGTCCATCGTATATTATGTTACTACACTAATCAAACAAAATCGATTAGAATACTTCTCAACTGTTTCACATTTGCCTCAGGCTGAGAAGGGCTCCCAGTTACTAAAAGAACCCTTTTACAACTGGTTGGCACACTGTATTACATTTTGTTACACAAAATACAACAAACCCTTACCAGGCCCTGTCCAAGCCCATTCCACTAGAGCTATGGCCACTACTGCAGCTTGCTTTAAAGGAGCTTCCATTTCAGATATCTGCAGTGCATCTACCTGGTCTACAATCCATACATTCACGAAGCCGTACAATCTGGATACTGCTTCATGCCGTAGAACGGCCTTTGGCCGAGCAGTCCTACAAGGTCTTCTATCATAAGGTCCACCCATCTTGGGTATATTGCTTCAAACTCATCCCATGAAATATTTCCACTGCAGGAGACTACTCATGGAAGATAGTACAGTTACAAAATAACTTACCATAACAGTAGATCTTTGAGGAGTGTCTCTTGCAGTAGGTTCGTTACCACCCTCCGTCCCCCTCCTTCACTAGGAGAATAAATTCTGGTCCAGTATGTTTGGGTTGGGATACATTTAGTACCTTGGGTTCTCCTTGGTCCTTGCTTTTGCAAGCTGAATCTGGCGGGGGAACTGAGGATACCAAGGACTGCCTACAATTGCATAGGAAACAGGAAGCTGATGTCATGTGTGAGCGGTCCTTGGTTAAAAAAAAAAAACTGCTAGATGAGCTGCCGTGCACCACAGTGACCTCTGGCGACTGCCCAAGTATATTACCTACTGCAAGAGACATTCCTCAAAGATCTATTGTGGTAAGTTCTTGCGTAACTGTATTTTCTAGGAGTGATATATGATGTTCACACAGACCCACCTGACCTCGCCTCCCCTGGCTGTGATGCACAACACTTTTCCAGCTGGCAAGATCTGTCATCATGAGGCAGAGCCGAGGGAGATACCACGCGGGTGGGTGGGAGGAGCCAGCTTGAAGATATTCCGGCCACATTTAAAGGGGAAAGTCAACTGCCAGTAAGTGTCGATGAACATCATATACCACTCCTAGAACTACTGTTACAGGTGAGCAAGCTGTTTATTCTAACCTGGGTCGCCCTTGGAAACTGGCTTTATGCTCAGTGGGCTATCTGGGTATGAGTAAATAATAGAAGAATATGATGATGGACTCTTCTTGGTTAGTGGTGATGTCAGTCAGTGAGGTCAAAATGCTAATAAGATAGTAAAGGGACTAGGACAAGATATACCAGCCTTTGGGTAGAGTATTGTTCCACACATCACACTAGTACCCGTAATACTCTCAGGTAGAATGTTTTCTAAATAACAGAGGAGAAAATCAAAAAGTAACAGTTGACCATTTCTAAAAGTTGACACATTTCAGGTGGTTTACTAGCTCTTTAAGGAGTACTTTTATCCATGCCTTCTTTTTACTGTGCAGTTACATTTCTTAACATGAAAAACTTACGCTGCTGCTTGTTTAGGTGGAACTTCAGTGTCGGTCACTTTGAGCTGTGGTATGTCCCTGATCTGCAGCCAGGAATGGGATTCATTGAAGGTGATTCCAAGTCTAGCGGGAAAGATGGCAAGTCCCAGATCATCGCAGAGGCAGATGAACAAGAAGCTGTTACGAGGAACATGGTGATCAAGGTCTCGGTGGCTGACTGGAAGGTTATGGCTTTTAATAAACTGGGAGGCCAGCTGGAGTGGGAACACCAGGTACTCCACTCTACAGAATGTGGGCACCAAATACTTACTGTAGCAGTTCGTCTTATTGGATAATACTTTAAAAAGTCAAAAAGCATAATGTTACACGTCATCCAATTTGAATAAATTTCCATTATTTTAATTTTTTTCAAACTTTTTTCTCTCCCTCTGCTACTGACCCCTCTCCAGCGAGGTTGCATGGCTATGCGCACTACCCGCACACCTGAAGCTTCGGTCGTATCCTCTCCAGTGGGGCCAGACATCCTCCTCCCTCACCGTGCCGCCCTAACCTCCTGGCTCTGAGTCCCCTGAGGAAGGATCGCCACTTCTCCGGCACTCTATCTAGAATGCTGGCGGGAGCACACTACGCGAGGGGGGCTCTGGAGAGGGCCTCCCAGAAGCCCAGTATTGGGCGTGGGGCCTGTGCCACTGAACCCGCCATCGCCTGTCAGCAGCAAGATTTTTTTTTTTCTACTTTACTTCCCAGGAGTGTGGGCGTGCAGTGATGTCCAGCGCAGTGTGGGCATACTTCTGTACCCACCTGCAGGAGGAGCGTCACCATCGCTCCCATCCCTGTTGCTGCTTCTCGACGTGCTGCAATCTCCCAGCTTCCACCAGGGGTTGCACATGCAGCAAGGAGCATCTGCCACCCAACCCAGGAGAGGAGAGCAGTCCTACAGACGCTCAATCCTCTCCTTCCCCTGCCGACCTCCGGCGGCCAGAGTCCGTTCCCAAACCCGGGTCGCTGGCGCGGCGTCCAGCGCCTCAACCCTCAGTGTCACCAGGCTGGATGAAGGAATCTTCATTATAAACATGGGATTCAGTTCAGAATAATATTGGTGCTTTTTCCCTCACTCCTGTATTTCCTGTAACAGTATCATTTTTTGTGTTGGAGGGGCACTGTCAGCCTTTTCTGCATCATATTATTTCTAGTTGAAAACCCACATTTTATGATTGCTTACCTTCCTAAACTTTATTGCTGTTGCTGGTTGTTTTAGTTACTTCCTTTCTTGAGAGCTGAAATTCATGCTATGGTGGAATTGCACCCAACATTGCTTTTTGTTTCAAGTCCTTATTCTTACTCTATACATGTCTGAACGTTAGAAGGACTCAAACAGTGCAGCCATACATATTCACAAATCCAGGAAGGATGTAGTTGGAGTTGTTCATGGAATGTAAACAGTTTTGTGTGGTAACACCAGTATGGTGGACAGTTTGATTTTCACTTTTAAAAAGAAAAAAGGAAACTGAATCAAACTACCAGCTACATCATTAATCTCTGCAGAATGTTGCCAGCCATAAGACATGTTTTTTTTAAACTAGACACTCTGGTCTAAGTAGGTTGCCAGTGTCCTTTTAAATAGTTGCTGTAACATTAGGGGTCTGCACTTGCAAGACAACCTGTCTGAACTGTAATTATCCGTAGCTTTCAATTAGGGGTTATTAAACAGGAGACTGAAACGTTTGCGACACAATTAAGGTTGCAAGATGAATGTCTAGGATTACAAACTCACAGTTCCTAATGAAATAAGGTGTAGTATTACAAAATGTGTTTAAAAAAAAAAAAAAAAAAAAAAAAAAAAAAAAATTCACTCCTTACGCCCACCTACTCACAACAATATAGAAATCACCCCATGTCTGCATGCTGTAGTGTGTTATAAAATTATAGATTATATCTATCTATGCATACCTATATCTGTATATAGACATATGCAAGTAATAAGCCATGACATGGTGTGCACTATATAATAGGATAAAGTATGGGTCGGTGTGTGTGTAACGAGAAATTTACACACACCCAAGGGGTAAGATGCTACATAAACCCCAAGAGCGAAGTTTGAGGGGTTTATGAATAGTATCTAACCTGGGGGTGTATATGAAAGTATACACACACCGACCCATATTTTATTTTATATAATTGCTGGATTTTACTTTATCTCCTCAGCAATTCAAATAAAGTTGCCAGCAGCCGTGGTCCGTCCGTTAAGTTACAGGTGGGCCTACGGTCAGCTTTTATTTATTTAAAAGATTTTTTTAATGTTTTGGGTAGGGTTGTGGACAGGTGAAAGTTAACTAAAGACCCTGTGTTTTTTTTTTTTTTTATTATACCACTGACACCGGGTGGCGGTTCAGTCGATCAGTTATTGGTTCAGTGACCGGTGAGCAGTTGGGAAGCGAGGATGTGCGGTGGGCGCATGTGCAAAGTAAGGGAAACCATGCGAGTTTGCCATAATAAACACTCCTTTATTATGGCAAATTATGCCACGGTTTCCCTATGGCAAAAAAGGGAAACCAGTTATAAGATTTTAATGCATGCCCCAGGGGTATTGTAAGGCATGAGGGCTGAAGGCACAGTGTCCTTAAACCCCTGGGCAGTACATTGAAGGGGCATATTACTCTTATAAAATGGCTCTAAGTAGCCGGCCCATCTGCGCAGTGGTTGGATTTCTGCTTGACACCGGCGACCTGGGTTCGGGAAGTAGACTTCGTGTGGCGGAGGGAGCCGGCCGGGGAGAAGGTTTGGCGTCCGAGCTGCTCACCTTCTCCGGGAGAGGCCAAGGCCCACAGTTGCCTGACCCTGGGTGGAGGTCCGGGTACTGCAAGTCCTGTCACCAGGAAGGGGCCGGCCGAGATGGCAGTAGTGGTCGGCGCCTAGCGCCTTTGATTTGCCAAGGGGTGTACCACATCAAGGGAGAAAAGGAGGAAAAAAATGTTGTCAGTGACCCTGATTGCCCGCACTTCCCTGACATCCTCAGTGGTCCGAGACAGCAAGAACTCTCTGGGCACGCGGCCCCGCCCCATACCCGCCTGGGGGGTACAGCCACGGCTCGATGGGGACTACCGGGGGCAGAATCAGGGTGGTTGCAGTGCAGAGAGAGACTGCCATCTGTGCCTCCTGAATAAGTGGAGACCAACACTGCAGGGGGACCATAAATAACAATTTAAAAAAAAAAATATGGCTCTAAGTAGTTTTTTTGGGGAAAGGAAATTGAGATTCGGCACCTGAACGTGCATTTATAGAGATTTAATGCACGTCAAATCACCTCTCTCAGCCAGTGAGATTTCTAGATTTTTTTTCTTGCCATTTTGTAAATATATACACACATACATATCTTAAGAAAGACAACTGTGACTGGCTTAAACCCTCCTCACACTACCAGGCTTCTTTACCACTCAATCTGGGTTTGTGTTCCTCGGCAGAGAACACTGCACTGGTGGCAGAACAGGCAGCATTTGCTGGTAAGGGCTTGTTTTGTAGGGTATTTTCTTGCTGTCACTCTGGTTATGGAGGCCTTCAACCTGGGGTGGGGTGTTCACCTTGGTTCCTTCCAGACTGTGGAGCTTCTGGTCCCTGGTGGAATGCAGATTCCATATCCGTGTGCTGGAGATGAGGTTCTGTATGGGCTCTAGGCACTGGCCTAGCAGGTCCAGGGGCAATCTGTGTTAGTGCAGACAGCCAGTGTGCCATGGCTGAACTGAACCAACTGGGAGGAATACACTCCTCCACATGTTGGGAACCAGTGTGGGAGTGGGCAGTGGAGTGCAACATTGTTGGTCTGTCTGGCAGGTACACAGTGTACTGGCTGACATTGTTGGCCATTTGGTGCTGCCTCACAGATTAGAGCTATGAGGGGATGTGGCAGAACTGCTGTGCAAGCATTAGGTTAATCCAGAATTACACAATTGTTTGCATCCCCTTACAATGCAAAACTGTTGTGTTCTTGCTTGTTCGCCTTGGGGCCTGGAGTTTTCTGGCAAGATATGTTGCCCACTGTGCTGGAAGGGGTGCTTCCTCTACACCATTTTCCCCAGTTCCACTAATTCATTGTGTCCTAGTCAAGCTTTAAAACAAGCCAGCTACCATGATCCTGGTGACCCTCTAGGTCAGACAAATCTCATTCCCGATGCTGCAGGACATGGCAATGGAGCCTCCATTCCAGCTACTCTTCAGCTCTGGTCAGTTGCCTCAGGTATAGGACAGCTGCTGCACACAGACCTTCTGCTGCATGCTCGTCTACACAGGATGTAAAGCTGGCATGATTTGGGCTGTCTCTGGTGGTATCACCTGTCCTGCTGGCGGCTAGAAAATCATGTACTAGGCACACTTACTTTATTTGTTAAAGTGGTTGTAGCCTTACTAACAGCAGGGCCAGATTAATGGATGCGGGGGCCCTACTCCAAGTCATATTTTGGGACCGGGGGGCCCTAAATGCCAGCATCCCACTCTTCTGCAACACCAGTCACGCAGAAACCTTGTAAACTCCAGCAATTCATCAGTTTAACAATTAACCTCTAACTTAGTGGTGAAGCTAAGTAAAATCTGTTCAGAGCATTGTGGTTTTGCACCCAGATTTCTGATAAATGATGCATTAAATAATTCTAATTCAAGCAGTGAATATAGTTGGTAGCCCCCCATGGCTATAGAATCTTACAGCCCCCTGAGCCCAGGCTAGTAGAAGTAGCAACCAGTCCTCACCCCCATGAAAATGCAATTATTTTTCTTTGTGTTTTTAGTCATTTTTTTTGCTTAAATTCAATTAACTGCTGTTAAGTGTTCCCTTCCCGCCATTTCCAATCCAACCAAATCATCCACCAAATCCAAAAATCATTGAAGTCAAAACAAAATAAGAAAGTCAGCATGACAGTGTTGGCACTTAGCATGCAGTACGTAACAACATACCTGGTGGTGTTGCCTTCCCTAACAGACTGGTCGATCATCGGACTTGGCCTGGGACTCCTCACAGGACCAGAGGCCGAGCAGCAGCACTGACTGACTACGGTCACCAGCACACGATGAGCAGCATGCCATCTCTCCAACTCTTGGAGTCAGTCATCATTGACATACGACGAAAAGAAGCACTGGACGGTGGCAAATCAGATGACTCCGGCCTGACCAGCTCTCTTTACTAGTAGTCTGTAGTCTTCTTCGATCGAGAGCGAGACGATCTCCGACAGACCGTTATCAACTCGTCCTCAACTCCTCATTACCCGGCCACACACCCTGCCACCACTCACATGCACGCAGATTCCCGCTCCCCAGTAGCCACACTTCCAAGAAGACCTCTGAGACATGGTTGGTTGTGGTGGTGGGGTCAGGGTGGACCAGTCGCGGACTACTCTGTCTGTGCTGTGCAGCTTGCCCCACCCCCCGAGAGGCAGAGCTAGAGAGACTTGCTCAGAGTTGGGGGGAGGGGGTGCTTTTCTTTTTTGGCAATGCTGTGAATGTGATGATCCCACAGCCACTCAACAGTACAGCAAGTATGGCCGGTCCGAGGTTGGTGGCTGTGGTCTGCCAGGTAGGGAAAAAGGAAATAAATTAAGTTAAACAGTGAGGGGGCCCTGCTGAACGCAGGGGCCCTACGCCATGGCGTAATCTGCATACAGGTTAATCCAGCCATGACTAACAGCTTTCACTGATTTGTGAAGATTCTTACTATAATATGAGCTGAACTGAAGCCATATCTAAACTAACTTTTGACAGAGCCTTTTGAGTGTCATGCTTTTCAAAGGATTCTCTTGCAGTGCTTTGTGTCTAGTTAACCCTCCTGTTTTCTGCTTTCTAGTTTTGCACTCCTATTGCTTCTGCTTGGTTGGTTAATGAGGGAAAAGTCATTCCTATCAGTCTGTTTGATGACACCAGTTACACCACCAACAGTGAGGAAATGCTTGAAGATGAAGAGGATATTGTAGAGGCTGCCAGAGGGGCCACAGAATCAAGTGTCTATTTAGGTAAGAAGACCACAGTACTGAATGTGGGTAAAGGAATGAGTAGTATGAATTGGACTCCATAACCTATTACGACTGGGAAAGACCATGTATTGTGCTAACACTGAATTACTGAGCCTAGGGCAGTAAAAATGGGTACATTGCTATTAGTTTTTTTTGAATGTATAATGTTTACACTCTAGGATATCCAGGTGCCTAGAAACATAGAAACACAGAATTTGATGGCAGAGAAGGACTGCTTGGCCCACCTAGTCTGCCCATTTTCCTACCTGATGGATAAGCTGCAAATCCTAGTTAAGAAACAGCCTACTTCCTCCTACCCCCCACTAGGACTGCGTTATGTCTGTCCCATGCATTCTTGAATTCTCCCACTGTTTTTGACCACATGACCTCCTCAGGAAGCCTGTTCCATGCATCCACAGCCCTCTACGTGAAAATATACTTCCTCACATTACCTCTGAGCTGTCCCCCCCTCAATCTTCAAATTGTGCCACCTTGATCTTCCCTTGTCCGTCTTCACCATTCATTACTGCTTGGGTAGTGCCGGAGGCATGCTCCCGCTATGGGAGATTTTTTTTAGTCGGCTCCACAAGCGCCATGCCAGAGCAACTTGCTGCGGCATGCGCGAGGCAGCCGTTGGAATTCCATAGAACTCCCTCCTCCATCTCAGTTCCGTTCCTCCATGCCGAGGCTGCCTGCTAAGGCGGTTAGGATTTTTTCAGTCCGAGACTTAGTTGTATCTTGTTCCACTGCCCAGACCCTCCTTCCTGCTTTTTCCCGACGCCGTCACCGGTAAGACCGTTTCTTCTAGGGACATGGATATGTTGTTCATCCACACTCATTGGCAGTATCCTTGCCGCTTTAAATCTTGCGGAAGGTCTTCAAGCTTGCTCCTCCCACCCACCGGGTGGTATATACTCGGCTCACGCCCCATGGCGCCAGATCTTCCTTACGGCAGGCTCAGGTTCCCTCTTAACGCTCTGCCATTTGCGACTAGTTCCTATTTCCGTTTGCGGATTTAAAATAATATTTGCAAAAGACTTCTAGTCTTGATCCCTCGCGGCTCATTGGACAACTCGACTCCCGGATTTCGAGATGCCCATGCGGGCAGAAGATGTCTCGGGCGGATCCACACTCACGTCATGTCTACTGTTTAGGCCTTGAGCTACGACCCGCGGGCTTGCGACCTGTGCTCATCTTTCTCCGACCTCGTCCTCGGAGCCGTGCTGCCCGATGCAACTGGGCGTCCGAAGCGTTTCCCTCGGTGAAGTCAAGGAGGCCTGGTTGGCGGTGTCCTTGGCCAGTGACCTCGGCGGATCAGCCAGAGGATGAGTCGCCTCGAAGAGGAGGCGGCGCGGGCCGTATCTTCCTCGGTCAGCATTTATCCCGCTCTCTCTGGGTTCTTCCTACACTGCTTCCTTTAAGGAGCTTTGTCTGTCCCTCTCCACTAAAGGAGAAGGCCTCTGCTGCTGGACCTTATTCTCGGTCCAAAAAGAGGGACAAGGTAAGTCCCTCCGTCGGCGGCTCTTGGGAGCGCGGAAGGTCCCTCTCCCCGCCGACCGTCGCTCGGTCGACCGCCGCTTCGCCACTCGGCTCACGGTGTCCCGTCAGGTCAGTTGACCGAGACTCCTACTGATGAAGTCCAGATTTTTCTCGACCCATTGACGGGCTGTCGCCTTTAGCAGCCGAGATTCCCTCCCGGTTCCCCGGGAGGAGTTGAGGATCCTGTGGGCTGTGCCTGTCCCGGTTCCGGCCTCGGATGGACCTTCGAGCGAAGGGAGTGCGGTTCCGGCCCGACACCTCCCCGCGCCGACCCGGAAATTCGGGACTCTCGGTCTCGGTCTCGGACTCGGCGGTCAGCCGTTCCCCGATCATGGCGGTCGGTCCTCGGCACCCGCGGTAGGCCAGCGTCGCCGCTTCATCCCTCGTCCTCCTCCTCGGATGAGGGGAGGCTTCGGCGTAAATTACGTCGACGGTACGAGGACCTTATGTTGCAACAGCTCCTCCTGGCCGGGAATAAGCCGACTCCGGCGCCTTCCCCGGCCATTAAGTGGCTGTCACCGGAACGGCCGACACAACCCCTCGACTTGTCCGAGGAGCCTATACCCAGGCCGGTTGTTCGGCCAAAACCAGCTGCTCCACCGATTCCGGTGGAACCTCCGCCTCCACAGCCACCAATTGGGGCTCCGACCAAGGATTCTCGGTCGGCTAAGGGTTTACCCCATCGGCTGTCAGTTACCCTCACTCCCGACCGACCTCGGCAGGTGAAGGTGGCTCAGGCCAGAGGCAGCTCTTGAGGACTCTTCCGAGTCCGAAGCGATTCTCCTTCTTCTCAGCGACTGGACTTGGAGTCTTCAGGAGGTCAGTCAACTGGACGATAGCCGTCGTCCTTCCTAGGACTGCTTGCGGCTCATCTCGAGCTCACGGATGGAGCCGAACCCGCTCTCAAGCGTGCAGAGTATCCCCTCACGAGATTCTGGACGAGGGATCTCCGACGGAGGCTTTTCCGGTGGCCGAGGCCATAGTGGGTCCGGCACTGGAACTTCGCGCGCCTGCTTCCTGCCCTGCGCCCGGCCAGGATGGCCAGGAGATGCGGTCCCTACCGGTTCCTTGTCCCGTTTTTCGAACAATCTCTGAGGGGTTGTCATCGACAGCCGCGCACGGCAACGCCAGGATGTGGACAAACCTCCTGACAAGGAGTCCAAGAAATTGGACTATGTCGGGCTGAAAAGTCTACGCCAAGGCCTCCTCGCCTTCGCCAGCCAGTTCGGCCGCCCCTCATGGCACATTTTTCTCATGCTCCTGTTGGCTCCTGGATGAGGTCATCCTCATCTTCCGCCGATCTGCAGACTACTGCTAGCAGGTGCGGACCAGGCAGGGTAGTAGCCAAACAGCAGCTCCAGACTGCTTTGGATAGTACCTGCTAGATCGGTGGCGGCCGAGGGTTATGCTACCAGCGGGCTTGGCTGAGGATATCCACCTTTACTGGATACCCAGCATGTTGGCGGATGTTCTCTTTGGGGACTGACCTCTTCTGCCCTGGGTGGAAGGTCACCTCAGAGGATCGAGAAGTCCACGCCACCTTGACCTCGGCTTCTCACCAGAAGGACAAAGGCCGCAAACCACAGCTCCTAAGCTCCTTCGTCTTCTGTGCCCCCTGCGCCTCGGCCCAGCAACGGCTAGGCCAGCAGGCTCGGCCTTGGCATCCCAAACCCAAGCCGCCGCTTCCTAACAGGAGGCAGGGAGTGAAGGCCCAGGTCCTCGGCCGGTCCCTCCTCCAAGCCTGCCCAGTGACGGGCTGAGGGTGTGCCTCCTATCCCCTGGCTACCTGCCTCCCCTGTCCCTGGGACGGCCCGCACTTCCCGCCTGGTCCGCTGTTACCACGGGATGGGTGGGTCTTGGAGGTAGGAAGAGGCCTGCCTTGGTCTGAAAGCAGGCTTTCACTCCTTCAGAGCTGGGCCGCCTCGGGGGCTTCAGATCCCCAGCTCACTGGCGGCTCCGTCGAGTCGGCTATCACTCCTCCTCCAGAAGGAGGTGGTAGAGAGGTGGGACCTCCTTCAGGACCCAGGGTTTGTGTCCAGGTACTTCCTGTTCCGAACGGACGGGGCTGGCCCCATTCTCACTCTACACGACCTAAACAAGTTCCTAAGGTCTCGAACCTTCAGGATGGTCACTCCTGGCTCAGATAATACCATCCTTGAACGGGCGCGTGGTTCTGCTTCCTCTGACTCTGCAGGACTAAGCCATTGTCCCTATCCGTCTGCCTCACCAGAGATTCCGCTTCGAGCAGAAGGATCTCTCTTGAGTTCCAAGCCATGCCCTTCGGCTTGTCTCCAGCTCCAGGGTCTTCACCAAATGCATGGCAGTAGCAGATGCATCTGCGCGTCGAGGGGTCTGGGTGCCTTACCTCGGACGACTGGCTGATAGCAGCTCCCTCCAGGAAGGAGGTGGAGTGGTCCGAGATCTGGCCTCCAGGTCTGCTCTCAACTGGGCTCCTTATCAACGAGGCCAAGTCGGAACCTTGTTAACAGGTGATTTTATTCATCGGGCGTAGCTCGACTCTCTTCGAGCCAGAGCTGCCCCGCGTGACAGGGCCGAGGTTCTTCCTCCTCTTCTTCGATCATTTCTGGTTGGGCAACTGCGCCTGCCCGGGACTTCCTGCGCCTGGGTCTTATGGCGGCCTGTACCAGCGTGGTCCGCTGGGGTCTGCTTGGAACATGCGTCTCCTTCAGTGGGACTGGCCAGCCAGTGGTCACAACGCTACATCCTTGACCAGCTTCTAGTCGGTGACACAGGGATGTGGAATGCTCTCCAGTGTGGACTGCTCCAGATCATTTGCAGGAGGGATCCTGTTCGTCTCCTCGAGCCGAGTTCTGTCCGTCTGTCGACCGTGCTCTCTGATGGGCTGGGGTGCCCTATCTGGGGAACACTGGCTCATGGCCCTCTGGTCCTCCAGGAGTCCCGATGCCACATCAACCTGCTGGAGCTCCCGAGCGGTCCGCCTAGCTCTCCTCCGCCTGTCTCGCTCCTCCGGGGTCAAGTGGTCCGAGTCCAGACGGACAATACCACCGACCATGTACTATCTAAACCGCTAGGGCGGGACGCTGCCTCCATGTTCTATGCAAGGAAGCTTCCGTGATTTGGTCACTGTATGCAGCCTGGAGGCGGATCTCCTAGCCATTCACGTGGCAGGAGCCTGGAACACCCTGGCCGATGCCCTGAGCCGGATAGGGGCTGTATCCCACGAGTGGTCTCTCCTGCCGGAGGTAGTACAGCATCTGTCTCCTTTGGGGCACACCCTAGGTGGACCTGTTTGCCTCATGGAGAACGGAGGTTGAGTCTGTTCCATGCCCGCCTCAGCAGGGCGCCGCTGCAGGGGATGCCTTCGAGGCAATGGACCCCGGCCTCTTTTACTTTTTCCCCATTTCCCTTTGATCCACAAGGTGCTTGGCACAGGAGGACAAGGCTAGGTGATTCTGATAGCCCCAGACTGGTCCTCAGTTCTGGTACCCAGATCTCCTCAGTCTCAGCTCCAGGACTCCGCTGGAAGCTTCCAGCTCGCCTGACCTGCTCGTCAGTCAATCAGGGAAGGTGTTCCATCCGGACCTCAACCCCTGCACCTGACGGCCTGGTTCTCTGAGCTGCCAGAGTTCCAGGCTTTGGTCTTCCGACGAGGTCTCAATGTAGCTGAGGTCCCGTAAGGAGTCGACTCAGAAAATGTTATGCCTTCAAATGGAAAAGGTTTTCCATTTGTGTCAGGCAAGGGCTGGACCCTTCCTCCTGTTCTCAGGGCAAGCATCTTGGACCATTTATGGTCCCTTCTAGTCAAGGGCTTAGGTCGATGACCTAGGGTACCTTGAGGCTATCTCTGCTTGCTGGCGCTGGGTCGAAGTAGCGGTGGCGCAGGGAGAAGGTGGTCCATGCCTTTCAAAGGCCTTGATCAGCATTTCCCTCCAGTAAGTGGGAAATCCCCACCTCCGTGATCTCACTGCTGGTATTGGAAAGTTTCATGGGCAAGCTTATTCAACCTATGCACAGGTGTGTCTCTCTCACCTGTCGTGAAGACCGCCTTCTTGGTGGCTATCACGCCAGCCAGAAGGATGGGAGAGCTCCAGCGCTTTCCATCGAGTCTCCTTACCTGGTCTTCCACAGGGACAGAGTTGTCCTGCTTTCACCGAAATTCCTTCCAAGGTGGTGTCGAGTTTCCACCTTAACCAAGTGTTGACCCCTGCCGGTGTTCTACCCCAATCACACCGGAGGCTTTAATATAGGCTCCATACTCTGATCCTAGAAGGGCGCCGCTATTATGTGAGCTTGACGGCTGAAATTGGGAGAGGTTCGCCAGCTGTTTGTCACCCACGCTGAAGCCAAGATCTGGCAGACCTCAGCAGCCAAGCGACTTGCCAAGCAGGTGGGCAACCTCCTGCATAGATCTCATAAGTTACGGGCATGGAGCCTCCAGAGGATAAGAGCTCATTCTACCGCCATACTGGTTGCACGGTGGCTGCTTCCAGGGACGCTCTATCCAGGAAATCTGCAGGGTTGCTACCTGAAGTCAGCAAACACCTTCATTACCCTACCACATCGACCTTGAGTCACGCCGGGATGCTGGTTTTGGGGCCTGCTCTCCAGTCTCTTCCCAAGTAAGTATATGGGGTGTCTGCCTCCCTCCTCCCGGAGAACTGCTAGGAGTCTGCCAATGAGTGGATGAAACAATATCCATGTCCCTAGAATACAGGTTACTCTGCAATAGGAGTTCTAGAATGGTATGATGTTGTTCATCCACACGACCCACCCGACCTCCCCGGCTTCGACGCACAACCTGAGCTTCCAGCGGGCCAGATCTGGCGTCATGGGGCGGAGCCGAGAGTTATACCACCCGGGTGGGTGGGAGGAGCAAGCTTGAAGACCTTCCGGCAAGATTTAAAGCGGCAAGGATATGCCAATGATGTGGATGAACAACATATACCATTCTAGAACTCCTGTTACAGGTGAGTAACCTGTATTTTTTCTTCTCCTTATTCGATGCCGCAGAGCTATGCTTTGTTTTACCTTATTGTTGTTTCACATCATGTCCGGTTCGAGGCAAAACGAAGTCGAAGGCGGCCGCTGCACCTGTATGCGCTGCGCTCCTGTACAGCATTTTTCCGCTATGGACCGAATGATGTTCGCTCGCTGCCGGGACCCAACCATAATATGGATGCGGCGACACCTGTTTCTCGATGGGCCATTGCGTCCTGGAAGTCCGCGCGTTCAAACATAGAAACATAGAATTTGACAGCAGATAAGGACCATTTGGCCCACCTATTCTGCCCATTTTCCTACCTAACAGATAAGCTGCAGATCCTAGTTAACCAACAGCTTACTTCCTCCTACCCGCCACTAGGACTGCCTTATGCGTGTCCCATGCATTCTTGAAGTCTCCCACTGTTCTTGACCACGACCTCCCTCAGGAGGCTGTTCCATGCATCCACAACCCTCTCTGGTGAAAAATACTTCCTCACATTACCTCTGGAGCCGTCCCCTTCTATCTTCAAATTGTAGCCCCTTGTTCTTGTACATCTCTTTTTCTGGAAGATTCTACCCTCTTGGACTTTGTTTATTCTCTTGAGGTACTTGAACGTTTCTATCATGTCCTCTCCCTTCTTTCCTCAAGGGTACATATTAAGCTCCTTTAGTCTTTCTTCAGATGTCTCTGGTGCAGACCCTGCACCATTTTGGTTGCCCTCCTCTGACAGCCTCCACTCTGTCTATGTCTTTATGGAGATGGGGTCTCCAGAACTGCACACAGTACTCCAGATGGGTCTCACCAACTGTCTGTACAGAGGGATAACAACTTCCTGTTTTCTACTATTGATGCCTCTTCCTATGCATCCCAGTATCCCCCCAGCCTTCCTTACTGCCTTCTCACATTGCTTGCCCACCTTTAGGTCATCTGATATAATTACCCCCAGGTCCCTTTCTATTTTTACTGTTGTCAGTATCTCACCCCCCATTGTGTACGCATCCCCTGGGTTTTTGTTTCCCATGTGCATTACCTTGCACTTCTTTGCATTGAATCTGAGCTGCCATACATTTGACCATTCCTCCAACCTTGCCAAGTCCTTCTCATCCTTTCCACTCCATCTTGTGTATAACCCTGTTGCAGATCTTTGTGTCATCTGCAAAGAGACATACTTTTCCTTCCAGTTCCTCTGCAATGTCACTTATAAAGACATATAAAAGGACTGGTCCTAGTACTGAACCCTGTGGTACTCGCTAGTAACCCTCCTTTCGCCACTGTGTACTCCATTTACTACTACCCTTTGAGTCCTGTTGTCTAGCCAATTTTTTATCCAGGCTACCACCTTGGGATCCACTCCAAGGCTGGCTATCTTGTGTATTAATGTTTTGTGTGGGACTGTATCAAATGCCTTGCTAAAATCTAGGTAGGCCATGTCCACAGCCCCTCCCTGGTCTACTACTTTGGTAATCCAGTCAAAGAAATATATTAGATTCGTCTGACACGACCTTCCCATCGTGAATCCATGCTGCCTTGGGTCCTATGCCCCACTGGCCTCTAGGTACTCAACAATTCTTTCCTTCAGAAGTGATTCCATCATTTTCCTTACCACTGAGGTCAAACTAACTGGTCTGTAGTTTCCTGCCTCTGTCCTGCTCCCACTTTTGTGAAGAGGAATCACATCTGCCCTCCTCCAGTCCTCGGATACCACCCCATCCTCCCATGATTTGTAAACAGAGTAGTCAGCGGTGTCACTAGTTCTACCCTTAGTTCTTTTAGAATTCTTGAGTGAACCCCATCAGGCCCCATTGCTTTGTCCACCTTCAATTTTATTAGTTCTTTCAGAACCCTTTCTTCTGTAAATGGACTGTTATCGCACTTCGCCTTCAGAGTGTTTCTCTTGTTTGGTTTAGGTAACTCCCTCCTCTTCCTTTGTGAATACTGAGCAGAAATATTCGTCTCAGTATCCCTGCTTTTTCACTGTCACCCTCACCCACATTCCTCTCTTTATTAAGCTTCAGTATCCCTCCTTTGGTCTTTCTTCGCTCCCTAATGTACCTATAAAGGTCTTATCCCTTCTTAACAGAACTGGCTATCCTTTCCTCGGTTTGGGCCTTTGCTATTCTGACTGCCTTCCAGCCTCTTTCTGCTTTAACTGATAAAGTTCTCTGTCCTGCTCCTTCTGTGTTTCCTTATATTTCCTGAATGCTGTCCTTTTCTCCTTAACCTTCCTGCCACCTCTTTTGAGAACCTATAACGCTTTTTCCTTCGTTGTGTTTTATTGATTTGTTTTACACAAAGGCTTGTTGCCTCTGTGATGGCTGTTTTGATCACTCCCCATTGTTCCTCCACCCCTCCTTCTTGCCTGTTTGCTAGTGCTTTTCTGAGGCACTCTCTCTCATTTTCCCAAAGTCAGCCCTCCTAAAGTCCAGTACTCTTGCTTTTGTATGGCTTGATTGTATGTCTGTGTTTATCATGAACCACACTGTTTGGTGGTCGCTTGTTCCCAGATAGCTACCCACTTCTAAATCTGAGATTCTTTCTCCAACCAGGTAAGGTCTCTAGACCCTTCCTCCAGGTCCCCTCTCAGGCCTATATGGTCTGGAGAGGAGGAGGCCTCCTCATCTTCTCTTGCTGAAGAGGAGGCCTCTTTCGTGGTGTCGGAGAAACGCCGAGGTCCCTCCCGGGGCCGCGGCGGGACACCGCCTCAGCAGTCACCTCTTCGAGGTGCAGGCTCCCCGTGTCGAGGCCCAGGTCTGCTGGGGCGGCATCGATGAACCTCGACACCGCCTTCTGGCACTGTTTGGATCACAATGGCACCATGTTGGCTCTCTCGCCGCCGGGCCAGTGTCAGCCCGGGTCGGTTCTTCTGGCGGTGCCGAGTTAGGTCCCAGCACCGAAGGTGGTGCTGTGGGTCTGGCTGATGCCGTTGGGGAGTCGGGGCCGGGTCTTGGCGTTGTGGGGGGTCCGGGGTCATCCGGTGCCGTTCGCGGTGCCGTTTTCACTGGAGACCCCCGGGGTGGCCAGTACTGTGGTCCAACTAGTCTCTTCCTCCTCGGAGGAGGATGATTCAGATGTGGACTCGTCCTTCAACCCTGACTCTTCGGAGTCAGGGTCTCCGGTGGGACAAGGTGCTAGGCTTCCCAGTGCGCCTATTCCTCTGTCTCCTCTGCTGTCCTCCCTCGAGGCCTTCCAGGCTGGGGGTGGTCTGGGGTCCTTGAAGGGGGATGGCGCGTGAGGCGGAGGGAGGGAGGAGCTTCCTCCTGGTGGGGTTGTGGCAGCTGCCAATCCCGTGCTGCTGCACCCTCGGGTGGGGAGGTCACTGGGGTCAAGGAGGAGGGCGTTTTCTGAGTCCTGGGGTCAAGAGACAGGGGTTCACACCTCTGCCCACCTGCCACCTCGGGGGGCGGGTAGGAGCCGTAGTGCCGGGCCCCGTCTTTCCATCTTGAGTCCCAGGGACCCCTCTGGTGGTGTTGCTGTGTGCTGCCCTTCTAGAACCATGCAGCCCCAGGTTCGTCACAGGGGAGGCTCTTCCAGGCTTCGTATCCCCAGGGTTCCGTTCTGCGACATGGTTTGTTGTCCGGGATCCCGCCAGCTCTGGCTCCATTCCCCTGATTTCAGAGCCTCAGCAGAGGACAGTTGCCTCGCCGTAGGTGCTCCCTCCCATTCCTCTGCAGCCACCCTCTCTCCCAGGCCATGTCCGTCCCCACAGGCCCGTTATCCTGGGAGGTGTTCAGAGGCTCTGCGCGGCCTTCCCCCATATGTTAGTTACATGCATGAGTGGGTGTTTCGCCTATCCCCACTGCCGCAGGAGTCCTCTGGACATTCGAGCTCTCCATCATCCTCGTCTCCCTCCTCGGAGGGAGAGGAACCCACTGCTCATCTCTCCTCCGCGCTGCTGATTTCACTGAATATCAGCGATTCCTGTCGAGGATGGTGAGGGATCTTTGTATCTCCTTTGTTAGGCGAGACGATACTGAACGGGAGACGCGTGAATTCTTCGTTGAATTCAGTGCCCAGCATTTGGTGGTACTGTTCTGTCCTGTTCCCTTCCAGGAGGAGTCTGTCCGTTCCTGGGAGTCGCCAGCCGCCCTTTCTCCAGCCCCGGCAGACTCCGGAAGAAGGTATTGTGCCTCATTGGAATCTCTAGGGACTCTCCCCAACCCACCTTCGGGATTGGCATACCTAGAAACTCTCTCCGGGCACCGCCGCTTGGTGCACGACCGTCCACCAGACTCAGATTCCCTACAATTTGACCGGTGGGGGTGAAGAGTGTTCTCTTCCTCTTGTGCGATGTTATGCATTGCATCACATCAGGCTCACCATGCTGCCTACAGTAGGCATTTGTGGTCGATGCTTTCCCACTTCTTAGCATCAATGCCTGATAATGGAGCAAACCAGATGAGCTATTGCCCTTCTGTTATAGGCCTGGAGCTGGCAAGACACACGCCAAGGGCATCTTAGACACCAATGAGGTGGTTCCAGGGACAGCGATCTGTATTAGACAGACTGCATGGCTTCATCTATCAAGGTTGTCACCCCTGGCCCACAGAGGTGGATTTGCTCCGCTTTTGGGGGCCTGTTTTTCCTCCAGAGCTAGGAGACCTCTGCAGGGGCTTCTCCGTCTCTCATCCTTGGGGACACCTCCTAGCTCTCCTCCACCATAGGCTTTCACTTGATCAGCCCAGGGTCTCTCCTCTTGTTTCCCACCAACAGGAGGCTGGGGGTCTTGTGGGGGGTAATGAATGGTGAAGATTGACAAGGGAAGATATGAAAATTACGTACCTACCGTAATTCTTGATCTTCTCTTGTATCTTCACCATTCATTACTGATACCCACCTACCCACCTTCCCCTCAGTGGCCTCCCACTGCGCGCCTCCCTCCTCACCGTTCCTCTCCTTTCTTTGGCCTTTATGCCAAAAAAATAAATAAAAAACCTTTTCCTGGTTTCCGTTCTTCTTGGAAGGATATTTTTTCCTCAAGGTAAAGGGGAACGAGTAAGACTTTTTCTCCTATGTGACTGCCCCTAAGGGTGACCTCTGGGCTCCTTAGCCACATTGTTCAGTTCACAGCTGAACAGACCGTCTCTCCTGGCTCAGCCTCAAAATTAAGGTTCCCCCAGGCAGGCATTATTTAATTGTCAGCTTCTTCTGGTTGGTGCTTCTGCACGTCTTAACCTTGAACTGCTGCCTTTGCCTTGCCTTCAGGGAGTCCGACTGAGTTCCCACTCTATCCATAATACTGAGCTGCCTTTTGTAGGGCTTCAACCCCTACCCACACACTTCGTGTTAGCACTTACATGGTATTAAGGGGCTTACTTCAATAGTTGGGCGCCTCCTTCCGGAACAGATTTGTCGGGCAGTCTGTGAGCTCTCTGCTAGAGTGTAGGGGCTGGGATGATGAGAGGATAGAGAACCTGCCTTTCTAGGGACATGGATGTGTTGTTCATCCATACTTACTGGCAAGTTCCTTGCCGCTTTAAATATTGCCGGAAGGTCTTTAAGCTGGCTCCTCCCACCCAATCGGGTGGTAAAACTCTCGGCTCCACCCCATGACGCCAGATCTTCCTACCGCTGGGAAGCTCAGGTTCCCTCCCTAGTGCTCTGCGTTTTCGACTGGTTCCTGAATTTTTCAGTCTGTCCGAATTTAGTTGGAAGTTTTCTAAAACTTAGGTCTTCTTCCCTCGCTGCTGCGATGGATAATTCGTTTCCGGGCTCCCGGAGGTGCCCGGTTAATTCCTCCAGGAAAGACCCACACTCCACGTGCGTTTACTGCCTCGACTTGGACCATGATCCACAAGTTTGCGATTTTTGCTGTGCCCTTTCGACCAGCGCCCTGGAGGATCGTGCGGCCCGTTTGGGGCTCAGGCGACCTGAAACTTTTTCCATGCCGGAAAAATCCTTAGAGACTCATCGGGCAGTGTCCGTCGGCTGTCTTGGCTGAGCAGCTTGATCTCCTTTCCTCCATGGAAAGGGGGCGACCAACTCTGCCCCCCGGTCGCGGCGCTTATCCCGCTCCTGCCAGGTTCTCCTCATTCAGCTTCGCTCAGGGAGCTTCGTCAGTCCTTTCCTCGAAGGGAGAGGACCTTCAGGACCTGCTCGGCCCAAGTCAAAGGTCGCAGGCTAAGTCCCGTCGTCGGCGCTAGCGGAGAGTTCCCCTTCCCTGTTGGCGACTTCTACTTAGGTCAAGGGTGCGGCTCAGGCCGCTGGCTCATGTGTCTCCGCCAGGTCAGCCGCCAGGACTCTGCCGACGCTTGTCGAGTCTCTAGACCCATCATCTGGGCTGTCTTCTGCAGGAGCCGCCATCCCTTCGCCGGTTCCCTGGTGGAGGCCGAGGTTCTGCCTGTACCTTTGGGGCAACAGGCCTCAGTCCTTTCATCCGAGTCGAGGGAAGAGCAGGCGTTCCCTGCTCCTTCCCAGGCCCACCCTCAGTTCCCCGAGGATTTGGGTCTGGTCTTGGTCCTCTTCTCGTCAAGCCGCCCGCCGACTTCAGCGATCTCGGTCAGGGCACTGAGTTAAGTGGCATACTGCTTCTTCCTTGTCTCCTCTGCGGATGAGGAGTGGCTTGATGCAGATGTTACGAGGAGTTCATGTGGCAGCAGTTGTTGTTGTCCGGAAACAATCGACACCAATTCATTCCCCATCCAGTAAGCAGCTGTCACCGATCGCTGATAAACTGCTCATGCAGTCTGAGGTGCCCGCCCAGGGCCAGTTGTTCGTCCGAACCTTGCTGCCCCACTGCCTTGGTGGAACCTCGGTCGGGTCACGACCTGTCCCACAGGTTGTCTGTTCCTCACTCCCGCCCGCCTCTGGTGGGCTAAGAGTGACCCAGGCCTGAGGCTCTTTGTAGACCCTTCTCGAGTCCAACGCCGACCCTCCATGTTCCCCAGTCGAGAGGACCCGGGTCCTCTCCGAATGTTCTGTGGATGACAGCCCATCGCCCTTATGGGTCTGCTTCAGCTCATCTTTGAGTTCACCGGGATGCAGCTTGAACCCGTGTCCAAATGGGTCTCTTTATCCCTGATGGAGATTCTAGACTGAGGGGTTCACCCGAGGCCTTACTGTGGTCGAGGCCATTGTCAGCCCGGCCTTGAGCTCTGGCGGCGACTCTACTTCTGTCCTGCGCCCTTGGCCAGGATGGCCAGGAAGTACTCTGTCCCTGTCGGTTCTTTGCCCTGTTTTCGGAGCACCCTCCGCTGAGGGGTTAGTCATCGATAATGTTTTCCAGTGTTCTGGAAACGCTCGGATGTGGATAGGCCTCCGACAAAGAGTCCAAAAGGATGGACTATGTCGGGCGCAAGTTTACGCCATGCCTTCCTCAGGCCTCCGACAGGCCAGCTCGGCTGCACTGATGGCACATTTTCCCATACCCTTTGGGCTCCCTGGATGAGGTGCTCCCAAATCTCCGGCCGACTTGTGGACCACGGTCAAGCGGGAAAGGGACCAGGTAGGGCGGTGGCGGGCGAGCAGCTTCAGACTGCTCTGGACTTGGGTGATTCCTGTGCCAGGTCAGTGGCGCTGCATGGCCATGCGCCGCGGGCATGGCTGAGGTTATCCTCTTCTCAACAGAAACCCAGCACAAGTTGGGCGGACATCCCTCTTGGGGACTGACCTTCGGCTCTGGAGTGAGGGACACCTCCAGGGGACCAGAAGTCCGATGTCGCCCAGATCTGTCACCTTGCCTGGAGGGACAAGGACTGCGGCAGCCTTGCATAAGCCCTTGCCCTCGGCCCTGCTGCTCAACCGCCCATCAACTCCAGCATGAGGGCCAGCAGGCTTGTGCTGGCGCTCTGACCCCAAGCCAGCGGCTTCCTCTAAAGGAAGCAGGAGGTAAGCCCAGGAGCTCCTCGGCCAGTCCCTCCTCCAAGCCTGCTCAGTGACTGGCTGAGGATGCTGTCCCCGCCCCGTCCACTCCTATCCGGGTTCCTCGGGGAGACGGCTCTGCCCTCTTCTACCTGGTCCGCTTTCCTGGACCTCTGGGTGTCTGAGGTGCTAGGGGAAGGTCCTGCCTCGGGATTGCGAGCAGGCCCCACCCTTTCGAGCCGTTGCCCCTCGGGGGTCATGGGGCGCGCAGCCTCGTTGTCGGCCCGCTGAACCGACTTGCCTGGCCCCTCGAGATAGAGGTGATCAGGAAGGTGGCGGATCCCCTTCCAGACCCTGGGTTCGTGTCCAGGTATTCCTGGCCCTAACGGATGGGGCTTGCCCCCATTCTTGATCCGCAGACGACGGATGGTCTCTTCTCTCGGATATCCCATCCTCAGAACGAGGCGTGTGGCTTTCTTTCCTGACCTCCAGGACGCACTCTACACTCGTTCGTCTGCTTTGGGAGACCTCCTTTCTTGCGTGGGATCTCTTTATAGTTCCAGGCCAGACCCTTCAGTCTCTGCTCAGCAGCATTCCTGCGGCTCTGAGGGGTCTGGGCATAACCCCACCCGGATGGTAGCCTGACTTCAGCCCCTCCAGGGCGGAGGAGGACGGTCCAGAGTTCTGGCCCTCTAGGTTGCTCTCAGACTGGTCTCCTTTTATTGGAGCCACGTTGGAACTCGTGTCTAAGCGGGTGATCCTTTCTTCGGGACGAGGCTCGACTCTTGAGTCCAAGCTCGGCTCCTGGCAGACAGGGCCGGGTTCTTCCTCCTTACCTAGTCAGGTCTGACTGGGCACTGCGCCTGCCCGGGACTTCCTGCACCTCCTGGGTCTTGCGGCGGCCTGCACCAGCGTGGTCTGTTTGGATCCGCGGTTCATCGCCCCCTAATGGGGCTGGCTAGCCAGCGTCACAGCGCTGTGTTCCTTGGACCAGTTCTGTGATAACAACCCAGGGTTAGGGGAACGTCCTTCGGACTGCTCCAGCTCATTTGCAGGAGAACATCCTGTTCGTCTCGCCCGAGTCGATGGTCTTCTCAGAACCGATTCATCTCGGATGGGTGGGGGTGCCCATCAGGGGAATACAGAGTGCAGCCTCTGGACCTCTCAGGAGTCCTGATGTCTTCCTACCTGCTGGAGCTCCAGGCGGTCCGCTTAGCTTGCACCGCTTGCTCCGTCTGTGCGTGGTCTAGTGGTTTAGGTCCAAGCGGACGATACCACGACCATGTGCTACCTATGTCGCCAGGATCGGATGAGCCCCTTGCCTCTGTGTAAGGAGGTTCTCCACTTTGGGTCTTTCGCACAGCCGGGAGGCGGTTTCCTAGCCATTTCAATGGCAGGAGCCTCCATCACCCTGGCCGATGCCCTAAGCCGGATAAGGGCTGCGCCTCACGAGTGGTTTTCTTACCGGAGGTAGCACAAGATCTGTTCTCCCTCTAGGTCACACCTCGGTGGACCTTTTGTTTTCCCTCCAGGAGAATTCGAGGCCGAGACTGTCTCATGCCCGCCCTCAGCACGGTTCGCTGGGGATGCCTTTGAGGTCGTGGACTCCGGCCTCTTCTACGCCTCCCCATTTCCCTTGACCCTCAGGCAAGGCGAGGAGGGACTAGGCACAGGTGATTCTGGTAGCCCCAGACTGGTTTTGCCAGCTCTGGTATCCAGCTCTCCTCAGTCTCAGCCCCAGGCTCCGAAGGCGGCTTCCAGCCCACCCGGTCCTGATCTCTGTTGTTAGGGGAAGGTACTCCATCCAGATCTTCAATCCCTGCACCTGACGGCCTGGTCCCTGTGCGGCTAGTGGCCAGGCCTTGGGTCTTCTGACAAGGTCCTCGACGTTTTTGAGGCGTCCTGCCAGGAGTCGACCAGATATGCTCACCTTCAAATGGAAGAGTTCTCCATTTGGTGTTGGGATAGGGCCTGGTCCCCTCTCCTGTTCCTCGGCGAGCATTCTGGACTACCTGCGGTCCGTTCTTTTCTTGAGCGAGGGCTTGATCGATGACCCTCAAGGTGCTCCTTTAGCTCTCCTGTCTTCCGGGCGGGCGGCAGGTAGTCGGCGGCGCAGGAAAGGTGGTCTGGCGCTTTCCAAGGCCTTGATCACACCTCCCCTCTGGGGAGAGTATCCCCATTTCTGTGGGATCTTACGCTGGTATGGGCTTAGCTCACGGGCAAGCCTTTCGAACCTTTGCACAGGTGTGAGTTCCCCACCTGTTGTGGAAGAACACCTTCTTGGGGCTACCATGCTAACCAGAAGAATGGGAGAGTTCCAGGCGCTCCTTTGAATCTCCCTATCTGGTCTTCCACAGGGACAAGGTTGTCCTGCGCCCCACCCGAAGTTCCTTCCGTAGGCGGTGGCGGAGTCTTTTTCCCTAACCGGGTATTCTGTCTGCTGGGGTTCAACCCCATTCACACCTCGGAGGCCGTATATAGGATCCATTTGGACCCTATTTAACGCTCGCCTTCCCAGGGGAGCCGAGGGGCTGAAGTTCGGGAGAGGTTTGCCAGCTGTTTGTCATCTACGCTGAAGCCGCACCTGGCAGACCTGCAGCTAAGCGGACGATGAGCGGGTGGGTCACCTCCTGCATAGATTTCCGCTATAGGTGGGCGGGCATGGAGCCTCCCAGAGGGATAAGTGCTAATTTTACCCGCCTTTCCGCTGCATCGGTGGCTGCTTAATAAGTGTGGATGAACATATACCATTCCTAGAACTCCTGTTACAGATGAGTAACGTGTATTTGTGTCCAATCTATACAAGCGGTTCAGTTGAACCTTTTCTCGGTCCTATTAGGAGGGATTCTTGCTCCCTTGCTTTTGGTTCCGAGCTTATAAGCTCTCAACCAATATATCTGTGGGCAGTCTTCTCTCCTCTCAGCATCCCTTCTTTTTCTTCTCTTTTTTCTTTTCCTTTTCTTGTTATCTGTTCCTCCTTTAGAGCCGCCCCAGATGGGAGGCCCTGTGGTCCCTTAGGGTAGGTATTTTCCCTCTTCTATCTGTCCTACCGGCTTATTCCTTCTTCAGTTTATATCCTTTCCTTTTTCTGTTCCTCGGCTGTCTTGCCTCGCTTTCCCCCTTTTTTTTCTTTACCCTTTATTTTGCCTCTCCGGCTACGGAACTGAGATGAAGGAGGGTCTGCGGCACTAACAGGCGCCCTCGTGCAAGACACAGCGTCGCTCTGGTGTGGGTGGCGCCCATTGGAGTCGACTCAAAAAAAAAAAAAACTCTCAGAAGCAGGTGCGCGCCCGCACTACCCAAGCAGTAATGAATGGTGAGGATACAAGAGAAGATCAAGAATTACGGTAGGTATGTAATTTTCATTTCTTGGACATCTTTTTCTGAAAGATACTGCCCTCTTGGACTTTGTTGATTCCCTTGAGGTACTTGAAAGTTTCTGTCATCTCCCCCTCTCCCTTCTTTTCTCAAGGGTATACATATTAAGCTCCCTTAGTCTCTCTTCATATGTCTTCTGGTGCAGACCCTGCACCAATTTGGTTGCCCTCCTCTGGACAGCCTCCACTGTTTATGCAGAGATGGGGTCTCCAGAACTGCACACAGTACTCCAGATGGGGTCTCACCAACTGTCTGTACAGAGGGATAACAACTTCATGTTTTTCTACTGTTGATGCCTCTCCCTGTGCATCCCAGTATCCATCCCCCCAACCTTCCTTACTGCCTTCTCACATTGCTTGCCCACATTTAGGTCATCTGATATAATTACCCCCAGGTCCCTTTCCATTTTTGTTGTTGTCAGTGTCACCCCCCATTGTGTACTCTTCCCCTGGGTTGTTGTTTCCCAGGTGAATTACCTTGCACTTCTTTGCATTGAATCTAAGTTGCCATATATTTGACCATTCCTCCAACCTTGCCAAGTTCTTCTCATCCTTTCCACTCCGTCTTGTGTATCAACCCTGTTGCAGATCTTTGTGTTGTCTGCAAAGACATTCTTTTCCTTCCAGTTCCTCTGCAATGTCACTTAAAAAGACATTAAAAAGGACTGATCCCAGTACTGAACCTCTGTGGCCCCGCTAGTAACTCTCCTTTCTTCACTGTGGACTCAGTTTACACTACCCTTTGCATCCTGTTGTCCAGCCAATTTTTTATCCAGGCTACCACCTTGGGACCCACTCCAAGGCTGGCTAACTTGTATATTAATCTTTTGTGTGGGACTGTATCAAATGCCTTGCTAAAATCTAGGTAGGCCATGTCCACAGCCCCTCCCTGGTCTACTACTTTGGTCACCCAGTCAAAGAAATCAATTGGATTCATCTGACACAGCCTTCCCACTGTGAATCCATGCTGCCTTGGGTCCTGTGCCCCCCTTGCCTCTAGGTATTCAACAGTTCTTTCCTTCAGAAGTGATCCCATCATCTTCCCTATCACTAGCTTCCTCAAAGACTGCCATTCCCTTTGCCTTTTCTGTCTGGTCTGTAGTTTCCTGCCTCTGCCCTGCTCCCACTTTTGTGAAGTGGAATTGCATCTGCCCTCCTCCGGTACTACCCCATCCTCCCATGATTTGTTAGAGAGTAGTCAGTGGTGTCACTAGTTCTACCCTTAGTTATTTTAGAATTCTTGGGTGAATCCCATCAGGACCCATTGCTTTGTCCACCTTTAATTTTACTATTTTTTTCAGAAACCTTTCTTCTGTGAATGGACTGGTATCGACTCCTGTATCTAGAGTGTTTCTCTTGTTTGGTTTCGTACCTCCCCCTCCTCTACTGTTGTGAATACTAAGCAGAAATATTCGTTCAGTATCCCTGCTTTTTCACTGTCACCCTCTGCCCACATTCCCTCCCCTTTAAGCCTCAGTATCCCTCCCTTGGTCTTTCTTCACTCCCTAATATACCTATAAAAGGTCTTATCCCCCTTAACAGAGTTGGCTGTCCTTTCCTCGGTTTGGGCCTTTGCTATTCTGACTGCTTTGCCTGCCTCTTTCTGCTTTAACTGATGAAGTTCTCTGTCCTGCTCCTTCTGTGTTTCCTTGTATTTCCTGAAAGCTATCCTTTCTCCTTAACCTTCCCTGCCACTTCTTTTGAGAACCATAGCTTTTTTCCTTCATTGTGTTTGTCAATTTGCTTCACACAAAGGCTTGTTGCCTCTGTGATGGCTGTTTTGATTACTCCCCATTGTTCCTCCACCCTCCTCCTTCCCTGTTTGCTAGTACTTTCTGAGGCATTCTCATTTTCCCAAAGTCAGCCCTCCTGAAGCCAGTACTCTTGCCTTTGTATGGCTTGACTCTATGGCTGTGTTTGTCGTGGACCACACTGATGGTGGTCGCTTGTTTCCCAGATGACTGCCCACTTCTAAATCCGAGATTCTTTCTCCATCCCCGTTTGAGTACCAGGTCTAAGATTGCTACCTCCCAAGTGGGTTCCAATACTAGCTGTCTGAGGCATGCCCCTTGTAGGGCATCAAGAATGACTCTCCTCTTGGATGTGCCTGCAGCAAGGGTGCTCCAGTTAACACCTGGCATATTCAGGTCCCTCATCAACAGTATCTCCCCTTTTTCTGCCATTCTAAGAACTGCTTCTATCATTTCTTTGTTCATTCCCTCCCCCTGAGAAGGGGGGGGTCTGTGTACAACCTCCATGCAGATTGTAGTGCCATTTCCTGTCTCCAGGGTGACCCATAGTACCTCATCTGCTCCCTATTTACTCTTTAGTTCTGTTGCTTTGATCCCTTCCCTTGCATAGAGAGCTACTCCTCCTCTACCTTTTACCCTCCCTGACCCTCCTGTGCATTGTGTATCCTGGTATGATGACATCCCAGTCATGCTTCTCTGTGTACCATGTTTCTGTGACTGCCACAATATCCAAGCATCCCTCTTCCATCAAGGCCACTACTTCAGGGAGCTTGTTGCACAGACTGCGGGCATTGGTACTCATCACCCTCCATTTTTCACCTCTAGTTTTCAAATGGACCGTGAAGGACAGTTTTTATTACAATTTTGGCCAGGAAAGAGACACTAATCTGAGATTTGTTTCCAGGTGCATTCTGGGAACACAGGGAAGTTGTGATTTGCTCATGGTCACATAGTGTGTAAGTGGTGGCTGTGGGATTTGCATCCAGTTCTCCAGCTTTACAGCTCATTGCTCTTAAAAGAGATGGGGAATGAGATCGTAGCATTCTTAACAGTGGCCTCTTTGCATCTCTTTTATGGCGTGAATGGTTAAAATACTTGTATGTATGCTACTTTTAATTTTCGAAATGAGGATCAGCTTGATGGTCTTTTGAATCTGGAGTCATTGCATGTCAAGCTTTGAAATGCTCACATCAATGACTCCCTGATTCAGCATGAAGTTAACGCATGTAGCTGCTGGACACATTTGTTGGTAAAGGCTGATGCCACACACTCTTATCTCAGTAAATACCCCATCTGAAACAGTCACCTGTCCTTTGGATTCTGGCTCAGCCCCTATCCCCTTCACCGCTGCCGAGCACCTCGCAGCCCAAGTAGAGAATCTCCTGTTTATCACAGATGGTTTATATCATGAAAAAAATTTAAAACGTGATTTATTTCCCTGATATTCAATGGGTCCCCAGTCGCTGTTCTCTTGCTCTATATTTTATCAAAATTACTTAAAAAAATTACATAGACCCAGTAAAATGTATGGTGGCCGATACAGCCTTCCTCATGCCTTGTCGGCTGGCCGCTGACTAGAAAATTACATAGCCTCAGTAAAATTTACAGCGGCTGATGCAGCCTTCATCTTGCCTCGCCAGATGGCCACTGACTGACAAATGCAAACTGCAAAGCAGTAAGTGTGGTTTGCATTTGTCAGTCGATGAAGAGGGCAGTGTTTGGTAGTCACATTAATTAGAGATCACATACGTAACACCCACCCCACGTAACTGAGGTGCTCCTACAGTGCCAGCAATGGTTGCTGCTTGTGTAACCACCTCTCTCCCCCCCCACCCCCCAAAGCGGATAGTGAAGAATGGGAGCGACTTTACCAACCGGCATGATCTGCACCAAGAAAAAGTTGTCTGCTACTCATGTGTTCTCCCCACCCCACTGCTGCCTTGTTTGTAGGTGCAGAATAAGAGTAGCAAGAAGTTTGAGCAGCTTGCTGGCCACTTTTGCACTTGAGGTGGCAGGACTGATGGCTGTGTGCTCTGTTGTGCTTCCCAACTGCTGCTGCACTGTCCGGGGTGGGGAGGAATAAGTACAGACAGCTTGCTGACTGCGCTGAAACAGGTGCACTAAGGTGCCATGAAATGTTATTGTGCTTCCTGTCCCTGATGGCATTCCAGGAGAGGCCTGGAAAGTGAAAATACTGGCAGCTCTAGCAAAAGGAAAAGCTTGGGGAGGGGGTAGCCGATTCTGGCGTTAGTCCTAAGTTGGGGCTAGAGGTAAACTCGGCATTTGGGGTGTGGGGTTACATGCAAGTTTCTAAGTTATTTTGATAAAATATGGAGCAAAGGGCTATGGTAGGAGTTGGACCCACTGATCACCAAGGAATCAAATCACATTTTAAATTATTTCATGACTAAACCATTTGTGATAAATAAGAGACTTTGTACTTCGGCTTTCCTGGCAGTGGAATGGGGGGGGGGGGGAGCTGAGTCGGTAGCCAAAGGATGGGTGATTGTTTCAGATGGGGTGTTTACGGAGATGAGTACGACATCAGCCATTAAAACAAATGTGTCCAGCAGCCACACTCTGCTGTTGACTGCATGCTGAATTGAGAGTCAGTGATATGAGCATTTCAAAGCGTGACATGCGCTGACTCCTGATTTTTGAAAAAAAAAGTCACGCAAAGCCTCATTTCAAAATTGAAAAGTAGCAAACAAATGAGTATTTTAACCATTTATTTCATATAAAAATGTCACAAATAAGTCATTGTTTGATATTTATGATTTATTTAGCCAGTAAGAATGTTGGGAAATTATTTCCTATCTCTGTTAATCAGTATGGTATGCTTCCTTCAGCTGCAGTAGCAGCAGGAAAGACACAAATGATGGGTTGTGTGGTATAGTAATTAAACCCATCAAGAGGGCTAACCAGATTATAAAGCCACAAGCCTAAATGACTTCTGTCTAAATCTTTTGTACTTTCTGCTGTACAGTTCTGATTTTTGCCTTCTTTCCAAACTACACCCGATTTGAATGTGTTTTTGATCATTAAGCAGTTTAGAAGGTGATTTTTTTTTTTTTTTTTACTTTCTGTTTTTTTTTTTAAGAAACAATGCAGTAAGCATTCTTTTGCAAGAGCTCAAAGTTGTACATTCGAGTAGAAGTGGAATAACATATATATGCTCCTACAATCTTGTACAGAAGGAAGTGGGTTAAACTATATTGTTGGGCATAATATACCCAAAGTCCCAAAGTTCCAATAATTGCCAGCTGCTTCAATGGCTAAGGTAGTGTCCATAGGTATATATCAAAAGAAATTGTACTGCACTAAACCAGTAGTACTATTTCTGTTGCCACTATAGTAATTAGAGATAAACCCCCAAAACTTCCACACTAGGCTGCATTCATAAAATACTGTATCTTGAATTAGGCACTTTAACATCTTAAACCTTAACACAATGTATAACCTCTATTGGGTAATATAAATGAGGGAAGTCCTGGATAGCAGGGATCCCATATTAAATGTTTAATCAGAAAAATTATAATTATCCCTGTACTACTGGACATTTCCCCTCCCCAAACCTTAAGAAAAAGTCTTGTAAATATAGGGATCTAAAAGTCCACTTTTCCTTCATCAGTGTCCATCTCTTCTAGTAGTATCCCTCGAGGTGGTTGTTTTTGAAATTGCTTGTTTTCTCCAGCCAGCGACTCGCCCTTCGGGTCATTAAACTGCCAGCTCTTTTCCACCATATGCAATATGCAGTTGGGCAGGTAACAAAAAAAGTGTATAGTCCCCAGCGCATGATTTTCTGTCTGATGGCATCAAATTGTTTACGCTTTGCCCGGTTTTGGAGTGAAAGGCCTGGGGAAAACTTGATATCATGCCCTTGAAACTCTATCTGGTAAGATGCTCTTACTGCATTGATAATAGTGTCTCTCACCTCAGGTCCGATCGCTTTGAGCAGTATTGTCCATGGTTGGTTCAGATCAGTAGGCCGCACTCTGGTGTTGACCATTGCTTCTACAGAGATCCATCCAGTCAAACTCTTCAGGAATTGTAAGTGTTTCAGCTAACCACAGCCGTAGAAAATTTAGGAGATTAACCCCTTCCATGCTCTCAGGAAACCCAGTAATACAAATGTTTCCCGTTCGTAGGCTGTTCTCCACAACCTCAAGTCTCCCACGTAGCTTCACATTTTCTTTTGTTAGTAGGGCCGCTGTGGCCTGAGTTGCTAGCGACTGCTTGTCCAGGTCTGAAGCCAGTTATTTTACCAATGCCAAAGCTACTTCAGGAGCTTCTAATTTGGTGAGGTTTTTTTTTCTGTCTTAGCATCCATGGCTCTTACTGTATCAATGATTATTTGCCACGGAGGTTTTGTGACAAACTGGTTGATGGAGGCCTGATAAATCTGCCTCCACGCAATTTGCGATGCTGTCAGCCTTTGAGTCCATGTGGCTTGCTGTTGAGTGTTCTTCTGACCCATGTTTAAGTTTCAGATCTTTCTGTAGGCATAAGTTGTAGAATGTAAAGGATTTCACCAAATTCCAATAAAATGCCTTTTAAACAAAGTTTTATAGGATAATTGGAGTCACTAGTGCATAGCTATGAAGGCATGCTTCCTGCTCAGAAGCTGGCTCTCTGGTGCCCCCAGAAGGCAATTGCTTTAATGAATCACTAGTGATTCAGTGACCATTCCACAGTTTCCTGTGGTAGCTGAATGAAGTTCAGTTTGGGTATAGCCAACTGTTGAAGTTTTGTTCCAGGGGTTCATATAATCTTGACTGAAAGGTTGGTTCACTTGTTCGTCCAGTGAAAATAATAGTGATCATGTTTCCTGTTTTGTTTTTTTTTTTTTTTTTTCTGTAGCTTTTTTAAATTTAACTATTGATATTTATAACAGAGCTCAACCAATAATCACAGTGGTAACAATAATCAACAATCGACAGAGAACAGAACAGAAAAAGGAAAAAAACCCATGTCCCAACCCCTTCCCCATTCTGCCCCGACAACCCCTATAAGTATCAAACGAGACATGGAAAAAAAAAGGTGCAAAACAAGGATACTGTACATGAGATAGTGTAAATAATATAGTGGTGCACGGCCCTGTGGTGCTGAGGGTTGAGGTGTTGGACGCCACACCTCGCACCACACTGGTGACCCAGGTTCGGACGCAGGCCCAGGCTGCCGAGTCAGCAGGGGTGGGATAGGATTGAGCATCTGGAGGACTGCTCTCCTATCCCGGGGAGGGATCCAGGGAGCCACAGCTCTGTAGCGGCCCCGATGATGAGTGGGGGCACTACTAGAGCGGTGCCGCAAGGGGGGCGGAGCGCGACATGCTGTGCCTGGACGCCATTGCTTGCCCGCACTCCACAGGCAGAAAAAAAAATGGAGGAAAAAAAAAAGGCACAGGTCAGGCAGTGTGATCTTCTGACCTCTGCGGCCTGACCTGAATGGTGCACCTCCTCAGCTGGATCCGTTCTGGCAAGTTGAGCTGTGGTTAGCTCCCTCGCCACCGCCACGGGGATAATCTGTGGGAGATGCAAGGAAGTGGCCTGATCTCGGGTTCAGGGGTTGGGGTCGGTCGGGATGACTTGCCGACCGTGCCTAGAGGAGAGAAAATATACACCAAACAAAAAAAATAAAAATAATAATGAAGTGGATAACCAGGTGTATGAGTCCTCATTGTTCCAAGAATACCTGAGATCTGTGCTGAACATAAGCAATATGCAGATCTTGCTTCGAGGAGGCTCTTGTAGCAGGCAGCATTGGTAGGACTTAAACATCAGGTGCTAGGACCACACAGAAAACTTCTAGCTAGCAGTCATTAGCGGGGGACCACCCCCGATATCGGTCACACCTGGGATCAGTCTGTGTTATAAAAGGTATCCCCCTAGCCCAACCTCGATTTCTTTTTCCACTGTTCGACCCACATAAGTCAGACCTCCACGGACGCCTGCTTCAGTTGACTGCCATTTTCTTAGCGACTTCTCATGTTTTTTATTTTCTTTGTCCAGTGTTTAATTTTGTTTTCTTCTGATTTTGCATGTCGTCTTCTCCATCTTTCTCATCTGAGCAGTGGATCTATGTGCTTGCAAGCAGCTTCCTCCAAGGACCTGCCACTCTTCTTGCCTGTTCTGCTTAGGCCCAGCCACACCCAGGCCTGCCAGCATTGCCAGGACTTCAACCATACTGAATATAAGGAATGTCTTAAGTAAAAGCGTAATATTAGAAAAGCTAAAGCTCAATGTGAGGTTAATCTTGCCGACAGGGTACAGGACAATAAAAGCTTTTTTTTCATATTAATAATCAGAGAAAGAGCCCAAGTAGTATAGGTCCTTTTATTACTGAGGCAGGACCTCGTAGCTACTAACCAACAAATGGCCAATATCCAGAATAAATATTTTTGTTCAGTTTATAATACAAATGATACAGATGCATATAATATTAGTAGACCTTCTGAACCTGGGACAATAATATTAAACCCTGATAATATATATAAACAACTAGTTGGACTTCATGTTAACAAATCCCCTGGTCCAGATGGAATACATCCTAGGATTCTGAAGGAACTGGCAGATGGGTTGGCACAAGCAATAACATATATTTTCCAAGCATCTATTAATATGGGTTTGGTCCCTCATGATTGGAAATTAGCTAACATCATGCCTATTTTAAAAAAAGGACCCAGAACTCTACCTGAAAACTTTTGACCCATTAGCTTGACTTCAACAATAGGAAAGATAGTGGAGGGAATAATTAGAGATGTCCTAATGGAACATCTGGAGGTACAGGATATGATTGATTCCCTACAACATAGATTTACAAAAAATGGATCATGCCAGACCAACTTGCTGACTTTTTACGAAAAAGTGAATAGGGAAATGGATGTGGGGAATTCTGTGGATGTAGTGTTCCTCGATTTTGCTAAAGCATTTGATAAATTGCCACATAAGGAATTATTGTCAGTATTGGAAGGCATAAATCTGTCTAGTAATATCTGCAAATGGGTCTCGAACTGGCTACAGGATAGAAGGCAGAGGGTGGTCATCAATGGGTAATATTCTGCTTGGGGTCCCATTTCTAGTGGAGTCCCACAGGGTTCGGTGCTGGGACCTAGCTTATTCAATATATACATCGCCTTGTTAAAAAATTAGAAATAACATCTGGATGTTTAAATTTGCAGATGATTGTAGGGCGGGGGTTAGTTGTTAACAATGCTGAACAAAGAGCAGCCCTACAGCATGCACTGGACTCAATATATGAATGGACCAGCTTAAACAAACTTGTATTAAATAAAACCAAATATAAGGTCATGCACCTAGGTAAGAACAATAAGGAAGAAATATACCTATTGGACAGTACCGCCCGGGGGGTAGTTACTGAGGAAAGAGATTTGGGGATCACAGTTACGAACGACTTAAAATTTAGAGCACATTGCAGGATTCAACTTAAAAAAGCAATCCAAAATTTAAACTGTATACGCAAACATATAGCAAGTAGAGACAGGAAAGTGTTGATCCCACTCTATGGTGCATTGTTTAGGCCTCATTTGGAGTATTGCGTTCAGGTTTGGTCACCCCAAAATAGGGAAGACATGCTATCTATTGAGGGGGTTCAGAGAAAGCTAACTAAACAAATAAAGGGATTAAAAAATAAGTTATCACGACAGACTAGTCAGCCTAAATCCTTATTCTTTACACTACCGCAGATTAAGGGGAAATCTGTGTTTTCTCTACAAAAGCATGAAAGATGAAGTTTTGCTAGAGGAATTGGGTTTTATACATAATCATGGTAGAACTAGTACAAGAAAGTATATGAAACAACTATCAACAAGTTTGGGATCACAATTTTCGTAAATATTGGTACAGTTGTAGAGTGGTTGGAGTCTGGAACAACTTACCAACCAAACTTGTGAATAGCACTAATGATGAACGAGTTCAAGAATGGGATTGATCTGCATTTTGGAATTAACAAATTTACATTTTAAACAATCTGTTGGCAAGCCTTATTGGGTAGAATTTCTATCTTCTGGCTTGAATATACTCTGATACATGGAAACACTGCCAGAAGACCTGCAAAGTTTCCTGCTGCAGCAGAAATTAGTCATGATGAAAAAGGAGCTCCAGGGCAAAGCACCTCTTCTTCCCTGGCCTCCGGGCTTCCACTCTGCTTCTGCCCCTCCTGAAGGTGAAGTCTAACGGCAAGCACAAACACAGGGACAAGCACAGAGATCTGCCATGGTCAACTTCCCGCTCTCGATCACCGCATAAGACGACAGCTGACCCTGGGTCTTCCTCCCTCAGGAGGTCTGCCCCTCCTCCCCCAGCAGCACTCTCCCCTTCCGGGCTGCCAGTGTCTCATCCTCCCGCCCTCATCACAATTTTGGGCAGTGGCTGTTTGGGGCTTCGGACTTCAACCCCTGCCCTCAAGCCCTGATGCTCAGGCCCTTACACCCAGTGGTTCCTCAGCCAGGTGGCTCCACTGGTTCTTCTGGTGGCTGGTCTTCAACCACCACCCACCAGTCTTTGCCTCACATCAGTCCTGGGATCTGGGACTGGCGCCCTAGCGGTGCCAGGGCATGTGTCCACTTCCCGTGAAAGTGGCATTTCTGCCTCTGTTAGGGTTGGCTCCCCATACTGTCTTCTCTTTCTAGGCCTGCACCGGCTGTTTCACCAGACTGGCATCAGCCTTCGCCTGACAAGCCACCCCGGCGTCTACTCCAACGACGCCCCAACTATCGTCGGCTGACCCTCTGGTCACCTCTCAGCTGACACCTGAGGGACAGACGCTGGACACTTTTGCTTGAGGTTCCAGCGCCTGGTAACCCGGCCCCTCTGGTACTGACGCGCTGGTACCCAGCGTGGCAGACCAATGCCGGGACTGCTTACTCCTAATCCCCCAATGCTTCCACCCTCTACTCCACCTCAAAATCCTCTTACGGATTATCTTGCACTGTTTTCAGCCTGGTGGCAGTTCATGCAGTCTAAAGAGCTCCTGAGGAGGCCTCCCACCCTGCCTCCTATGGATCCTCCTCCAAATCCGGACAAGCCTGCAGCTCCCCCAAGGAGATCGCCTGTGCTTCCTCCCGGGAACCCCCTTCCGACGATGGACCGGACAGGCTCCAGCCATCCCCATCACAAAGAGGACCGTCGCCCACTGATGCTGGTCCCAGATTATGACTGCTCAGACAGAGATTCTTGCTCGGTGGAACCCAAGGACTCCCAGCTGACTTCCAAACCAGAGGAACCCAGGGACACTCCTCGGTCTCCTCCTGACTGTCCCACCCATGAGGCACATTCAGTCCTTGATGGGTTGGGAGACAGAGGAGCTAGACCCCAAGTGTCATTGCCTGGCAGTCTTCCTCCAGAGGAAGGAGACCCTCCCTACAGTGGGCCCCCCCTCTCATTGACTCATTTTGAGGATGCCAACAAGGCCGCCTGGCCCCATCCATCCTCCACCCCAACCTTCTCCAAAAAGGCCAATCGCCTTTATTATGTCCCCATGGCAAGCTCTTCTATTGGGAGCATCAAGAGGCAGACTCTGTGGTCATGAACGCTGCCCATGATCGCACCAAAAAGCTCAGGCACCTTAGTGCCCAGCCTCTGGACAAGGAGTCTCACCAGGTGGACCAGTTCAGTAAAAATGTCTGTCTTGGCCACCCTGACTGTCCGAATCCTGAATTTCCTAGGCTATGTGGTACAGTAACGAAATGCTCTGTGGGACAAGGCACTGTAGTTGGTGCAGGCTCTCCCTGAAGATTCTTCCAGGGCCCAGCGCACCCAGTTTCTAAAGTATGGCTCTGATGTTGGCAAGCACGTCCTCGGAGCCTCCCGTAATGCGGCAGATACTGCAGGACAGCGGTGACCACGGGCATATGCATTCACCACCACTCCTGGCTCAGGGTTTCTGGTTTTGCCCCAGATGTGCAAGATAAAATCCTTAATGCCCCTTTCCGAGGTTCAGTCCTCTTTGGCGAAGATACCCAAAACATTATCTCTCGCCTACAGGAATTTGGCAAGGCATTAAGGTTGGTGCACTTCATGTACCTGTCCCAGCCTAGACCTAACCAACATCGGTCCTTTTGCCGGCCCCTGAGACAGCAGTCCATGGGCCAGCAGCCCAGAGGTGCCTTCAAACGCAAGGCCCCTTCTCCGGCAATAGGAGCCGTGGCCCCTAGAGCCTCCCCTGCCGCTTTGCCCATCCCCAGTTCTTCAGCCCCCAAAGGAGACTTTGGGGGAAGCTGTAGGGGACGCTTCCAATACCTAGAAGGATGTCACAGTATAACCTCAGATCAATGGGTTCTCCAGCTTGTTGAAAAGGCACACTTCTAGAGTTCTTGGAGATTCCCCGACAACCCTCCGTTGTTCTCCCATTACCCTCAGGCCCATATCTCCTCATTCCAGAGGAGATTCAGGTGTCTGTGCAAACAGGCCATAGAACCTGCCAGCTCGAAGAGGGAAGGGATTATGTTCTCACAACTTTCTAGTCCCAAAGAGGACCAGCGACTTGCATCTGATCCTTGATCTCAGCCACCAGAACCTATTCATAGAATGCAAGCACTTCTGGATGGTTACTCTGCACAGCCTTCTTCCCCTTCTCCATCAAGGGAACTGGCTTTGTTTGCTGGACATACAGGACGCTTATCTCCACATCTTGGTCTTTCAGTCCCACAGACAGTTCTTTCGCCTTTGCTTGCAAGGAAACCAGTACCAGTTCAGGACCTGCCATTCGACCTTTCCGTGGCTCCCCGGGTCTTTACCAAATGCTTGGCAGTAGTAGCGGCAGCCATGTCTTCCCTTATCTGGACGACTGGCTTTTAACAGCCCCCTCCAGGGATCAGTTAATTAGAACCATGGAGGCCAACTTCAACCTCTTTTGGACTCTGAGAATGACTCTCAACCTGCCCAAGTCTTACGTTTGGCCATGCCAGCGGCTGCAGTAGATCGAGGAAACCTAGATTCTGCTTGGGGCAAAGCTCTTCACTCCAGACAGGGCAGACCACTTGAAGCACAAGCTTGACTGGTATCCTCATCTTGTCTGGTCCCAGCCAGGTCATTCCTGAGAGTATTGACACATGGCAGCAGCCATAGCAACTGTGCCTCGGTCTCTCTTGCACATGAGGGTCTCCCAGTGGTATCTTCAGGTCCAATGGGATCAGCACACAGACAATTTGAGCAGCCAGTTTTAGTTTTCAGTCTGGTGCAGAAGACCCTGGATTGGTGACAGAACCCTCCAACCTCTTCAAAGGGGTTCATTTTCTGGCATCCTCTCCCGTCAGATTCTTGCTACAGTTGCATCAAACCAAGGCTAGGGTGCCCATTTGGAAGACCATAAGACTCAAGGGACTTGGTCGTGGCAGGAACAGCAGCTCCACATCATGTCCTGGAGATGCAAGTGATTCTTTACACCCTGCAGGCCTTCTAGACACACCTGCTCCTAGGCCCTCTTCTGATTCAGGCAGACAATATGTTAGTAGTCTTCACATAAACAAGCTGGGTGGGCTACTTACCCCTCTGTAGAGAGACCATGAGAGTATGGTACTGACCATAGAGCACAACCTGAACTATCTGCCATTCATGTTCCAGGCATCCAAAACGTCTTGCCAACAGCTTACAGATCCTGGTCCAAGGCATACGAATGGGAACTCTTCCTCTGTGGTCAAGGATCTCATCGACCGGTGGGGTCATCCAGAGTTGGACCTCTTTGCATCCCCCCTCCACGCAAAGCTGACCAATTTCTGCTCGCTCCAGGGCCTGGTGTTTTCTGGTGAGACTCGTTGTTCCTCTCTTGGACAGGGAGGTTTCTGTACACCTTCTCTCTGTTCCTGCTCTTACAGAGGGTTCTCCTCAAGTTGCAGTCAGAAGGAGCAGTGATGATCCTCATGGCTCCCCATTGGCCATGCCAGATATGGTTTCTATTGTTACAGCAACTAGCAGTGGAGCCTCTGCTTCCCTTGCCACTGCGACTGACCTGCTCTCAGGAGCAGGGCACTCTAGTCAACCCGGATGGACCTCAGGTCCCTTCATCTCCATGCATGGCTCCTGCAGACTTAGCTATTGCCCGCTTAGGAGTTTCCTCTCGGGTGGCAGATGTTTTAGTGGCAGCCAGGAAGCCTTCCACAAGAGCCACTTACGCCATGAAATGGAACTGTTTTTTTATTTGGGCCACTGCTCAACACTTAGACCCTTTCACCTGTCCGGTGAACCTCATTCTGGAGTATCTCCTGTCCCTTTCAGACTCTGGTCTGGGTTACTCCTCGCTTAAGGTGCACCATTCTGCCATCTCTGCGTACCATGCACCCATTGAGGGCAAAGTCATTGCCCAGTTGGATCTATCCCATGCTTTCCTATGGGATTTTCTTCATTTAAAGCCTCCCATTAGGGACCCTGTCCCACCATGGGATTTTTGGTTTATTTTGGAGAAGCTTATTCTACTTCCCTTTGAGCCAGCCACAAGCTGTGAGCTATGCTTTCTGTCGTGGAAAGTCTTGTTTTTAGTTGCCATTGCTTTTGCTCGGAGGATTTCCGAGCTTCAGGTTCTGATGTGTAAAGAGCCTTATCTGGTCTTCCACAATGACAGGGTGCCTTTGTGGACCAGTCCTAGCTTCCTTTCTAAGGTGGTGTCTGAGTTTACATTGAATCAATCCATCCACCTTCCAGTTTATTTTCCTGGGTATTCTAATCAAGGGGGGAGGCCTTACTTCATACTCAGGATATGCATCGGGTGCTCCACTGCTATTTGAATTGCACCTGTTCTAGTAGGAAAACTGATCAGTTGTTTGTTCATTTTGCCCCAGGAGAGAAGGGGCTCCTGATTCCAAACAATGTTTATCTAAGTGGTTAGCCAACTGTCTTTTTCATTGCTACCGCCAGTTTGACGAGCCTTTGCTGGGACAGGTCAAAGGCCATTCTACCCGAGGCATGACTGCTTTTATTGCTTCCTTCAGAAATGTATCTGCTGCTAGCATCTGCACAGCTGCTACTTGGAGCTGTGTCCATACCTTCATTGGGTATTACAGTTTGGACATTACCTCTAGGCGGAGGGCAGGCTTTGGACTCGTAGTCCTTCAGAGCCTCCTCTCCTGAAGGCCTTCTGCTGATTTCCTCCTCCACCCAGCTGACCGGGTCAGTTCCTGTACTGCTTGGGACTTTGTCCTACTGGTGTTGCCTGCTGCAAGAGCCCCCTTGAAGTAAGATGGTACAGTTGGGTAAGAACTTACCATAACAGTGGATCCTTGAGAGGAGCTCTTGCTTTCCCTTCCTCCATTCCCCTGGTGACTGCTTCTCCATCACTGCTATTCTGCCTTCCTTGGTTTTGAGGAACCACCTCAGTTCTCCAATTTCCTGAGCATGCCAGGGTCTCCGGTGGGAGAACTGCATTTGGGCTGGGGGATTGTCCCTTTTATACCATAGGCTGATGGGTGTGACGGGGTTGGGGGGCGGGCAGTCCCCTGCTAATGACTGCTAGTTAGAAGTTTTCTGTGTGATCCTGGTGCCTGATGACTAAGTCCTACCGGTGTTGCCTGCTGCAAGAGCTCCTCTCAAAGGTCTACTGTTATGGTAAGTTCTTGCATAACTGTACTTTTCTTCCTAAGGTGGTGTTGGAGTTTATTTTGAACCAATCCATCCACATACCAGTTTATTATCCTGAGTATTCTAAACAGGGGAGGCATTGCTCCATATCTTGGATGTACATAGAATCTTGCGATACTATAAACACTGGACCAAGACTTCTAGGAAGTCTGACCGGTTGTTTCGTTCACCCCTAAGAGAGAGGGTGCTCCTGTTCCCAAACAGTATTTGTCTAAGTGGTTGGCAAATTGTGTAGTTTATTGCTACCGTAAGTACAACATGGACCTTCCGGGAGTAGTTAAGGGCCATTCCACCAGGGGTATGGCTGCCTCCATGGCTTGTTTCTGGAACGTTTCTGCTGCAGACATTTGTGCAGCTGCCACCTGGAGTTCTGTCCACATTTTCACCAAGCATTACTGTCTGGACTTTGCCTCCTAGGCTAGGGTCAGTTTCGGCCTTGCTGTCCTGCAGGGCCTTCTTTTGTAGACCGTTGGCTGCTGTTTTACCTTCTCCCGGTGCTGCTTCCTTTTCACTACTGGAACTACTTGGGACTGAGTTGTACTGGTGTTGGCCTGGTGCAAGAGCCTCCCTTGATTTAAGATAGTACAGTTATGCAAGAGCTTACGGTAATGGTAGATCTTAGAGGAGCTCTTGCAGGCCCTAATTTTCCTGCCCTCCTTCCCTCTTCTTTTTTTCTCTGCTGCCTCCCTCTTCTGTTAGGATGGGTTTCTGCTTCCCTTTTTAATGTTTGGCTCTTGGGAACCTCCTCAGTTCTTCTTTCGCTGCCCGCTCTGGGTCTCCAGTGGGAGAACTGAGGGTGTGGGGGACCACCCGCCTTTATAGGATAGGCAGACGTCTGAGGATGCTGTCAGCAGTGGGTAGTCCCCTGTGGTAGACTGTTAGCTGGAAAGTTTCCTGTATGGTGCTGTTGCCTGGTGGCTTAGTCCTGCTGGTGTTGGCCTGATGCAAAAGCTCCACTGGAAGATCTACTGTTACGGTAAGTTCTTGCATAAAGGTACTTTGTCCTTTTTGTTTATTTTTTTCATTAAATAAACTTTATTAAAGTTTTGCAGGTCAGAAACATAACAAATACGGACTGTTACATTGTAAAATGAAATCGAAAGTACCAGTGGATAAAACTGCCTCCCATCTAAGTCATGATCGACCATTTTAGTTTTCACCATTGAAAAAAGACACAAACACGTTTTGTTTTTACTTTATTAAGTAAATAAACACAGCGTCAGAACTGATATAACTGATCAACCTATGGTGAAACCATTGTTTATTTCCTGTTCTCTTTAAATTTCTTTCTTATATTGTTATTTTTTTCTTACCGTGATAAGGGTTTTTTAGTTTCATTATTGAAATGAGAAGTGAATAAGCCTACCCATCACTGCATGGTTGCCACCTTGTAGGCCAGGTCCCTACAGTAATGTTTTAACGTTGAACACTTACGATTTGTGATCCTACTGCTTTACTCTCTGTCTGTGAAGTTCATGGGTATATCATCTGTAAAACTGGGAGCTAGGAAAAGGTTGGGAGTAAAGAAGTGGGTTGCAAGACGGTTTATTCGTTTTTTTTGGGGTAGGAGGGTTTGCACTGGACATTAACTGATAATTGTCCATGCTCCAGTAACAACCCTGCAAAATAGAAATTTAGAAGAAAGATAACTAAATGAATGAACCAGAGCTGGCCAGATCCACTGTAGTCGCAGTAAGTTATTCCTTTAAAAATGACCGATTTCTGAAAGGAGACTGAAACCATAAACTTTGATTGTGTGATCATCCAGGAATGTACCAAGGCCAGTTGTACCTGCAGTCATCAGTCCGGATTGCGGAGAAGTTTCCAACAAACCCGAATGCCCTGGATAGTAGGCAGGATGAAAATGCCCTCATCTCTCTGCCCAAGATTAAATGGAAACCCTTAATTCGTAAGTACATGCAGATTTGGAATCTAGGTTTGAAATTGACAGTCATATTAGCACATTATCAATTCTGTATTTTGGTATGACCTTGTTTTCCTTCATTTCCTGGAAGGTTATTTTATTTTGCTTAATTCTCATTGATATTTTTGAAATAGATCTCTAACTCAGCAGGCTGGCACCGGAATAAAACGGAAGAATTGTAGGGCCCGATTTTTAGTAGCAAAATGTGGGGGCACAAAATGAAGTGCAAACAGCCGCCCTGATGTTCCTCCACATTTGGGGGTTTGCACTCGAGCCAATCCTTGTCTCGGGTAGAGCACCCCCCCTCCCCTGTTTGACTAAATCAAAATGCCAGTTAGGTCACATGTTGGTGGGCCCAGATGGCACTTGCACCTGGTAACATGCAGGTTAGTGACTGCTAAGGAGATCTGTGCATGGCATGGTGCTGATCACTTAGCAGTATGTCACAGCCAGATTCGAGCCCATGCTAACATTCAGATAAGTAAGCACCAAGGAGGTCTATGAATGACAGAGTGCAATTTACATGGCTGTGTGCCACACAAGCCCTTGGCAGTGGTGCCGCCACCCACCCTGTATCTTTAGCACAATTGCAGAGCCACAGTCAAAAGTAATTTTACTGCCCTTCAGATGCTGCTTCCTCTTGATTCCACCACACACACACACATCCCTAGCCCAATTTCCATGAAATATCTGCCTGAATATCTGGTCAGTTTGCATTTTCTTTCCCTTGTCAGCTTTTCCTGTTCCAGTTACAGCTTAGCAGCCCCCCCACCGCCTTCCTGTAGCAGGTTTACAGATGGGTGAGGAGCTCCCAAGCTTATCACCTGGTTATCAAGGATCACCATGCTTTTAAGTAACCTGGCGATCCTTTTTCTCCACACTGTTGCAGAGGCTATTCCAACTACACAGGAAAAGGATGCAACTCTTGTTGTGCATAGCACAAATGGTTAACAGTCTTACGACCCCTTATCAACAGTCGCTAGTGACAGTGAATTTGCCCATGGCCTCCTGATGTGCCAGCTGCCAGTACCAAAGGGAAGTGTTCAGCTTCTTGATGTATTTGGGGCCAAAACTTGGGAGAGATCAAGAGCCAGCAGAGCTTGGGTGAACCCCACACTATCACAGGATTTTTAACTGTTTGAAAGCACAAACGTAAAAGTTGAGCTTCGGTACTGACCCCTTATTTTTGAAAAGTTTACATTTCTACCCAAATCTTTACCAGTGGAAAGGTCAGCTACTGTACAAAAAGGGTACTGCAGATTTTTCACACTGGTCAGAGTTGAGGGTCTGACTGCTCCTCTGCTAGTACGAGACAGAGTTGAATGACCTGGTCTCCTTGAGGTCCCTTCTTCTGCCTTCTGTCAGACTGGACCCACAGCCTCATAGTGGGTGGCAGATCTTTCACGACAAGTGCATGTATAGTCTGGATCTGCCATCCTGTCTCTCTGATGCATTCTCCCTCCCAACACTCATCTGAAAACTCATATTTTCTCCCTCACCAATGACTCCTAATATCAGTCCCTTTGATTTCTGCTGTCGCTTTTCTCTGTCATTTAGCCTATCTATTGGACATGTTTTGTTGATTGACATTAGGTATTCTAATTAGTTAGCGTGCCGTGCTGAATTTTGTTGCACTGTTTTTTTTTTTGTTTGTTTTTTTTTGTTAGTGCTGTACAAGTTTAGTAGAACATTCTGGGATTTAATTGTATGAGAGACTCCTCAGTACACCTTGGTCACAGCCCCTCAATCTTTAGTCCAAAGCAAGGTGTGGATTGCGAGGAAAAAAAAAAAAAAAGGGCTTTGTGACTGATTCAGGGAGAGATGCCACTGGGCAGTTACTACTTTTTCTTTGCATTCCAAGTCTTATTCTACTTCAAAGATGGCAGATTGTGACTGAGGTATATACATTTATACTGCACTGTATATATTACTGTATCTTCCTCTGTCCACATACATTGATGTCTAGTAACACTTTGTTGATTATTGACACACAAAATTACCCAACTAGGGAAGTCTTCATTAAATACTGGGGTGATGGTGAGACAAAACTGCTAAAGTTACAGAAATCGAGTCAGTCATAGTTTGTTCTGTCCTTTTGTTTTTCAGATTCTCCATCCAGGACTCCAGTGCTGGTGGGCTCTGATGAGTTTGATAAGTGTCTCAGCAATGATAAGTTCTCCCATGAAGAATATAGTAATGGAGCCCTTTCAGTCTTACAGTATCCATACGGTATGTAATGCCAGTATAGTTGCCCAGAGTCTCGTCGTGAGGTATTGGCTTATCTTAAAGTCTGAAATTCCTTGTCTTCTGCTATTCCTGTGCTTCATTAAACTCGGTGGAAAAATAGATCTTGGTTTCTTCTTACTGACTAGACTTCAGATGTAGTCTGATGCTGTGGCACTTAACAAGCTTCTGGGGAAGGTACACCAGCGTGAGAAATGCATAAAGTGAATTGCCAACTTGCTTATGTGGTCAGGAGGCAGGGGGTTGTGGTGACTGGGTACTCAGATTAGAGTGGGGTTCTAAGCAACATCCTTTAGGGATCTGTGCTGAGGCCACTGCTATTCATAAACAGTCTGAAAGCTGGGATCTCCAGCAGGCTTCTCAAGTTCCCTGCTGAGAAAAAGTTGGCCAGGGTGTTTGACTCCTTTGAGGAAACAAAGAAACCAAGTTTAACAGGAAGGTAAAGACGTGCGGTCCATCAAGTCTGCCCCATCCCTACGTTAGTCCCACCTGTTTAGCACTGCTGTGGCCTAGACTGCACTGCCTGCTGGAAGCTCCATCTTGTTCATTAAGTGAACCCACCCCGGAACCCCTCCTCTCACTGTTTGCGTCTGTTCCACCCTCTCTTTAAACTTGCATTGGTCTCATTGTGTTTAGCCCTCAAGCAGAGGGTCCAGCTTATCCACCACCCTCTCTATGAAGATGTTCACATCCCTCCTGAATCCCCCCCCCCCCAAAACCACCAGCTTAAAGTTGTCCTCTTGTTTCAGCCCCTCACATTGCTGAACAGTTGCTGTCATTTTACCCTGTTTATCCCACTCAGATATTTGATTCAGGCATGGCCTGGCCTCCAGGGAGTACATGTTTAGGTCAGCTAGCCTTTCCTCGTAGGTCCTCCCCTCTTAACAGTGTATCATTTTGTTTGCCCACCGTTCCATTTGATCACTGTCCTTAAGGTGGGGGGTTCCAGAATTGCACAAGTACTCCAGGTGAGGTCTCACCAATGAGCTGTAGATGGGCAGGAGCACTTCCTTTTGCTAGGCAAGACTCTTAACTGTGCACTGCAGCATCCCGCTAGCTTCCCCATATGCCTTACTGCATTGGGTAGTGGTCTTAAGGTTGTCACTTATGGTAACCCTCCGGTCCCATTCTTCTGTAGTTTGCCTACCTCACTCCAAATCCATTAATGTGTTTATTGGTTCTTTTTCCCCATGTGCATGACATTGCAGTTTTTGGAAATAAATTTGAGTTGCCCGATTCTTGACCAATTTTCCTATTTATGTAGGTCCTCTTTCATGACACAAATCCCCTCATTACTATCCAGCAACATATCTCAGTGTTGTCAGCAAAGCTGCACATTTTGCCCTGATCCCTTTTCCAGTGTCACAGGTAAGCAGAGTGAAGAGCACAGGATCCAGGATTGACCCCTGAGGCGCTCCACTGGTCTGGTCACCCTCCTTACATCAGTTTATTACTACCCTTGGAGTTCTTTTCCCCTAACCATTTTTTTTCCATCTTGTCTTCTACCCCACCCCTAAATCATTCAGCTTCTTCACTAGTCATCTATCAGGCACAGAGTCAAAGGCCTTGCTGAAATCCATATACAGTGTCCACTGCCTGGCCCCTGTCCCATGCTTTGTACACTGTGCTGAAGAAGTCAATGTGGTTCGTTTGGCAGGCAGTCTCTTTTACAAATCATCCCAGTTACCCAGTTTCAGCAAGACACAGAATTAAGTCCTGGCTATGAAAAATACAAGATTAAACTCATAAGAGTGTACTGCCACAGAAACGGGGTAACACCATCACCTGCTGATGGTATGTAAACGTAGACACATAGTTTGAAGTCAGATAAGGACCAGTTGGCCCACCTGGTCTGCCCATTTTCCCTACCTGCTGTAACACTGCAGACCTTACTTGATCTCTGGCTCCCACCTCTCCCTTTCCTTACCACTGAGGTTTCCTTATGCCTTTCCCATACCTTCTTGAATCCCACTACAGTTTTGGCCCCCGTGTCCTCCTTTGGGAGACTGTTCCAGCCATCCACCACTCTTTCTATGAAGAAGTACTTCCTTACACCTCCCCTTAGCCTAACAGCCCTCCAGCTTCATGGTATGACTCCTTGTTCTTGAGCATCTTTTTCTCTGAAAAAGGCTTCCCTCTTGAACCTTATTTATACCTGTGAGGTTTGTGAAAGTAATCTACTGTGGCAAAAGGAGCTATACATCACTGAAGCCACACAGCAACTCTCCGACACCAGGTTTCATTCTTCTCTCTTCCACAGTACTCCACTGCTGACTGTCAGACTGAGGTCACCATCACCTCTGCTAATGAAAACTGAGAGCTCCCTGCTTCTGCTAAGAGACTCATAGTTCAGCATCCTCAGACATCCAGGTTTTATCTCCTTCCCCAAATCCACAAAACAGGTATCCCTGTCCGTCCTATTGTCTGCCGCTCCTGCCCCACATCCCACATTTCTGCATTTTTGGACAGCCTCATGAGACCCCTCGTTGAGTCCCCGCCCTCCTATGTTAGACACTAACCATGCTCTCCAGTTAATTGACAGGTTCAGATTCAGTGACTCATCAGCTCATCTTCACCATGGACGTCAAATCTCTTTACACAGTGATTCCCCCATGTTGATGGTCTGACAGCTTTGCAGCATTTCTTGAATAAGCGAGAAGTCCAGCAGACACACACACACACACACTAACTCATCTGGCAGAACTTGTTTTTACAATCGATGCTTTTTCTTTTAATAAGTTTTTTTTCAGCAGGTCAGTGGAGTTGCCATGGGTACCAAGATGGGTCCCAGCTTTGCTAATCTGTTTGTGGGTTGGGTGGAGGAACATTTTTTCTCTCTCATTCACAAGGACTGTGCCTGAACTGTACAAACACTACATAGATGACTGTGTGGGGGCCACCTCCTGCTCAAGGGAGACCCTCCAAGTCTTCCTTGACAAGTTTACCACAGCCCATCCTTCCCTTCAATACACTGTTGAAGTATCCTCCCCTACACTACCTTTTCTGGACATCCAACTGTCGGTACAGAATACTGGTCTGAAGACATCAGTTTATTACAGACCTACTGACTCTCTGTTTCCTCCTCCACAGCTCCTTCCATCATAAACATGTCAAGAATGACCTGCCTTATTCACAGTTTCTCAGAGTTCGCAGGTTATGCAGTGAAGAGGATGATTTTGCTGAGCAGACCCAAATAAAGCACATTTTTTATTTATTTTTTTTATCAGCAGGGGCTACCCTAAAGGCAGTGGACAGAGCACTCTCCCAGTTCAGTAACATGCCCCGTAACCTTGACCCCACAGGAAGGATACTGTCAACCAAGAATGGCAAATTCCACTAATGCTTCTTTTCCATCAGAGCACACCTTCTCTGCACAGGATCATCACCAGTAACTTTCCCATTTTGCAAACTAACCCCAACATTGGTGCTTCCTTCACAGAAGTACCTATTGCCTCCTACCACTGGCCACCTAACCTGTGGAATCTCCTGGTTAAAAGCAGCCTACCTACTCCTAACAGTTCCTCCCTACCAAACCTTGCAACAGGACTTGCTGCCACAGCTGCAAATTTATTTCCAGTGTGACTGAAATTCGGGAGCCTACAGGTGTTTTTCACATCACCAAGGAGTTCTCGTGCACCTCCACTAATGTGGTGTATTGTATTCTTTGCAGGAAGTGTACAGCTGTTTACATCGGAGAGACTGGTAGGCGCCTTGCTGACCATTTCGGAGAACATGACGGAGCAGTCAGGAATGGTGACACTGCTAAACCCATTGTATCCCACTTTATCTCCAGGGACCACAGTGACAATGACCTTTCTGTTTGTGTTCTTCAGCAGGGCTTCTGGGATTCTGACCATAGAAAAAACATGGAAGCCAAGCTGATCATCCGCCTTGGCTCCCAGCAGCCCTCTGGTTTAAATGATAGACTTATTTTCCACTAACATCTTTTAGCCACCCCTTATTTTCCCTAGAGTCTGTATCTGTACACATTTTATTTTTCATTTTCACCATATGTCTGCATCTCTGTCTCCTTACCACACGTTTATCACCTTTCAGCCTTCTTACTAGGCCCTGTTAATTAGTCCCCACCTGGGGACTTCTCTAGCTCTTTCACTCCTTTATGCTTTATCTTTCCCATCATCACCTTTTTGTTTCACAGATTCTCTCGTAATCTTGCCTTGATCACTTCTTCTCCCTGAGCCTCCCCTTTTCTTTCCCCACATATATATCACTCATTTTACCTCCCCTCTACACTAACTTTGTTTTTTCTCTTTCAGACATTTCCTGAAGAAGACCTAAAGTCAAAATGTAGATTTTTAACACTATTTTCAGCGTGCATTTAATATAACTATTTTGTTTTGCTTTTAGACCACATGGTGACGCAGCGCCTTGTTTTTGTTTTCTATCTATCTCCCCCCTTTCCTCAAGGGTGTACATATTGTGGTCCTTCAGTCTCTCCTCATAGGGCATTTGATGCAGACCCTGCACCATTTACTTGCCCTCCTCTGGACTGCCTCTGCTCTCAGTGTCCTTCCAGGGATGTGTGTCTCCAGAACTGGACACAGTACTCTAGGTGAGGTCTCACCAGTGATTTATACCGTGGTATCACCACTTCCCTCTTTCAGCCCTTCCTATATATTACCCTAGCATCCCAGTGGCTCTCACTACTGCCTTGTCACTCTGTTTGGCCACCTTTAGGTAATCTGATATGATTACTTCTAGGTCTCTTTCCTGTTTGGTCCACAGTACCCCTTCCCCCCCCATTTTGTACTCTGTCCCTGGGTTTCTGTGCCCTAGGTGCATGATTTTGCACTTCTTCACATTGAAACTTAGTTGCCACACTCTTGGCCACTCCTCAAGCTTTCTAAGATCCCAATTCAATTTTTACACACACACCCCTTAACACCCCCCTCCCCCCTTCCGGAGTGTCTACCCTATTGCAGATCTTAGTGACATCTGCAAAAAGGCACACCTTCCCTTCCATTCCCTCTGCAATATCTCTAATAAAAACATTAAAGAATACCTGTCCCAGTACTGATCCTTGTGGCCCCCCAGTGGTCACCCTTCTTTCTTTGGCGTGAACTCGTTTACCACCACCCTTTGTCGCCTGTCCCCCAACCAATTTCTTACCAATTTACCACCTTTGGACACACTTCTAAGCTGCCCAGCTTGTTTAAGAGTCTCCTATGTGGAAAGATGTCAAAGGCCTTATTGAACTCTAGGTAGGCCACATCCACTGCTCCATCCTGATCTAATTCTTTGGTCACCCGTCAAAGAAATCTGAATTTGTTTGACATGACCTCCCCTAGTGAATCCATGCTACTCGGATCTTGTAAGCCACTGGAATCCAGATATTCCACAATCCTTTCCTTCAGTAGTGATCCCATTAATTTTGTGTGTGTGTGTGTGTGTGTGTGTATATATATATATATATATATATATATATATATATATATATATATATATATATATATATATAATAAAACAGACAATGAGAACTTCTGATTAAAGGAGAGTGAAGCTGCATTCAAAGGCAAATAGGGTGCTGGGAGGGAATGGAAAAGCAGGTCAGGAGATGTACCTTTTGTTCAAGGCTTTGGTGGAACTGCAGTACACCTGGAATGTTTTGTGCAGTAGAGGCTTCACACTACTGGAAAAGACATGGATGAGCTGGAAAAGGTGCAGAGGTTCTAAAATAAGTGGGTTGAAAGTGTGTAATGAAAAAAGGCTGGAGAACTTTGGGGATATTTTCTGTTAAGAGCCATCAGGGGACACGATGCAGGTATTCAGTGTATTGAAAGAGCAAAGGAAGGTTGATCTCAGGGAACTTTTTTAGTAAGGCATAAACCTAGGCTGGGGTGAAGGTTAACTCCGGGAAGTAATACTTCGCACATTGGGAGGTTAATGGTGAAATGTCTTGGCAGAGCAGTGGTAAAGGCAAACAGCATAATAGTTTCAAAGTTCTGCCAGGTAAGATCTTGGCAGAGAATAATATTGGTGGATATGACTGTTAGAATAACAGTGCTGTACTGAATGGATATCTGGTTCAGGTCTTTTTCTAGTATGATTGGTCTACCTCCCCATTTCTAGTATGTATTCAGAATTGGGAAGTTTGGGTTTTGAAATGCTGAAACTGATTCCATTACTCTAGTTGCAGATAAATGCTTTTTTGTAAAATAAATTAAAACAAAAAAACAAGACTGCCATCATCTGAGAAAGGGTTCTGTGTAGTCCTAAAGCTGGTGTACTGGAAATGTTCTTGTTCGTTTAGTAAAATGCATCAAATTACTTTGTTTACCTGATTACACTGGCTATTCAGGTATTATTATTATTTTTTTTTTTATATTCTTTTTACCCCCACCGATACTCCGAGCCCACCCTCCTTCCGGGCCTCCTAGCCGCCCCACTAACTCCGGGCGATCTTAGACACCAGGAGCTCCTCCATCCACAGATAGCAGCTGACCCCGAGTTGGTCGGCATATCACATTGCCGGGCGGTCCCCCTCCGGGAAGGCACCATGGAGGAGAAACCCAGCACACTATTGCCCTACGGCCCCGAGGGTGCCGCTGTGGAAGTGGATATTCCGGAGGTCCCAATGGCGTGGAAGGCGGAAGCAGTCATCCGGTATGCTCCGGGATGTTTCCTTTTTTTTTGGAGTCCCTCCTGCGCGCTGATTGCCAGTGCCCCGGTCTCACAGGGACTGCTACAGGCGGGGCTGTCTAACCCACTCCAGGAGAGGAGAGCAGTCCTCCTGACCTCAATCCTCTCCTTCCCCTACTCAGCCCCCAGTGCCCAGAGTCCATTTCCGAACCTGGGTCGCCGGCATGGTTCGAGGTGTGGCGTCCAGAGCCTCAACCCTCTGCGCACAGGTATTACATTTTAAGTGGTCTAGAAATTAAAGCCCCTCCACAAATGTACTCATTTTGTTTTTCTAATGTATTTGTTTTTTATTCCAGATAATGGATATTATCTGCCATACTATAGAAAGGACATGAATAAGCGTGGCACACAGATTACAATAAGACTTGTTGATGATCCTGGATACAGGAACACTCGAAGGAAGGACCCAGTTCTCTTGTTACCCTGGTGGAAAGAAATCATTGGCACCATCTTATTCTGTATCGTTGCAACAACTTACATTGTCAGGAAGCTCTTCCGCCCTGTAGCCCAGACTGTTAGAGTAAGCTGCATTTCAACACTAATCACAGCATGTGTTCATAAGCTGGTAGATGTTCACTAAATCTGCACTAGCTGTTTGTTCCTCGCCCTCTCAAACAAAATTGGAGTGTAACTTTAGCTGTTTTTCTGCAGCACCACTTCTGGGAACATGGATATGGTGCCTTTATCCACACTTTGTGAGGGAGGGTGTACAGCTGCCAGTATACCACCACCACTTGGGTGACCATTGGTGGCAGTGCAGCCAGTGCTGCCGCATTAGGGTGGCAAGGATGCTGGAGTTCCTCCAGCCTGTGTGTGTGTAATGGCCTGGGGGGGGGGTAAGGGGAAAAGTGCATCCATGCCAAGAGGATGCCCGCCCTGCACCACAGGCCCCACACTGCCGACCGTGGCAGTTGCTCCCAACATACTGACAGAGTCTGCATTGGGGAAAGGGGTACCCCGGTGGCCCTGCCCTGGGGGGGGAGGCAAGCCAGGGTGCCCAAGGAGCTGAGCTAAATTCTGGGAAGCGAATGACTGGGCTGGGCATAGGAGTCTGGACCAGTGGGGGCCAGTCAGCCATAGGAGAAGTACACGTTCGAAAAAAGAAAACGTACTCCCCACCCCACCTACCCCCAAACACCTGGGTGGTATATCCCTTGGCTCCACCCTTCGCACCATGTCTGATCTTCCTTTCTACTGGAAGAGTCAGGTCTCTTCCATCACAGCTCTGCACACAGTGTAGGCCTGAACTATATGTAGTGTGCCGTTTGGCTAATGCTGCTGATGTACCATTGTTCTGTAACCTCTCAGATCATGCCTGAAAATACGCAGTGTTTTGTCTAGTGCACCTAACCGGTCAACAAAAATAAGTAAATAACTTATTCAGACTTCTTCCCAATTAGTATTTTGGATATATTCCTCGTTACCATTCTTGTCTTCCGTCACATACGATGGACCGCAGGGATTCTAGGCTGGCTCCTGGCTTCGAGTGCTGCATCCAGTGCAGTCAGAAAATGTCCGACTGAGCCACATGTGTTGTGCATTTGCTGTTTAGGTGAACAGCACACGACGTCGCTGCCTGCAGCCTGTCATGCTATGCTTACCACCTTCCTCGAAGACTGCTATGCTCATCTCCTCGGCCAGCCAAACAGGATTCTCTTGTGAAATCCAGCAAAGTTTGCAAGGTGGTCCCCATGGCTCAGGGTCCATGGCCCAACTGGTAGCTACGAAAGAGGTTGCAACCAAGGCCACAGCGGGCACCTCGTCTGTCTCAACGCTGCTTCTCGTTAGGGGCCAGCGTTGCCACAGTATTCACAAGTAACTTCCGTGAAACGTGCAAGACCTTCGATGAGAGCTCTGCTCGCCATGGTAAGATGAAAAAGTAGAAGTCCCACCATCTGTCGTGTGGAACAGGAAAGGGCGTGGTCTTTCAACTCCCCTGACTGCTCGATGGCTGTCAAGCGCTCTACTTCTTGCTGGACCTGCTTTGGTCAAGGGACAGGCCACTAGCTCAGTGGTGCCCCCGTCAAGCTTGTTGGCCTCGATACAGGTCCAGCAGGTGGTATAGATTTTTCTTGACCCTATTGACCTGTTATTGGAGGGGATTGAAGACTTATCTCCACAACACCAGTCATTTTGGGCCTCGTTCAAGAGGGCCAGGAGCAGTCGACAATCCCGACTGTCTCCTCTCCGGAGTTGCCTCCCTCTGGGGCCGAACGATCAAACCCTGTATGAGTAGTTTATACTGTGCCCCCCCCCCCGGGCTGTATCTCCTATTCATTGGCCGCGTTGACATTTGAGGTCAAGGAATTCTCGCGTACTCTGTCTTGCTTGACTGGGAGGTGTTGCCGTCAATACTGTTCTTTCTGTGTCATCCTTGAATGATGAGAGGCTTCATTGGCGTATGCAGCAGTGCTACAAAGAGCTCCGTTGGCAGCAGTGGGCCTTGGTTGGGCAGGCTAGGGCTCTACCCTCTAGTCTCGCGGTCAACTGGTCGTCACCAGTTCAGCCTGTACCGGTGTTGCAGAGACAGCTGCCCCCAACGCGAGTCTCGCTACAAATGCAGGTGGAAATGTCTCCTTGGTAGCCCTTGTAGGGAGTTCCCTCCAAGGACTGCCATCTGGCTACAGGTTTGCCAGGCCAGTATGTGGAAATCAAGCAGTTTGAGTCCCGAGTGGAGCACAAAGTCAAATAGCCGAGGGCCATATTTAAAGATTCCTTTGAAGGACTTTGATGGGTTCTCTATGCTGTCCTTGAGGAAACACGCTTTTGACTGTGATTCGGCCAGAGAGTTGACTACCAACCAAGGGCCAGTGTCCTTTGGGGCACTTCTCAGGCTCATGTCTAAGTCCATGGAGGTTTCCATGGAGCTAGTCCAGAAAAGGGCCAGATACCCTGTTACTGAGCTCCTGGATAGGGATGAATCCCTCAGAGTTGCCTTCCCGATGGCCGAAGCTATCCTCAGACTGGCACTGGAGCTTTGGCAGCACCCAGCTTCCTGTCTGACACACTCTGCCCATATGGTCCGTAAGTATGCAGTCCCTACTAGCACCTTGTCCTGATTTTCAGACCTCCCCTCGGCCAAGGGTCTGGTCAAAGACTCAGTCTTCTGTAAGTCCAGCAATACTGGGGATGTGGACAAGCCCTCCGACAAGGTGTCCAAGAAGCTTGACCATGCAGCATCCTGTCTTGGTCTCCATCAGGCAAGCTACACCTGGATGATGGCCCACTTCGATCAATCCTTGGTGGGGGTCCTGGATCATGTCCTCCCATACTCCCCTGCTGACAAGCAGCTGGCAGCGGTGGCTAAACACCATCTTCAGACAGCCTTGGACATGGGCGATTCCTGCACCCATGCCATGGCATCGGCCGTCGTGATGTATCGCAGGGCCTGGCTGAGAATTTCCACTTTTATGGCAGACACCCAGCACAAGTTGAACAATGTCCCCTTTTTGGGCACCTACCTCTTTGGCCCTGGGGTGGAAGGACACCTCACCAGGATTGAGAAATCCAAATGCTACCATGGATTCTGTGACCTCCTCTCAGAAGGACTCGAAATAGTAGAAGAATGTCTTTTTTTCAGTTTTGGTCCTTTCTGTCACAGCAGCCTAGGTAGCAGCAGCCCTAGCAGGGGCTACCTCAGGCTTGACACCCCAAGACCAAGTTCCCTGGTCAAGGTCCCAAAAAGAGTGGGGAATAGGGGTAGTGGTGCCTCTCTGGCAGCAGGCACTGGTACCCCCTCCAGAGCTGCCCAGTGTTGGGTTGGGGGTGTCTACCTCCCACCCATCCAGTCCCTACCCCAGCTTCCTGTGAGGGTTCTGCTGCGCCACTTCTGGCACATTTGGTCTGTAAATTACCATGGACATGTGGATCCTAGAAGTGGTGGACAGAGGATTCCCTCTACATCGAGGCTGTCCAGCAATACTGACCTCAAGCGCCAAGGGAGTCTGGTGTGCTGGGACATGCTGTCTGCCCTCAGGAGGTCATGTCCCAGACTCCATGGCAGGCCAGGGCTTCATGTCCAGGTATTTCCAGGACCCGAAAGGGGGGTTGGTACCCCATGCTCGATCGCCACGATTTGAATCAGTTTCTCAGGAAGCGCAAGTTCAGGATGGTCATGCTGAACCAGATAGTGCCATCTCTGGAGCAAGGCAGTGCGGTTCTGCTCCTTGGACCTCCAGGATGCATTCTTCCACATTCCTATCTGTCTGTTTCACTAGCGGTACCTTTGGTTATGCATAGAAGATGGTCTCTACCAGCTCCAGGTCATGCCGTTTGGCCTCTCCTTGGTGCTCAGGGCCTTCACCAAGTGCAAGTAAGTGGTGGCAGCCTTCCTGCGGTGCCCAGGGTCAGGGTATACTCCTACTTGAATGACTGGCTGATTGCCGGACTGTCCAGTGAGGCATTGGAGCAGTTCATAGACCTGGCCTTCCAGACCTGCAGAGACTTAGGCCTTCTGATCAATCCAGCCAAGTCTGAAATGAGCCCTTTGCAGGTGATGCACTTCATCAGGGCAGAGCTGACTCCTTATGGACTGGGCACTGGATCTTACCTCCTTTGTCCAGTCATTTCAGGTTAGGTGCTCATGCCCTGCCGAGGACTTGCTGTGGCTGCTGGGTACATGGCATCCTGCACTGATGTGATCCGGTGTGCCAGCTGGTACATGTATTGCCATCAGTGAGAGCTGGATCATCGGTGGTCCCAGTGCCTAGGTCACTTGGACCAGCCGGCCACAGTGACCCAGTCTATGGGATGCTGATCAGTGGTGGCTTGTCCCAGAACAGCTGGAGAAAGGAGTTACATTTGTCCTCACAGAGCCGACCGTCACACTTACAACAGACTCATCTCTGGTGCGGTAGGGAGTGCACATGGGGGATCAGAGTCCATGTGTTCTGGACCCTCAGGGAGTCCAGTCGCCACATCAGCCTGCCGGAGCTCTATGCAGTGCGCTTAGCTCTGACAGAATTCACTCCTTTTGTTTGGGGTTAGGTTGTGCAAGTCCAGGCGGACAACACCACAAGCATGTTCTACCTGAACAAGCAGGGAGGCACCAACTCCCTTCCCTTGTGTTGGGAGGCCCTCCACACCTGAACCCCTGTGTGCAGATCTTGCAATCCATGTTGTGGGAGCCACCAACCAACTAGCGGATGCCCTCAGCTGGGTGGTTGAGACGTCACCCGAGTGGTCACTGCATCAGGTAGTGAACACTTTTTCTCCCTGTGGGGCACTTCTCTGGTGGACCTCTTTGTCTCCAGGAAGAACACAAAGCTGAGGCTGTTTTTTTTTTTTTTTTTTTTTTCTGCACCCTCAGTCTGGAACACAGCTGATGAATGCCTTCACAAGGCCCTAGACACCCTAGGTCTCCTTCTGTCCCTTTCCCTTGACCTACAAGGTGATGGTCGAGGTGTGGATGATCCTGATAGTCCCAGACTGGCTTCCCCAGGTCCCGGCACCTGGATTTCTTCAGCCTCGGTAGCAGACCTCCGTAATGGTTGCCTCTGCGCCCGGATCTGCTGTCTTGTCATCGGGGGAAGATCCTGCACCCGGATCTTTAATCCCTACACCTCACAGCCTTGTTCCTGAACAGCTAGAGTTCTAGGCTCTGGGACTTTAGGAAGATGTGCTTCACATTGTGGAGGCATCCCAAAAGGAATTGAGTAGCCAGTGCTGCACCTTTATATGGGAAAGATTTTCCATCTGGTGCCAGGACAAGGAGCTTGATCACCTTGGCTAGCATTCTGGACTATCTGAGGTCCCTCTCCTAGCTGGGGTTTAGATCAGCAACCCTCACGGTGCAACTCGCAGTCATCTTTGCACACCAGACACAGGCTGGTATGCCGACGGCACAGGAGAAGGTGGTCAGGTGCTTTTCCAAAGGCCTTGACCACTTTAACCCACCACCACCTTGGGACTTGTTGCTGGTTCTGGCAGTGTTCATGGATGAGCCTTTTGAGCCTATGCACGGGTGTGAGATGTCCCACCTGTCATGGAAAACTGCCTCCTTGGTGGCTGTCACCTCCTCCAGAAGAACCAGTGAGCTCCAGGTGCTCTTGGAGTCTCCATCCACCCGAAGTTCCTCCCAAAGGTGGTATCAAAGTTTCAGCTTAACCAGGTGATTAATCTGCTGGTATATTTTACTAACCCATTTGGAGACCGACCATAGGCCACATACTTTAAACCTGCGGCAGGTGCTCTTATTATAGGGGGTGTATAGCTGGAGTTCAGGGTGAGGCTTGCCAGCTCTTTGTAATATACGCCGAAGCAGCACCTGGCAGACTGGCAGCTAAGAGGATGATTGGCAGTTGGATTGTATCGTGTGTTGACCTCTGCCATAGGTTGGCTGGTAGGGAGCCCCCTGTAGGGTTCAGGGATCATTCCACCAGACATACTGCTACCTTGGTTGCTGTTTCTGGGGATGTCCCCATATAGGAGTTCTATAGGGTGGCTACCTGGAAGTCAGCACACACCTACTTCTCCCATTACAGCACCAACCTTGAGCCATGCTGGGATGCTGCTTTTTGAGCCTCAGTTCTCCAGTCTCTGTCCGCCAAATTGGGTACGCACCTTGCCCCTTCCTCCTGGAGAACTGCTGGAAGTCTGCCAGAAGTGTGGATAAGTGAACCATATCCATGTCCCTAGAAATGAGTTACTAACCTGTGGCTGTAGTTCTAGGAGTGGTATGTTCACATCCACACAACCCACCCAACCTCCCTGTGCAAGTGCCACATGGATCCCTGCTTCAGCGTGCATGATCTGACATGGGGTGGGGCCGGAGGATATACCACTCTGGTGGTAGGAGGAGCTTCTCTTAAAGAGAGCCTGGCAAATCGGCTCTTAAGGGGAGACTGCCAGAAGTGTGGATGTGACCCATATACCACTCTTGGAAGTACGATTACAGGTGAGTAACCCTCATTCTGTCTGCCGTCAAAAGTCTTGCCAACAGTCACTGTCCTATATGGAGCACTAGCTGGTTGGTCACATCCAGCTGTAGAAATAATAGATACATTTATACAGAATGCCTACTTCAACCATTGGATAATTCTAATTTATTCTACACCAGTGGAGATAGACAAAATAAAAAAAATCTTATACCCAACTCACAAGATATCAAGTCATCTTGTGAGTTAGGTATGTCACCTGGTTGGGTACACCACAGTGCAATACTGAACCAATTGGAGCACCTTTTACAGTGATGATGACATCTTCACATCCCTTTAACACTGATGCCAGAATTTGAAGCCAAAGGGAAACTGCTAAATCGTCATACAAACTGCTAATTTATAAATTGTACAGTGCTCCCTTGTTGTAGTGAACCTTGCTATAGCAAAACCCAGCTATTATGAACATACCCTGAGGCTCCCAGTGCTGTTGGCTGTTCAGTACGTACTTATGACCTCCAGCTCACCAGCCATTTCACTGTTTCTATTCACTATCTTCACTACTTACCTCAATTTTGCAGGAATGTAAATAGTGATAATTTTACTACTTACTGATCCCTTCCTCTCTCCTGAAAGCTGCTGTGAGGTTTGTAGGTTGAGGTAGCCAAAGTATTAAAGATATTATAAAAATAGATAAAAAACCATTGCAGTCACTCATTTGCAGTAGGATCTCTCTTTAGAATCTCAGATGCAATGTTTAGATTATATTTCTGTACTCCAGTGTCCCACTACTACAGACCGGTTTCTGTTTTAGGGAGAGGGGATCATGAACTTTAGAGAACAAAAAAAAAAGAGAGCACCAAGTGTTTATTTTATTGGTAAAAACAGTGGATCGTAATGCTCACTCTACTGCTTGAGCTGTATTATCTGCCATGCTACCATGCTGTTAGTTGGCAGTGAGGATATGAATCTACAGTTCAGTTACTTGCTGGCTTGCTAATCATGCTGGCCAGTATCTGCTCAAGTCACAAGTAAAGGTAAAAAGCAAGAAGTGATAAATGTAGTATAAATGCTGAGTGAGCTAATGCTGTAGAGTGGCATGCAGGTGGCAGGAGACTGGGATTGAACTCCTTGTTCAGCCTTTCTTTTTCAGTGTCTCTTGATGCAAGGAGCAGGGAGCTATAACGAACTAGAGTTTTTGCTCCTATTTTGTTTGTTGTAGCCTCGGAGCACTGAAACTGGTAAGATGATGTTGTAGGAATCAAATATTCAGTTGTCTTAACTCAAATTATGCAGTTTATCATCTTTTGTTGAGGGATACGGACTTTCAGAACTCACTCGTGGCTCCACCGCTCAAGACTTATGGTCCTAAACAATCCCGCTTACAGATAAATTTATCAGTCTGTTGCATATCCCTTATATGCAAAAAAAAAGTGCACTTGTGTTTGTAAAGAAATTGTAATTTTTTTCCAAAAACGAGTTTGACTTAAATCGGTAGTGTATACGATCTCAGTTTAATTTTATATTCACACAGTTACATAAATAAGGAGTATGTAAAGGGAGTATGTAACAGTGTTTTTTTAGTAACAGTTGCATTTCTGTTGACAGTGCCTCAGTTATCTACAGACAGCTTTTTATGTTCTATACTAAATATATTTTCTGTTTAGCTACGGAAGGAGTCAGAGACGCAATGCCAGACTGACAATAAATATGACACAGGGAATGGTGAGGACAAGGAAAATGGTTTTGATGACTTCAGAACATCGGGATATGTCTCGCGGTAAGGAGATGTAGCATTCTAATAACTTTCTAAAGGCCCTTAGATGCATTGGGAAATGTATCCTTGTGAGAGGAAAAAAGGATATTTTCGTTTATATACTACTCCATTCGTAAATGGGTCAAAAGGGTTTTAGAATTGTCTTGCTTGGTCTATTAAAACTCATTCGGTCCCATAGCCGCCATATGGCGTCTGAACCACCCATTGCTGAGCCCAATCCAAAATGGCCACTGGGAGAGAATGAGTTAACAGTATAAGTAAATAGCTGGTCTCACTGTGCTTCTGTCCAGTGATGAACCGTAGTATTTATTAAAATGTTTGATGCAAAGGTCTGTCGGCTCAGTGGTGTGTTTAGCTGTCACCTGATATGTGGCCTCCTCAGCTGCAAACCAGTAAAGAGGAAATGGAAATATTATGCAGTAGTCATGATATTAAGAAACCTGACCAGTTCGCCATCCCACTCAGACAAGTTAGTTCATCAAGCCTCTGTCTCACTTTTTTTTTTTTTTTTTTTTTTTTGCAGGTATCTCACAGACTTTGAGCCAATTCAGTGCCTTGGCCGTGGAGGCTTTGGGGTGGTATTTGAAGCCAGAAACAAAGTGGATGACTGTAACTATGCTATCAAGAGGATCCGCTTACCAAACAAGTAAGGGAAAGGCTTTGACTAGAGGTTTACAACAGTAACTTGTGAGGCCGGAAATGAGAAATCGATAACAGCAGGATTCCCCTTCATTTTGCAGAGCCCCACACAGCCATGGTGTTCTATGCTAGTGTCAATAAAAAATTGCAGTGATTACATTTAGTCTGCTATCCTTTGGCAAGTCACTCAGAAATTAAGATTAGTCATGCGAAGAGTTATGTAATTTAATTTGCACTCCATTTTACTAAAATTCAGTGCTTACTGCACTGTTCTACTGTCCACTTGATTATCTCTTGAATGTTTTATGGGAATTGACACCATACAGTATCTTCAGTTACTATAGGTTCAGAAGGTTTGGAGTTAAAACAGTTGTATCATGCTGCACTGTAGTCAGTCATATCCTGGATTTGATTGGCTTTAGGAAAAATTTAATTTTTTCCAACACTAATTTCACCTGTTCTAATACAGCTGGGATGGATTTGCCAGAATATCCCGTACTTTTTGTATGATGGGTCATATTTGTGTTGCAGATGTTAATTTTGAATACCATGCAGTACTTACAGGTGAAGGGTGAGGGATTTAAGCCACTGAAAATTGAAAACCAGTTTGTATCAGCAAGACAGGTTTGATGCAGGCAGACAGAAGCAATGCAGGCATCCCCACAGCACTCTGAAAAAGCACCTTCATACTAAACTGAAGAAACCACTTAATTGGGGTGAGTCTCCAGGCTTTAATTCTGGTTTGGAGGTTACAGTTGGCAGCAGGCTGTTCAGGTTTGCAGATGACATCAAACTGGTCAGAAAGGTGGACATGGGAGGTAGTGGAGTATGGGCCAAGAAGCCGACTTGGATTCAGTGGCCTATAATTATGAACATTAACTGCAGTGTTAGCACAGCTTTGCTTTGGCTTTACTAATGGATTCGGCAGTCTCGAATGTTGTTCAATTTGTACATTGCTGAAGCAAGGTATGAGCAGTTGAGTAAAGTGGTTCGAATGCTGATGGTAATGTTAGTGAATATAGGCTAGTGTGTGAAAGTGTAAGATGCTACACGAGGGAGGGGGCAAGGAATAGGAAGTGGCACACTGCGTCTGGTGGCACAGGGCAAGAAACGGGGGCTGGGGTACTATGTATGATAGCACTAGTTAGCACAATCAAGGAAAAGTATTTGGCTGGTAATTGCGTACTAGGAGTTAATGACCGAAGAAGGCCACATTGTCCATTGTGACTGTCCTCTCACTTCTCATTGGTAGTAGTCCATCAGTTATGCCCCCCCACACAAAACATCTAAACTTAATTCAAATTCATATAAGCTTTTGTTAGCAATACTATTTGCCAATTGATTGCAAATGCCCACCACCATTTGTGTATATGATGATCCCCATGTCTTTTTCTTGTGTAGAAACTTTTAGGTGCTGGCCTTGCAAGGAGTACTGTGCTTGTTATGGTTGTTACCAAAGTGCATAATGCTGCATTTTTCTTATTAAATTCCATTCCCCATGTGGTGGCCTGATTCCCAACTATGTCCAGAACTTTTTGTAGTCTGGCCTTCTGTTCAATGGTTTCCATGAGTCCCTCAGTTTAGTGTTATCTGCATATTTGACACCAGTAGTCAAGGTCTGAAATATAAATACCAAACAGAATTGAGCCCTGAGATCTCCTGCTAGTCATTTTACCCTGCCCAGAGCTATATATTTTTTAACAACTTTTGTACGGTTACTCAGCCACTTGCATACCCATCTGTCAGTCACCCTCTTAAGATCTATCCTGTTAGTCCTTTATGTGGCACCATATTAAAGGCTTTACTAAAATCCAGAACCACAGTTCCACCAGTGTTCTGTGATCCAGTGCTTCTCTTACTGGTGCATTGAAACGCATATTAGTCAAGCTGGATTCTCTTCCCCCCTTTTTTTAAATCATTCTTCATACCTGTGCACCACTGTCCTTCAGTGGGGCCCAGCCCAGTCCATGTCAGTTACCCTCAGAGGTTTCCAACCCACCAGGCTTACTAACCTCCCAACCCCCCCGCTCCTAGTGGTCACTGAGGTGAAGGTTTTCTTGGTTTCCTTAGAGGCATATGCAGTAGCTGATGTTGGGTCTCGAGAGCACCCAGGTCATCCTATGTGAGGTATGCCTTTTTTCAGTTGTCCTATCCCTGGGCGATCGCTGGAGCTCAGTTGGAGACGCAAGCGTGCCCCACACAGGTCTTGGACAGTGTCCTCCCACTCTCTCTGCCTGTTGCATTGCCTGCTGTGGTCACTCGAGTGACAATGTTGCAGTGGCAACAATAGCCCTCCCTCCTTGGAGAAAGAGTGCCTGTGAAACGCTTAATCTTCTCCCCTCAGCCAGCCCCTGGCAACTCGAGTTTATTTCTGGACTTGAGTCGCTAGCAGTAGCCCAACCAGTGCACCGACGGACAGCCTCAGGATTTCCCCTTGGTAAATCAGTGCTTTGGCCTAGCCATATTCCCCAGTTGGACAGTGTGGTCATTGATTATGTCCCTAATCCATATTTCCATTATTTTGCAGATTTAGGTAAGGCTGATTGGCCAATAGTTGCCTGGCACTTCCCTGTTTTATTCATTGGTACTACATTTACTGTCTTCCAAGTCACATGGCACCAGTCCTGTCCTTAACTTCCAGGGGTCACCCACTTTACTACTGGTCGACTTGGCCTGCACACAGCAGTGCAGGCTGCTGGTGCTGCCCAAGGTTTGCTGTTCCCAGAGACTTATACAAGATCCAAATAAGTGTACGAAATGGGAAAACACTGGATGCAGAGGAATGCATAAAGGCAGTAAATTGGTACACAGCTGAGGTTGCTGCAGAAAAAAAATTATCGACACTGGCCACAAGCGCATGGACGCAAAGGTGCAAAGGGTCTGCGGAGATTGAATAGATAAGGTACAACTGGCCAGACAAGTGGACTAAGCGGTCCTTTTTGCTGTCAGATTCTGTGCTTAATACCTTCTGGTATCGCACTGCCTGTGTATTTGTGAACAGTGTTGATACATTTTTTTTGCATGTTTGCTGTGTACCTGTTACTGCCTTTGCGTATTCTCTGCACAGTGTTTTCCTGTTCTGAATGTGCCTATTTGAATTGCCCTTACCTTTACTGCCATACTGTCGAATACTGAATTAATATAACCAGAGAATTTCATAGTATTTTCTTCATCCACTGCTGATTCCAGTTCTGTTTTCTTCTTTTTGTTCAGTACTTTAATTTTGTTTAATTTCTTTTAGCAGTTCAGTATTTTACTTAATTTTTTTTGCTGTTCCTTTAAGCACATTGAATACTCTCTTCTTGCCTTATTTAATTTGGTGATTTGTCCTGGAAATTCAGTAGTTTCTTCCTTTTTCAGTATCTTCCTGTTTGGGAGATGTATTTGTTTTGAAGGAGAAAGTTCGTTTTTCAGTGATTACCACATTTCTTTGCCCATCTGTACTAACTATTCCTAGCATTGCCATTTGAGAAATCATTTATAATCTCTTCAGTGTTTGGCCTTCTGTAGTCATACCTATATATTGAGGAGAGAACTCTCTCAGTACCCCAGTCGAGTACAAACTGATCTTGTTTGTCATATTAAAAAATGTTATAACAGTGGACACGTCATGTAAAAAACAGATACACAGTCCCGAATGTGAAACAAACAAAAAACAAAAACCCTCCCTGTCAGGTACTTTTTAAAGGGTTTCATTTACCTATATGTTTTTTTTTGTCTGTGACATATGTTATTTTTAATCTTGAGTTCCATCATATTTGCTCACTTGAGGATAATGGTTCCCTTATTTCTGACCCCAGGAATCCTTCACTTAATGTTTACATTTTATGCAGCAATCTCTGCTGAAACTGACACCCCTGTGCCAGTTTTAGACTTGGAATGCAGGTTCAAACTCTGCATGCTGCTTTCTGGCTGTTGCTCAGATCTGTTGTCTCCACCTGAAAGCAGTCACCCCATAGTGAACTCCGTCGAGCTTGGTTCCTCAGTTGGTGTATTTGTTTTCAAAGTGAAGTTTATTTCTTTTTTTAGTTAGTTTATTCAATTACTGTGTCTACGTTAGCGCCAGGGTTCATTCATACATTTTATGGTCTCTCCGGTTCCAGCTGATACGCAGGGACCAGAGATTACCCTAGCTGGTTACCATTTTAATTTGGCTGCTTTACTTGTTTAAACCACTTTTCTTGATGTATTTTAACAGTGGTTTAAATTTGTTCTTCATGCATTTAATAATAAATGGAGCACTTTCACTTGCTGTTTGAGCCATTTCACCTTGTTTAATCAGTTCATTTTACAGGGACCGTGATATGACCTTTGGCAGATTTTTTCTTGGTACAGGAGACATTTTACTGCTGGGCTGTTGTACTACAGTTTTTTTGTTTTTGGGGGCGGGGTAGTTCATAGGATTCATAGGCTAGATTACTTGGTCAATTAGCGTTAGTCATATAAGACCTGTACATTTTAAGTAATGAATTGGAAACACCTGTTGCCATGACAGTTATCCAGTGCATTTTTAAACCCTCTCATAGTGTCACTAGATACTACCTCAGATGGTAAAGCATTCCACTTTGACACCACTCTCTGGGAGAACCAATGCTCTCTTGTCTCTTTTTAAATGGACCTTTTCCCAATTGAAACTGATGCCCTCTATTTTTTGTGGTTACAGTTCTCTTTTTGGAGTCCCAAGCATTCCCACAAATCTCCTTCCTGAAATGCTCTGAATACTAGACACATGTAACCTCTGTATCTACGGTACTGGAGCGAGTATTCCCCCAAGTCTAATGGTCTTTCCCCATATGTCTTTCCATCCATTCCCACCACCATCCTTGTGGTCCACCTCTGAACCCCTTCTAGTCTTGCCACATCCCTCTTCAGGTAAGGCGACCAAAACTGGCCACAATACTCCAGGTGTGGGCGCACCAGCAATAAATAGTGACATCACAACCTCTCTGGCCCTACTTCTGATGTTCCTTTTGCAAGGCAAAAACATATCCCTTATTTGCTGCCATAATACAATTGTCTGAAAAATCTAAGTGTTTGCTATCTGGATACCCAAGTCCCTCTGTGAGTCGGTGATTTTTTTAATTGAGTACCTTTTGTATTGTAACTAAATTTGTGAATTTTTTTTTCCCTGAAGTGCATAATCATTCACTTTTCCTAAATTGAAGTGGAGTTTCTTCCTATTTTCTATTACTACTAATTGAATTGATCAGTGTTTTCCTGGAATATTTTTGCATCATTTGAATTAGTCACCAGTGCTCCCATTTTTGTCATCAGCAAATGTTTCCGTCCATGCCCCATTTGTAATTGTTATTGATGCCAGGGTGTTAAGCAGTGTGGGTCTCAATATAGATCCTTGGGGGACTCCACCGAATCTTACTTCGAGAAACAGCTCTTGCAGCAGGTTACACCATTAGGACTGAAGCCGGCAGGCGCCAGGACCCCATGGAAAATCTGCCCCTCCCCGACGTCAGGCATCACATAAAAGGGGGCTGTCCTCAGCATCCCTGGTTATTTTCTCCGTGCACGACTCACCAGCACGCTTCACGGAAGCTTGCTGTACTCATATTTAAATTGAAGATTTCACACGTAGTAAAACTTTACTCGATGTCTGCTTTTTCTACTCCTTCTCCCAACTGAAGTCCCTCTAAGTGCGCCTGTGGCAAGCAGATCCCTCTTGCAGACCATCATTCTGCCTGTGTCAGGTGTCTGGGCCCAGAGGACAACACCCAGGCCTGCTCGATTTGCCAACAGTTTAATAGCAGGACCCGGATCCGCCGCCAAAAGGCCCTTCAGGGATTCCTCCTCGAGGAGAGACTAAAAAAATGGAGAAAAGATCTTCCTCCAAAGGGGGAATCTTCTCATAAATCTGAGAAGCACCGGGACAAGCATCGGGACTCAGGGCAAAATCCCCAAGCAGGGCCTCAGAGTCCAGGACCAGCTCCTGCTCTGCCCGGTCCGATAGATCTTCCCGGGCTCGCCCCCAGCCTCCCCCAATAAAGGTAAGGTCTTCAGGGGGCTCCTCCGCCTCCCTGCACCCGCTCAAGATCTCACGGGCTTCAGATGCCTCTAAGCCTGCTCCTTCCGACAGGCTCAAAAAGTCTTCCTCCAAATCGCTAGGTGCGTCTGACAGACCCCGGGACACCGACTTCAGGTCCGTCTCCCAACCTCCTAAAGTTCCTGAAAGGAAGACTTCCGAGCTGATGACCCTTAAGTGGACGACTGAGTCTAAGAAGGCGCCCGACCCAACACTCGAAAAACTACTGACTACTACACCGACGCCGGTGGACACTGGACGTCAGGGGTCCTCAGGTGAAGAGGCTACCGTGCCACCAGACGACCAGACAGGCGACACGGAGGACGCCGGCTTGCCCAGGGGGCCGGATCCGGTGCTTCCCCGGGACCCGACGCCCGAACCAGATGACAGGCCCACACCGACGCCGGGTCCGTCGTCAGGTATGAACATCCAGGAGGTGAAGAATTTGTTCACCTTCTGGTGGGAAACCATCAAGAAAGACGTGGTTCCCCCAAGCCTCAGCCTTCTCCACCACCTCCATCTCCTCCTGGGGCACCGAAGGTGACAGACCCCCGACCCCCAAGGAGCCAACTCCGCCTCCTCAGGGCCGATTGAGAGACAGGAAATGCCCATCACGCTCTCCCACAGGGTCACCGAGCCCGGAGCAACCCAGGGGCAGACGTCGATCATCGGGAGATGACTCCAGACCGGATACGTCTGACATCTCCAGGTCTCCAGATGTTGATACCTGACGACGGACCCGGCGTCGGTGTGGGCCTGTCATCTGGTTCGGGCGTCGGGTCCCGGGGAAGCACTGGATCCGGCTCCCTGGGCAAGCCGGCGTCCTCCGTGTCATCAGGGTGGGGTGGAAAGGATGAGAAGGGACTTGGCAAGGTTAGAGGAATGGTCAAATGTATGGCAGCTTAGATTCAATGCTAAGAAGTGCAAGGTAATGCACCTGGGAAACAAAAACCCAAGGGAAGAGTACACAATGGGGGTGAGATACTAACAACAACAAAAATGGAAAGGGACCTGGGGGCTTATATCAGACGACCTCAAAGGTGGGCAAGCAATGTGAGAGGGCAGCAAAGAGGGTTGGGGATACTGGGATGCATAGGGAGGCATCACCAGTAGAAAACAGGAAGTTATTATCCTCTGTACAGACAGCTGGTGAGACCCCATCTGGAGTACTGTGTGCAGTTCTGGAGACCCAATCTCCACAAGACATAGACAGGATGGAAGTTGTCCAGAGGAGGGTAACTAAAATGGTGCAGGGTCTGCACTGAAGCACTTATGAAGAGATGAAAGGGAGCTAATATGTATAGCCTAGAGGAGAGGGGGACATGATAGAAACTTTCAAGTACCTCAAGGGAATCAACAAAGTCCAAGAGGGTAGCATCTTTCAAAAAGTTGTGCAAGAACAAGAGGGCACAATTTGGTGGGGCTCAGAGGTAATTTAAGGAAGTATTTTTCACAGAGAGGTTGTGGATGCATGGGAGCGGCCTTCCGGAGGAAGTTGTGGCGTCAAAATCAGTGGTGGAATTCAAGCATGCATGGGACAGTCATAAAAGGCAATTCTAGGGGTGGGGGTAGGAAGAAGTAGGCTGCTGGTTAACTAGGATCTGCAGCTTATCCAGTAGGTAGGGAAATGGGCAGACTGGGTGGGCCAAGCGGTCCTTATCTGCCGTCAAATTCTATGTTTCGGCTCCCCCATCTCCTTTCAGTCCCCCATCACCAGACCCACGGGACCTTCCAAGGTCGCCACCAGATGATCCCTCCTTTTTGGAAATAATGAGGCACATCCAGGACAGTATGGGATGGGAGACTGAAGAGCTAGACCTCGAGAGACAACGCCTTGCCCGTTACCTCAGGCAGAAAGACCCGAAGCCTGTTGTGGTCCCAACTTTGGTGGACACCTTTACGGATGTCACCAAGGCAGCTTGGAAGCATCCACATTCCACACCGGCTGTTCCAAAGAAGGCTGACTGTACAGGGCTCCTACGGAGGATTAGTATTTGGCGCAACAACCCCTGGCCGACTCCCTGGTCATTACTGCATCTCATGACAGGTCCCAGCGGCCTCAACATTTGAGCACCCAGCCTCTGGACCAGGAATCTAAGCAATTAGATTCCATGGGAAGACGCGTGTATGCGGCTGCTACATGCTCTATTAGGTCTTTGAACTATCTGACGTACATGGTGCAATTTCAGAACGCCCTCTGGGATCAGGGCCAAGACCTTCTTAAAAATCTACTGGATGGCGAAAAGGAGGAGCTGCTAAACCTCCTCCAAACTGGGTCTGATATGGGGATCCAGGTTCTCTGAGCCACTTACGACTCGGCGGATTCGGCAGCCAGGGGAGCAACTACAGGCGTTTGTCTCTAGAGACACTCGTGGCTGAGGGTCTCTGGATTTACCTCGGACGTCCAGAAGAACCTCCTGGACGTCCCTTGTAATGGTGTGGTGCTCTTTGGTGAAGAGTCCGAGAAGGTCATCACCAAATTGCAGGACGCTGGGAAGGCAGTCAGACCGTGCCGCGCCATGGCCAGACCAAAATCTGGGTTCCTTCAGAGGAACCATAATCGTTTTCGCGGCCGCCAGCAAAGGCAACAGCCACGTTCCACCCAGAAGCCCAGGGGCTACTTTGGCCTTAAGAATCAAACCAGGTTCCCCTTTGGCTAAGGCCCGAAGCATTCAGAAGCAGCCCAACACCACCACAGCATGACTCCTTCCCGGCCCCCGCCCCTCCACTGGATCAAAGAGTCGAAGGTTGGGGGTCGCATCTCATCACCTTTCAGGATGGCAGAGGGTCACCTCCGACCAGTGGGTGTTACAGTTGGTCGAACGAGGTCACACTGTAGAGTTCCTCGATCATCTGCCATCCAGACCTCCCCTACTCTCCTGTTACTCGGGTCAGCATGCTCTGCTTATTTAGCAAGAGATCTTGGCCCTCCTACACAAGGCCATAGAACATGATCTTACTTAGAGAGGGCTCTTGCAGTAGGTAATTACATATAGGACTGAGGCCGGCAGGCGGCAGGACCCCACGGAAAAGTTTCTAGCTAGCAGTCCCTGTCGAGGGACCGCCCACGCCAGGTGACCAGCATCAGGAGATGTCGGTATAAAGGGCGGTCCCTGACGCCTGCCTTCCAGTTCTTTCCCACGTTAGCTTGTGCAGCGTCATGAAAAGTTCGTGTCATTAGCCCAATCTTCAATGGGTTTTACCGAATAATGTTTTTCGATCAACGCCAGGTACCATCGTCGGTATATGTCGTCCCCTACACCCTCAGAGCACAAAAATAAGTGCGATTCCTGCAGTGCCCAACTACCGCACAAGGACTGCCATTCCCTGTGCCTGTTCTGCCTAGGCCCCGATCACCCAGTCGAGAAGTGCCAGCACTGCCTCAGCTTTAACGCGGCTACCCGGAAAAGGCGGCAGCAATCCCTGGAAGCCAATATTTTGAAGAAAAAGATGAGTTCAGTGGAGAAGGAGCTCAAAAAACTGAGGCAGGCGTCCACTTCCCTCGAAGACCATCGGAAGAAGGATAAGGAGAGGCACCGGGACAAGGGCTCCTCTACCACGTCTCCCTCAGGAGCCGCTGGGACACCGGTAACATCCCATCCGGGGAACCGCCCCTCGACGGCTGCCTCGGAGGTTTCCGAGGGGGCGTCAGCCCGCCCATCTGGCTCGCGCTCGGGCCTTGCGGGCGCCTCAGGCAATGGAGGCCTCCGCCCGCCGCCGCAGGCTCGCTGGCTACTGGGCGTGGGCGACTCCGTCAAGTCGGGCCTGCTCGTCCGCCGGAGAAGGCTGGTAAGACTCACAACCCTTCGGGCGGCACACGGCCTCCACTCCACCGTACCAGGCCGATCCTTCTCCTCGGCCTGCCTCCGGTGATGGCTCCCATAAGCCGGACGCCCGGCTTCTCCGGCGCCCACTGGGAGCTCGCCCTCAAGCCGCGACGTCGGCTCGTCAGGCGTCCGGCGGTGAAGGAACAGGCGACTGATTCTCCCCCCCATGTCCGTCGTACCCGGTTCCCGCAGCCTTCGCTGCCGTCGGGGACCCAGAGTCCCCTAGCCCGACCCCGGGTTTTTCCCTCCATCCCAGGCGCACGCTGGGAATCTTCTCTCCGCCAGACCGCTCTTCCGGTTGGTGCGCGCCAGATCTGGCGGCGTGTTCCTCCAACGCCAGGGCCTCCGCCAGTTCTACCAACTCTGGGAGACATCCTGCTTCTGGATGTCACCCCTCCTCTGGGCCCTCCAATGTGGACCAGCCCATGAGGCCGCCGGCCGGGCCGTCTGCTCCAGCAGCTCCTCCGGCTCCTGGGTATCCTCTGTCTTAACCGACGCTGATGTACCTGGGACCACAGTATCCGGCACCGCATTACCAGACGCCGGGCTTTCCGCAGCCAGGTTTTGGATACTCTCCATATGGGTACAACCCATTTCCTTATCCCCCACCTCCTTCTCCTCCACCGCCCCCACAGCTGCCGGTGGACCTGCAGGAGACTCTGGCCTCCTGGTGGCTGTGGCCAAGGCTCAGCTCACCAAATAGGTCGAGAGCCACCTTCAGACGACAGTGCCGTCTCAGGTTCCCGTACGTCCAAGGCGGCACACTCCCTCACCACCTCCGGACTCCAGGGCTCTTCCGTCTGGGTCCAGAGAGGGGCAGACACGCTTCCCCAGGGGCTTCCCAAGGGGTCAGTTCCTCCCCCGGGTCGGGAAAGGGAGTCTTTTTCCTCTTCCTCCTCCTCTTCACCCTCGGACTCCTCGGATTCTTCCGACGGTTGCTCAGACAGACGACGAGCCATGCTCTCCGTCGAAGCCCAGGCCAAGGACTCCTCCGAAGTCTTCTCCAGAAGATCCCTCCTTTTACGGAGTTGCTAAGGAAAATCCAGGAGGTTCATCAGTGGCACTCCTTGGAACCAGATCCTCGGCGTCTGAAACTCGCTGAACATCTGGATCTGCCCGTGACAGCTCCTACCTTGGTGCCATCCTGGATAGAGCCTCATCGGATACTCTCCATATGGGTACAACCCATATCCTTATCCCCCACCTCCTTCTCCTCCACCGCCCCCACAGCCGCCGGTGGACCTGCAGGAGACTCTGGCCTCATCGGACCCAGGGCTCCTGGTCCAGGTTAGAGCAAGCTCTCCACATCAGTGTGCTCGAGCTTCTGGCAGTGATGTACGCTCTCCAAGCCCTTCACCTATACATCCTTCCCGGCTACCTAGCCGTCCAGACGGACAGCATGTGTGTGGTTTGGTACATCAACAAACAGAGAGGGACTTGGTCCTACCCTCTTTGCAGGGAGGCAATGAGGGTTTGGGATTGGGAAATGCAGCACGACCTTCACCTCACGGCAATTCACGTTCCGGGAGTCAACAACACCCTGGCAGACAAGCTAAGTCGCTCTTCTGCTCTGACTCGCGAGTGGGAACTGGACCAAGGAGTCCTAGACAATATCTTCTGACTTTGGGGATCACCACAGGTCGACCTGTTCGCATTCCCTCTAAACGCAAAACTTCCCGTCTTCTGCTTGCTCGTTCCAGAGCGAGGTGCTTTTTGGAGCAACGCTCTGTCTCTAGACGGGAAAAACAGATTCGTCTATGCCTTTCCCCCAATTCCACTTATCCCACGAGTCTTGCAGAAACTAGCTTCTGAAGGAGCACAAATGATTCTGATTGCTCCTTTCTGGCCCAGGCAAGTTTGGTTCTCTCTTCTACAACAATACTCAGAGGATCCTCCTCTTCCTCTTCTTCTTCCTCAAGGTTTATTGACCCAGGACCAGGGGACTCTGGTCCATCCAGGCCTCAAATCCCTTCAGCTGCTTGCATGGCTCCTGCAGACTTAGCTCAATCCCGTTTTGGAGTGTCTCCCCAAGTGGTGGAGATTTTGGTGGAGACCAGAAAACCCTCCACCAGATCCACTTACACCATGAAGTGGAAAAGATTCACTATCTGGGCCGCTTCCAGGAACGCAGAACCCTTTTCCTGCTCAGCGGGGCTTCTGCTGGAGTGTCTACGTCATCTGTTTGACCTGGGTCTCAGTCATTCTTCTGTGAAGGTACACATGGCTGCCATCTCGGCCTATCGTGTTCCCTTTGCAGACAAAACTTTCGCTCAATTGGAGGTCTCAAGACCTTTCTCAGAAGGGTCCTCCATCTGAGACCCCCCATCAGTACTCCTGCTCCTCCTTGGGACTTGAACTTTGTTCTCGAGAAACTTACTCTCCCTCCCTTCGAACCTGCAGCTTCTGCGGATTTGAAGTTCCTTTCGTGGAATACTCTCTTCCTGGTGGCCATTACTTTTGCTCAGAGAATTTCCGAGCTCCAGGCCCTGATGTGTAAAATCCCATACTTGATTTTTCACAAGGAACATGTTGCTCTTCGCACGAATCCTAAGTTTCTTCCTAAAGTAGTAGCAGAGTCTACTCTAAATCAGTCCATAGAGTTACCTGCCTTTTTTCACGCAGTACTGTAATCAAGGGGAGTATTTACTCCATACTATGGATGTTTACCGGATTCTGAGATACTACACCAACAGGACAAAGGATCTCAGAAAGACTGATCAATTGTTCATCTCTTTTGCTCATAAAAGGGAAGGCAATGCTGTTTCTAGGCAATGCCTATCTTAAGTGGTTGGCTCATTGCATCGCTTTCTGTTATGACAAATACAACAAGACCCTCCCGGGTCAAGTAAGAGGCCACTCCACAAGAGGAGTAGCTGCCTCAGCGGCTTGTTTCAAGAATGTGTCTGAGGCAGACATCTGCGCTGCCCGCCACCTGGACTTCCGTCCATACCTTTACTAAACACTACAGTGTGGATGTTGCCTCTCGCAGTAGAGCAGGCTTTGGGCTGGCTATTCTGCAAGGCCTCCTATTTTGAGGCTTGCACAGCTAGAACTGCTTTTTGGAGTAGTTTTCGTCCTCCCGGTGCCTCTCTTTGTTCCAGACTGCTTGGGATTCAGTCCTATATGTAATTATCTACTGCAAGAGCCCTCTCGAAGTAAGATAGTACCGTTATGTAAGAACTTACCGTAACAGTAGATCTTCGAGAGAGGCTCTTGCAGTAGATATCCTTCCGCCCTCCATCCCCTAGGCTTTTCAGCTCCTTTTCCAGTGAGGGAAATATCTGCCCTTTCTAAAGAACTGAAAGAGCAGGCCAGGGACCGCCTTTATACTGGCGCTTCCTGACCGGGTCACCTGATATGGGGCTGTCCTCGCCAGGGACTGCTAGCTAGAAATTTTTCCATGGGGTCCTGTTGGCATCAGTCCTATATGTAATTGCCTACTGCAAGAGCCTCTCTCGAAGATCTACTGTTACGGTAAGTTCTTACGTAACTGTACTTTCCACTGAACCAGAGAGGAAACTGTTACTATTCCCACTTCTTCTTGGTTCCAAAGAAATCAGGGGATTTGCACCTGATTTTGGATCTCAGCAACTTTGTGCTGTACTAGCATTTCTGCATGCTCAAAGAGGGCGCATGGCTGGCATCGCTGGATATGCAGGACACCTACCTACATATCCCGATCACTCGAGCGCACCGCAGATTTCTGCGCTTCGAGTTTCTGGGACGCCTCTACCAGTTCCAAGCCCTCCCCTTCGGACTGTCTTCGGCACCTCGGGTGTTCACGAAGTGTATGGCAGTCGTGGCAGCAGCATTCAGGAGAGGGGGCCACTACGTGTTTCCGTACCTAGACGACTGGTTCCTCATGGCAGCATCACGGGAGGCCCTGATGTCCGCAATACAGGATACCTGTTCTCTCTTCCTATCGCTGGGCATCACCATCAATCAGGAGAAGTCGTGCCTTGTTCCATCTCAGAACTTGCACTTTGTAGGAGCGGTTTTGGACACAATTCAGGGAAGGGCATTCCTTCCCCAGGACAGGGTGGAACGCATCAGATCCCTCATAAGGGACATAAGGGAAAAGAAGACGGTACCAGCCCGCACCCTCCTTTGCCTGCTCGGACACATGGCAGCTGCCATTGCGACGGTTCCCCTAGCTGGACTCCATATGCGGGTTACCCAGTGGATGTTGAGAGCACAATGGGACCAAAAGCAGGATCATCTGCAACATCCAGTCTGGATCACGAATGCAGTCATTCAAGAGTGGCATTGGTGGCTCGTCCCAGACCACCTCTCGATGGGAGTCCCCTTCACAGCACCAGCTCCTTCAGCGACTCTCTCCACGGACGCCTCGGGGTCCAGATGGGGAGCTCACCTTAGCGGGGTCAGGACTCAAGGCTCCTGGACGTGTCTGGAGTCCCATCTTCACATAAATATTCTGGAGATCAGAGCCGTCCTATATGCCCTACAGGCGTTCCAGATGGAGAATCCGCCAGGTACTGTTCTGGTTCAAACAGACAATACCGCGGTGATGTACTATCTCAACAAACAAGGAGGTACTCGTTCCTACCCCCTTTGCAGGGAGGCTGAGGGTTTGGAATTGGGTATTGCAACACGGCACACACATTATTGCAGTACATGTTCCCGGTGTGGACAACACTATCATGGACAGCCTAAGCCGATCACAGGCCAGGGTCCACAAATGGGAACTGCTTCAGGAAGTCGCAGAGGACCTGTTCCACAGATGGGGGACACCAGAATTGGACCTCTTTGCGTCCCCATTCAGCACAAAACTGCCCAGTTTCTGCTCGCTAGATCCAGGGCCTGGTGTTTTCTGGCGAGATGCGTTGTCCCTCTCTTGGACGGGCAGGTTCCTCTACGCTTTCCCGCCCTTTCCTTTGATCCAGAGAGTTCTATTGAAGCTCCGTCAAGAGCAAGCGTGCCTTATTCTAGTAGCACCCTTTTGGCCCAGGCAGATTTGGTTCCCTCTCTTACATCAGGTGGCCCAGGAACCTCCGGTGCCTCTGCCATTTTGCTCTCACCTTCTGTCCTAGGAGACAGGCTCCTTGGTCCATCCGGATCTTCGGTATCTGAACCTGCATGCCTGGCTCCTAAGGACATGGCAGTCCTGAGATACGGGGTCTCTCAGGAAGTTGCAGACGTTCTGTTGGCAGCCAGAAAACCCTTTACTCGCGCTACTTATGCCATGAAGTGGCGTAGATTTTGTATTTGGGCTCAGGCTCGAGCATTGACCCCATTGGAGTGTTCTGTAAGGTCTGTTTTAGACTACCTCCTATCCCTCTACAAGGCAGGACTTGCCTATTCCTCCATTAAGGTCCATCTATGCGCTATTTCAGCATTCCATTCTCCGATAGGTCACAGGTCTCTAGCTCAAGTAGAGGCATCTCATGCCTTTTTGCGTGGCATCCTGCACTTGAGACCTCCCATCAAAGACCTGGTTCCACCTTGGGATCTTCCTTTTGTTCTAGAGCAGCTTACGCTGCCTCCTTTTGAACCAGCCGCGGATTGCGAGCTGCGTCTCCTCGCTTGGAAGACTCTCCTTTTAGTTGCTGTTACTTCTGCCAGAAGAGTTTCTGAACTTCATGCACTCATGTGCAAGGATCCTTATTTGGTTTTTCACAAGGACAGGGTGTCCTTAAGAACAAATCCTAAGTTCCTTCCCAAGGTGGTCTCGGCTGTCACACTCAACCAGGATGTAGACCTACTGGTGTATTACCTGAATCACGGTAACAGCGGGGAAGCCCTGTTGCACACTTTAGATGTGCATAGGTGCCTCAGATATTATCTGACCAGAACCAAAGCCCATCGTACAGCAGACCATCTCTTTGTTTCCTTCGCACAGAGGATGATCGGTGCTCCTGTTTCTGAACAGTTGCTTTCTAGATGACTGGTAAAGTGCATTATGTTTTGTTATTGGAAGCGCAATAAACCCTTACCGGGACTGTTGAAGGGTCATTCTACTAGGGGGGTTGCTATCTCCTTCGCTGCGCTTAAAAATATCTCCACTTCGGCCATCTGTGCAGCAGCGACCTGGAGCACTGTACACACATTCATCAGGCACTACAGTTTGGATATTGCCTCTAAGTGCAGAGCTGGTTTCGGCTTGGCGGTCCTTCAGGGACTTTTGTCCTGAAGCTTGGAGCATTCCTTTTATCCTCCTCCCAATAACTACTTGGTCCCTTACTGCTTGGGAATCGTCCTAATGGTGTAACCTGCTGCAAGAGCTGTTTCCGAAGTAAGATAGTACAGTTATGTAAGAACTTACCGTAACGGTAGATCTTCAAGAACAGCTCTTGCAGCAGGTAGTTTCCCTCCCACGTTCCCCTCTGGAGGTTGAGTCTTCTGACCAAGTTTCTAGGCTACAGCGTCTTTCGACTCCTTCTGCAAACCTTCCTTTGGAAGTGGATCCTCAGTCTTCCCTTCAGATGTCATTCTTGGGCTGGGAGTCTCCGTTGGGAGAACTGGGGATGCTGTGGGACCGCCCCTTTTAAGTGATGCCTGACATCAGGGAGGGGCTGACATCGGAGGCGGTCCCCCGCTGGATATTGCTAGCTAGAATTTTTCCGTGGGGCCTGGCACCTACCGGCTTCAGTCCTAATGGTGTCACCTGCTGCAAGAGCTGTTCTCGAAGATCTGCTGTTACGGTAAGTTCTTACGTAACTGTACTTTACTGATGCATAATCAGATATATACCCTTCTATAATCACACTCTGCCTCCTATTCATTAACCATGCAGAAATCCATTTTCTTACCCCAGGAGTCATTTAGCATCAGTAACTATAGCAGTTAGCTGGCTAGGTGCAACTACCCCGTAGGTATGCCTTTATGATAATTTGCATAATGAGCTTGGGTATCAGCCGGTCAGACAAAAAGGAGGGGAGTGTGCTGAGAGGGAGCAGCCTGAAGGGCTTCAGAATTTTTTCCCCGCTGACTGAGCAACATTACCGCAGAGATGTCTCTCAGCTTTCCTTGTTGACAGCCTTTTTCTGCTTCTCTTGGTAGTTTTCCTCACAAACTTATTTTTTTTTTAGTGTGCTGAGTGTAATTTCACTTTTTTTGGTGGTTTTTCTTTCCGCAGTTCTGCGTTTTCCCTGCAGTTCCCTCTACTTACTTTATATATATTTTTACTGTATTTTCAACAGTTTCTTTCACTTATTTTACCGCGGTTCCACTTTTCTTGAGAGAACCATCAATTTCTAAGTTTTTTTTTTTTCTGTATTTTTTATCTCCGTAATCGTGGTTCTTTACCTCGAGGTAACCATTTGGTATTTCAAATTTTGACCATTATTGCTTGGTTCTCTGTGGATTGGCAAGTCAGAGATTCCCAGAACTAAAATGAAAACTGGATCTGCTGGATTTTAAAGTGTCATCTGTTACAGGATTTTGGCATAGCAGATTTTCAACAGCCTGTGCCTCAGGTGTTTAGGTCCAGATCATACTTGTTCTCTTTGCACAAATTTGGTGAGGAACAGAGTGTAGAGACTTTAAAAAATAAATAAATAAATATGGCTGCGAAAAAATCAAGGGCTACCAATGAGGGGCCATCTAAAAATAATAAAAATCATACAGTGATGCTGATGAAGCCTCAAAGTCCCAGCCAAAAAGCAAAGCTTCCAAAGGAGCTGATGAAGTTCCTCAAATTTAAAAATAATGACAGTGCTGATTAAGTGTCTGTACAAAAAAGGAAGCATGATCAAGCTGCTAATGAAGTGGCTAAAAAGATAGTCTGCAAAGACAAAAAAAGTTCCTGTTCCTCCTGGAAAAGCCGATAGTGAGTCAACAGGCAGCTTAAACATAAAGAAAAAACAAAGCATACACAGCCACAGTCAGTGCAGGAACTCCCATCTGTGCAAGACATGGCAAAAGGCATGGTACATCTTTCAGACCCTACAAAAGATGGGGTCTGTGTTTACTGGAGCGGCTAAGCACTCTTCCACAGTTCTCTCTTCTGGAGATTGAGATGGTTATGCAGATCATTATTTTTATGATACCCTTGACATGCATTTGGAGGGCCTAGAACCTGATGTGCCCCTTGACCCTCTTTTTGGAGCTTCCCCTGCTGACCAGGGGGATCCTTCCTTTATGCTTACGTTTATCCAAAATATGCTAGACACCTTGGACCTCTCTACCCAGGAGTCAAACCAGAATGTGGACAAGGATAAAGATAATAGGAGATGAAAGGCCTCCCAAAAAAAAGAGGTTAGTCGTGCCTATCTATAATGCTTTCAGGAAAAATACCATGAAACTGCTAGGACCCCCCCAATTCTGTGGCAGGGGTTGACAGGCATGCTGGAAAAAAATGCCAGTTGTCTAAAAACTATACTGAATTCCTGTCTATACATCCCAGCCATGAGTATAGTACAGCAGGCAGCATGTGAGAAAGCTGGGGTCTCCTTGTCTTCCTTACCCCGATAAGGACGCCAGAAAAATAGATTTCATAGCAAAGATGATGTACACCACAGCTTCCCTGCTTGTCAGACATTCTTTCTACATGGCTTTCACTGCCAAATATCAGAAAGCACTTATAATTCTGTCCTGGCCATTACCCGCAATGGGCTGGATACAGCAGAAACTGCCCTGGAGCTACGAAATACCTGTTCCACATGGCAGATGACAAAAATGATGCTGCCTCCAGAGCCATAGCCCATGCCATCTCTCTCAGGTGTTTTGCCTAGCTTAGAACTACCAGTCTAACCCCAGACACCCAGACTAAGGCCATGGACTTTCCCTGTGATCAAAACATATTATTTGATTCACGGAAAACAGACTAAGTGAAAAAGGTCGACAAGTACAAGGCCTCTTGACACAGTCATTCCTCTAAATCTAAGCCTCCTGCCCTGCAGAAATCCCACCTGAAGGGAAATAGGGGGCAGGGATTATTCTCCCAGGCCTTACACTCCCTATCCCCGTTTGATTTCTCTCAGTACAGGGGTGCTTTCAGAGGGATGGGCAGAAGGGGCCAAAGAAGGGCCATCTCTACCCAGCCAGCAGTCTCTCAGTCTGAGACCTGATGTGAGTGTCCAGGTCGCCTTCCCTCTGCCAGCAGGAGGCAGACTTTCCCACTATCTTCAGAACTGGTCCCTCATTACCTTGGACAAGTGGGTTCTGGAGGTAGTGAAAGAGTGTCTGCCACTACAGTTCAAGCAGATGGCAGACCTCAAGCATACCCAGGTGTCAGTCAAATCAAACTTTATTTTTATGAAGGTGCTTTTCAAGAACCAAAGTGCTTGTACAACAATTTCTAAAAACTAATCCAATTAAAAATCTAAATCAAAACTATTCCATTAAAATTAGCAATAAAATTCAGAACAAGTCAGGGTAAACCAACTCAAATAAATGCATCTTTAGTGTGGATTTAAAAGACTCTATGGACAGGCACTCTTGAGTTGGAGGTAAAAAAAAAAAAAAAAAACCTTCTAGCTCTACGAGAGTAGAGAGGGTCCCGGCCCATGAAAAGAGTACAGGCCTGTACTCCAGGTACTTTCTGACGCAAAAGAAAACGGCGTAATGGCGACCTGTCTTGAATCTCAGATATTTAAACAAATATTTGTTAAAACCCAAATTCAAGATGATCACTCTGTCACTAGTCATACAGTCCTTATAGCAGGGAGACTGTCTAGCCTCCCTGGATCTGAAGGATGCTTACTTCCATGTACTCATAAGGAGATCCCACAGGAAGTTTCTCTGGTTCAGACTCCCCTTTGGGCCACTGTCAGTTCGCTGCAATGCTCTTTGGCCTGTCCTTGGTTCTAGGAGTCTGTACCAAGTGCCTGGCAGTGGTAGCTGCACACCTCAGGAATCTGGGTGTGTCTGCCCCTATTTAGACAACTGGCTCATAAAGGCAAAGTCTCCTTGTCTGGTCAAGGAGTCCCTTTCCCTTACGGAGCACACGCTGGAGTGCTCTGGGCTTCCTGGTAAATCTAAAGTCTCACCTGGAACCCACCCAGCTACTCACTTTCATAGGAGCTCAGCTGAACACCGAAAAAGGATATGCCTTCCTACCACAGGAGAGAATTCAAAGTTTCCTTTCAGTCTCAGATTCTTTCATCCATGGACAACCAAAACCAGTCAGACATTTCCTTAGTTTCCTGGGACACATGACTGCAGTGGTCCCAGAGGTCAGGTACAGGATGCAGAACCTGCAAGCCTATCTCAGAGCTCATTGGTCTCAAAGAAGCAACAATTTTTCAACGCTGATACCTGTGACAGAACAGTTCCATCAGGCTGTGCTTTGGTGGAAGGACCCTGCAAATCTAGCAATAGGGATTCCCTTCCAAGTTCCACTTCCCACAAAGGTGGTCACCACAGACGCCTCCCTCCTGGGGTGGGGAGCTCATCTGGACAGTGTCTCAGAAAGTGGTACCTGGACTCTCCGAGAGTCAGTTACACATAAACCTTCTGGAGCTCAGAGCAGTCTTTCTCGCTCTGTAAGCATTTGCTCCTGTCATAAAAGGGCAGACTGTCCAATTCTGAACAGACAACACCACTGCAGTGTTCTACATAAACAAGCAGGGTGGCACCAGATGAGGGATACTCTGTTCAGAGGCTCTGAAAATTTGGTCTCTCACCTTCTCCCTGAAGGTCTGCCTTTCAGATAGTCATCTTCCAGGCAAGCAAATACCCTGGCAGATGCTCTGTCACATCAGTCAGAGTCTGAATGAATGGACCCTGAACAAGCAAGTACTAGCCACAGTGTTCGGGCAGTGTGGCACATCAGAAGTTGATCTGTTTGCTTCCCCCTCTCATTCCAGCTTCCTCAGTACTGTTGCAGACCTCCAGTCCTGGGAACGCTTCCCCTGGATGCCTTGATCCTGAACTGGTCAGGCGGGTCATTACTGAGAACTGGTCAGGGAGGTTCCTATATGCATTCCCTCCCTTTCCCCGACACTAAGGGTATTGCTGAAGCTTAGCCAACAGCCTGCATCTATGATTCTGGTGGCTCTAGACTGGCCCAGGCAAGCCTGGTACCCTTTCCTTCTCTCACTGTCCTGCAGCAGGCCCATTTGCCTGCCACCATCTCACTCTCTGCTGACCCTTCTCAAGACAGGAGTGCAATATCCAGACATACACTCTCTTCACCTCAAGGACTGGTTCTTGAAGAGCTAGAGTTTCCATCCTCTCAGTACTGTGAGCAGGTCCTTAAGATCCTGAGAATGGCTAAAAACCTAACACAAACTACTTATACACCCAAATGGAAAAGGTTCTCCCTCTGGTGCAAGAGCAAGAAGGTCAATCCTCTTACAGCTTCAGACTCTCAGCTGCTGGATTACCTGGTACATCTGCAGGTGTCCGGCTTGAAACTCTCCTCAGGCTACACCTGGCTGCAGTTTTGGCCTATCTTTCGGTATTCAAACAGTTTTTCAAAGGCCTCTTGCACCTTCAGCCTCCAGTCAGGGAGCCGGTTCCTCCTTGGAACCTGAATCTCTGCATTACCAGGCTCATGCAGCCACCTATTGAGCCTATGGCCACTGCACGTCTCAAGTTTGTGACCTGGAAATCTGTCTTCCTGGTGGTGATTACTTCTGCTAGGAGGATTTCAGAGTTACAGGCCCTGTGCACTGAGCCTAATTACATAATTCCTCACAAAGACTAAACTGAGCTCAGGACAAAGGGGAAATTCTAGGATTGTGGATATGTTACATCCACATTTGTTGGCATGTCCTTTCACTTTAAGAATATTGCCGGAAGGTCTAAAAGCTGTCTCCTCCCACCCACCCGGGTGGTATATCCCTCGGCTCTGCCACATGACTCCAGATCTTCCTTTCCGCTGGAAGATTCAGGTTCCCTCCTTATCACTAGCACGTTACTGTAGGCCCTGGCAAATAAATCTCCGGATTTACCAAAACTCACTCGTATGAGTTTCTTCTAATCGCTTCGCGATCTCTACCACGATGGAGGACAAGTCCTCGCCCGGTTTCTGCCGCTGCCCATGCAGGCAAAAGATGTCTTGGACCGACCCGCATGCCTTGTGCGTTTATTGCCTGGATCACGATCATGACACCTAGGCGTGCAAAATCTGTTGTGCATTTCATCCAGATGTTTTGGATGATCATGTCACACGACTGCAGCTGGCAGACTGGAATAATGGAACCCACCAGTCAAATCCAAGGAAGCCCGTTGGGCAGTCTCGGTGGCTGCGGGGTCCACTGTGCAGCTGGAACAGATGAAAGCCTTAGAAGAGGAGGTGGCTTGGGCCACTGATTGGTCCTCTTCTGTGTCGATCTTCGTCCCGCTCAATCTGGGCTCCACCTTCTCAGGCTCCTTTCGGGAGATGTCGGTTATCCCTATCAAGGGAGAGGGCCCATTGGGCATGCACATCTTTGTCTCCTAAGAAGGACAAGGAGAAAAAAGGATAGTCTTGCTGACAACATTCTTGGGACCGTAAGAGATCTCGGTCCCAGGAATCTTCTGTCTCGACTTCGGTCGAGGATGCAGCCTCGGCCACTGGCTTCATGGTATCCCCGTCAGGCCAGCTGACTAAGACGCGGGACAATGATCCGGTCAAGATTATTCTCAACCCCATCAACCTGTCGTCACTCGATTAGGCCAGTAACTCCTTATTCAGGACTGCAGTCCTGCCTGAACCCACCGAGGAGGAGACCCAACCCACTGGGAATCCCCTCATGGTCCCGGTCCCTGACCAGGAAGCGCCGTGGTTCTCCCCGGCTCCTTCTGAAGGCCCCCCAGCGGTCCAAGTCGAGGTCTTGGACCCCTTCGACCAACAGGCCAATGGAGGTGCATAAGCGCTCCAAAAAGTGACACCACCGCCACTCTTCCTTCTCGGATGAGGAGAGGCTTCAATGCAAACTGCGTCGATGCTATGAGGATTTGATGTGACAGCAGCTGATTATGTCTGGCAAGAAGTCTGCTCCAGCTTCTACAGCAGCCATTACTTAACTGTCGCCCTCCAGGCCAATGTAGACTCCTCAGTAGCCAGTCCATGCTGTTCCTCTGCCTGCGGAGTCAGTAGGACCCTCCCGGCTCAGCCAAAACAGGCCTCTCTCTCTCTACCGATTTGTGTTGGAGCCACAACCTAAGTGGCCTCCTTTGGTGGCTACTTCTAAGGAGTCTTGGCCTGTCCCGGGCCTCCCACATAGGCCATCTGTCACCCTCACTCCCGACCATCCTAGGTGGGTGGAGGGTGACTCGGGTGGCTGGCCAATCTGTCCGGACTCCTCAGAGTTTGAGGACTCGGACCTGCATTCTTGTCCCTTGGAGGAGGAGGAGGAATCCGTAGGCAGTCTTTCGACAGAGGAAGGCCCTACTTCTTTCATGGGCATCCTCTGTCTAGTCTCTGAATCCACGGGGATGCTCTTAGAACCATTCAGATATGGGCTGAATACCTCCTCACTGACTCCCTAAAACAAGGGAATTCACCGACGTAGGCCTTCCCAGTGGGCCGAGGCCATTGTTGGTCCGGCTTTTGAGCTGTGGCAGCACCCTGCCTCCTGCCCGCGCCCTCAGCCCAGATGGCCCACAAGTATGCAGTACCCATTGGTTCCCTTTTGGGATTCACAGAGCACCCCTCAACTGAGGGATTGGTGACTGAATCTGTGTTCAGACGTTCGGGTAATTCAGGAGACACCGATAGACCCCTGGACAAAGAATTCAAAAAATTGGACCATTCGGCTTGGAAAGTTTATGCCGCCTCTTCACTGGGCCTTTGTCAGACAAGCTCGGCCGTCAACAAGGCGCATTGTTCTCACGCCCTTCTGGGCTCTCTTGATGAGGTTCTTCCTCACCTCTCTGCAGACATCTAGACCATGGTCAAGCAGGTCGACGACCAGGGCCGAGCAGTTGCGAAGCAGCCACTCCAGATGGCTGTACCTCTGGGACTCCTGTGCCCGCTCAGTGGCAGCCGCGGCTGCCATGCACTGCAGGGCTTGATTGAGGGACTCCACCTTAATGGTGGACACTCGACACAAATTGACGGACGTCCCTTTCCTGGGTACCGTCCTTTTTGGCCCAGGTGTGGATGGTCACATCCAGCGCGTAGAAAAGTCCAGTGCCACCTTGGACTCTGACTTCTGCTCGGAAAGAATCCCAGGGTTTCAAAAAGCAGAAGAGAAAGCATTTCCGGCCTTCTGCCCTTGCATCCAAGCAACCCCAATTCCAGTTGTGGCAGCAACAGCAGCAGGCTCAACCTTGGCGCCCTCGGCCCAAAGTCTGGGCCCTCGGCAGCCTGTAAACCCAGAGGACGGGTTTCCGGTGGTCCCCAGACCGGATCCTCTTCCTCCAAGCCTGCCAAGTGACAGGATGGGGCCGACCAACCCCATACCCATCTCACCAGCTCTGAGTCCTTCCGTGGGGGGTCGGCTCTGCCACTTCAAACAACATGAAGTCTTGCTGTATTATGACATATGCAGTGAGTCCCAACCTTCGAACTGCTCTGGAGGTGAAAGAGTTAACTTTCCATGCCAGGTATGGAACGCTGAGCTCGAGCTCGGTTGAAACTCTGTCTGTTGTTCTTCAAACTCAAACCGTCGGATTCTTTACTCCACCTCACTGAACAGTCGCTCCAGAGATTTCTCCTTCTGCTCGGTTCATTTTGTCGGTTAAAGAATTGTTTTTTCTCGGTTTTCGACCGAATTTAAACCACAACTGGTCGGTTCAGGATCTGTCTGTGGTACTTGTGAGTACTAGATAGGTTTACATTATTTCTCTTCTATGTGGAACTTGTAAACGGTTTATCGGTTCGGTTTGAACTGATCAGGTTGTTTAAAATATCTTAATCTGTGATTTAGAGTGTGGTTACGGTTCTTATCGGTTCTAGCAGATTTTATTCGTTTTTCCATGACCCGTGACACGGTTGGGAACCGATAAGAGGGTCTTACCTGACGGATTGCCATAAATGGGTAAGTTTGGATAGGACTGGCACTATGTCTGAGAAACCCAAAAGAAAACCGGCCCACTGGGTTTCAACACTGCAGTGTGTGTGGGGAAGTCTTTGCCAAGGCTGACCCCCACACCACCTGTGTTTATTGTCTGGGGTTTGACCACCTCAATGCAGACTGCCAGATTTGTAAAAATTTTCCTGCAGCTACCCTGGAAAAGAGAGTTGGTAGGCTCAGGGAAAGGGAGACCAAAAAGTCCGCTGAACCTGATGGCTAGTCCGGTTCGGTTCCAACTGAACCGGAGGGAGTGCCCTCTGACCAGGGCGAGACTTCCTCGGGCAAAAGGAGAACCGACTCTGAGGAGTCTGTTCCAACAAAAAGGACTCGGAAATCAGCTGGTGTGGTGCCAAAACTTTCCCCTCCAACCGCTGAAGAAATAGCCAAAGCGATTTAAATTGTCCAGTCGCTTTCCCCGGTTCCGACCGAACCGGCACCATCAGGTAAGCGCCCGGTTCGGCCGGTTCCACCGGTTCAAGATTATGATTTAGAGGAATATTATGAACCGGAGGAGGGGGAAGAGGAGTATGAGGAGAGTGAATGTGGATTTGAAAGTCTGGATGTGCCCATTGACCTGGACATCTCCCCAGACAGACTTTCAGGAGTGTCTCCTCCTAGGCTTTCTGAGTCCCCTTCTCATTTTATGTTTTATAAAAAAGTGGCTGAAACCCTCCAGCTCCCTATGGAGGAAGCTGCGGATGATCAAGAGGAGCCTGACTATGTGGAAATGATGGATATCCTAGAGTCTAGGAGACTGTCTATTCCCTTGCATAAATCTTTTGGGAAACAGACTTTTAAAAGTCTAAAAACTCCTCACACTATACCTCCTGTGGATAAGAGAATGGACAAGAGGTACACATTGTCAGGCTCTGATATGGAGTTCCTTACACAACAATGCAGCCACGTTGGGGTAGTGCAGGCTGCAGCCTGTGACAAGGCAAATATTCCCTTGGCTTCACAACCCCCCCCCCCCCGGACAAGGACTCCAGGAGGATTGATGCCAGTACAGTACATGGCAGCATCCTTGGGACTCAGACAGGCAAATTATATGGCTTATATTGCTAGATATCAGAAATCCAGATGGGATACTGTTATGGCTCTAGCAAAACAGGTCCCTGGCCAGCTTGCCAAGGAGCTGGAGCAGGTGGCTGCTGATGGTATTGAGGCATCCAAGGTGCAATTCCATGCTGCAGTGGACTCAAATGATGTGTCCTCAAGAGTCATGGCTACATCTGTGGCACTTCACAGAATGGCTTGGCTCAGATGTACTAGCCTGTCACAGGATACCCAGACTAAAGCCATGGATTTTCCTGTTGTGGGTAATTCTCTATTTGGGGAGCAGACAGAGAATTACATGAAGAAAATGGATGAGTATAGGACCACCTATAGGAGTGCACAGGCCAAAGAAAGGCAGGCCACTCCTCAAAGGCAGCTTCCCAGGGGCAGGAGCAGGCCTTTCGTAGGCCTTTTTACCAAGCCCAGGCCTCCTCTTCTGCTTATACCCAGAGGGAGCTCTTTAGAGGGAGAGGCAGACGGGGTACAAGCAGGCCTGCTTCCACCCCTCAGCCCAAAGCCCCTGCCAAGCAGGCACCCTGATGGGGTTGCCAGGGCCTATTGTCAGCTACCTGTAGGGGGCAGGCTGGCTTACTTTGTCCAGGACTGGGAGTCTCTTACATCAGACAAGTGGGTCCTGGAAGTAGTAAGCCAGGGACTGGTTCTCAGCTTCAAAATGTTTCCAAAGATGAGAACCAGATCCTTTCCACCTGCAAATCCACCAGAGGCACTTGCCCTAGAGGCATAGGTCTCTTCCCTCCTGGCTCTCAGAGCTGTGGAAAGGGTTCCACCCCTTCACCAGGGCAAAGGATTGTACTCCAGGTACTTCTTACCCCAAAAAAAGACAGGAGAATGGCGGCCCATCCTGGATCTCAGATACTTAAACAAGCACCTTTTAAAACCAAAATTCAAAATGGTGACTCTGGGAATTATTCTACCCTCTCTAAGGCCAGGGGACTGGCTAGTGTCCCTGAACCTCAAGGATGCCTACTTCCATATTCTCATCAGAAGCTCCCATCGAAAGTACCTCAGGTTCGAGCTGCCCTCCGGCCATTACCAGTTCAGAGCAATGCCCTTTGGCCTCACCTCTGCTCCAAGGGTATTCACAAAATGCCTGGCAGTAGCAGTTGCTTCCCTAAGAAGGCAAAAAATTGCCATCTTCCCTTACCTGGACGATTGGCTCATAGTAGGCCAGTCCCCAGACCAAGTCAAGTTACACCTACAGATAACTCAGCAACTGCTCACCTGTCTAGGTTTCCTTCTGAACCTTTCAAAGTCAGTTCTAGAGCCTGTCCAGCTCCTCACCTTCATAGGCGGAGAGCTGAACACAGAGAAAGCCAGAGCCTTCCTTCCTTTGGACAGGGCAAGGACCCTGGTCTCTCTGGCCTCCTCTTTCACGCTGCAGGTCTCTCGACCAGCAAGGCATTTTCTACAGCTCCTGGGGCACATGGCTGCTTCTACAGCAGTAGTGCAGGGAGCAAGATCTCAGATGAGGGACATCCAGTTCCATTTTAGAGCCTTTTGGTCTCAAAGGAAAGACCCTCTAACCAAATTGATTCCAGTGGCTCGAACCCTGATCCAGGCCCTACAGTGGTGGCAGGATCAGAGCAATCTGAGACAAGGGGTTCCTTTTGTCACTCAGTCTCACTCCTTAATCCTTACTACAGATGCTTCCTTCTTGGGGTGGGGAGCTCACATGGGCGACCTGACTACCCAGGGGTTGTGATCCCCTCAGGAATCTCTGCTCCACATCAATCTGTTGGAACTCAGAGCAGCTTTTCTAGCACTTCAAGCTTTTTCCAAATCTGTTCAGAACAAAGTTGTACAGGTCAGAACAGACAACACCACCACAATGTGGTACATCAGCAAGCAAGGAGGCACTCGGTCTTCGGCCTTGTGCACCGAAGCGATGAAGTTGTGGTCTCTGGCTTACTCCCTGAACACCTCCCTTACGGCAGTTCACCTCCCAGGCAAGGACAATGTCCTGGCAGATGCTCTCAGCTGGATTTCCCAGGGCCATCACGAATGGTCACTGGACCCCCTGGTCTTGGAGGTGATATTTGCCAGATGGGGCACCTCGCAGATAGATCTTTTTGCAGCCCCAGATAATCACCAACTTCCCCTTTTTTGCTGCAGGCCCCCAGTGTTGGGCTCAGTCCCTCTGGATGCCTTAGTTCTCAATTGGGAAGGGAAGTTTCTCTATGCTTTTCCCCCCTTCCCTCTCCTGTTCAAAGTGCTAGTCAAAATCAGAACTCAGCCCTGCAAGATGATCCTGATTGCTCCAGATTGGGCCAGACAACCCTGGTATCCACTCCTACTGTCCTTAGCAGTCCATCTTCCCCTGTGTCTTCCCAGGAAGCACAATCTGTTAACCTGTGCTCAGGGGAGGGTTTGGTACCCGAACCTCAAATCTCTCAATCTCAAGGCCTGGCTCTTGAAGAGTTAGTTTCAATCAATCAATCAATCAAAATCTTTATTTATTCAGGCGAACATCATTGAGCATAGCTCATTTACAAGATGGACCTGAGTGGTCATAACAGTTTGCTGATCTACACCTCTCCAAAGGTGTAATGGATATCCTGAAGGCTTCTAGGAAACCTTCCACCAGGGCTACTTATAATTCCAAATGGAAAAGGTTTTCCATGTGGTGCTCTGGAAAGCATATTTCCCCAGAATCTGCTGATTTACCCACAGTCCCTGGATTATATGGTCCACTTAAATACCTTGGGGCTGAGACCAGCTACCCTAAAAGTGCATTTGGCAGCTGTCTGCTTTTATTTCAGCAGGTAAGCCCTCTTCTCTTTCAGCTCATCCTGTATTCTCCAAGTTTTTCAAGGGATTGCTTCACACCAGCCCTCCATTCAGGGCCCCTGCCCGGGATCTTAATGTTTGCATTGCTCAGCTTATGCAACCCCCTTTGAGCCTTTGTCTTCAGCTGAGCTTAAGTACTTGACTTGGAAGACTGTTTCCGGTAGCCATCACTTCTGCCAGACGCATAAGTGAATTACGAGCTTTGTCAGTGGAGCCTGATTTTATCTCCTTTCATAGAGATAAGGTGGTCCTCAGGACTAACAGGAAGTTCTTGCCTAAGGTGGTTTCAGATTTCCACCTTAATCAATCCATATCTCCAAGTGTACTTCACTGATCATTCCTCCTCTGGCGAGAGGAGACTGCACAGCTTAGATGTGAAGAGAGCCCTTAGTTACTACATAGAGCGTACCCAAGGGTCACAGGTTTGACTCCCTCCAACTGTTCCTCACTTATGGTGAGGTTGGTAAAGGGAAACCTGCCACTAAAAGATCCATTGCCAGGTGGATTGTCTCTTGTATCCAATTTTGCTATGAAAAACTGGGTAAGGTTCCTCCCTCAGGCCTGAGGGCTCAGTCTACCAGAGGTACAGCTGTTTCCCTGGTTGCTCTCAGGGACATCCCTATTCTAGGGATATGGCAAGCAGCTACCTGGAAAACAGTTCACACGTTTACCAAGAATTACTCCCTGGACATCCAGGCTAGGAGTGATGCTCGGTTTGGCACAGCTGTGCTTCAGAGCCTATTTCCTAAGTAGGTTCTGTCCCTCCTCCATGGAGGTACTGCTTTGTAGTCTGCATATGTCATAATATAGCAAGACTTCATGTTGTTTGAAGAAAAAAAATTACTCACCTTAGTAATGTTGTTTCTTCTAATGGAGTCTTGCTATATTATGACCATCCCCCTGCCTGCCCCTCTCAGAACCTCTGTTTTTGGGATGTGGGTGGGCAGTGCAGTGTTGGCACTTAGTAGGTGCCCACCTTGTTGTTTTCACCCCTCCTTTCTTGGGGTGACTTGGTGTTGTGTTTATCATTTTTTGGGTCTCCTGACTTGAGTCTTTGTTTTGGGACCAAAAAAATGTGTTCTTATGTTTAGTAGCCAGTTGGCTAGTGTAGGTTTACAGCTTCCACATAGGACCTCAGTGAGTTTAGCTCGTAAAGATCTGACGGTTTGAGTTTGAAGAACAGACAGAGTTTCAACCGAGCTCGAGCTCAGCGTTCCATGCCTGGCATGGAAAGTTAACTCTTTCACCTCCGGAGCAGTTCGAAGGTTGGGACTCACTGTATATGTAATAATATAGCAAGACTCCATTAGAAGAAACAACATTACTAAGGTGAGTAATTTTTTCTTCCTTTCCACCTGGTCCGCTGTTACAACGGAAGGTGGATTTTAGAAGTGGTGGGCCAGGGACTTCCTCTAGAATTTGAGCAGTACCCACCAAGCCGAGCCTGCACCCCACAGGAGGAAATTGTCTGTACACACTCAAGTTGGCTCTGAGACTACATTGCCCAACTTCTCCACAAGTAGATGGTGGCCAGAGTCGGGCCCCCTGTCAACCCAGGGTTCGTTTTCAGGTATTTCCTTGTCCTGAAACGGACAGGGGGGCTGGCGCCCCATTCTAAATCTGCACGACCTGAACAAATTTTTCAGGTCCTGCACAGTCAGGATGGTAACTCTGTCTCAGAGCATACCATCTCTTAAGCAGAACATGTGGTTTTGCTCTCTGGATCTTCAGGACACGTTCTTTCACGTCCCGATCCATCCATCTCAGCAAAGTTTCCTCCGTTTTCAAGCAGAGGGAGCCCTCTTCGTGTTCTGAGCCATGCCTTTCGGCTTGTCGTTGGCCCCCCAGATCTTCACCGAATGCATTGCAGTGGTGGCGGCCCACCTTCGGCATCGGGTGTGGGGATCTGAGTGTACCCCTATCTCGATGACTGGCTCATAGCAGGTCCCTCCAGACAGGAGGTGGAAAAGTCCAGGGAACTGGCCCTCCAGACCTGCACTGAACTTGGTCTCCTGGTCAACGAGACCAAGTTGGAATTCGTACCTTTGTAGGCTATCTGCTTCTTCGGGGCAGAGCTAGACTCTTGCTGAGCCAGAGCCAGGCTTCCGATGGACAAGGGTGTAGGTTCTCTCCTCCTTTGCCCAATCATTTCTGGTTGGGCACTTTTGCTCTGCCCGGGACTTCCTGCATCTTCTGGGGTACAGGGTGGCCTGCACCGACGTGGTCCGTTGGGCCCAGTGGCGTATGCACCCCCTTCAGTGGGAGCTGGCCAGCCAGTGGACTCAGCGACATGGTCACTTTGACCAGCTGGTGACTGTGACTCAGAAGATGTGGGACGCTCTCCAATGGTGCACTGTCCTAGCACACTTGCAGGAAAACCCAGGCCAAGGACTCCCCTGAAGTCCCTTCCGGAGGATCCTTCTTTCACTGAGCTGCTACGCAAAATCCAGGCAGTGCATAAGTGGCAGTCCTCGGAGCCAGATCCACAGCGGGTGAAACACGCTGAGCATCTGGATCTGCTCGTGACAGCTCCCACCTTGGTGCCACCCTGGATCGAGCCTCATGCCGATCTCATTACCACCATTTGGAAACGGCCATCGGCGTTAGCCCCTCTTCCCCGGAAGTCGAACAGGCTATATCGGGCTCCCAAGGGTGTTGACTATTTAGATTCTCACCCTCGAGCTGACTTGGTCGTGATTAAGCGCTGCTCACGGCCGGACAGCTAACCCGAAACATCTTAGCTCGTCGCCACTTCATAAAGAATCTTGCCTTCTGGACCAGTATGGCAAGAAGATTTTTGCTTCTTCCATGCTGGGGATCAGGGCCCTGAACTATGTCGGTCACATGGGGGATTACCAGAAAGCAGTTCTTACTGAGGTGGAAACCAAATTGGACTCCCTGCCAGACTCAAGTCAAGCAGGAACTGGCTGACCTTGTCCGCTCTGCACATTCGGCTAGTCGACACATGCTTCGTGCGACTTACGATGCAGTGGACACTGCTGGACGGAGCTTAGCTTTCGCCGTAGGCTTACGACATCATGCTTGGCTCCATGTGTCAGGGTTGGTCCCGGAAGTGCAGTCCGCTATACAGGAAGCGCCCTTCTGGGGTTCGGTGCTCTTCGGTGGCGATGTCAAGGACATCATCACTGATCTGCAGGAGAAGGGGATGGCACTAAAGTCCGTTGACTCTATGTATCATCCCCATCAGTCACAGTGTCGTCCCTTTCGCAGACTGAATCGGCCAAAGGCGAAACCTCCGGGAAAGCGGGCCACTAAACGCTGGGCCCCCACGGCTGCCAAGCCCCCTCTGCCCAAAAAAACAGCGGGTGCTTCAGCTGCGGCGCTGCCCCACACCACCTGACTTCTTCCCTCTCCCACAGGCTCCGGGCTTCCTGGAGGAACCGGTAGGAGAGAGGTTTTCCCTCCACCTTCCGGGCTGGGAGAGGATAACATCAGATTCATGGGTGCTCCAGCTAATCGCAGAAGGACACTCGATAGAGTTTCTATAGAAACCACCTCGTCACCCTCCCCCAAGGTCATCGTATTCTCGGGAATATCATCTTCTGGTCCAGGAAGAGATTTCAGCACTGTTGCTGAAAGAGGTGATAGAACCTGTCCCCCTTCCTTTACAGGGAACAGGTTGCTATTCCCACTTCTTCCTGGTCCCGAAGAAGACAGGAGATGTAAGACCTATTCTAGATCTTAGTTCCCTGAACCTATTCGTGGAGTACAAGAGGTTCAGAATGCTCTCACTGCAGAGCCTTCTGCCCCTCCTCCACTCGGGCCAGTGACTGTGCGCTCTAGATATGCAGGATGCTTATCTGCACATATCCATCCACCCATCTCACCGCAGATATCTCCGTTTTGCTTTCCAGGGGGACCACTACCAGTTCAAGGCACTCCATTTGGCCTCTCCTCGGCTCCCCGAGTATTTACCAAATGCCTTGCGGTGGTGGCGGCCTACCTACGTACCCGGGGAGTGCAGGTTTTTCCGAACCTGGACGACTGGCTCCTGGTGGCCTCATCCAGGGAGGAACCCCTGCACTGCCTCTCCCTTACCCAGCAGGTTTTTGCCTGCCTGGGTATTACCACCAACCATTCCAAGTCTCACTTGATCCCATCCCAGAGACTCCAGATTATCGGGGCGATACTGGACACGACCCTGGGCAGGGCCTTCCTGCCACCTGACAGGGCGGCCGCTATTCAGGCTCGGGTAAGCCTGTTGTCCGGCCGCAGGTGGGTCACTGCAAGGTGGGTTCTTCGCCTCCTCGGGCTTATGGCGGCTGCTATCCCGACAGTCCCTCGTGCTCGGCTCCACATGAGGGTTTCTCAGTGGACGCTTCGCTCCCAATGGCATCAGTTGGTGGACGACTTGGATCAGTTGGTCCTAGTGTCCTCTCCCATGGTTTGAGACTTGCAGTGGTGGATGGGCCGAGAGAACCTGCTTCGGGGAGTTCCATTCTTCCTTCTTCCCCCCCTCCCAGACTCTGACCACAGACGCCTCGGGCAAAGGTTGGGGAGCCCATCTCGGTCTTCAACGGACCCAGGGTTCTTGGTCCAAGCTCGAACCAATGCTTCACATCTATGTGCTCGAGCTTTGGGCAGTACTTTATGCTCCCCAAGCTCTTCATCTGTATCTCCTTCCAGGCCACCTAGCCATCCAGACGGACAATATGTGTGTGGTATGGTACATCAACAAACAGGGAGGGACTTGTTCCTATCCTCTGCAGGGAAGCAGTGAGAGTTTGGGATTGGGAAGCACAACACGACCTTCACCTTATGGCACTTCATGTTCCGGGAGTCGAACACCTTGGCAGACAGACCTGAGTCGCTCATCTGCTCTGGCCCACGAGTGGGAACTGGATCAAGGGGTCCTAGACGATATCTTCCTACGTTGGGTAACACCACAGGTCGACCTGTTCGCTTCCCCTCAAGACGCAAAGCTTCCCGACTTCTGCTCGCTCGTTCAAGAGCGAGGCATTTTTTGGAGAGACACTCTGTCTAGATTGGAAGGACAGATTCGTCTATGCCTTTCCCCCAATTCCTCTGATCCCGTGGGTCTTGCAGAAAATAGGTTGAGAAGGAGCATGAATGATTCTGATCGCTCCTTTTTGGCCCAGGCATGTCTGGTTCTCTTTTCTGCAACAATACTCAGAGGAACCACCTCTTCCTCTTCCTCTGTCACGATGTTTGCTGACCCAGGATCAGGGGACCCTGGTCCATCCAGGTCTCAAGTTCCTTCAGCTACATGCATGGCTCCTGCAGACGTAGCTCAAGCCCGCTTTGGAGTTTCTCCCCAGGTGGCGGAGATTCTGGTGGAGGCTAGGAAACCATCCACTAGGTCTACCTATACCATGAAGTGGAAAAGGTTCACAATCTGGGCTGCTTCGAAAGACGTCGAGCCTGTCTCCTGCCCCGTTGGACGACTGCTGGAGTACCTGTGCCATCTCTTTGACCTGGGTCTTAGTCACTCGTCTCTGAAAGTCCACATGGCGGCCATTTCGGCCTATCATGTTCCCTTTGTAGACAGAACGTTCGCTCAACTGGAAGTCTCTTAAGACTTTCCTCAGAGGGGTTCTTCACCTGAGAACCCCTGTCAGAGTTCCCGCCTCTCCTTGGGATTTGAACTTTGTTCTTGAGACACTAACTCTGCCTCCTTTTGAACCGGCAGCTTCCGCAGACTTGAAGTTCCTTTCATGGAAGACACTCTTCCTCGTGGCCATTATCTCTGCTCGGAGGATTTCCGAGCTCCAGGCCCTGATGTGAAAAATTCCATACTTGATTTTTCACAAGGAACGTGTGGCTCTGCACACCAATCCTAAGTTTCTCCCCAAGGTGGTAGCAGAATATACTTTGAACCAGTCCATAGTTACCCGCTTTCTTTACGCAGTACTCCAGTCAAGGGGAGCATTTATTATACACTATGGATGTTTACCGGATTCTGAAATACTACACTAACAGGACAAAGGATCTCAGAAAGACTGATCAACTGTTTGTCTCTTTTGTACCCAAAAGAGAAGGCAATGCTGTTTCTAAGCAATGCCTATCCAAATGGTTGGCCCATTGCATCACTTTCTGTTATGACAAGTACAAGACCCTTCCTGGTCAAGTAGCCACTCCACCAGAGGAGTCGCTGCCTCAGCGGCTTGTTTCAAGAATGTGTCAGCGGCAGACATCTGTGCTGCCGCCACTTGGACTTCCGTCCATGCCTTTACAAAACATTACAGTTTGGATATTGCCTCTCGCCGTAGAGCAGGCTTCGGGCTGGCTGTTCTGCAAGGCCTGCTTTCTTAAGGCCTTCACAGCTAGAGGATCTACTTTGAGTAGCTTTCCTCCTCCCGTGTGCTTCTTCTTGTTCCAGACTTCTTGGGACTCATTCCTATATGTAATTACCTACTGCAAGAGCCCTCTCAAATAGATGGTACAGATTCGTAGAACTTACTGTAACTGTAGATCTTCGAGAGTGGCTCTTGCAGTAGGTAATACCTTCCCGCCTTCCATCCCCTTAAGCTTTTTCAGCTCCATTTCCAGTGAGGGAAATATCCGCTTCTCTCTCATCCGGCCTCTTTTGGCCTTTGGTGGGAAAGAACTGGAAGGCGGATGAGGACTGCCCTTTATACCGACTTTCTCCTGACGCCGGTCACCTGACATGGGGGTGGTCCCTCGCCAGAGCCTGCTAGCTAGAAAATTTTCCTTGGGGTCCTGCCGCCTGCCGGCGTCAGTCCTATATGTAATTACCTACTGCAAGAGCCTCTCTCAAAGATCTACTGTTACGGTAAATTCTTACGTAACTGTACTTTTCTGTGATTGCTGCAATGTCCACCCTCCTCGCTGCCAAGAGAGCCTGCAACTCCACTAATTTATTACCTAGGCTGCTAGCATTCAAAGTGACCACCTCCAGCCCGTATCCTTCCTTGCCTTACCCTGGGTCCCCCGTGCTTCTACCCTGACTCCTCCCCTGTTGTCCTTTGAGGTAAGCTAGTTGGGCTTCCCTCTCTGGGTACTCTGCCTACCAGCTGTCCACTCGCCACCTCCCACCTAGTTTAAACTCCTTTGTTGCTATGTACCCCTCTATCCCCTATTTTAATAATACCCTCCCTTCCCCACTCAAGTGCAGCCTATCTCCTGCATATAGATCGTTGTCCCAGGTTCATCCCCAGTCCCCCACTAACCCATACCTTTTGGAACAACACCATTCTCCCAGCCACGCGTTGAACTCTCCAATCCTCCCTTTTATCACCGTACTTGCGCACGGCACTGGGAGCACCTCCGAGAAGGCCACTTATTCCACCCCCCCCACCCCCAGTTCTTCACACGCCCTACCTAGTTTCAAGCATTTAAAAAAAGAAAAACATCAGGGGCGCTGTGGAGCCCAAGCTCATAGGCAGTACTTAGTTAGCTCCTCAGAAACCTGTCGGATTTGAATATTGAAAACATATTTTCTGAATTTTTTGAACCTCACAAATTGCATATTCATATAGCAGATAGACTTTCCATGATGGGAAATCCTCGTAAGGATAGAGGCAACTGCCTCACTAACCATAGCCGCGCATTCTGTGAGCACATGCGGCTCGGCTAAGGCTGTCCTGGCTATTCCCAGAGTCAGGACCACCTTGGCGCAGAGGTCATTTATTGTCAAGGCCTCCACTTGGTACAACTTCCTTCCCCCTGGGATAACTGGATATGCTACGCTTGGATCCTTCAAGGCGGCCCTAAAAGCACACCTCCTTTCTGCCCGCACCTGCCCAACATAGCCACACCGCTCTTGTCCTTGGTGGCCCCATGAAATCCATACCAACTCCTGGCTGTAAACTTCAGCCAGGACCACCCACTTTGACAAGGTCTTCTCAGATGGCTGTGCAACCAGCTGTGCACTAGCCACCCATTCTTTCCCTATTGGCTTACCCTTCATGCTCTGTAAGCCCTATTTTCTTCTGCTCTCGCTATGCTGACTAATATGTCTCGCAGCTATGGTAGTTTCCAATATTTTTGTACTTACACTGTTTGCAGCAATCACTCTATATAGAATCTGCAATGTCATTAGCTACCACCTTGTATAATATATGCGCTGTATTAGCTACCACCCTGTATAACTTGTGCACTGTATTAGATACCACCTTGTATAGGTCATCCCACTCTCTGCATCTATAGCAGTGTTTAGTGCTTAGCTACCAACTTGTATAGATCACCCGGTGTTATCTGACACACCGCGCAAATGACTTATATATAGCTCATCTGTGTCTCACTCTCTATAGTAGTAGTCCTGTGCTGATTCGTTCCATTGTCTGTTTAATCTGTTTGGTTGACGAGGAGCCTTTGGAAATGAGTCCCAGACTCAAAGATCTGTAATCGATTGTATCAATAAATAAAATAAACAAAAAGGACCAAGAAAAAGGGAAAAATGTAGCGGCAGGTCCGCTGACACTAACAGCGCCTGCTCCTGACTCTATGGCTGTGCATGGCTCCGGGGTAGAAGCGCTGCAAACCCTGGGCCATAAACTTCAGTGTCTAATTTCCTCAGTTGCACATCTGAGTCTGCATCGACTCATTTAACACACAAGTGACTGTGGTGGAAACCACGGTAGACTGTATGAAAAAGGAATTGCTGGATGTTCAGAAGCAGACGTCTGCCACAACGAGTGCCTCTGCTATGGTTCTGAAGGAGGTGCAGCATTTCAGAGCCCATTTAGAGACTGTGGAGAATCAGATAAGATTAGCCAATGTGCACATTAGCTTACCAGAGGGGATAGAGGGAGACCATCCAATCATGTTTCTGAGGGACTGGATGCAGGAGCAGCTACAACCAGAGACTTCATCTGAATCGTTTAAACTCCAGAAGGACTGTCTGATAACACCGCGTGGACGTTCTGAATCAACAGAACCTTGCACGCTGTTGGTGGTTACAGCCAGAATAGGAGAGAAAGATAAAATTTTGAGCCTGATGAGAAATGCTCCCATATCCCAGGATGGCCACTCTGTGCATTTTCTTCCGGACATCAGCTATGCAACAAGGCAGCGCCGGAAAAAGTTTGATAGTGTGTGAGCTGTACTGTGTCAGTCCCACATACTGCACATCATGGTGTTTCCAGCTTGCCTAAGGATTGTGAACAAGGACAAGGTCTGGATCTTTTTTGACCTTCTGGTAGCGGGTAAGTGGGCCGCTTGGCTCTCAGCAGAGCAACATGCACATGGGGGACCGAACACTAATGTTGAAGAGGGCGAGGAGACTTGATTGTGTCCCCTAACCGTGCTATTCTTTTGAACTTACCCATACTCTGGGTTTTGGACTGGGGTGTTCTGTCACCCTCTTTACAGCCACAGTTATGCAGTTTTCTTTGGTAAATTTGATGCTACTGCTTCATGTTTCAGTCGGTTTGACTTTCTATACTAAAAATGTTGTTTGTTATATTACGTTGTTGCTTATGCTTCGAAAGGGGTTTCAAAGATCCATAGTTTGATTTAGAGATTTATATAATTCTGTTATGCTTAGTAAGCTGCTAGCATTGTACATTTTACAGATCATATCATTTAGGCTGTATGCATGGTATTACGTTACCCCGTTATGGGGTTGTACTCTTCTGGACATTTCATGGACTTTCAATTTTGGGACTTTCCATGCTGCTCTTGAGCACCAAACACTGCTAATTTAGAAACTTTGTTAAAATTTGTAGTAGTATTGTTTCAGGATTCCCCCTCATGATGTATCAGAATATGGTGGATGCATTATTTATATCCTTGTATTAAGGGGTTTGTTTCCCTAGTGTGGTATACCGGTCATCATTTCTGGACTGTACACCATATGTTTTTTTCTTCGATTGTATTGCAGTTGAAAGCTATACAAATAAAGTATCAGAAAAAAAAAGAGAGAAAAAAATCAAGATGGTCACACTAAGGGCAGTGATACCATCTTTGCAGATGGGTCATTTTCTGGGATCCCTGAATCAGAGGGATACCTATTTTCATATCCCTGCCAGTCCATCCCACAGACAATATCTTCAATTCGAGCTAGGGAACTGCCAGTGCCAGCTCAGTTCTTCCCTTTGGTCTCACTTCAGCTACAAGGGTTTTCACAAAGTGATTGGCTGTGGTTGTAGCACATCTGACTAAACCAGGCATGGTGGTTTTTCCCTTCCTGGATGACTGGGTAGTCTCAGGGAAAATGGAACAAGAGACAAGGTGCTCAGTTTAATTGATGATAAAGCACCTTTGAGAACCTGGGATTCATATAAATCTGCAGAAGTCTGTTCAAGTACTTGACTTCATAGAGCAAGTCTAAAACACCCTGCAGGGGAAAGCTATCCTCCCACAGGCCAGTAGAATTGGTCAGGCAAATAATGAATGGGCCATAAAGAGAACCTTTCCTTGATGTTTGTAGTATAGAATTTAAACAAACAGGAGGCTCCCTTACCTGCATGGGAGTTCCTCCATACCACTTTTAAAACTATTGGATTTTCCCCTTAAGGAAGGGAAGGGATCGTATTTCGCCTCCGAGGGGGATAGCCACTCGATCCCTTCCACTTCCTGATCTCCAATGCCATCCCTGCGCTTCATGGTTTGTGGTACATTGTAGGATCAGCGCCGGGACGTGTTCCATGCAGTTTATGGAGTACTCTTTAAATTTTCGCTATTTTTTAATTGGACTTTTGCACAAATCAAGCCAGCATTTAAGTAATAAGGCTCGGTTGTTTGAATACAGGCTTTGATTTGTACCAAAAGTCCAATTCAAAATAGTAAAATAATTTTAAAATTACACTCATAGATTTGCTTAGAGCATGTCCCGCGCCTGGTCCTATAGTGACATCACAAAACCAGGAAGTGCAGAGATGGTGTCGAAAGTGGAAGGATCAGCAGCTAGTCCCCTCGGGCAAAGTACTAACCTTCCTTCCTTGGGGGAAAAATCTGATAGTTTAAAAGTAGTATGGAGGAACTGCCATGCACATAAAGGAGTCTCCCATTTGTTTTCTGAAGCATCAAGAAAGATGTTCTTTAAACCAGCAGGTTCTGGACACAGTGTTTTGAAGGTGGGGTACTCCCAATATAGACCTGTCCGCCTCTTGAGAGAACTGCCAGCTCCCACAGTTTTGTTGCAGGCCACCAGCCAGAGGGACAGTCCCAGAGGATGTACTGGACTGGACAGGGGGGGATCCTGTATGCCTTCCCACCATTCCCACTTTTACACAAAGTGCTCCTAAAACTCAGAAGGGAACATGAAACAATGATCCTGCTAACTCCAGACTAGACCAGACTGACCTGGTACTCAGTGCTCCTAGTCCTGTCTGACAAGAATCCAATGAGCCTGCCACTCAGTCACAGTCTGATTTTTGTCACAGGGCAGAATAACATTCCCAGACTCCAAAACGCCACCCATAAGGGCGTGATTCTTGACGAGTTAAAATTTTCTGTATTGGATCTTTCAGATGAAGTCCTGAAGGTGCTTAATGCTTAAAGGAAACCCGCTGCCAGGAATTCCTCAAAGTGGAAAAAAGGCTTTCTTTCTTGTGTGCCCACAGGAAAATTAACCCAATACAGGCAGGGCTGCCTTTAATTCTGTAATACCTAGAACACCTGCAGTAGTTAGACCTCTAGCCTTAAGCTTTAAAGATGCAGTTTCAGCATACGTACTACAGTAGCCGGCAAGGGAAAGTCTCTGGCCTCGATACATTTTCAGCAGGTTTTTTTTTTTTAGAGGCCTCAGCCACTTGTACCCACCCACTGATGAGGGACCCTGTCCTAGCTTGGGACCTCCATATATGCCTTACCCAGTTTATTGAGGCTCCCTTTGAGCCTGTGGAAGCTGCTGGCCTAAAGTATGTCATATGGAAAGCCATATTCCTGGACGCAGTGACCACTGCTGGGAGGGTAAGTGAATTGCAAGCCCTCTGCACATAGCCAAATTACATGATCCCTCCCATGGATAAAGTAATTCTTAGAAGCAACAGAAAATTCCTACTTAAGGTGGTATCTGAATTCCACCTGAATCAGTCTGTGACCCTTCCTGTAGTCTGTCCAGAGCATTACAGTCCAGGTGAGGACAAATTGCATAAACCGGACTTAAAGTGAGTCCTGACTATCTGCGTAGACTGTACAAAAGATGTCTGGTCCTGGAGTACCCAGTTTTTTGTTGCCTGTGATGAAGGTTTCAAAGGCAAACCAGCTACAGAGAGAGGTCTTTCTCAAGCTGGATAGTCTATTGTATTCAGTTCTGGTACAGAAGAGCTGGAAACATGCCACCAAGAGGACTAAGGGTACACTCCACAAGGGGTACCTCTGTCTCTGTGGCCTCCTCAAGAGGCATCCCATTGTTAGACATTTGCAAGGCAGCTACCTGGAAAACGGTGCATACTTTTGCAAAGCATTACTGTTTGGACATGGAGTCCGGAAGGGATGCTAGCAGGGATGCCAGCTTTGGAACCACTGTCATGCAGGACCTTTTCCCTAACTAGGTTCTGGACCCAGCCTTCCAAAGTACTGCTACTGAGTCTGCATAAGGTGTAAATATTTAGTGAGCAATTCCTGGGGTTAGAAGAAAACATTACTCATCGTAACAGTATTTCTTCTTAAGAAATTCTTCACTGGAGCCGGCCCGGTGGCACTGAAGGTTGAGCGCTGGGTGCCACACCTCACGCTACACCTGCGACCCGGGTTCAGGAATGAGTTTTGGTCATTGGGGTGGGATTGAGCGAGCGGCCAGCCTGCCTTCCTCTTCTGGGGGTGGTGGGGTGGGTTGTCACCCCTCCTGTAGTTCTGTCCCCACTAGCTGGAGGTATGATGGGGTAACGTAGGTGGGCAGGGGTGGCAGTACGAGTGGGAGGAAGGGGCTGAGTTGGCTTCTGGTGTGTGTGCCCGCCTCCATGCACACGTACGGCCGTGTGCTGGGCCCTGGAGGGAGATACGGGAGAGAAGCCAGAAATAAAAAAACACAAACAGCGGTGTGTGTGTGTGTGTGTGTGTGTGTGTGTGTGTGTGTGTGTGTGTGTGTTGTTCCACAGTGACAAAAGTGAGGAAATTCGGGATTAGGGTTAAAAGCCCCCTTGGATCCCCAGCCGCCCACCCCAGCCCGGCATCGGGGTGCAGCGTTAGGGTATCAGTCTAACTCTCACCCCATCACATGTGTAAGAAGCAGAGGTATGGGAGAATGGGGTGAAGTTAGGACCGGTGGCTAACACGCACTCTGATGCCGGGTTGGGGTGGGCTGGGGCCAACCCTAACCCTCGAATTTCTCGCTTTGCGCTGTGGAACAACCCTAACTGATGCATTAAATGGATTTTTCCTCTGATTTCCCTTCTTTTTGAGAATGAAGGCGATAACTAGTGAATGGAATGCGATTGGGCGAGCCTCGGAGCCCTTTGGGTCCCGCACTTCCACCACGTGATGTCTTGTTACATAGTAACAGGAACTGCAAAGCTAAATGCAAGTGGCAACGGTTACGCACATGGTAAAGCAAACGTAAATGTTAATAGAAACGCAAATGCAAAGTGACGCCGAAGCGAACAGATGCAAACAGACATGCAAGCACGCATTTAAAAACGAACTGGTAACACGCACAATGATGGCAACGGTATCTTAAATGCAAATGTTAAGTGGTACAGCAAAATCACCAAAGGAACAGAAAAGGGAAACGCGAACGCAAGCGCCGCGACATAAACGCAAACCGCATCGGCACGGGTACTGCAATTGTAAATGCAGATGGAAGTAACATGAAGAATAACGCCAAAGGAAACAGAAACGGAAACAGAAGCGCCTACAGAAACGCAAACCGTAACGAGCATGGGCACAGTACAGCAGTTCTAAATGCAAATGGTAACAGTAACAGCAACAATGATGGCAAAGGAAATAAACGCGAAAGGAAACGCAAACGCATATGGAAATGCAAACCGTAATGCGCACGGGCACAGCAACGCAATTGCAAATGGTTAGAGTAACAGCAACGAAGATGCAAAATGAAAGACAAATGCAAACGAAAGGGCTGCCAGAAACGCAAATGGCAATGCGCAGGGTGATGCAAACCAAAACGCAATGACAAACAATAGTGGAAACGCAATGGTAACAGTACGCATAGCGCATAACGAGAACGCAAAGGGTAACTCGCACAGTGGCGTACACGGGAACAGTAATGCAAACGGGTACATAAACGCAAGTGGAAACAGTAACTGTAACATTAGCAGAAGCGCATACCCTGTTTTTCCCAACAGCTGCATAGAGAAACACAGTGTGTACTAAGAATGTATGCATAATAGTGGGCCTTGGAGCCGAAAATGATGTGTTGGAATTCTAAATTGCTTATATCTCAGTAACCGTATGAAGTAGAAAAAAAAAAAAAAAAAATTCACATGATTCATGATATTCCTGGCTATGTTTTTGCTAAATGCGTAGCTATAGGCTATGCTTTGTCACAACAAAAATTCCGTATCTCGACCCGTTTTCGAGATATGAGTCTCGAAAGGCGCAGTGTATGCCACCATGTTAGTCTGTTGGAAAAAACGCCAACTCCGGAGTACCGTAACTTGGCAGCCGTGCAATATTTTTTCACCAAACCATGAAAAAGGCACATCTGTGAGATATTGGCTGCCTTCCCTCCAAATTTCAGCTCGGAAGACCAAACCGTTCTTTTGCAGCAGGGTGGCAAAGAACTCTTGTCATTTTGGCCATAGTCTGGAAAAGTAGTGTCGTGATTTGCGACGCTACTTTTTCCAGAAATTTGAAAAATATAATTCTGAGGTGTTTAACCCCAAAATAGACACATGGCTAGCATCCTCAGGGTCCGACTAGGTGAACACAAAAAGAATGGTGTCCTTAGAGGGTCCCAAATTTAAATGGCAAGCATTTCTGTGATCACTAACTGAAAAAAAAAATGGCTGACTTGCGACACTACTGGGGTCATTTGCGACACTAAAAACTGCATTTGTGACATTTGTCAAACTTTTTAACTTTTCCCATTGACTTATGATGGGAACTTGTTTTTTGAATAACTTTTGAACCGTTCAGTATTTTCCTACTAAATCTTCAAAAGGCACATCGGGGACCCCGGCTGCACATTCCCTGAAGTTTTCGGACCGGTTGCGCAAACCGTGTGACCTGTAGGCACGCGCAAAGAATGCGCAAAAAAGTAAATGTGCACACAGATGTCGCTATCAACTCCGCAGTCGTATGTCTGATGCAGCAAAGTTGGCAGAGCCTGAGATCTATGGTTATGCCCCTGCTTTCGCAAATTTCAGGCAAACTGCTGAACGGTGGCAGTTAAGGGCAAAGCTTCACCATTTAACATTAAAAGGACTACTCAACCTAACTATGGTAGCACTACCATGCTGCCTTAATAAATATATGTGTGTGTTGTGTATGTGTGTGTGTGTGTGTGTGTGTGTGTGTGTGTATATATAATATTAGAGCAAAAAACTCAGTTTAATGCATCAGTTAGAGATGGTTCCACAGTGGCAAAAGTAAGGAAATTGGTGTTAGGGTTGAAAACCCCTGGACCCCACCTACCCCCCCAACCGGCATCCGGGGTGCGCGTTGGGGTCATCGGCCCTAACTCACTCCATCACATGTGTAAAGAAGCAGAGGTATAGGAGAATGGGGTGAGAGGACAGACTACCCCAATGTGCACCCCTATGCCGGTTGGGGTTAGGGTGGGCTGGGGGGTCCAAGGGGGGTTTTCAACCCTAACACTGAATTTCCTCACTTTCGTCGCTGTGGAATAACCCTAATTGATGCAGTAAACTGAGTTTTTTTGCCTCTAATTTCCCTTCTTTTTGAGAATGAAGACGAGAAGTAGTGAATGTAATGCAGCGGCGGGAGCACGGGGCCCATAGACGCAAATGGTTAAAATAACGCAAGCGCAAATGAAAACGCAAAGGGTAACTCGCATGGTGGCGTAGACGGGAACGGTAAGTGAAATGGGTACAGAACCGCAAGCAGAAGCAGTAAGGATAACAGTAATATAAGCACACAGGCTGGTTTTCCCCAAAAGCTGCATAGAGAAAGACCGTGAGTACAAAGAATATATGCATAAGAATGGGTCTCTGAGCAGAAAATTAGTTGGAATACTAAATTGCTTATATCTCAGGAACCGTACGACGTAGAAAAAAAAATTTAAGTCATATGATTTATGACTTTCCTGGCTAGTTTTGTGCTTTGCCCCCATTAGGGTGCTAAGCATCTTTCAGATGAAAAGTCCTTATCTCACAAAGTTTCAGAGATACGGGCCCTGAAAGGCGCGGCGAACACCGTAATGTTATCCTCTGGAGGAAAAAGAGAAGTTCGGAGTGCCATAAATTTGCCTTCCTGTAATATTTTTTTCACCAAACCATCAAAAGGCACATCTGTGGGATGTTGGCTTTCTTCCCTCCAAATTTCAGTCTAAAAGACCAAACTGTTAATTTGCAGCAGGGTGGCAAAGAATTCCTGTCATGCTGCAGACGCCGCAATGTTAGTCTATGGGAAAAAAGTGTCAACTTTGGAGTACCGTGACTTTGCATCCATGCAATATTTTGTCACCAAACCACCAAAAGGCACACCTGTGAGATGTTGGCTGCCTTCCCACCAAATTTCAGCCAAAAAGACCAAACCATTCATCTGCAGCAGGGTGGCAAAGAATTCCTGTTATTTTAGGCATAGTGTCGCAAAGTAGTGTCGTGATTTACGAAAGCTTTTGCAAGAATTTGCGACACTTTCATGAGTGCGACACTACTTTTTCCAGAAATTGGAAAAACATATTTCTAGGGTGTTTAACCTCAAAATAAAGACATGCCTAGCATCCTCGGGGTCCGACTAGGTAAACACAAAAATAATTGTGTTGCTAGAGGGTCCCAAATTTAAATGCCAGGCATTTTTCTGATCACCATCTGAAAACAAAATGGCGGATTTGCCACACTACTAGGGCCATTTACGACACCAAAAAGTGCATTTGTGACACTGTCGAACTTTTTATTAACTTTTCTCATTGACGTATAATGGGAAATTGTTTTTTGAATAACTTTTGAACCGTTTAATATTTTTTTGCGAAATCTTCAAAAGGCACATCGGGAACCCCGGCCACACGTTCCCTGAAGATTTCGGACCGGTCACGCAAACCGTGCAACCTGTAGGGACGAGCAAAGAATTCAAAAATGCGTATACGCACGCACAGATCACGCTTAACTCCGCAGCCATATATCCGAACAGTACGAAAGTTGGCAGATCCCAAGATGTATGGTTCTTGATCATGTATTCTAGATTTCAGGCAAATCCGTTGAACAGTTGCAAAGTTATTAAGGTGCAAAATCTTTAGGTTTAACATGTAAATGGCTCCTCAACCCTAACTATGGTAGCACTTCTGTGCTACCATAAATTTTGTATATGTATATATGTGTTGTGTGTGTGTGTGTGTGTGTGTGTGTGTGTGTGTGTGTGTGTATCTATATCTATATATATATATATATATATATATATATATATATATATATATATATGTGTATTTATTATAGTGGCGGTCGTACCACTGTAGTTAGGGTTGAGCGGCTAGTTACATACTAAAGTCAAACGTTTGGACATTAATAACTTTGGACCCGGTCAGTGGATTTGCCTGAAATTTGGTACACGTGTTGGGGTGCACTAGATCTCTTGATTTGCCAAATTGCGTTTCTGTCGGAGTGTCGGTCTTCGTGTATGAAAGCACTGAAAAATGCGAAGTTATCCATTTTTGGAGGCACTGTTTGGCATTCTTAATGTGGTCCTGCAAGGCCATTGTGTTGTGTGCCGCTCTGCGAGATGGCTTGTTTGAAAGAGCTTTGGTGGCCGAACATGCTGCTTTTTATTTGGTGAAAAAATATTAAGGCATTCAAAAGTTATGGCACTTTTAAGTTCCCATCATAAGTCAATGGGAAAATTTATATGTATATCTTGCGATCAAAGAATTGGGGTTCTGGCCATTTTGTCCCTTCTGGCGGTCAAAATTCTGACCCTCATGGTTCAAGAATCTTTGATCCTGAGGAATTTCAAAATTCTTTGACCACGGGTCCGCCATCTTGTTTTCAGTTTTCCGATTGCACAAACACAAATATCTCGGCTCAGAGGTCACTTCTGAAGTAAAACTTTGATGGGTTTTACTCAGGGGACCCCATCTATCGAGCCATGGCTTTGGTTCCATCCAAATCAGTCCAAAAATAGTTATTAGCTTTTAAATTCTTTGTTTACGGCTCGCTAACGATCTTTGATCGCAACCTAAAAACACAAATATCTTGGCTCAGGGGTGGGCTAGGGTCACAAATGAGGGTGGGTTTTGCTCAGGAGGGTCCATTCTATCGAACCATGGCATTTTTACACTTCAAATCTGTCATAAATTTGTGGCTTACCATTTTTTATTCTTTGATCGTGAGCGTGCAAATTCTTTGATTGCTAAAGTCTTTGATCGCGATCGTGTATCATGAGCGAGGGACGAGGTGACCAGATTTAAAAATTGATTTACTCAGCCCAGGGGTGCCCTACACTGTAAAATGAGGGTGCGTTTTGCTCAGGGGGCTTTGTTCTGCCCCATCTGCATACCGAAAATAATCTTACAACTATCCCTGATAGTCTAGTGCCCTCCCAATAAAATATTAACATCCCTGGTAGTCTAGTGCCCCCAACCCCCTGTTATTTTGAGATCCCTGGTAGTCTAGTGGCCAGCCACCCCACCCATCCATCTCAGTCCACCCAGCACCCCCACCTTTCACCAGACAGCGACTGGCACAGCCCTCCTCTCATCTCCACGGCCAGCTGCCGACTGTCTGCATTACGAGCGGTAATGCAAAGAGGTGCTCTGAAAATATGCGTGCGTAACAGTTTGCGTTTTCGTACGCGCTTGCGTTTCGGTTTACTTTGGCGTTATTGTTGCTGTTACTGTTACTATTTGCATTTACAATTGCGGTACCATGAATGTGTGTTACCAGTTGCATTCTGTTTTGCACTTCTGTTTGATGTCTCCGTTTACGTAACTGTTTGCTTCGGTGTCACTTTACACTTGTGTTTCTATTAACGTTTACTTTGCCATTTACGTTTGCTTTGCCATGTGCATTACCATTGCCGCTTGCGTTTGCTTTGCAGTTACTGTGTAACAAGTCATCACGTGGCAGAAACGCTGCATTCAATTCACAATTTATCCTCGTTCTCAAAAAGAAGGGAAATTAGAGGCAAAAAACCTCAGTTTAATGCATCAGTTAGGGTTGTTACCACAGCGAGAAAAAGTGAGGAAATTCAGGGTTAGGGTTGAAAGCCCCCCTTGGACCCCCCCAACCGGTATCAGGGTACGCATTGGGGTCTTTGGTCCTAACTCTCACCCCATTCTTCCATACCTCTGCTTCTTTACACATGCTGATAGGGTGAGAGTTAAGTCCAGCGACCCAGCATACCGATGCCAGTTGAAAATGTGAGGGGAGTCCAAGGGGGCTTTCAACCCTAGCCCTAATTGTTGCCTCTAACAAATAAATATATATGTGTGTAAAAAGGCATAAGTATGCGGCGTTGTGTGTGTGGTGTGTGTGTGTGTGTGTGTGTGTGTGTATATGAATCTGTTCCTCTTTACTGAAGTTACTTGAGCATTACGATTACAGTTCCTACAGTTGTAGGTTCGCTATTATTGTTTACTTGATAAATTTTAGGAAGTCTGCCTCAATTAGTTAATAAATTCAGTGATTTTTTTTTTTTTTTTTTTAACATTTTGGTAGCCTTTTTAGCTTGTTTCACTAGCCGCTGCTCCCCACTGGCTTGGAAATGGATCTGAGCAATGGCCAGTGTGTAGTGCCCATGCAAAGTCTGAACCTACATTCCAAATTCTAAAATATGCTTACGGTTCTAATCTCTGAGACGCTACTGTCAGCCGAAATGAATTCATAAAGTGTAAATACAGTGAGGAATCCCTTAAAAAGAAACCACATTACTACGGTGAGTAATTTTTTCTTCAGGTCCATTTAGTGTTCTCCTACCAGATCTAGGATGGCATTTCCTGTAGTGGGCTGTTTTAAGTATTGTACTAGGTTATGTTCTCTACAGTTCACTGATGAGAAACCCCCATCTAGATTACTAAACCCAGTTCTGCAGTCCTCACCTGAGTAAAGATGGACTGTCTGGAAATGGTGTAGTGTTGGGTATAACGATTCAGGGCCCACAGGGTAGATCCTATGAGGATTGGCTGTCGGCACTAAACACGTACTCGCTGGAGGCCAGAAAGGAATAAACAAGGGAAACTGCAAGGAACTATTAAGCAGAAATGGCAAGTTGAATAAAGGGGATATGAATGTAAGCTGGCAGGGGGGATGGGTTTTAGGAGGGATGCAAGAAAGTTTTTTACTGTACTGAGAGGGAGGGTGGGCAGTGGAATGACCTACCAGCAGAAGTGGTGGACGAAAGACTGTTATGGGTTAAAGTACAGTTGGGACAGAGTAAAAGACTTAATAGTTACCCGGGGTAGCAGTGATTTTTTGGGGGGGGGGGAATAAGAGCAAAAACCCTGTCTAGACAAGAGGTCATGGGGTACAGTAGAGTAAAACTGGGCAGACTAGATGGACCAATAGTCATTTTCTGCCAGTATTGTCTATTTTTTGAGAGGCTGTCCTTTAAATGCCCTGCCATTCCTGTATCTTCTAACGCATTCTGCCAGTAGTTTTGGGGCAGCTGAAGTTGCCCAAAATGGGGTAGTTATCCAGTCCACTGTTACTTCCTATTTCTTCCATAAGGCTTTTGTGATTTAAGCAGTGTGGTGGACAGTAGTGTACCCCAGTTGTTGGTGCCTTTTGTGGTAACTGTCCATCTTAACCCATATGGTTTCCAACAGAAAGAGACTTTGAACACTAAATATGCTCCTAAAAAAGGCTACTCTTCGAACTCTGTGACCCTTGCTATCTGTCACCTGAACAGGTTATATCCCATTAAAGGGACACTGTCGACCCGTTTTTGCATCATATTATTTCTAGTTAAAACCCCACATTTTATGGTTGCTCACCTTCTCTGAAATTCATTAATGTTGCTGTTTGGTTTGTATGTCTCCTTGTTTAGTAGAACTGAAATGCACGGTAATGTATATATCTTACTTCGAGAGGGCTCTTGCAGCAGGTATTAACAGATAGAACTAAGCCTCGAGGCGTCAGGACCCCACGGAAATATTTCTAGCTAGCAGTCTCTGGCAGGGGACTGCCCCCACGTCAGGTGATCAACATCAGCCGATGTCAGTATAAAGGGGCGGTCCCCCACGCCCGCCTACCAGTTCTTTCCCTCCGTCGGCTTGCACAAGTACTTCGTGGAAGAACAGTGCCTTTTTGTCTCACCATTTTGGATGAGTATTACTACTATTAGACTATATATTTTTCGAATTTCTCATTAAATACAGTGCTCTTATATTTCGCTGTGTATGTCATCCCTGACGCCTTCCAAATCACATAAGAACAAGTGCGAATCATGCAGTTCCCAGCTACCTCATAAGGATGGCTGTTCCCTGTGCCTTTTTGGTCTAGCCCGGACCACCGCGAGGAGGAGTGCCGGCACTGCCGAAAATTCAGTTCAGCCACCCGTAAACAGAGGCAGCAGTCCCTGGAAGCCCATCTACTTAAAAAGAAAATTGCTTCGATGGAAAAAGAATTGAAGAAATTGAGGCAGGCGTCCACTTCCCACGAAGGCCATAAGAGGGATAAGGAGAAATGTAAGGACCGGGACTCGTTGTCCACAGCTGCTGCGACTTCGGCTGGAGTCGTGGCCCTTAAAGTATCTTCCCTTCCGGGGGACCGATCCTCGACGGCCACCTTGGTAGTTATAGCTGGTGTCAACCCCCTCGATGAAACTTACACTCGGGCCCGCTTGAAACCTCGTGTAGCCAGCCCGCGACCCCGTGCCAGGCTCTGGGACCACACCTGACGTCCAGGAGTTGGCCACAACGATTCACCACTACTTTGCCCTCTAAGGTCCCGCCGTCCCCTCAGACTCCCCTCGGGGATTGTCCTTCTTCCCCAGAGGAGGTAGAGGACTCTGGGATGCTGCCGTCAGGGGTGTGCGCCCCCCCCCCCCCCGGACGCCAGTTAACCAGCCGTTGCCCACCGGCATCCCATTGCCTGACAGACCCGCTCCATCTTCAGGATCGGCCGAGCTCCCAGACCCTCCTGTGGGTCCCCCCTACTCCGGGCCTGATGCCCTTCCGGGCCGACTCCTGAACCATCCGGTCCACCCACTAAGTCACTGCCAGGACCTTCTACTCAGTCAGAGCCCCTGGCGCTAGGATACCAGATGCCACAGTATCCGGCTCCACAGTACCCGCTGCTTCATTACCCGATGCTGGGCCTCCCGGCATCAGGCTGTGGGTACTCTTACTATGGGTTTCCCAGCTACCCGTGTCCAAGCTCCCCTTCTCCTCCTCCTCCTCCACCCCCGCAGCCGTAGGTGGACCTGAAGGAGGTCTTGGCCTCCTGATGGGCTGAGGCTAAGGCCCAACTCACTTGGGAGGTCAGTCTGCTGACACCAGATCCCTTACTTCAGAGACAGGAGACTTCCCCCAGCCCCCTACCTGACTCCAGAGAGGAGCCATCTTGATCTTGGATCAGGGAGGACATGCACCCCCGGGGTATTCCCCAGAGGGGTTGTTCCACCCCCCCCCCCCAACAGGGAGGAGTCATCTTCTTCACCATCGGAGCCATCAGATTCAGACACTGATTCTGACCACTCTGACCCCAGGGATGAGCCACACACTCCAGAAAACCCTAGGCCTAAGGACTCTCCGAAGTCCCCTCCGAAGGACCCTTTTCTGGAGCTGCTTTGAAAAATCCAGGCTACCTGTGAGAGGCAGTCAGTGGAGCCAGGTCCACAGCGCAAAAAATTTGATGCCCATCTGGATCTCCCGGAAACCGCTCCTATACTGATCTCACCCTGGATTGAGCCGCACGTGGATCTTGTTTCCACTATATGGAAGCAACCTTCCTCGCTAGCCCCTCTTCCTAGAAAGGCAGATAGGCTGTATCAGGCTCCAGAGGGTAAATACTTCCTCAGTCTTCACCCTAAGGCGGATTCGGTGGTGATTAGGGCCACTCATGACTGGTCCACCAATCCAAAGTATCTTGGCCATCCCCCCCTGACAAGGAATCTCAACTTCTGGACCAGTATGGGAAGAAGATCTACGTATCTTCGACCTTGGGTATAAGGGCCCTTTACTACATGTGCCACATGGGGGACTACCAGAAGTCCATTCTTAGTCAGGTTGAAGCCAAACTGGACTCTCTTCCTGATTCCCAAACCAAATGGAAATTGGGGGACCTGGTCCATTCTGCTCGTTCAGCCTGTAGGCACATGTTACATGCCACATACAATGCGGTGGACACGGCAGGCAGGAATTTGGCTTTCGCCATAGGCTTGCAGTGCTACGCCTGGCTCCATATGTCGGGTATGGTCCCTGAAGTGCAGACTGCTGTCCAGGATGCTCCCTTCAGGGGATCGGTGCTGTTCGGCGGTGATGTCAAGGACATCATAACCGAACTGCAGAAAAAGGGTTTGCCACTTAAGTCTGTTCAGCCTTTATACAAATCTTCCCAAGGGCAGAAACGTTCCTTTTGGTGCCAAAACCACCCTAAACAAAGACACACAGGCCAAACGTCCTAATAAGCATAGAGCCATGTCAGCAGCCAAAGCTCACCCCTGTAAGAAAGCTTCTGGAGCGCCAGCCGCTGCTCTGCCCTCTGCCTCCTGACTCCCTGCCTCTCCCTCCTCCTCTGGCTGCTTCAGGGGAACCGTTGGGGAGGGGGGGATTCTCCTCCCATCTGCCTTGGGAGAGGATAATGGCAGACGCTTGGGTGCTGCAGCTGGTCTCAGCCAAACACTCAATAGAGTTCCTCGGGGGGTGGTGGGCCTGCACACACCCTCCCCCCAGTCTTCCTACTCCTCTGCACCTTCCATTGGTACTGAAGGAGATTCATTCCCTTCTTTTGAAAGCAGCAATAGAATCTGTCCCCTCCACCCTTCAGGGGACGGGTTACCATTCCCATTTCTTCCTAGTACCAAAGACCGGAGACCTGAGACCCATCTTAGATCTCAGCTCCCTGAACCAGTATGTGGAGTACAAGCGGTTCAGAATGCTCTCTCTGGAGTCTTCTCCCCATGCTTCGGCTGGGACAGTGGCTGTGTGCTTTGGATATGCAGGATGCTTACCTCCATATCCCCATATGCCCTTCCCACTGCAAATACCTCCGTTTTTGTATTCAGGGGGCACACTCACGAGTTCAAGGCCCTCCCATTTGCCCAGTAGTTACCAAATGCCTGGTGGTGGTTGCAGCCTTCCTGCATACCCAGGGTTGTGCAGGTCTTCCCTGCCTGGACGACTGGCTTCTTGCAGCACTGTCCGGGGGAACTCTTGCACTCCCTTTCACTTAGCCTGCTGATTTTCTCCATCTTGGGTATCATGGTCAACCAGGCCAAGTCCCATCTGGTCCCTTGCCAGTGGCTGCAGTTTATAGGGGCAGTGTTGGACACAACCCTAGGCAGAGCTTTTTTGCGAACAGACAGAGCCGAGACACTTCTGACCCAGGCTCGTCTCTTGTCCGGCTTCAGACTGGTCGGAGCCAGGAAGGTCCTATGCCTTCTCTGGCTCATGGCGGCTGCCATTCAGACTGTCCATCTGGCGCGGCTCCACATAAGTCTCCCAGTGGACTCTTTGGTCTCACTAGGACCAATCTCACAACCACCTGGACCATGAGATCATAGTGTCTGACCCCATGGTCAGAGACTTGCAGTGGTTGATGGTTCAGGAGAACCTCAGCCTTGGGGTCCCGATCTGCACCAATCCTCCCACCCAGACAGTAACGACTGACGTGTCCGGTGCAGGCGTGGGTGCCCACCTAGGGTCTCGCAAGACTCGGGGCAACTGGTCTCACTTTGAGCAGAAGGTACACATCGGTGAGCTCAAGCTGAGGGCAGTTCTCTGTGCCCTACAAGCTCTCCCATTCATTCTCCCTGGTCTCCTTCTGGTTCAATCAGACATGTGCATAGTCTGGTACCTCAACAAACAGGGAGGAACTCGTTCCTATCCCCTGTGCCAGGAAGCAATGAGAGTCTGGTACTGGGCATCCCAGCACAACCTGCACCTGACAGCAGTTCACATTCCAGGAGTGGAAAATACCCTGGCCGACACACTCTCAGCCGCTCGTCGGCCAGGTCTCATGAGGGGGAACTTGATCAGAATGTCACACTCGACATCTTCCAGCAGTGGGGGACTCCTCAGGTGGACCTATTCACCTCCCCCAACGTCAGACTTCCCACATTTTGCTCGCTAGCTCCAGGGCGAGACTTTTTTGGCAGGACACGCTGTCTCTCTGTTGGAAGGGCAGATTTGTTTTCGCACACAATAGAAGGCAATGCTGTTTCCAAACAATGCCTCTCTAAGTGGCTAGCGAATTGCATCACTTTCTGTTATGACAAGTATCACAAAACCCTGAAGTATCTCAAAACCCTGCCAGGTCAGGTCAGAGGTCACTCCACTCGAGAGGTAGCTGTCTCTGCAGCTTGTTACAGGAATGTGTCAGCGGCAGAAATCTGTGCAGCTGCAACTTGGACTTCCGTCCATACCTTCACAAAACATTACAGTTTGGACATTGCCTCTTGCCGCAGAGCAGGCTTCCGGTTGGCCATTCTGCAGGAACTCCTATCTTGAGCTCTGCTCAGCCCTTTTTTCTGTCATTGTGGATGACAAATCCTCCTCCCGTATTCTGTTTGTTTCAGACTGCTTGGAACTCGGTCATATATGTGAATACCTACGGCAAGAGCTCTCTCAAAGTAAGATAGTACAGTTACGCAAGAACTTATTGTAACAGTAGATCTTACTTCGAGAGGAAGTGCTTGCAGCAGGTAACACATATTGGACTGGTGGCAGATCTCGGCAATTCTTTTCTTCAGCAGTACCGATGTGGGACTGCCACCCAACGTCAGCTCCACCCCCGACGTCGTCCAGTATAACGGCAGGAGGTGGTCCCCACGTGCTCCAGTTCTTTTCCTCCACTTTAAAACTGTTATGTCTCTGTCTCGTTTCAGCGATTCTTCGATGTATGTCCTCTCCACTGACCGGGCACCATAAGTGCTCTTGTGGCAAGCAGATCCCTTCCAAGGACAGACATTCGGCCTTCCTCTTTTAGCTGGGCCCAGACCATGACCCCAGCACCTGTACCCACTGCCAGGCCTTCAACAGCCACATCAGGATTCGGAGACAGAAGTCTCTCCAGGCTTACTTAGCCCAGCAATGTTTGGCCCAGATGTAGCAGATGTCCACTGTGAAGAAATCTCATTCCCCTCTCCACCCAAGAAACATAGAAAGGAGAAGCGCCACCACCAGGACTGGGATCGCTCGCCCTCCAGACCCAGGTCTTCCAGCTCCCAGTCCGCTGATCACTCCGACTCTTTCGGTCATGAGGCTCGGCTTACCTCCCTTGAGCCTTCTGCCTCAGCTTCTTGCGTCAAAGGGACTTTTTTTCAGCCTATCAAGATCAAGCCCCCGGACTCCAGTTCCGCAGTGGCTAAAGGACCCTTAGACATCAGTTCTGTGGTGGCAAAAAGGCCCTCTGGCTCCTCGGTGCCTAAGAGGCCCTCCGACGCCAGCTCCGCAGCGGCAAAGGGTAAGTCCTCCTCCCGATCGGCCTCGGTTGATCCCTGGGAGTCCAAGCAGACAGCGGGGCACTTTTCTTCTAGGGCTTCATCCCTGCTGTCGAAGCATAAGTCTGACAAGCGTCCGTCTGCAGATTCGACCAGTGCCCCTCGGACAAGCCCCACAAGTCTTCTGATAGGCCGGCCAAGGCCTGTTCGTGCTCTGACTATCCCCACTCTTCTCCTGTCAAGGGATGTCCGTCGGATGAGGCTTCTGGCCCGATGCCGGAGAAGCTTCCTGTTCCTCCTCAGGCGCCAGATAAGCCACCCACCATACCACTGCCATCGTCGGTCCCCCCTACATCTCTCCTCAGGACCATACTCTGGTCCACCTGACGACAGTACCACAGAGGTACCTCCGACATTGCCCATTAGACTCATGCCAGATCCAACTGACGCCGGTTCGGGAGAAGGCTAATTGACGTTGCCTCCAAAACCTGAGTCACCAAGGCTGGGCATGTCTCAGGTTAAAGAACTTTTCACCTATTGGTGGGAGACTGTTGAGCAGGATTTGGGGTCTCCTCCTGCTCCTACTCATAAGCCTCCTTCTGTCACCCCTGAGCCAAATGTTCAGGTCACCCCTGTTCCATCTGGGAATGAGGAGGATAAAACCCCCACTTACCCCAGTAAGCACAAAACTAAGCGCCGGAGGACCAGATCTCCTTCCTCCTCCCACTCTCCTTCACCTAGAAGACCCGGACGTAGAAAGAGGAGACGATGTTCCTCCTCCTCCTCCTCCTCCTCCTCCTCCTCCTCCTCCTCCTCCTTCTTCTTCTTCTTCTTCTTCAGAGGCCTATGGAGAATCAGAGCCTTCCTACTCCGATTCTGACCCTGGTTCGCTTCCTGGAGACACAGAGGAGCAGCCAAAGTCTCTGCCCGACGCCCACAGCTTTATGGAAGTCATGACACATACAGGAGAACGTGGGGTGGGATACAGAGGCCCTGGACCCCAAATGCTTGCGTCTGGTAAAGTATTTGCACCAGAAGGACCCCAAGCCGGTGGTCATACCTCCATTAGTGGATACCTTCCAAGATGTCACCCTTGCCACTGGGAAGCATCCACACACTTCCTCCGAGGTGCCCAAAAAGGCAGATTGTTTGTACCGGACCCCCAAGGACCACTCTTACTGAGCTGAACATCCCACAGCTGATTCCGTGGTTATATCGGCTGCACGTGATTGTTTAGCAGAGGCCGAAGCACCCAAGTACACAGCCAACAGACAGGGAGTCTAAGCAGCTGGATTCTTTAGGGCGTAGGGTGTGCTCGTCTGCCACCTGCAGCATATGTAGCCTCAGTTTTTGGACACACACAGTCCAGTTCCAGAATGCCCTTTGGGACCAAGGACTGGACATCCTGCAAGGTATGCCCTACTGCACTCAAAAAGACAGAGCTTGCAAAGCTTTTGCAGAGTGGCTCAGATGTGGGTACTCGCAACCTCTGAGCACTGTACGACTTTGCAGACACCTCAGTGAGGGCGGCTGCAACCGGAATTGGTCTTCGGCGCCATTCCTGGCTCCTGGTCTCAGGGTTTGACCCAGAGGTTCAAACTTCCCTTCTGGATGCCCCTTTCAGAGGCTCTGTGCTCTTCGGTGAAGACACAGAGAAGGTCATTGTTAAACTGCAGGACTCCGGAAAGGCCGTCCGTTCCGTGTAGTCTATATACCGCCCAAAATGGGAGTGTTTTCACTGGCCCCTTTTTTCGTGGCAGAGGGGGACATCAGACTCAGCAGCCCCATGTTCAGTCTCAACACAGCAGGGAGGCTTTGTTGAAAGAGGTGGGTCCAGAGGTGCTGCCTCGACCTCCTCTAGACAGGCTAGACCTTCTGCCGCCACCCTCCTCCCCTTCAACCTATCTGAGCGGCCCCCCACACCTGAGACCTGTCATCAGGAGAGCCGGTGGGAGGTAGTTTTTTCTCTTTACGCCCAGGCCTGGAGAGAAGTGACCTCTGACTAGTGGGTCCTCGACCTCGTGGAGTTTGGGCACTCCATCGAGTCTTTACCCCCATACAGACCACTGCCCCATCTCACTACCCGAAAGACCACAGGGCTCCTATCAGACAGGAGATCCAGTCTCTCCTGGCCAAGGATGCCATAGAACACGTCCCGGAGGCAGAGGTAGACTCTGGTTTTTACTCCCGTGTCTTCCTGGTTCCCAAGAAGTCAGTGGACCTAAGGCCCATCCTGGATCTCAGCGACCTCAACTGGTGGGTCTCCTGTCGGAGATTCTGCATGGTGTCGCTTCCAAATCTCCTCCCCTTCCTTGTGGTCGGGGATTGGATGGTGTCCATGGACATGCAGGATGCATATCTGCACATTCCCATCTGCCAAAATCATGGGAGATTCCTGAGATTCAGGTTCAAAGGTCAGTCCTACCAGTTCAGGGTTCTTCCTTTCAGCCTTTCCTCTGCCCCCAGGGTCTTCACAAAATGCCTTGCCGTTGTCGCAGTGACACTGCGCAGAAATGGACATTTCCTGTTCCCCTACCTAGACGATTGGCTTCTGCAGGCCTCGTCCAGGTCTTGTCTCTGAGAGACCATCCTGGATACTCTCTCTCTCCCTCTTTCGGTGCCTGGGGATCACAATGAACCCAGAAGAGTCGCAGCTCCTTTCCTCCCAGCGTCTACAATTTATAGGAGCCCTACTGGATACGTCCTTTGGGAAGGCCTTCCTACCTTCCGACAGAGCAGAGTGCTTCAGGGCACTAGCAATCCAAACTTGTTCAGCAGTCAGATCCGTCCTTTGGCTTCTGGGACACATGGCGGCCGTCATAGTCTCGGTCCTCTTCACCACGCTGCGCATGCACACCATTCAGTGGACGCTTCGCGTCCAGTGGGACCAAACAAGGGACGATTTGGATTTGCCCATCCAGATCACAGAACCAATTCTTCAGGAACTCTGCTGGTGGGGTTCCCCTCAATCTCTGCAGAGGCCTCCCTTTCCAGCCAGATACACCTACCCAGACTCTCATTACAGATGTATCTGGGACAGGTTGGGGGGGCTCATCTGGGGAGTCACAGGACTCTGACTGTGGTCCCTGCTAGAGGAGAACCTGCATATCAATGTGCTCGAGCTAAGAGCTGTCCTGTACTCTCTACAGGCACTGACTCCATTCCTACTACCCGGTCTCCTTCGAGTTCAGACGGATAATACCTCTGTGCTGTTTTACATCGACAAGCAGGGAGGCACTGGCACACACTCTTACCCCTTTTTGTCAGGAAGCCATGAGAGTGTGGGACTGGGTGATGGAGCTTCAGCTCAGTCTATCAGCGGTCCACATTTCAGGTTCTCTGAACGTGGTTTCAGACACACTCGGCTGGGCCAAACCATTAACTCATGAGTGGTCCCTGCTACAGTTGGTAGGAGACACCCTGTTCGCCAGATGGATGCCAGAGTTGGACCTTTTTGCATCTCAGTGCAACGCAGAACTACCCAATTTCTGCTCGCTCAGTCCAGAGCCTGTAGCTTTTTGGCAACACGCAGTGTCCCTATCCTGGAAAGGGAGGTTCCTTTATGCATTTCCTCCCTTCCGCCTCCTGCAGCAGGTTCTACTCAAAGTCCAATCAGAGAGGGTCGTCATGATCCTGATAGTCACTCTGTGGCCCAGACAGATTTGGTTCCCACTGCTCAGGCGTCTGACAGTGGAGCTTCCGTGGCCCCTTCCACTTTTGGGTCAGCTGCCCTCTCAGCAACAGGGAGCTTTGGTCCATCCCAGCTTATGCTCACTCCACCTGCATACTTGGCTCCTCAGGACCTAGCGAAGCTCAGATTTGGAGTATCGGATGAAGTAGCTCAAATCTTGGTTGAGGCGCGGAAGCCCACCACCAGGGCCACTTACGCCATGAAATAGAAACGCTTTTGTGTATGGGCCACAGCCAGGAGATTGGACCCTCTGGTCTGTCCGGTCAGCTCTATCTTACAATACCTGTAATCCCTTTCGGAGTCCGGTCTCAGTTACTCCTCCATAAAAGTACACCTGGCCGCTGTTTCTGCCTATTATCACTGCATCCATGACAGGACAGTGGCTCAATTGGAGGTAGTTAAAACCTTTCTTAAGGGGATCCTGCATCTCCGTCCCCCTGTTCGGGATCCTGTTCCTCCTTAGGACTTGTTTGTTCTGGAAAGGCTTCCGCTTCCCCCATTTGAAAAGGCCATGAGTTGTGAGCTTTGTTGCCTCTCCTGGAAGACGTTGCTTTTGGTAGCAGTCACCTCTGCTAGACACATTTCTGAGCTTCATGCTTTGATGTGTAGAGAACCCTATCTGATTTTTCTTAAGGATAGGGTGGATCTCCACACCAGTCCAGAATTCCTTCCTAAGGTAGTCTTGGAGCTTACTCGTAATTAGTCGGTTCAGCTTCCAGTTTATTACCCAGAACACTCCAACAGGGGTGAGGCGCTTCTGCACACCTTAGATGTGCATAGAGCTTTACGCTGTTACCTGTCCAGAACTAAGGAGGCCAGGCAATCTGATCAGCTTTTTGTGTCCTTTGCGGACAGGTCCTTGGGGCGCCCGGTACCAAACTAACGCTTTCGCGTAGGTTGGTCAACTGCAAATCCTTCTGTTACGAGAAGGGTGAGAAAACCCTTCTGGGTGCGGTCAGGGCACATTCCACCAGAGCAGTTGCTACTTCTTTTGCAGCACTCAAGAAAGTGTCGGCGGCTGACATTTATGCTGCTGCCACTTGACACTCTGTTTACATGTTCATCAGGCACTAGAGCCTGGATATAGTTTCAAGGTGTCGAGCAGGTTTTGGCCTTGCGGTTCTCCAGGGCCTTAACTCATGAGAGGTCTCTTTCCTGATATGTGACTGCCTCTGCTTCCCCCTCCCAAGGGTTGTGTTAAGCTTTATACTGCTTGGGAACGTGTCTGTATGTTTACTCCCCCTTCCCAGGGGTTGTCTTTAGTTTTCTACTGCTTGGGAATCAGTCCTATGTGTGTTACCTGCTGCAAGAGCTTCCTCTCGAAGTAAGATAGTACAGTTACGTGAGAACTTGCCATAACAGTAGACCTTCGAGAGAAACTCTTGCAACAGCTATGATTTTTCCCTCCCTCTTTCCCCCAGGAGTAAGTCTCTCTGCTCTGATCCAACGTTCTTTCAGTTGCGGGCTTTGTGTTTGCCCTTGTTTGTTCTGTGGAGTTTTTGATCCATAGCTGTTCGTTTTTGGCCTGTCATTGACGTACAAGAACTGGAGCACGTGGGGGACTGCCTCCTGCCTTTATAATGGATGACGTCGGGGCTGGCGCAGACGTCGGGTGGGCGGTCCCACATCGGTACTGCTGGAGAAAAGAATTGCCGAGATCTGCCGCCAGGTGGTGTCAGTCCAATATGTGTTACCTGCTGCAAGAGCTTCTCTCGAAGATCTACTGTTGCGGTAAGTTCTTAAGTAACTGTACCATCTTAGAGAGAGACCCTTGCAGTAGGTATTGCTTTCCCTCCCTCCATCCCCCTGAGTTTCTTCTTTTCTTCTGTGGGAGCATATCCTTTTCTCTCTTGTCATGCCTCTTCTGGCCTTTTAGGGGAAAGAACTGGAAGGTGTGCGTGGGGGACCGCCCCTTTATACTGACATCAGTTGATGTCGATCACCTAATGTGGAGGCGGTCCCCCGCCAGAGACTGCTAGCTAGAAATTTTTCCGTGGAGTCCTGACGCCTGGCAGCTTAGTCCTATATGTGAATACCTACTGCAAGAGCCTCTGTTGAAGATCTACTGTTACGGTAGGTTCTTACGTAACTGTACTTCATAAACAAATTTGTTTTGTTTCAAATCTTGAATCTCTTCTTTATAAATACTTCTTAAACATTAGAAACCACCCCAAACACTGCAGTTTCTCATGAGGCTGTAACCACCTAAACTCCCACTGCATCATGAGTGGCTAGACTGTGTTGGAGGTGTTCTCAAGTCCAGGAAAGATGCAGTGGGAGCTGATCAAGGAATGTAAACAAACCTGTTTTGGTGTGGTAACACCAGTATGGTGGGCAGTCTGTTTTTCACTTTTTGAAAGAAAAAAAGAATCCAAATCAAACTACTAGATACATCAGCAGCTTTTATAGAATGTTAGCAATCATAAAAGCGTTTTTTTTTTTTTTAAACAAGGGACATTTTGAGGCCTAAGGGGGTTGACCGTGTCCCTTTCAATGCTTTCCCTAGCTGTTACTTTCTTCCCATTAGGTTTCCATAATTCCAGATCTTACTTCGAGGGGGCTCTTGCAGCAGACGATAACCATAAGGACTGAGCCGCCAGGTGCTAGGACCACATGGAAAACTTCTAGCTAGCAGTATATAGTGGGGAACCGCCCCTGACGGCATGCCAGCGTCAGCTAATAGTATATAAGGACCGGTCCTCCAGCCCATCCCCAGTTCTTTTCCCACCGTCGACCCATGCAGTTCAGACCTCCATGGACTCCTGCTTCTAGTCGGCTGCCATTTTCATCGCATTTCAGACGCGATTTGTTTTCATAATTTACAGTTTATAATTTTCTTCATGTTCCTGTATGTATTTTCCAGTAACATCTTCTGACCAGCGAACTAAGTGTTCCTGTGGCAAGCATATCCCTGCTAAGGACGGCCACTCTGTGTGCCTGCTCTGCCTAGGCCCTAACCACTACACAGGCCTGCCAGCACTGCCAGAAGTTTAAGCAGGCCACACATAGACGCTGCTCAGACTCTTCAGGCTTTCCTTCTGCAGCAGAAGTTGGCGATGATGGAGAAGAAGCTCCAGGGCAAAAGCTTGTCTGCTCCCCGACCTCCGGGGCTTCTACTACTTCTTCTCACAGAAGTCGTCCAGCAAGAAGCACAAGCACCGGCACAAGGTTAGGGATCTGCCCCGGTCGGCTTCCCACTCCAGGACACCACACAAGTCGGTGGTCACTTCTGGATCTTCCTCCTGCAGGAGGTCGTTCTCTCCTTCACTGGCAGTCCTCACCCCTCCGGGCTGCCAATGTCTTAGCCTCCTGCTCTCATCACCATCTCGGGCGAAGGCTCTTCTGGGCTTCAGACGTTGTCCTCAGCCCCAAAGCCCCTGAAACTCTGGCTCCTTTTCCCTGCGAGTTCTCAGCCAGGTGGCTCTACCGGCTCTACGGACAGTGGGTATCTGCCCTCCATTCCTGCAGTCTTGGTGTTACCTAAGTCGGTCCCACCTTCGGGGACTGACACCTCCAAGTGACGCCTGGAGCATGCGCTTGCCTCTCCCTCCAGGGTGATGCCATTGTCTCAGATGTAGGCTTCCTCCCCTACGCAGGCTACTCCTGCGTGGGCTGTGTCGCCTGACCGGCGGCAGCCCCCTTCTCAGCTAACGCCGGCCACACTGGCAGCAAACCATGGCTATGCCTTCACCATCGTCACTTAAACCTCAGCCGGCGCCGGTCACTCCCTAGGGACAGCCACAGTCTATGTCTGCTACACCGACACCGGGTCCTTTGAGACTGCCGGCTAGCCTTTACCTCGAGAGCTGTCATCCGGTCATTTGGTTCCTCAGGGATCTACGCCGGATCCTGAGAAGCCTCAGGGACAGATGCCTACACCTTCCCACTCTGTACCACCTTGCCTCCCACCACCCTTGGACTACACTGCCCTGTTCACAACCTGGTGGGAGTTCATGCAGCGTAAGGAGCCCCAGAAAAGCCTCCTACCCTGCTTCCAGGGGAAATTGGCCCTCACTGGTTTGGGTTCTTCCATTCCACTCCACAGTCTCCCGATGACTAGAAAGACCAGCGTAAGAAGGATCACCGTCCACTGACGCCAGTCCCAGAATCTGATCCATTTGGGGGGATTCCTCCTCCTCCTCTTCTGAGGACTCTAGATTACCCTTGGAGCTGGAGGAGCCTAATGATACCCCCCCCCCCCACCGATACCCTCCTGACAGTCCAGTTATTCTGGATGTCATGAGGCACATTCAGTCCTTCATGGGCTAGGACTCAGAGGGACTAGACCCCGAACACTGGCAACCTTCCTCCGCAAGGATACTACTCTCTACGGTCATACCTCCCCTTATTGACTCCTTTGAGCATGTCAGCAAGGCCGTCTGGAACCACCCGTCTTCCACCCTGGCCCTGCCCAAGAAAGTGGACAGGCTTTACCATGCCCCTAGTGACTAGCTTTTTTTATGGGGAGCACCCCATGGCCGACTCAGTGGTCATGAATGCTGCTCATGACTGTACTAAGAGACCCAGACACTTTAGCACACACCCTCCAGACAAGTCTCATTGGGTGGATTTCTGGGGCAAGAAGGTCTACGCCTCAGCCACTTTAGCTGTTCTGTCCTTGAACTTCCTAGCCCACATGGTACAGTACCAGAATGCCCTGTGGGACAAGGCTCTGGAATTGGTGCAAACTCTGCCAGATGATGCTACTAAGGCTCAGTTGACCCAACTTCTGGAGTCTGGGTCCGAAACTGGGAATCCTGTACTAAGGGTGTGCTATGATACAGCCGACATAGCCGAACGGGCGGCAGCCACAGGCATTTGTATCTGCCGCCATTCCTGCCCTAGGGTTTCCGGCTTTGCCCTGGATGTGTAGACCAAAATTCTTTGACGCTTCTTTCAGGGGGTCGGTACTCTTTGGTGAGGATGTCCAGAGCATTATCTCCCACCTGCAGGAATCTGGCCAGGCCCTGAAGACTGTACATTCATTATACCAGTCTCAGTCTAAACCTCAACAGCGTCTGCCCGTTCGGAGGAACCAACGTCAGCAGCCCAGAGGAGCCTTCAGATGTAAGGTCCCCTCCCAGGTGACAGGAGCCTAAACCCCTAGAGACCCTAGGACCTCCCCTGCCACCCTGCTCATCCCAGATTCTTCCACATGACTCTTTGCCCGACTGCCCCCCGGCAGAGTTTTTGGGGGAGGTGGTAGGTCTCTTCTCCGTTTACCTGGATGGTTGATGCAGAATCCCCTCTCACCAGTGGGTGCTTCAGCTGATAGAAAGGGGGGGCATACCCTCGAGGTCCAAGAGATACCCCTGGACCACCCTCCATTGCACTCCCACTATCCTCCAGATCACATTGCCCTTATCCAGGAGGAGATCCAGGCACTGCTGTGCAAAAAAGTCATAAAATCTGTTCCCACAAAACAAAGGGGAAAGGATTTCTATTCTCATTTCTGTCTGGTCCCAAAGAAGACCAGCGATCTTCTTGGATCTCAGCCACCTAATTCTATGTATAGAATACAAACTCTTCAGGATGGTTACCTTTCAGGGTCTTCTACCCCTCCTTCATCAAGGAGATTAGCTCTGCGCACTGGATATGCAGGATGCAGGATGCTTACCTCCACATCCAGTTGTTCCGGCCTCACAGAAGGTTCCTACGCTTCCGCTTCCAGGGGAACCATTGCCAGTTCAGGGCCCATCCCTGCAGCCTCTCCTTGGCTCCTTGGATCTTCACCAAGTGCTTGGCCGTAGTGGCTGCGGCTCTCCAGAGGCAGGGTCTTTACGTCTTTCCCTACCTCAACGATTGGCTTCTCACAGCCCCCTCCAGAGGCTAGCTGCCCCGGACAATGGAGATCACCTTCAGTTTGTTTTGGATGCTGGGAATCGCCCTGAACCTTTCCAAGTCCTCCCTCTTGCCAAGTCAAAGACTGCAGTTCATCGGTGCAATCTTAGACTCCGCTAAGACAAGGCCTTCCTGCCTCCAGGCAGAGCAGAACACCTAAGAGCACAGGCCCACTTGGTGTCCTCATCATGACAAGTCCTGGCCAGATGGTTCCTCAGGCTCTTGGGACACGGCCATTGTCACTGTTCGGTTTACTCACCTGTACATGAGGGTGCCTTAGTGGACCCTACGGGTTCAGTGGGACCAACGCATGGACGATTTGGAACAGAGTCCTAGTTTCCAGCCGTATGCGGCAAATGCTGTATTGGTGGATGAACCTCTCCATCCTCCTCTGAAGGGTCCCCTTCTGGGCAGAATCTTCTACTCCGATTCTCACAACAGATGCATCCTGTTTGGGCTGGGGTGCTCACTTAGCAGACCGTCAGACCCAGGGGCCCTGGTCTCAGCAGGAGCAGCATCTCCACATCAGTGTGCTCGAGATGCGGGCAATCCTCCTTGCCTTTCAGGCATTTCAGACTCTTCTCCTTCAGGGTCCTCTCTTGATTTAGACGAACAACATGTCGGTAGTCTATTATATTGACAAGCAGGAGGGACTCATTCATACCTCCTATGCAGGGACACCATGAGAGTCTGGCATTGGGCTGTAGAAGATGACCTAGTTCTAATGGCAGTTCATGTTCCAGGCATCCAAAACATCCTAGCCGACAGCCTAAGTTGGTCCAGGTCGAAAGCACAAGCATGGGAACTCGTATCCTCCATAGTCGAGGATCTCTTTGACAGGTGAGGTTGTCCTGAGTTAGACCTCTTTGTGTCCCCACTCAAAACTGTCCAATTTCTGCTCACTAGATCCAGGGCCTGGTGTTTTCTGAAGAGACACGTTGTCCCTCTCTTGGACAGGGAGGTTTCTGTATGGCTTTCCTCCCTTCCTGCTTCTGCAGAGAGTTCTCAAGCTGCAATCAGAGGGGGCAGACATGATTCTGATAGCTCCTTACTGGCCGCGACAGATATGGTTCCCATTGTTGCAACAGTTAGCAGCGGAACCTCCTCTTCCTCTTTGCTCTATCATGCTGGACCAGGGTGCTCTGATTCACCAGGACCTCAAGTCTCTTCATCTACAGACTTGGCCATCGCACAATTTGGGTTTCCTCTAGGGTGGTGGATTTTTGGGTGGCCACGAGGAAGCCCTCCACCAGGGCCACTTACACCATGAAGTGGATGTGTTTTTTCATTTGGGCTACAGCCTGGCATTTGGATCCCTTCACCTGCCCAGTAAGTCTCATCCTGGAGTACCTCATTGCTCTTTCTGACTCCAGTCTGGGATACTCCTATCAAGGTGCACCTTTCTGCCATCTCTGCATACCATGCACCCATTGACAGCAAAAATATTGCCCAACTGGATCTGTCCTGCACCTTCCTCCAGGGCATCCTTCATTTGAAACCTCCCATTAGGGACCTAGTCCCGCCATGGGATTTGTTTAATTTAGAGAAGCTCACGCTTCCTCCCTTTGAACCTGCCACAAGCTGTTCTTTCTTTCATGGAAAGCATTGTTTTTAGTTGCCATTACTTCAGCTCTGAGGATTTCTGAGCCTTAGGCTCTGATGCGTAAAGAGCCTTACTTGGTTTTCCACAGAGACTGAGTGTCTCTGCGAACCAGTCCGAAGCTTTTGCCTAAGGTGGTGTCTGAGTTTACTTTGAATCAGTCCATCCATCTACCTGTTTATTTTCCTGAGTATTCGAATCGTCGGGAGGCTTTACTTCATACTCTAGATGTTCATCGGGTGCTTCTTTTTTATCTGGACTGCACACACACATTCAGAAAATCTGACCAGTTGTTTGTTTTGTTTGCCCCCAGGAAAGAAGGGGTTTCTGTTTCCAAACAGTGTTTATCTAAGTGGTTAGCTAATTGCATTGTTGATTCTACCACAAGTATGACAAGCCTTTGCCAGGCCAGGTCAAAGGCCATTCTACTGGAGGCTTGGCTGCCTCCACTGGCTCCTTTAGGAATGTCTGCTGCAGACATTTGCACAGCTACCTCTTGGAGTTCTGTCCAAACTTTTGTCATGCATTACAGTTTAGACATTGTCTCTAGGCGTAGTGCCGGTTTTGGCCTTGCAGTCCTCCAGGGTCTCCTGTCCTAATATTCTTGAGTGCTGCGGTCTTCCTCCCAACTGACTGAGTCTGTTCCTCTACACTTGGGATTCAGTCCTTATGGTTCTAGGAGCATGGATTTGTTGTTCATCCACACTTCTTGGCATGTCCCGTTCCACTTTAAATCTTGCCGGAAGTCTTTAAGCTGGCTCCTCCCACCCTCTCGGGTGGTATATACTTCTGCTCCGCCCCATGAGGCCAGATCTTCCTTTCCACTGGAAGATGCAGGTTCCCTTGTGCTCTCAGCATATCATAGGCCCTGGATTCTAACCATCAGTTTTTACTGAAAATTAAACTCATTAGAGTTTGCGATCGCGCTTTCGTCTCATCTACCATGGAGGAAAAATCTTCCCCTAGATTTCGCCAGTGCCCCTGTGGCCAGAAGATGTCACGCACCGATCCTCCCCTCACGTGCTTCTACTGCCTAGGTGTTGGCCATGACACTTCGTCTTGCAGTTATTGCCTGGCTTTCCATCCCTACGTCCTGGACGACCACAAGGCACACTTGAAGCTGGGGAGACTGGAGAAAAGGAAACCACCGGTGAAATCGAAGGAGGCAAGGTGGGCGGTTTCCGCATCTGTGGGATCCGCCAAACAGCTGCAGAAGCGGATGAAGAGAAGCGTTCGAGGAGGAAGCAGCTCGGCGCTTGACCCGGTCGAAGCTTTTTTGTTCCTCTGAACCTTGGCTCTACCTTTATGGGCTCCTTCAACGAGTTGTGCCAGTCTCTCCCCACTCGGGGTGAGGTGCCCTCAAGCTCGCATTCTTCCCGCTCTGGGAAGAGAGATAAGGACCCCGCGTCTTCGTCTCTGCGAAGACGTTCTTGGGACAGAGAGAGGTCAGAGTCCCAGGAACACGCGGTCTTGACTTCGGTCGAGATTGCATCCTTGGCCGCTGGCTTCATGGATCATCTGTCTGGCCAGGGAACCGAGGAAGTGGCTGATGAGGTCAAAATTATCCTCGACCCGATGGACCCTTTGTCACTGGCTAACCCTGACAACTCCTTGGAAAGGACTCCGGTCCTTGATTCCCTGATGAGGAGACCCAGCCTGCTGGTGTCCTCACAGTCTCTGAATCCGGCCACTCTGACCCCGAAGACGAGCCCCACACTCCGGAACACCCTAGGCCGAGGGATCCTCCGAAGTCTCCAGAGGACCCTTCCTTTCTGGAGTTGAGGAAAATCCAGGAAGTTCATCAGTGGAGCCAGACCCTCAGCGTAAAAAACTCGCAGCTTGTTCGGATCTGCCCGAGACCGCTCCTACACTGATCCCACCCTGGATAGAGCCTCACGCAGATCTTGTCTCCACCATTTGGAAACAACCACCTGCGTTAACCCCCCCCCTTCTCAGGAAGGCGGACCGGCTATACCAGGCTGCGGATGGTGTAGACTTTCTTAGCCTTAACCCCAAGGTGGATTTGGTCGTTATCAGCGCCGCTGCACCAATCCCAAACATCTCCACCTGATAAGGAATTCCGGCTTCTGGACCAGTACAGGGAGATGATCTATTCCTCTTCTACCCTAGGCATCAGGGCCCTTAACTATGTGGCTCATATGGGGGATTTCCAGAAGACCATCCTTAGCCAGGTGGAAGCTAAATTGGACTCCCTTCCTGAGTCAGACTAAGCAGGAAGTGGGGGACCTCGTCCGTTCCGCTCGTTCAGCCTCTCTGCACATGCTACGTGCCACTTAGGATGCAGTGGACACAGCTGGAAGGAGATCTGCCTTTGCCTTACGCCAATGGCGTCATGCCTGGCGCCGTGTGTCAGGTTTGGTCCCTGAAGTACAATCCACTATACAGGATATTCCCTTCAGGGGTTCAGTGCTGTTCGGGGGTGATGTCAAGGACATCATTACCGAACTGCAGGAGAAGGGTACTGCACTTAAGTCTATACAGACTGTGTACAGGCCCCCTCAAGGGCAGTGGCATCCTTTTTCATCACCAAAAGCCACAGGGTAAACATGCCAACAAACGTCAGGCCCCTCCAGCAACCAAGACTCCCCCCAGCAAAAAAAACGCGGGAGCCTCAGCTGCTGCGCTGCCCCACACCTTCTGACTCCCTGCCTCTCCTACTGCCTCTGGAGGTTCCAGAGGAACTGGTAGGCGTACATTTTCCTCCCATCTGCCGGGCTGGGCAAGGATAACATCAGACGCTTGGGTGCTCCAGTTGATATCGGCAGGGCACTCAATAGAGTTTTTGCAGAAACTGCCCGCAAGACCCCCCAAAGTCATGTTACTCCTGCAACATCTTCCTCTGGTCCTAGAGGAAATCTCCCTTCTCTCGGTGGCAGTAGAGCCAGTTCCCACCCATCTTTGGGGAACAGGTTACTATTCCCATTTCTTCCTAGTTCCAAAGAAGATGGGAGATCTGAGGCCCATCCTAGACTTCAGTTCCCTGAACATGTTCATGGAGTACAAATGCTTCAGAATGCTCCCTTTGCAGAGCCTTCTGCCACTACTTCGGCTGGGGTAGTGGCTATGCGGTTTGTACATGCAGGATGCTTACCTGCATATGCCCTTCCCACCACAAATTCCTTCGGTTTTGTTTCCAGGGGAAACACTACCAATTCAGGGCCCTCCCATTTGGTCTTTGCTCGGCCCTCCCCGAATGTTTATCAAATGCCTGTCTGTGGTAGCAGCCCACCTGCATACCCAGAGAGTTGAGGTATTCCCGTACCTGGACGAGTGGCTCCTGGCGGCCCCGCCCAGGGAGGAACTCCTGCACTCCCTTTCCCTTACCCTGCAGGTTTTTACCAGCCTGGGTATCACCATCAACCAGGCCAAGTCCCACTTGGTCCCATGCCAATGCCTCCAATTTATAGGGGAGATTCTGGAGACGACCACCGGCAAAGCCTTTTTGACTCCTAACAGGGTAGACACCCTTCAGAATCAGGCTTGTCTTCTGTCCAGTCACAGGAGGGTCGGAGCCAGGTCAGTTCTTCGCCTCCTCGGGCTATTGGTGACTGCCATTCCGATGGTCCCATTCGCTCGGCTCCATGTGAGGATCTCTCGGTGAATGCTTTGGTCTCAGTGGGACCAAACCAGGGACGATCTAGACCAAGAGGTACTAGTATCAGATCCCATGATCAGGGACTTGCAATGGTGGAGATTCAAGAGAACCTGTGCCTGGGAGTTCATTTCTGCATCGATCCGCCCTCCCAGATGTTGATGACTGGTGCGTCAGGAGAAGGCTGGGGTGCCCATCTGGGGTCTCGCAGGACTCTGGGCAGCTGGTCCAAATTTGATCAAAACCTGCACATAAATGTGCTTGAACTGAGAGTAGTTCTTTATGCCCTTCAGGCTGTACTCGTCTTCATCCTCCCCGGTCATCTCCTCATACAATCAGGCAAACATGTGCATAGACTGGTACCTCAACAAGCGGGTTGGAACACGTTCCTACCCTCTGAGAGTCTGGCATTGGGCAGCCCAGCACCACCTTCACTTGACCGTGGTTCACTTTCCGGGAGTGGAAAACACACTGGCAGACCAACTTGGTCGGTCTTCAGCCAGGTCCCACCAATGGAAGCTGGATCAAGAAGTCATAAACGACATCTTTCAGCGATGGGGAACACCTCAGATTGACCACTTCGCCTCTCCCCAAAACGCAGAACTTCCCACCTTCTGCTCGCTCACTCCAGGGTGAGACATTTTTTTGCGGGACGCTCTGTCTGTCGGTTGGAGGGACAGATTCATTTATGCCTTCCCTCCCATTTCTTTAATCCTGAGGGTCCTGAACAAACTCCGATTGGAGGGCACGCAAATGATTCTCATTGCTCCCTTCTGGCCCAGGCAAGTTTGGTTCTCTCTTCTGCAACAGTTTTCGAGGAACCTCCACTTCCTCTTCCTCTGTTGCAGCAATTGTTGACCTATGATTAGGAAACCTTGTTCATCCAAGTCTCAAATCCCTTCATCTCCATGCGTAGCTCCTGCAGACATAGCTAAAGCCCGCTTTGGAATCTCTCCTCTAGTCGCGGACATTTTGGTGGAGGCCAGGAAGCCGTCCACCTATGCCATGAAGTGGAAATGATTTTCTATTTGGGCAAACTCGAAAGAATTTGAGCCTTTTTCATGCCCAGTCAGTAAAGTCCTGGACTACATGCGTCACCTCTTTGATCTGGGTCTCAGCCATTCCTTGTTGAAAGTCCACATGGCAGCTATCTCAGCCTACCATATTCCCTTTGAGGACAGGACTTTTGCTCAGTTGGAAGTCTTTAAGACTTTCCACAGAGGGGTTCTCCATTTGAGACCCCCCCCCCCATCCGCATTCCTGCCCCTCCTTGGGACTTGAATTTTATCTTGGAGAAGCTTACTCTGCCTCCATTCAAGCCAGCAGCTGCAGCTGATTTGAAGTACCTTTCTTGGAAGACACTCTTCTTAGTGGTCATTACTTCTGCTCGGCACATTTCTGAGCTTCAGGCCTTGATGTGTAAAATCTCGTACTTGATTTTCCACAAGGAACATTTTGCTCTATGCACCAACCCTAAGTTTCTCCCTAAGGTGGTGGCTAAATCTACGCTTAATCAATCCATGGAGCTACCTGCTTTCTTTACCCTACATTCCAATCAAGGGGAGTATCTCTTGCATACTTTGGATGTTCACAGAATCCTGAGATACTACACCACTCTGACTAAGGATCTCAGGAACACTGATCAGCTTTTTGTCTCTCTTGCTCACAAAAGAGAAGGCAATGCTGTTTCTAAGCAATGCCTATCAAAATGGTTGGCACATTGTATCACTTTCTGCTACAAGTACAACAAGACCCTTCTGGGTCAAGTCAGAGGTCACTCCACCAGAGGAGTAGCTGCCTCTGTGGCTTGTTTCAAAAATGTGTCGGCGGCAGACATCTGTGCAGCCGCAACATGGTGTTCTATCCATACCTTCACGAAACACTACAGTTTGGACATCGCCTCTCGCCATAGAGCAGGCTTCGGGTTGGCTGTCCTACAAGGTCTCCTTTCGTGAGACCCGTTCAGCCCTGAGGTTCCATGCTATGGGTAACAGTCCTCCTCCCAAGTGCTTTTCCTTGTTCCAGACTGCTTGGGACTAGGTCCTATATGTGAATACCTACTGCAAGTGCCCTCTCGAGGTAAGATAGTACAGTTACATAAGAACTTACCGTAACAGTAGATCTTCGAGAGAGGCTCTTGCAGTAGGTATTGCCTTCCTGCCCTCAATCCCCCTAAGTTTTCTTTGCTTCATTTCCATGGGGGAACTATCCTCTTCTCTCTCGTCTTGCCTCTTTTGGCCTTTGGCAGGAAAGAACTGGAAGGTGGGCGTGAGGGACCGCCCCTTTATACCGACGTCATATGACGCCGGTCACCTGACGTGGGGGCAGTCCTCTGCCAGAGACTGCTAGCTAGAAATATTTCCGTGGAGTCCTGATGCCTGGCAGCTTAGTCCTATATGAGAATACCTACTGCAAGAGCCTCTCTCGAAGATCTACTGTTACGGTAACTTCTTGTGTAACTTTACTTTGCCACTCTTCCGACCATTTTGCCAGTTTATCCAGATCTCTTCTCATTCTGCCCACCCCATCTGGATCATCTACTCAGTTGCAGATCTTGGTGTCATCTGCAAACAGATAAATCTTACCCTCCAGTCCATCTGCAATGTCACTGATGAAGGTATTGAAGAGAACCGGTCCCAGGACTGATCCCTGAGCTACCCCACTTGTGACTTGCATCGCTGATGACTGTATACCATTTACCACCACTCTCTGTTTTCTGCCTGTCAACCAGTTTGCCACCCAGTTGACCAACTTCTGACCCACCCCGAGCCTACCCATCTTATTAATCAGTCTTCTATGTGGAACAGTATCGAAAGCTTTGCTGAAGTCAAGGTAAGCAACATCAACTGCTTCCCCTCGGCCCACCACTCTGGTTACCCAGTCAAAGAAATCTGAGATTAGTTTGACAGGACCTCCCTGTTGTAAACCCATGCTGTCTTCGATCCTGTGCTCCTATGGATTCCAGGTGTTGCACTATCCTTTCCTTAAGGAGTGCCTCCATAATCTTGCCCACTACTGAGGTAAGACTGACTGGTCTGTAGTTCCATGCCTCCTCCCTGCTACCACTCATGTGAAGCAGGATCACATGAGCCCTTCTCCAGACTTCTGGGACCTTTCCTGTGCTCAGAGACTCACTAAAGAGTTCTGATGATGGCTCTGCTAGTTCCACCCTTGGTTCCCTTAGTACCCTGGGATGTATGTCATCAGGTCCCATTGCCTTGTCCACCCTGAGGTTATCGAGCTCTTGTAAGACCTCTTCTTTTGTGAAGGGACTAGTGCACACCTCCCTCCCCCTGTGTCCATGGTGCTGAGCTGTGGGCTCTGCCCTACCTTCTCTTCAGTAAATACTGAGCAAAAGTATCTATTTAGGATAGATGCTTTTACATGGTCCTCCTCACATGCCCCCCTTATCCTCTTTGATCTTAGCAATACCCTCTCTGGACTTTCTGCTTTCACTAGTGTATCTATAGAAAGTCTTGTCACTTTCTTTTGCTGTTTGTGCTAGTGTTTCCTCTGTCTGGGTCTTTGCCTGCCTTACTGCTGTCATGCTGCCCTTAGGGAAGTTTGGTATGCCTCCCTATCTTCATCCCGCTGCATTCCTTTATATTTCCTGAAGGCCAGCCTTTTGGCTCTGACCTTTTCTGCTACTGTTTTTGAGAACCAAAGTGGTTTCCGTCGTCTTTTGCACTTCTTTTCTGTCTAACATAATGGGACGTTGCTTCAGGTATTGCATCCTTAATGTTTGCCCACTTTGCCTGTACCCCCTCACCTGTATTTCTTTTTGCCAGGGCTAGCTTAACTCTGTTGGCCATCTCATCAGCGTCAGCTCCTCTGAAGACCCATATTTTTGCCTTGGAATGGGATGATTTAGTTGTAGTGGCCAAACTGAACCATACCATGTAATGGTCACTGGCCCCCAGGTGACCACCTACCTGGACATCTGTGATCCTTTCCCTGTTAGTTAGTACTAGATCTAGGATAGCCCTGTCTCTTGTGGGTTGTTGTACTAGTTGTTTGAGGCCCTCCCCCTGCAGGGAATCCACTGTCTCGTTCTGGCGGATATTTCTGCTGGTATTGACCAATCTGTATCTGGCATGCTGAAGTCTCCCATTATCAGAACCTCCCCTTTATCTGTCATATTTTGTATATCTTCTAACACTAATGTGTCTGTGTCCTCCTCCTGGTCTGGAGTCCTGTAGACAACCCCAGTCCGTATGGCTGTTTCATTTCCTGTTTCCTGGGTGACGCACAGTTCTTCTGGCTCCTTATGTGTATTCTGAATTTCTGTAGCTTTGACATAAAGGGCCACTCCACCCCACCTTTTTGTACCTCAGTCTTTTCTGAACAGTACATAGCCAGGTACTGAAGTCTCTCAAGTGTGGTTACTGGTAAACCATGTCTCGCTAATGGCTACTATGTCCAGTTTGGCCTCTGTCCTTATTACCTGCAGGTCTGGGATCTTGTTTCCCAGACTGCAAGCATTAGTGTACATGATTTTTCATTGGCCAGATTTTGGTGTGTTAGTTGTTAGGCGAGGTCTGGCATTTCCTCTGTGCATCGTATGGGGAGCAGGACCTTTTTCCTTACCTGAAGATGCAAATGAACTACAAACATGATGAACTCCTGTTTGACCACTAGCTGAGGGGGGAGGGGTGTTCTTCACATTCGACGTATCTGGTGCTGCACCCCTCTCCCCATCTGCTAGTTTAAACATTCTGCAAAGACGTCAAACTTCTGCCCCAATGCACGGACTCCCTCCTTAGTCAGATGCAGTCCATCAAATTTAAAAAACTTTTGCTCCCAAAACTATTGCCAGTTCCCTACAAATTTGCGTCCTTTTTCCTGGTACCAGCCCTTGAGCCACATGTTTAGCTCCCCTATCTCCCCTTCTCTGACCTCCCGTCCATCTGCCCCCCTCTCCCAGACTGGCAGGATCTCAGAGAAGGAGATGCCGGATGAAATGGGTGATAGTTTGTCACCCAGCCTGGTCAGGTGTTCCTTGGTCTCCACAACTGACTGTCTGGCGAGATCGTTGGTCCCTATGTGTACCAGGACTTCAGTGTTTTCTCCTGCTTCCTGTACAGTTTTAGCAATGCTGTCGGTGTCTCTCCACTCTGATGTACCTGGGAGACATCTGACCATTACCCCTATCTGGAGATGGGTATCAACTCCCCGAATCATGGAGTCTCCTATGATCAGGAGTTTTTTGGATTTCCTTTTTGCTTTTTTTGTTTTGGTTCCTGTTTTGGGCGAGTTTTGTTGTGCTAGCTCCTCTGCTGTAGTGTCTTGCTCTGCAGTGTCCTCTGCCCCTTTGTTTGATTTCAGAGATGGAGGCAGATACCAGTTTGTAGTTTTTATATGGTTTGTGGAGGTGATATGTTGGAGAGTACCGAGTGATAGGGCACCCGATTTGCTCCTCCTAACCACCTGCCAACCTCCTGGACCAACTATCCTCTGCGGTCGAGGTGCTTCTCTTGAATGTTGGGGAAATGGCGGGCGGTTCTTATAATATATTTCCTCCTGAATATGCAATTTGAGGCGCGCAATCTCTGCCCATGCTGCCTGAAGCTGAGCTCTTGGATCTCCAATAGCCCAGAATGTAGGACAGTGTCCTAAATCCTGTAAAACTGCCCGTCTAAAAAGTGTCCCGCAGTACCTGAAGTTAATAATATCCATTCCTGATAAGTTGCTGGGTTTATAACCTGTCCAGAGTAATTAGAAGGCAGAAAATGAAAGCAAAAGTTTGATTTTGTGTTTTTGTTTGTTTTTGTATAACTTGTTATAACAAGTTAAATTACTTGTGCCCCTGTAAATGAGGTCAATGTGTGGATACCCCTCTGATTCGCCCCTTCCTGCTTTGCTACAGGAAATGTCACGACTGTGCTACCCTATAAAAGGAGTGTAGTTTGGGGATGGGGGTGGGTGGCTGGACCTTCCCCCTGCTGAAAAAGAACCATGGATGAAAGAAACAGAGGTAAGAGCAGAAATTATTAGCCAGCAGCAAATGCAGTAGCCCTGAAAGCTTATCCTAATGATAAAACTGCAAAACCTGTAAAGCACCACCTGTAATAATTACACAGAAGATGTACCCTGTAAGAAACACTTTGCTACAAAGAAAAATAAAGCAGTAACAGAAGACACCTTGCAAAAGACAATTTGAATCAGAAGATTACAGCAGTAATCTGTAAGCACACACCTGTAGGCACACCCTGTAAATAATGCAACAGAAGGTATACCCAGCAACAACAATTTGAATCCGAGAAAAATAAAGCAATAAAATGTTAGCAACAAACAGTAACGATCCCTGTGAGTACAAAAGAAAATAACACACAGTAAATCTGTCTAGCCAAAAGAAGCCTTACTCATTTTCCTTGCTCTGGTAAGGTTCTTTGCTCTGTCCTTTCAAGCAACCTAGAAGGAAAGAGCTCAGGTGAAGCTAGGTGCCTTTGCCAGCAAACTTAGTCTTCCACTAACATCAGAAAACATATGAGGACAGATTAATGGACCTGTTTCCTTCTCCAGGTCACAGAGCACCCAACCTAGGAGGGTGGCGAGTAGGGTCTTCGCCCTGGCCTCGGAGGGAACTCTCTGGGATTCTCACTAGGGTGCACTGTGGTGTCCTCCTTTTGGCTTTAATGTTCCACTTGTTTTTTCCTCCTCCTTGCAGTGGGGACTGCGTCAGTGTGAATTTCATGGGAGAGCCCGTTGGGATTTTCCTCCCTCCTTTCTCTTTTCTCGCTCCTGGCATGGATGTCCCATGATTCTCCTCTTCTGAAGTGGGGACTGCATCAGTACTTTTTGTGGGAGAACCTGTGGGGTTTTTCCTCCCTCTTTTCTCCCCTTTGACTCCTCTCTGCTTTAAAGGTCATTCTAGTCCGAGTCCTCTCCTGTTTAAGAGGTGTTTCCCCTCGACTAGCCTCCAGGGGATAAACTGTAGAGGGCTATGCTCCAGGACTTTCATTCTGTATGGGGATTTGGGGTGGGAAGAGAGGGCTGTCTTCCCCATGGTTTATATTTTCCGAGACCATTTCAAATTCTCTTGTTCTGGGCCATCGTCCAGTAGTCCCTGAAGCTGGCGGGATCCTTGCTCCTTTGTCTTCATACCTTCAGGATTTTGAGACTTTTTAAGCCAGTGGTCTTCCAGTTAACATGGTGGAGAGCCCTTCTTCCCTTACATATATTGTATCTTTCTCTCTTCTTCTCCCTCGCCCCCTCTCTCTCTCTCTTCTTTCCTGTGCAACCACCCAAGGATTGGTGCCCTATGGCCACTTAGGATAAGAAGTCCAGTCCCTCTGTCCTCTGGTCGGCTTATTCCTTTTTCAGTTTATATCCTTTCCCAATCCCTCTGCTCTCTTGCCTCACTTTAGTTATCTCTGTCACCCTTTGTTTCATCCTCTCCGTAAAACAGAACTGGGGTGGAGGAAGAGGAGTCTGCAACATAACAGCCAACCCCTGCATTTGCACGCGATTACATTGGCCTAAATGGGCGTACCGGTCAGTGCCTACTCCTCCTTCAAAAAAACCCCCCAAAAAACTCCCGTACAGATGCACACCTCCGGCTGCTTACACATCAGTAATGAATGGTGAAGGTACAAGAGAAGATCATGAATTACAGTAGGTACGTAATTTTCATTTCTGCTGTGTTTGCCGGTATCATTTATGAAGGAGATCTTTTTCTTGGCTAGTAGACTGAAGATATTATGGGTTGTTATACCTTGGATTTCTGTTAATGGGGATGAATGTCTGCCCTCCTTCCCCTTTTTTGTGCCTTACAAGAGACCATTCACTGTCATCCTCTTCTACATATTCCTCCCTTACTCTCTTCCTTATTGCCTAATTAATTTTTTTCTCCTCTCTGTGGGCTACACTGCAGATCTAGCCCACTAACAGTACCACTTCTTTTTTTTTTTTTTGATCCCTAAGATCTTTTTCTGTGTCCTGTATTTTAATATAATTTTTCCTTCTGGCTCCACATTGTCAGTTGGGAAGGTATTTAATACTTATGGGTAATGTGCTCCTTCACTGGGGTGTAGTGATACAGCTCCAAAGCTGTGACCTCAGCACAGACCCCAGCAACATGGTACATTTCAGCTGCGTTATGGTGGGTGGACATCTCGTGTGGGAGTCCTGTTCTGCAGATACATGGGCCTACATTTTCCAGTCATCTGTGGTTTTCTTTTTCTGGTATATGTTGATGTGGGTCTATGGTCTTAATAGTAGTTAATAGTCTGTAATTTGTGAACTGTGAGATATGCACTGAGGTGGAATGCAGCTGGAATGCTCTGTGTCCCTGGGCGTCTGTGCTGAGATCACAGCTTTGGAGTTGTACCAGTACCTCAGAGGGGGAGCACATTATTATCCATGCGTTTTTAAATACCTTCTTCATTTACAATGTGGGAACTAACAGAAAAGTAAATTACAGTAAGTATGATGGAATTTCTCCTGTGCACTCAAACATACAGTATCTATGGAGAGTAGGCTGAAGTGCAGAAAGCAATTTACTGCTGTAGTCACGACAGCATACAGAATACTGAGGCGCATCAGGAGACATAGAGTAGGCCATGGGAGGTGATTTTCCCACAGTACACGATCACAGCTGGAATACTGCATACAGTTCTGGTCAACACAGTACAGGATGGACCTTGAGGAGGTCAAGAGGGTGGAACACGGGGCCACCAAGCTGATTAGTGGTGAGGCGTTGCGAGAGCTATGAGGAAAGATTTGATGTACTGAAACAAGTTAACCTAGAGAACAGAATATTGAATGGTGTGATATGAATATGGTGTTTAAATATGAAGGGGACTGACAGTGTGAAACGTGCAGAGTCATTTGATTTGGTGAATTCAGGTAGAACAGGAAGGTGTGTACTCAAGGGGGGATGGTGCAGAATAAGGAGAAACACCAGTGGGCATTACTTCACTCAAATGGTGGTTAACTTGTGGGGTAGCCCGCCTGATGAGCTGTTGGAAGCTTGCAGTGTTCAGACATTCAAAGCTGATTTTGACAAATTACTAATAGAGAATGAACGCTCCTGTAGCAGGGTAACAGTAACAAGTCTGAATAGAAGTTGAACTCGCATCAGTACTGCACAAACCAGAAAGTGACAGTATTGGATATAGCCACTGGGCATGTGGCAGGAAAGGCAGAAAGACAGACTTAAAGTTTCTCCCATCTCTACCATCTTCTTTTTTTTTTATATGTTGATCTCTCGTGTGCAGTCTGCCAGCTTTGCTGAATTGTGTGCAGTCTGCCAGCTTTGCTGAATTGTGTGCAGTCTGCCAGCTTTGCTGAATTGTGTGCAGTCTGCCAGCTTTGCTGAATTGTGTGCAGTCTGCCAGCTTTGCTGAATTGTGTGCAGTCTGCCAGCTTTGCTGAATTGTGCATTTGATGGTTATTTACTTTAAAGCCTCTTCACGTGCACATATACACACACACACACACCCTGCTTCATTCTAAATGAGACCAGAATAAGCATAACATTTCTCACCTCTTTGCAGAGAGCTGGCTCGTGAGAAGGTAATGCGGGAGGTAAAAGCATTGGCTAAGCTGGAGCACCATGGAATAGTTCGGTATTTCAATGCCTGGCTTGAAGCTCCACCTGAAGGGTGGCAGGAGAGGATGGATAAACAGTGGCTGAAGGATGAAAGGTAAACAGTGGTCCTGTGATTTGAAGTAACATTAACCAGTGTTTAAGTGAAACCTTTCCTCTGCTCCATACCACACCTCACTGAATTCTAGTATCTCACTATTGTAATCTTAAAAAAAAAAAGATTGTGCTGTACACAGCAGTAGTAGTAATTTAGCTACTGTGAAACTAGTTATTTTCACACAAAGTAATTGTAGCGCAAACAGAAATGCAACCATAATTACGCAAATTTAATTTAGGGCGAAATCATTAGTGTTACATTCACTTGGGAGCTTAAGCAACAGGTTGGTAGAAAAGAGGCCAGGAGTTATATTTTGTTTTAAACTGAAATATTTGAATAGTTTGTTAGTGAAATTAGTTCTATGTGTTAAAAATTATTACCTTGAATTTGAACTGATACTTGGGCTGTGATATTGTAGGTTTGGGGATAGATGTTTGGCAGGGAAAATTAGAAGGTAATTTAAATGTGTTGTTTGCCTGGTGTTTGGAGGAGGGACATTAGCTGCAATTAACTTGTCTTTAAACAGGAATTACTGTGGCTTCATTGTTCACTTGGGAGCTTAGCAACAGGTTGGTAGAAAAGAGGCCAGGAGTTATATTTTGTTTTAAACTGAAATATTTGAATAGTTTGTTAGTGAAATTAGTTCTATGTGTTAAAAATATTACCTTGAATTTGAACTGATACTTGGGCTGTGATATTGTAGGTTTGGGGATAGATGTTTGCAGGGAAAATTAGAAGGTAATTTAAATGTGTTGTTTGCCTGGTGTTTGGAGGAGGAGACATTAGCTGCAATTAACTTGTCTTTAAACAGGAATTACTGTGGCTTTCATTGTTCACTTGGGAGCTTAAGCAACAGGTTGGTAGAAAAGAGGCCAGGAGTTATATTTTGTTTTAAACTGAAATATTTGAATAGTTTGTTAGTGAAATTAGTTCTATGTGTTAAAAATTATTACCTTGAATTTGAACTGATACTTGGGCTGTGATATTGTAGGTTTGGGGATAGATGTTTGGCAGGGAAATTAGAAGGTAATTTAAATGTGTTGTTTGCCTGGTGTTTGGAGGAGGGACATTAGCTGCAATTAACTTGTCTTTAAACAGGAATTACTGTGGCTTTCATTGTTCACTTGGGAGCTTAAGCAACAGGTTGGTAGAAAAGAGGCCAGGAGTTATATTTTGTTTTAAACTGAAATATTTGAATAGTTTGTTAGTGAAATTAGTTCTATGTGTTAAAAATTATTACCTTGAATTTGAACTGATACTTGGGCTGTGATATTGTAGGTTTGGGGATGGATGTTTGGCAGGAAAATTAGAAGGTAATTTAAATGTTGTTTGCCTGGTGTTTGGAGGAGGACATTAGCTGCAATTAACTTGTCTTTAAACAGGAATTACTGTGGCTTTCATTGTTCACTTGGGAGCTTAAGCAACAGGTTGGTAGAAAAGAGGCCAGGAGTTATATTTTGTTTTAAACTGAAATATTTGAATAGTTTGTTAGTGAAATTAGTTCTATGTGTTAAAAATTATTACTTTGAATTTGAACTGATACTTGGGCTGTGATATTGTAGGTTTGGGGATAGATGTTTGGCAGGGAAAATTAGAAGGTAATTTAAATGTGGTGTTTGCCTGGTGTTTGGTAAGAGCCTTCCCACCCACCCTGTTTTGTAAGGCTTTCTTAAATACTGAAAAGCCACTGGGGGTTGGGATTGAAGGCTGAGTATTTCTGTTTGGGACTGAAATTTGAAGCAACAGGAGTTGGTGGGCCTGTGACATCATACAGTACCTGGTCTGCTTACACACACTGTTAGTGGGACTGAACACATACTGGACTGTATGTGTTTGTGAGACTTGGGAACTTTGCTGGTGGGGTTGAAATGGGTTTGTAAATAACTACAGTCGGTATGAGAGAAACTGTATCTCAGGGAAAGGGACTGAAAAGGGGTGTGCTATTATAAACAGGGGGATAATCAGGGTGGCCATATTCCACCATGGCAGGCATCTTCGGAAGGGTTGTAGGCTGCACAGGCTGTGGGATGGCAATAATTCTAAATTGGGCCTGGAGAGGAGGCTGCCACTCTGTAGACAGCTATCTTGTGTCAGGAGTGGTATATTGGTTAAGGAGGTAAGCTGTGGGAGCTGGGGGGTGTCAAGGATAAGGGGTGTGGATATGGGCAGCAGAAGGGTGGGGCTGAGGGAGGCTGGGGCAACGCTCTGAAATTACAGGACATTATGCTACAGCAAGCAGAAGGGGATATTAGGGACAGAGGACCCTAGATAGGGAAGTTGATGCTAAGGGAAAGCGTACAGGGTGAAAATTCTGAATTCAAGGAGACTGGAGGGGAAGAGTCAGGAGGGCTGTTGTGCGGAAGCCTAAAACAGCAGACTGTGGGAAGGAGCTCCTAAGGTGAACAGTGCAAGAGGAAGAGGGTCAGTTTAGAGATGCAGTCAGGGGAAACTCGGGTTACTTGATGGAGGCTGACATAGAGTGTCACAATAAATTTGAGATACTAAGCATCCTAGAGGGGAGGAAGGGTTGGTGGAAATGAGAAACTTATACAGAGGCTGGGAGGGAGTCAGATACCCATAGGGCATCACAGAACAGCTATGGAAAGGATAGACATAGTCCCAGAGGAAGGAAACATATATGTTAAGCAAATGGGAGATGCAACATATTCAGACATGAGGAGGAGAGCATGATTGGAGAGGAACTGGGAGACAAGGAGGTGGGAGGGAGCCCCCTTCAGCAGGAAGGTCAGTACCAAGGATGGGGCCCTAGCTAAAGGGACCCACAGAGAGCCTCTGGAGACAGGGTACTATTACAAGGGGGGATGAGGGGTGGGGGAGGGAAACCATCAGGGCCAGGATAAATGGTTCAGATAAGAGAGGGTTAAAGGGACACCTATTCAGAGGGGTTTGAGTTAAGTGGGCAAAATAGAGGAGGCAGAAAGGGGGGGTGACAAGGGGTCTCTAATAAGGCAGGAAGACTCCCATGAAATTGCGATCATGAATAAAGTGGGGGCTGAGAGGGCATAGTGGAGGTAACCATAAGGATGATGGCGGTGTTAAGGTTCTGTTACTGGGAGACTCGATGATTAAGGGTATCCATTGGGAGGGACAGGGGATGGATGCCATAGCCAGGTGAAGGTAGTGAGTATCTTTGGGCTGACAGTGCACAGAGCAAAGTTCATGGTGTATGAAATGGTTAGGGATTGTGGAGGGAAACGGATTTCCTGGTGCATTTAAACTAATGATCTAGAGGAAATAGCATTATGGAAATCCAAGCAAGGTTCAAGAACTTGCCAGAGTCTGTCGGGATAATGGATGCAACATTTCCTTTTGGAATATTGCCAGTACCAAAGGCCTCAGTGGAGAAAAAATGAACTCACAGAGGTTAATAGATAGCTCAGGAAGTGGGGTGAAGAGAATGGGTTGGGGTGTTAGGGAACTGGAATGGAGTTTGGGAGGATAAGGGACTATATGCCAAGGACAGTTTCATCTTGCCCATTAGGGAAGGAAGTCCTTAAACAGGGATGGCTGACTACACAAGAAAGGTGGGGTTTAAACTTGTAAGGGGGAAGGGATAAGGAGGGCTGACTAAGCTCCTCCTCCAGATGAGGGAGTAGCTTCAAGCCCAAGGGGAGGGGAACAGACTGGAGGTGGAGGGAGCAGGGGAGGATGGAAGTATAAGGAATCTGGGTGGGGTTCAGCAAAAGGATCAGGGATAAGGGGTGGGGGTTAGTGTTAGTAAATGCCAGGAGCTTGGGAAACAAGTTGCCAGAGTTCCAGGCCATGCTGTTCGAGGGGTGGATGTGGGCAGTCACGGGAAGCGTACAACAAAACCATGACTGGGACCTAAATGTACGGGGTACACTATGCTTAGGAAGGATAGAAAGGAGGGTAGAGGGGTGGAGTGGCTGTGTTCATTAGAGATGACATAGAAATTGCTATGGTAGAAGAGGCAGAGGAAGCGTGGAGGCCTTATGGGTCACCTACGATCCCCAGCAGGAGATAAGGTCAAGCTGGGGTAGCATATAGGCCCCGGGATGAGTGATGTTCTAGAGGATGGTTTGCTGGACAACATCATTGCCCAGTGTGGTCCAAAGGGAAGGAGTGGTGTTGATGGGGGACCTTAATATGCCAGGTACAAACTGGGGAACCATGTCGTCTAAGGTGGCCAAGGAGCAGAGGCTGCTGGATGGCTTCCAGGATGTGTTCTTAACACAGCATGTGATGGAGCCCACAAGGAGGGCATGTCCTGGATGTGGTTCTGGCAGATGGGGATCTGGTAAGGGACATGGTTGTACAGGACCCCCTGACTGGGAGTGACCACAATACTGTCTGGTTTCAAATAAGCATTGGGGAGTGGGGTGAGATCTAGGACACTGGCAGTGGACTTCAGGGGCAGACTTTATGGGCATGGGAAATATTCTCAAGGATCACTTGAAGGGATTACCTCAACAACAAGTGTGGAAAGGAGATGGGAGGTCATAAAGCGGGGACTTCATGAGGCAGTCAGGATCTGCGCTAAGTTGAAGCGTAAGGGAGCAAAGTCACATAAACCATGCTGGTGGTCCAGTGAGGTCCAGGTAGCAGTCAGAGAAAAGAAGGTGGCTTACAAAAATATAAAACAACAAAGGGGATAGGAATAAGGAAATGTGCCAGCTTGCATCTAGAAAAGTCACCCTATGGTGAGGGGAGCCAAGTCCAGTAAAGAGCAACGGCTAGTACAGGGATACATGGAGGGGAAAAGGGGTTCTTCCAGTACATTGGGGAGGCGGAGAAAACTAAGGGCCATCTCAGCAGATTGAGATCAGAAGGAGGGTGGGTGGAAGGCGAGGACCAGGCAGAGGTATTTAATTCAGTACTTTGCCTCTGTGTTCACTAGGGAGGGATGGGATATCTACAAAGCAAGGCACAAAGGGATAGAAGGGCAGGGAGTGGGATCAGGGAGCAACGAAATGGAGCAAAGGGAGGAAAGGTACCCCAGGGTGTCACATCTGGATAAGGATAAAAAGACCAGTAAGGTGGAGGGGACGGATGATGCCATCCCCACCAAAAGGGTGTGGTTTGCCCTCAAGGCCCTAAAGAAAGACAAATCTCCTGGGCCGGATGGCATTCATCCGAGAGTACTATGGGAATTGGCGGACATACTGGCTGCACCCCTGGCGGAGCTTTTCAACATGTCACTTGAGACAGGGAGGGTACCTAGGGATTGGCGAGAGGCACATGTGGTACCAATCCATAAAGAGGGGTCAAGGAAGTACCAGGAAACTATAGACCCATCAGTTTAACCTCGGTGGTGGGAAAATTAATGGAGAGTATACTAAAGGACGATTGGGGTTTACTTGGAGGAGGTGGGAGGTCTGGATAGTCGGCAGCATGGGTTTGTGCCAGGTAGATCATGTCAAACCAACCTTGTGGAGTTCTATGAATGGTAACATCAGAACTGGACAGAGGTAAGCCTGTGGATGTATTATTCTTGGACTTCAGCAAGGCGTTTGACTCTGTCCCCACAATGGTCTGGTGGAGAAACTGATGGGGTTAGGGTAGGCCTTTGATGGTCAGATGGATTGAAAACTGGATAGCTGGACGCACTCAGAGGTAGTGGTCTGTGGGGAGCTCTGAACCCTACAGAGGTTGGTAGTGGGGTACCACAGGGCTCGTCCTGGGTCCAATCCTGTTTAATGCATACATATCAGACATCAGGGATGGTATAGGGTGTGAAATGAGTCTCTTCAGCGGATGACTCCAAGATGGGAGCAGTAGTTGAGGGAGAAGAGGGAGGTTGGCCCTGCAGAGACCTGGACACCCTGAGCTGGGCTCACACATGGAAATTAAATTTCAATATCACCAAGTGCAAGGTGTTGCATCTTGGTCGGGGAAACCCTAAACACAGGTACACCCTGGGAGGGAGGTGCTGGAAGCTCAACAGGGAAAAGACCTAGGGGTCATGGTGGATACATGTATGAATAACACTGAGCAGTGCAGGAGAGCAGCTAACAAGGCAAACAGGATGTTGGGATGCATCAGAGGATCACCTCTAGGAGCAAGGAAGTGATTCTGCCGCTGTACAATGGACTGGTTAGACCACACCTTGAGTACTGTGTACAGTACTGGAGACCACACTTGAAGAGGGACATACAGCTCCTGGAGAGGGTACAGAGGAGGGCAACAAAGATGATACGAGGGCTAGGGATTTGACTTACGAGGACAGACTTGTGGAGCTCTGCCTGTTTTCATTGGAGGAGAGGAGAGACAGGGGGGACATGATTGAGGTCTTCAAGTACCTCAAGGGAATAAATAGGGTAAACATGGAGGATCTTTAGACTAAAGCAGGGAGGCATCACCAGAGGGCATGGTTTGAAGTTGGAAGGTGGAAGGGTGAGGGGAAAAGAGGAGGAGGTTTTCACTGAGGGTGGTGGACCCTTGAATGCTCTGCCTGGTGAGCTGGTTCAGAGATCCACAGTGGAGAGCTTTAAGAGAGGGTGGGACAGACACAGAAAGTGGATGTATCAGATGATGGCCTGTCCCGGGGGGGGTGGGGATGGATGATAGGGGTTTCTGGAGCACAAGGGATGGGAGGGTCTCGGCACCCAACTAAGGATCTAGGTTCGAGCAGACTTGATGGACCATAAGGCCTAATCTACTGGCAAATAGTATGTTAGTATAATGGCAAAAGTGCTAATAGTGCTGATTAGCACAGATTTATTTTTGCGCTAATTACTGCTTCAGCAAATTTTACAGCATATTGACATACATAGAAATTTCACAGTTCTCAAAGCCCAAGGCCTGGCTATCAGTCGTGATTATTGCTAATAGTAACCCTTCAGTTTCCATCCCCATTGGTCTAGTCACGTCTGTGTGGTCTCCTCAAAGTCTTACTGTTCATTAAGTTTAACACACAAAATGCATAGATACTTCTCATGCAGATAATTTCATTTTTATATAGCATCAACACTTTGAACAAATAATAAGGTTAGATTTCCAAGGCAAGGGAGACTTAGTAAGATTTTAGTTAGGATTTAGAAAAATGTGCATCACAATCAAATAGATATGGGTGGGAAGGTTTCTCCAAATTGCAGGTGCCGGGCCACCCCGTCTTCCTCAAGTAAAAGAAAGAAGAAACAGAATTTGCTATTTCTAAACACCACTCAAGTTAGTTGATCACATTAAAAAAACATGGTTGTGCCACATTTACAGTACAACCACACATATGCCGAATTTGGTAACCCCATTTGCATCCCATTTTAGTACAAAACATCCTGAATTAGGTTGGCGGGCAGAAAAAAATGGATTTTGAGAGTCTTTGAAACAGAATTGCCCATTTTTGGAAATGGAAAATAAGTGGCCCTATATCTACCAAAGTGTGGAAAGTTTCATTTATTTTGTTTTTGTTAACCAGGTTAGGTGCACTAGTCAAAGTTGACTATTTTCAGGCACGACCTGGGAGAATACATACATAAAATGAGATGAGATTATACAATACATAGTATATAGTACAGGTACATAGTATAAAGTACAGGTAGGTTAGAATACAGATCAAGTCAGACAGTACTCCAGATAATACATATAGCTATGCAGAGATGACAAAAGTGACATTAGTACATGCAAATAGCAAACTGGGCTAAGTGGCAGCTATAGAGACATTTTCATTGTTGGAGCTTATCGAGATGAGTGTCCGAGTATAATGAATCTTAAACTAATGGTTTGTCTGCTGCACCCTAGTGATTTTTACCCCAAACTTTGAGTGTTTCAGTGTAGACAGACTTGTGAACTTTGGTTCCTTATCTTTTTATACTTTAGCACCGATTGGGCCCTGAGCTCACCAGATCCACTTGAAGTCCTCTCAGTGAAGGTTACTACAAGAAAACTTGTCCTTGCTCAGAATGGTATGGATTACACCACTCCTTCATATATAGAGAATTGTGGCTCCTTTTCTGCTCTGACTGCAGGCCAGTCAGGGTTCACAAATGGTAATTTTTCTCCTCTGGACTCTTCTACTACTGAAAACCAGGACCACAGCCAGTCTGTGGATCAGATCCTAAACGGGCAGGACAGTTTTCTGACAGACTGCGACATTGATGACGAGCCAGATGATGATTTGGTACATTCCTTTGAAGTTTGTTCTCCATGTGTTACAAATGTAAGGCCAGAGGTTACCTCCTCTTCCATAGTATTTGAAGACTCCGGCTGTGATAACTTATCAGACAATGATCTGAACAGAGTGGACCATCATCCAGCTATAGAGTGCACTCCAAAAGAAATGATTTTGAATGGGGCAAGTGAAAATAAGGGACTGCAGTCAAGTAGCCCTCTGTCCTCTTCACCTCCGAGACCAACGTCCTTAAGCTTGGATCTGTTTAAAGGCACCTGTGAAAAGACTAAGGCCAGCTCCCCGAAGGTATACTTGTACATCCAGATGCAGCTGTGCAGGAAAGAGACTCTCAAAGATTGGATGAGCAAAATGTGCAGAGTAGAAGACAGGGAAATGACAGAGTGCCTCCGGATATTCTTGCAGATAGTTGATGCAGTTCAGTTTCTGCACAGCAAAGGACTGATGCTCAGGGACCTCAAGGTCAGTAGAATTGTAATGGATTTAGATGTGCATTGGAGGGTAAGGGGACAGAATGGTGTGCTTTTAAATTGGTGTTCTTAGTCGTACTTGTCATTTGAGTACAACTTGCAGCATTTTACTCCCCCTCACATACTTCTCAGGTGCACCTTGGCAGAGTGCTATACATTTATGTTCCACGATTTATTAAGTGATACAGTCTAGTGAAGAACTTTGGTACTATTACATCGAGTAATTTTAAAAATATTCCTTGGCACTAATTAGATGTTGGCCCCTAATTTAAATCTTCTTATTCAAGTAAACCAATGTGGTAAACATTAAAGCCATTCCTTTCATATTTTTAAGACTAGTGCTACACGTTCTGGCTCTGAAAGGTGGAGAGGTGTGCTTCTTTGCGTAATGCTTGTTACCCATTTTGCTTTAAACAAAACTCACTGGTGCCATCCAGAGGTATGGTGCCACCCACCAGGATAAAACACGCTGAAATTTCACCTTTTACTGTGTGGCAAATGGGGACTAGTTGAAAACTGGATTACAGTGAGCTCCTGCAGTATCTTGCAGGACATGGAGAAGCAACACAGGGAACCACACTCCACAAACTTGCTTAAAATAAGAAAGATGCACATGCAGTTCCCCAGCAGTAAGTTCCAAACATGCAGGGTTTATTTTTTGGTTAGAGTTACAGCCTGGAACATGGCAAAATGAAACCCCTTTTTGCCATGCTTCAAGGCTGTGTCTCTGTAAACCCTGCACGTTTTGTAATTTCTGCTGTGGAACTACATCTGTACCTTATAATTTTATGCGAGATCCTGGAGTGCAGCTTCATGTGTTTCTTTCTCAGTGACAGATATTCACGTGCACTGGCTGGTTGTGTCTGGCACCTAGTGTGTGGTAATTCATGCAGGAAATAACAGCAAAAACTGAAATAAGAGCACTTGATCTTGGCAGGCAGAACTATTATATACGCCATATCTCAGTGCGCCTGGCCCTGCTCCCAGTGTCACCCATGGTGTAAAGGGGGCGGTCCCCTGGCACCACCTCAGTTTTTTCCCCGTCGACCAGTGCATATCTGCTCCATGGATGCCTCCTGCATCCAGTCGACCGCCATTTTCGCACTTCATGCAGTAACATTCTTTTCACCTGTATTGAGAGTTCATTGTGTAGGTCTTCCCAGCCGTCTTCAGAGCAGCAGAAATAAGTGTGCATGCAGCAAACAGATCCCGGCGAAAGAAGGCCATTTGGCCTGTCTCCTTTGCCTAGGCCCCGACCAGGTTCCACCACCTGAATACCTTGAAAGCGTACCTCCTTGAACAGCAAGTGGCTGCCATGCAGAAGGAACAGCTGGGGCACAGCTTATCTTCCTCCTCAGCTAAGGACCCCCTTCCCCGAGAGAAGAAAGTGAATGGGAAACACCATAATCGGGACAAGGACAGGTCCAGGTCAGAATCTCTTCCTAGGTCCCCACACAAGGCTTCCAAGTTGTCAACATAGATGCGAGGTCGGACTCAGTCCCCCGGTCTCTCTGGTTCTCTTAGGGTCACATTTGAGGAAGGCCCCCCCTTCTCAAGTTCATAGCGGGGAGTCTTCCGGGCTCGAGCTTTCACAAGCCCCCATGTCCCTGGCTATCTGACCCCACAAGCTTGCGCTTGGATCTGTCAGCAGGACAGGTGCACCCTTCGGGTGACCGGTCAGAACCTGCCATCCCCAAGACTGCGGTCCGTAGGTCGTCTGACTGGGCGTCTGGGTCAGACTACTCCAGGAGACGCCAGGATGGCGAGCGCCAGAAGAAGCATCACTTGCCTTCCAGGTGGTCGTTGGCTGAGGCTTCGGACCGACATCGTGCCTCAACGCCCTCCGACTCCACCACGGAGCCAGACCAGATGCCACCCTCTAGGCTGCCGTCTGCCCCACAGGGCCCCACTAAGAACCTGACTCCAGACCAGACATCAGGGGACCCGACGCTCGCCTCCGGGGATAAGAGACCGGGCGCCTCCCCCTCCTCCTTCACCTCCTCATCAGGAGCCCTACGACCAGCTGTCCGAGCACCCGATGTTGAAGGACAGTGTCCCGCCTGGGCCGACACCAGGTAAAAAAAGTACTGTCTGACCCGACGCCAGAGAACACCGTGTCACAAGGGCCGATGCTAGGGGCCCCTAGCCCGACGCCAGCACCCCAGCCAAGCCCTGTAGGGTTTTAAATGAGCTGCAAAAATTGATTAGCACTTTGTGCTAATCAGTTGTGAAGATGCATATCACTTGCCTCAATTATGATAGCAAAAATTAAAAATACTAAAAATGTGTGTATGCGTTAAATTTAAAAAAAGTGTCCTGAATAAAAACTCTCATTAAAATTAACTGCCTTGCGTGATCTGTTTCAGTGTACACTTCAGACACGCGTTTAACTGGCAAGCCTAGGGTTAGGGTAATGTAATGAGTTGTGAATGAGCTTGTTTCATCCAGTAGACCTGGGTTTGATTCCCACAACCTCCACTTGAGTACTGTGCGACTCTGAGCAAGCAAACTTAACCTCCCCTGGAAACAGGCACTTGGTTACCAAATAAATGTCCCCACTCCAGCTGACGAGGGTTTGATTCCCACAACTTCCAGTGCATACTGTGTGACTCTGAGAAAGCACCTAACCTCCCCTGAAAACAAGCACTTGCATATTGGGCCATACCTGGTTACCAAAGAGAGTCCCCACCCCAGCAGACAAGGGTTTGATTTCCACAACCTCCACTGCATACTGTGCAATTCTGAGCAGCAAGCAGCTTGGCGCCAAAACGCAGAACCAACAGGCACCAAGGGCAGAGGAAGTGCACCACTGGGAAAGTGTGTGCGCAGTCAACCAGTCAGTGCAGAGGATCTACTGGAGAGCTGATATTTAAACTCCCCCTCGAGTATAATTGAGTTTAAGTGCTGTGCTATGCCACCCATAATACAGTAACCGTCTCACTGCCATGGCCCCAGGTTCTGGCAATCACTCCCTGTAGCGTTTGCAAGCAGTACTGCAAAGCACTACTGGGAGCGATTGCCAGCACCCAGGGCCATGGTGGTGAGACTAGTGTTACTGTATTATTATGGGCGGCTAAGGAGACTGTCAATGGATAGCACTTTTTTTGTGATCCCCAAAAAAAAAAATGGGTCACATGTGAAGCCGGTTTGCATCGCAAACTGTGATGCGATACTGGCTATTTAAAACCCTGCCCTGTCGTCCCTTTGGCTGAGGTTGGGGCTTTGTTTATGAGCTGGTGGAATACCATAAAAGGGGACCTTTTGCCTAGGTCACTGGAGCCGGCCCCAATCCCCGTGGGGTTCCCAGCCCCACCTAGAAAAGCCTCCCCCCACCCCAGCGTCTGCCTCAGCCACCCCCGACGCCAGACCATCAGACATCGGGGTAAGGAGCATGGGTCACCTGTGCAATGGCGGCATGGTTGCCACCTGTCATCCAGGTCCTCCTCCAGGGGACATAGTTATATGTCCTCAGAAGATTCATCTGGAGGATCCTCCTCCTGCAGAGTTGCAGGGGAAGACAGTAGGTCGTAGGGTGGGGTTATGCTGTAGAATTCAACCATATCCCTCGAGACAACCCACCCGTTCCCTCCCATTGCTCCCCATCCCACGCAAGTCTTGTCAGGGAGATCCAGGCCCTTCTGAGCAAGAAAGCAATCCAAGCAGTATCACTGTCTTAAAGGGGAAAGGGCTGTTATTCCCACTTTTTCCTTGTCCCGAAGAAGACAGGGGACCTTTGCCCTATCCTGGACCTCTGTCAACTGAACGCTTTCATCGAATACGAAAGGTTCAGGATAGTGATGCTGCCAGGATTGCTACCCATGCTTTGCAAAGGGGACTGGCTGTGCTGTCTGGACATGCAGGATGCCTACATACATATAAAGATTCTGCCGTTACACAGAAAATACCTCCACTTTACCTTCCAAGGAAAGCACTACCAGTTTAGAGCACTACCATTCGGCCTTTCTTCGGCACCCAGGGTGTTCACCAAGTGCCTGACAGTAGTGGCAGCAGCTCTCAGGAGGCAGGGGCAATATTTCTACCCCTACCTCGACTACTGGCTAGTGACTGCTCCTACAGAAGCGCAGCTGTGTCGCTCTCTGAAAGATGCCTTTCACCTATTCCATGAACTGGGGGTTACCGTGAACCTTCCCAAGTCATCCCCCCGACCTACCTAGTGGTTACAGTACATAGGGGTGACCCTGGACACTGTCCAAGGGAGAGCCTTCCTTCCCTCAAACAGGGCAGCTAGGCTAAGGGTGCTGGCTCAGAGAGTTGTCTGCACAAAACAGGTTCCTGCCAGAATGATACTGCAGCTGCTAGGCCACATGGCAGCTGCCACAGTAACAGTCCCCTTAGCTCGTCTGCGTATGAGGGTTCTCCAGTGGAACCTCTGGGTTCAGTGGGACCAACGCTTGGATGACATCGAGCAGCCTGTTTGAGGTCTCCAAAGCAATGTGTCAGACTCTGTAATGGTGGCTCCCCCTTTCCCGGTTAGAAGCTGGGACTCTCTTCCAGAGCCCCAGTCCTCAGCAGATCCTGACAACAGATGTCTCGGGACCAGGGTGGGAGGCACATTTCAGACCATCAGACAAGAGGAACTTGTACTACTCTGGAACACAATTGCCATATAAATGTGATGGAGATGAGAGCCGTCCTGTATGCCTTACAGGCATTCCAGATGATTCTCCTGCCAGGGCCCCTACTGATCAAGTCGGACAATGTGCCAGTGGTCGTCTACATCAAGCAAGCAAGGGGGGCACACACTCTTACCCCCTTTGCAGAGAAGCCATGAGAGTCTGGTACTGCGTAGGGGAGCACAACCAGGAACTCGCAGTAGTTCACGTTCCAGGAGTACAAAACACCCTCTGCCGACAGCCTCAGCCGCTCTGTCTCAGGCTCACAAGTGTGAGCTACTACAAGACTTAGACTACCTCTTGGAAAGGTGGGGTTTTCCAAAACTGGACCTCTTTGCATCCCCACTCAACGCCAGACTGCCCAATTTCTGCTCACTAGATCCAGGGCCTGGTGTCTTCTGGCGAGTCGTGTTGTCCCTCTCTTGGGCAGGGAGATTCCTGTATGCTTCCCCCTCCCTTTCCACTGCTTCAGAGTGTTGCTCAAGCACAAGCTGAGCAAGCTGTCATGATCCTCATAGCACCATTCTGGCCACAACAGATCTGGTTTCTGCTGCTCCAGCAGTTCGCATCGGAACCTCCAATTCCCTTGCCCCCTGTCTCCTCGCTTACTCACTGGGACAGGGAACTCTGGTACACCTGAATCTTCAGTCTCTGCACCTGCATGCATGGCTCCTACAGACCTAGTCAGGGACAGATATGGGGTTTCTTCAAGGGTAGCGGAGGTCCTAGTGGCCTCGAGGAAACCCCGGCTAGGGAGCCACATATGCCATGAAATGGAAACACTTCTGCCTGTGGGCATCCTCCTTTTTTCCTGGATCATTTTACTTGCTTGGTGAATTCGGTACTGGAGTACCTTCTTTCCCTATCTGACAAAGGTCTCAGCTATTCGTCCATAAAGATACACCTTTCTGCACTGTCCGCCTACCATGTACCTATGGAGGGCAGGAGCCTGGCACAGTTGTACTTGTCTAAGCCCTTTCTGCTGTATTAGGCATATCAAACCTCCAAGCGGGACCCCATCTCCCCGGACCTTTTGTTTGTTTGAAAAACTTGTGATCTTATTCGAGAGGGTTCCTGCAGTAGGTCTTCACAGAGTAGGGACTGCCCCTGACAATATGGACCGCATGGCAAACTTCTAGCTAGCAGTCTGTAGCAGGACACAGCCACCAGCGTTGCATGATGGATTCCAGTGTGGCTGTAAAAAGGGGGCAGTGCCCACGCCCTTGCCCACCCTCCAGTTCTTTCTTGCCATCGACCTGAATCGTCAGACCTTGCAGTAGAACAGCTTCAGTTGATTGCCATCTTTAACCTTCTTTCCATCAGCCATGTTTTATGTCTTTGCATAGACCAAAGAGAAAGTGTTCTAAGTGCGGCGCACAGATCCCGCATGGTGACGTCCACTCCTGCTGCGTTCTCTGCCTGAGCCCTAAACACAAGGTAGCGGATTGCCCTGTCTGCCAATCCTTCAACCAGGCCACATGCTCCCATCACCAGAGGTCCCTAGATGCTCACCTTTTAAAACAATGCCTTGCATCTACAGAAAAAGAGCTTCAGGAGTTGAGGGAACGCTCTTCTTCACCCACTCCAGAGAAAAAGGAGAAACACCAGGAGCGGGACCGTTCTCCCTCTCAACGTCGCCAGACAGCCGACACCACATCAGGTGGGGCCTCCACATCAGTGAGTAGTCCACCTTCTAGGTCTCTATCTGCCCCAGTGGATCTGAGGCACCTTCCCCCCAAAACCATGGTCAGGGTGCAGTCGAGGGGCCTCCTCTTCAGTGGATCTTCCTTGGGAGCCTGTTATATGCTCGGCCAATAAGTCACCCTCTGGCTCTACCGCCGGGTGCTTGGCTGTTGTCGGCCTGACCTCTCCCTGTAAGTTGGATATCGGCTCCTCCGATGCCTGCCTGCCATGTTGACGCCGATAAGCTGGTCGTCTGCTCACCCAGCGTCCACTCGACGGTCGCTCTCCCGTCTGATACCCGTGTGGCCTCCTTCACACAGAGCGAGCTTCCAGGCTCCCCTCAGTCCCGCGAGGGTTTTCCCTCACCTCACTAACCCTGCCTGACTTCTCTTTTCCCCGACTTTCGAGTGAATTGAGTTTTGCTGTCCAGGAAACTTCTATGTCAGGTTTTCCTTCTGAGACTCCTGCCTCCTCGGCAGACCCATCGATGGGGGTGCCTATCACCTTACTCCCCTCGCTCGTCTCGGATCTGACGTCGGGCGACATCAGACCTCTGACGTCAGGCCACTCCCCTGTCTACCCTCCCTCTGATATGGATTTGGACCTGGGACTTTTCACTTAGACACCAGAGCTCCCTGCTGGCCCAACACCAGGCCTGCGGACAGACCCTTCTGCCCCCAGTGGTCCCTCTGCACCACTACTCCCTGTGCCCTCTGCCCCTCCTCTGTCTGGCCCCATGGGCAACTATCCCGGCTACCCACTGCCTCAGTTCCCCTATTGCCCGAAGCCGGGAGGTCCATCGCTGGGCTACCCGCTGCAAGGGCTGATGCCAGGGTACCCGACGCCGGGCCAGAGTCACATGTACCATGGATACAATCCATACCACTACTGGTACCAGACACCTGGCTACCCTCCCCATGCCATGGGGTACCCAGGTTACTAGCCTCCTCCACCCCAGCCGGAACTTCAAAAACTATCCTGACTTGGTGGAAGAATGCTGCGTCCCAATTTTTGCCGCGAGTTGGGCCAACCCCAGCCAGTCGTGGTGGCTACCCTGACCCGCAGGACAAGAAGCCCATCCTCTACAGACCGGATGACTGAAAGGGATCTCGACAGGCATCGATGGGGGTTCCTTTAGGTACCAGAGTCACGAAGTCCGCCCCAGATGCTACTCACTTGCCCAGTAGACTGGAGTCCTCCAACTCTGATTCAGACTCTGGCTCAGCGGGCAAGTCAGAGCCTCATTCCCCTATAGAGCCTCAGCCCAAGGAGTCACCAAAGTCTCCACCGGAGGATCCATCCTTCTTGGAACTCCTCCGGTCCATTCAACAGACCGTGATTGGGCGTCCCAGGAGATGGACCCCAAGAGAAAGAGGCTGGCAGAGCATCTGGACCTCACCAATGTGGATCCTCTCCCCATTCCTCCATGGATGGGACCGCAGGAGGACTTAACCTCTACCATATGGCAACGGCCGTTCTCTATTCCTGCAGTTTGTAAAAAAGCTGACAGGATTTGCCACCCCCTGGAAGGGACTTGCCATTTGACTACTCAAGTGAAGGCTGATTCTGTCATTACAGCAGCCCACGGTAGATCAGCCCAGCCTAAACATCTGAGTCCGCCCGGACAAGGAGTACAAACAAATGGACCAATATGGCTGCAAGGCCTATGCCTTCTATCTGCACCATCTGATCTTTAAATTACGTGGCCCACATGGTGTCCTTTCAGAAGTCTGCTCTATCCGACTTGGAAAAATAACTCCAGGCCATTCTGGATGAGAACCTCAGGAATCAGCTGCTAGACTAAGTAAGACTTGACAAGTCTCCCTGCTGCCATGCCTAACTGTCCACTTAAAACTCCTTCGATTTTGTGGCTCATTACACTGCTACTAGAGTTTGCCTGAGGCGCCTGGCCTGGCTTCGTCTTGCGGGACTGACACAAGATGTCCAGAGCACCCTGCTGGACGCTGCCTTCAGGGGCTCCGTTCTTTTTGGGGGCGATGCCAAAGACATAATAACAGAGCTACAAGAGAGCAGGAGGTTTTTTAAAGATGTCCTCTCCATGTACCGCTCGGGCCAGAAACCCTAGCAGAATTTTCGTCTCCTCCAGAAGAGGTGGAATAGGCAGAACCAGGGCAGACTGGGCAAGCGTCCCACTGGTTCCGGTACCCAGACTCCTCAGGCGAAGTCCCAAGAGGCCACCAGCGGTGGCAGAGCGGCTCTCCCCTCCACATCCTGACTCAAGGGGGTCCCCTCCACCTCCTCACGCTTCTCTGGAGGAGCTAATTTGGGGTGGTGGTTCGCTCCCCACCTGGAAGGATGGAAGGTGATAACCGCAGATGCTTGGGTGCTGCAGCTCGTTGCAAGAGGACACTCCATAGAGTTCCTGGCGAGGCCCCCAGGCAATCCACCAGGAAGGTCCCATAACCCATCAGACCATCTAAGTCTGGTTCATCAGGAAATCCAAGCTCTGTTGCTAAAATCAGCCATGGAGCCAGTTCCGCCAGGGCAGCTAGGAAGGGGGATATTACTCCCACTTCTTCCTAGTGCCCAAAAAGACTGGAGATCTCAGTCCCATTCTAAATCTCAGCCTGCTCAACCTCTTTGTAGAATGCAAGAGGTTCTGCATTCTGACCCTCCAGGGACTCTTTCCCCTGCTCCAACAAAACCATTGGCTATGCTTACTGGACATGCAGGATGCTTACCTGCACATCCCTATCCTCCCAGCCCACCGCCATTTCCTTAGAACCATTATCAGATCAAGGCCCTTCCTTTTGGTCTCTTCTCAGCACCTCGGGTTTTTACCACGTGCGTGGCAGTGGTGGCTGTGGCCCTGCGCCCTAAGGGGATTGTGTTCCTTTACCTGGATGATTGGCTGCTGTCAGCACTGTCTCAGGACAGTCTGATGGATTCTCTTTCCACCACCCTGGACCTTTTCTCCAGACTTGGCATCACTGTGAATTATCTCAAGTCTCAGCTCTCACCCTCCCAGCGCCTTCAGTTCATTGGAGCTGTGCTGGATACGATCCAGGGAATGGACCTGCCTTCCTGCGAACGGGGGCGGAAACCCTGATTCAGCAAGCGGAGCTTGTCTCCTCCTTTCGCTGGACCACAGCGTGCTCTGTTCTCTGCCTGTTGGGTCTCATGGTGGCTGCCATACCCACAGTCCTTTGGCCAGACTGCACATGAGGGTGACTCAGTGGTCCCTCTGGGTCCATTGGGATCAACTCTTGGATGACTGGGATCACAGGGTCCTAGTCTCCGACAGCTTAAAGAGGGATCGCTTCTGGTGGCAGGATCTATCCAGCCTTTCTGTGGGGTTCCCTTCCACCCCCAGCCCCCCTCCATGACCCTCACGACAGATGCCTCGGGCCATGGTTGAGGAGACCACCTGTCTCTGGGAACATGGCCTCCTCTGGAGGAGAAGCTGCATATCAGCATCCTGGAGATGAGGGCAATGCTCTATGCTCTCCAGGCCTCTCAGTCCCTCTTACTTCCAGGAACACTTCTGATCCAGACTGACAACACGGCCATGATCTGGTACATCAACAAACAGGGAGGCACCCAATTGTACCCCCTTTGCAGGGAGGCGGTGCGGGTGTGATGCTGTGCAGTCCAGCACAGCCTGACATTGATGGTCCATGTCCCAGGAATCCACAGTGTCCTGGCGGACAGTCTCAGCTACACTGTTGCTCGGGCTCACGAGTGGGAGCTAAAGCAGGAAGTAGTGGAAGATCTCTTCCTTGAATGGGGTCGGACAGAAATGGATCTGTTCGCCTTCCCATCCAACGCAAAACTACCCAGCTTTTTCTCGCTCATTCCCGGGCGTGGTGTTTTCTGGCAAGATACGCTGTCTCTATCTTGGACAGGGAGAGCTCTGTATGCTTTCCTTCCCTTTCCTATTCTACAGAAGCTTCTGCTGAAGCTCTAGGTAGAGGGGGCCCACAAAATTCTCATTGCCCTTCTGTGTCCTCAGCAGATTTGGTTTCTTCTGCTGCAGCAGCTGACGATGGAACCCCCAGTAACCCTTACTCTCTCTCATGACCTTCTATCTCAGGAGCAGGGCAGCATGATGCATCTGAGCCACAAGTCTCTCCATCTGCATGCGTAGCACCTTTGGACATGGCCATCTCACACGTTGGCATATTTTCCAGAGTCGCTCAGGTCCTGGAGGAGGCCAGAAAGCCCTCCACGAGATCCAAAAATGCTATGAAATGGAAGAGATTTTCTATTTGGGCCACAGCAAAAGGTCTGGACCCTTTTTTTTTTTTTGCTTGGTACCCAAGGTCATGTCGTACCTCTTGCACCTGTCTGACTCGGGCCTCAGCTATTCCTTACTGAAGGTACAGGTATCTGCAGTTTCAGCCTACCACCTTCCGGTGGACAGCAAAACCATTGCTCAGTTAGAGGTCTCCAAAACCTTTCTTAAGGGGATCATCCACCTCAAACCTCCGGTCTGGAATCCGGTTCCCCCCTGGGATTTGAAGTTTATTTTAGAAAAACTTACTATGCTCTCTTTTGAGCCGGCAGCAAGTTGCAACATGCGTTACCCATCTTGGAAAATGTTTTTTTAGTTGCCATTACCTCTGCTTGAAGAGTTTCAGAGCTTCAGATCCTTTTTTTGTAAAGAGCCTTATTTGATTTTCCACAGAGACCAAGTGGCTCTGCGGACTAACCCTTCTTTTCTTCCGAAGGTAGTTTCAGAATTTACTTTGAATCAGAATCTTGAACTGCCGGTATACTACCCAGAGTATTCTAACGGGGAATACCTCTTGCACATCTTGGATGTGCATAGGATTCTGAGATACTACATTTCTAGGACCAAAGAGGACTGAAAGTCTAGCTAGTTGTTTGTCGCCTACGCTCACAAATGTCAAGGCAGGGCCATTTCCAAACAGGGTTTGTCCAAATGGTTGGCTAACTGCATCTCGTACATCTACAGCAAGTATTAGAAGCCCCTTACAGGGGAAGTGAAAGGCCACTCGACTTGGGGCATGGCCACTTCCACACCTTCCTGAGAAACATATCCACAGCGGATATTTGTGCAGTGGCCACTTGGTCTTCCATCCATACCTTCACGAAGCACTACAGTCTGGACATCGCCTCTAGGTGCAGAGTAGGTTTAGGCCTCGCTGTCCTACAAGGCCTCCTATCCTAAGCAGACCTCTAGTTAGCAGATGTTTCCTCCTCTCAGAACCTAGTCTCAGACTCCTTTTTTCTTTGACTGCTTGGTATTCAGTCCTACTTTGTGAAGACCTACTGCAGGAACCCTCTTGAAGTAAGATATAGCAGTTATCTAAGAACTTACTGTAACAGTAGGCCTTCGAGAGAGGTTCCTGCAGTAGGTCTCTATTTCCCTCCCACCTTCCCCCAGCTCCTGTATCTTTCCTCTTTTCGTTTCCCAGGGCTTTGTTTTTTAGCAGCTATGGGCTTCAGGAGTTGTTACTTCTTTCTCCTGAGGTCTCTGGTGATAGAACTGTAGGGCAGGCTTGGGGACCACCCCCTTTATACTGTCACGCTGACATCCATCGTGTGACGCTGGGGGCAGTCCCCCACTGTAGATTGCTAGCTAGAAGTTTGCCGTGTGGTCTGGACTCCAGGGTCGCAGTCCTACATGGTGAAGACCTACTGCAGGAACCTCTCTCGAAGATCTACTGTTATGGTAAGTTCTTACGTAACTGCTATTTTGCCTTCCTTTGAGCCAGCCGCAAGTTGCGAGCTACACTTCACATCTTAGAAAGCATTGTTCTTGGTTGTAGTAACTTCTGCTCAGAGGATTTCCAAGTTTCATGCTCTGATGTGTAAAGAGCCTTACTTGATTTTTCACAGGGATAGTATCCCTGCGTACCAATCCTACGTTTCTCCCAAAGGTAGTGTCCGAGGTCACTTTTAACCAGAACATTCAACTACCAGTTTATTACCCAGAGTACTCAGAGGAGAGGCCTTATTACACACTCTGGATGTTCACAGAATTCTTCATTACTATGTAGATCGCACTCTATCTTCAAGAAAGACAGTCCAGTTGTTTGACTCCTTTGCCCAACGAATGTTAGGGGCACCAGTGACTAAACGGACATTGGCCAAATGGTTGGTTGATTGCATAACCTCCTGCTACAGAAGTGCAACAGACTTTAATGGAACTGGTTAAAGATCACTCCACTAGGGGTGTTGCCACTTTTTTTGCATTCCTAAGAAACGTCCCAGCAGCGGATCTTTGTGCAGCTGCTACTTGGAGTTCAGCCCCATACTTCATAAAACACTACAGTCTGGACATTGCTTCACAGAGGAGAGCAGGTTTTGGTCTCACTGTCCTTCAGGGACTGCTCTCTTAGGAGTACTAGTGGTTTACAAACTTTTATAACCACCACCCTTCTGACTTGGGTTCAGTTATTGTACTGCTTGGGACTCCGTCCTAATGATGTTACCTGCTGCAAGAGCTCTATCTCGATGTGAGACAGTACAGTTACGTAAGAACTTACCATAACAGTAGATCTTTGAGAAGAGCTCTTGCAGCAGGTATGCTTTCCCTCCCACTCCTGGGGTTATGTAACTATTTATTTTACTTCGAGTGGGAGCTCTTGCAGCAGGCTGTTACAATCAGGACTACGCCGCAGGCACTAGGACACTTCGGTGAAATTTCTGCCAGTAATACACAGCAGGGACCACCCCCGACGTCGGTCAGGGTACAAGAGGAGGTGGACCCAGCTCCACCTCAGTTCTTTCCCGCCACATCCTGCACGTGAAGTTGAAGGAAAAGCTTCTGCTTGCAGTTGCAGCTAAAAAAACCTCGTGGATTTGATCTACAATCAAGATTATTCTTGGTTTTCGACGGGTTTTCTCGTCTTCAGGTACCCGACGTCCGTCTGTTGCTTTTTCTGCCTTTTGAGCGTTGTTTTCCTCTCTCTCAGCTCCGTTAGAGTCCGACGTCAGCCGTTGCCCGGCGGTGATGGATGTCTTCTCGGACGTCGGTATCTCCTGAACACTTAAACAAGTGTGAGTGTGGGAGGCAGATCCCAGCGAAGGACGGCCATCGGCGGTGCATTTTTTGTCCGGACCCGAACCACAACACCGCCAGCTGCGCAGATTGCCAGGCCTTTACCAGCCGGACCCGCATCTGCCGCCTCAAGGCCCTTAAAGCCTACCTGTTGGAGCAGAAGATGGATCTGCACTCCTCGGAGGGGACCCGGAAGGAGAAAAAGTGCCATAGCAAGGACCGTAGTTGGTCCCGTCACCGGTCCCAGTCGTGGCCCTCTCCTAAAAAGGCCCATCCCTCGGGTTCTGGAAAGCTCCCGAAGACTACTCAGGCTAAGGCCGGCCCGTCGGGGGAGAAGCCGGCCAAGCCAAAGGTGACCCCGCTAGGGTCATCGCTAAACCTTTAAAGGTGCCTGCTTCGGCCCCACCTGCTAAGGCACCGACGCCACCTGCTAAAGGTGCACCTCCAGAGACCAAGGACTCTCCGGCGCCCCCTGTGTCACCCCGTCGTCTGTCCCTACACCAACGTCGGGCGAAGGACGCGGGAACGGTCGTGGAAGAGCCGATGTCCCAGTCGCCTAAGTCCTCCTCCCCCCTGGGCCTTCAGGAGAGCTCTCCTTCACGCCCCGACGCTCCGGAGACTTCCTTCCCGAAACGAGTGGCTGAAACATTCACCAAGGATGAGCTCAAGGATCTTTTTTCCTTTTGGTGGGGGCAGGTCCATAAGCGGTCCTCCCTGTCGCCGGCCCAGACACAAGTACCGGACCCTGCGGAAAAACCACAGCCGGGAGGTGGGCCTTCCCCGAGGAAGTCGCCGGAGCGCCAGCCTTCACCTCCCTCCAGGGCTCATTTCCGCACAGGGTCTCAGGACCACAGACGTCGCTACCGGGACTCGGGTGACAGACGTTGGTCTAGGTCACTCTCCAGGAACCCTTCTCGCTCCAGGCGAGAATGCTCCCGATGTCGGTCATTGCTCCGTTGCCGGTCCAGGGACCGGAGTCTGTCTTCAGACAGACGTCGGTCCCCTAGCTACCGACGTCAGCGAAGGCATGGTCATAGGACGGGGTCTGACTGTTCCAAGTCGGATAGTCAATCCTCCTCACCGACATCTGCCTCCTCTTCCTCTCTGTCTCAAGCGCTTCCCGGGAGAGAAGGACCAGCCTCGATCGCCTCCGGACGATCCTACTTTTATGGACGTCATAAGGCACATCCAGGCCTCCAACGAGTGGGACACGGAGGACCTGGATCTGGAACGCCGGAGACTGGCCAAGTACCTGAGGCAAAAGGAGCCAAAGCCTCTGGTTATCCCTCCTTTAGTCAGTACATTCCAGGACCTTACCAGAACCACCTGGATGCATCTGGCCTCAATCCCGGCAGTTCCAAAAAAGTTGGACAGGCTGTAAGGCCCGAGGCAGAACCCTTTCTAGCGGAACACCCTCAGGCCGATTCTTCGTGATCACGGCTGCCATGACAAGTCCCGCAACCAGGCACCTCAGCTCCCAGCCTCCCGACCGAGTCTCGCTACCTGGACCAGGTGGGAAAGAAATATGCTGCCTCCACCTGTTCCATCCGTTCCCTCAGTTTCCTAACGCGTATGGTACAGTACCAGAATGCGATGTGGGAAAAGGGACTAGAGCTGATGAAGACCATGCCAGACTCTGACCAAAAGGCAGAGCTCCTGGCCCTCCTCCAGTCAGGCTCAGACGTAGGCTCCCATGTACTGAGGGCCTCGTATGACACTGCAGACACGGCAGCCAGGGCAGCCGCTTCCGGGGTGTGCCTCTGGCGCCATGCCTGGTTGAGAGTCTCTGGCTTTCACCAGGATCTGCAGGCCGGTATCAAGGGTCTGCCCTTCCAGGGTACCGTGCTGTTTGGGCAGGAGACAGAGGCCTTGATCTCCCGCCTCCAGGAGTCGGGCAAGTCGATCTGGTCGGTCCGCCAGATGTACCATGGCGACCAGCGACGACAACACCGTAGATGGCCTTTTCATAAGTCCTCAGGCAGTCAAGGTCCAGCCCGTGGCAGCCAACGGGGCAGAGAGGAGGCTTTCGCAGGAGATCCTGAAACCAGCAATCTGGTGGACCTCCTGCCTGTGGGCCCAAGTCCTCCCAAGCCTCTCTCCCCTCTCCCGGCTCTGCCCAATGACTCCCTTCCGCTCCCTCCTCTTCCGCGAGAAGATCCAGGGGAGCCGGTTTGGGGCCGCTTCTCCCTTCATTTCGAAGGGTGGAAGTCAATCACTGCAGACCAGTGGGTCTTGGATATTATCAGGAGAGGACACGCTGGAGTTCAGAGTTTCCACCGCACACTCCACCAAAGCTCTCCCATTATTCTCCTTCTCACATCCCACTAATAGAAGGAGAGATCCAGACCCTCTGGCAGAAAAGAGCCATAGAGAGAGTCCCCTTGCATCAGCAAGGACAGGGGTTCTATTCCCACTTCTTTCTGGTCCCAAAAAAGACTCTGGACCTTTGTCCCATTCTGGACCTCAGTCCTCTAAACCTCTTTATCGAGTACAAAAGGTTCAGGATGGTGACTCTACAAGGACTCCTTCCCTTGCTGCACCAGGGGTACTGGCTCTGCTCTCTCAACATGCAAGATGCTTATATGCATATCAGGGTCTATCCTCCCCAAAGGAAGTTTCTGAGGTTCCACTTCAAGGGGAGCATTTTCAGTTTCGAGTGCTTCTGTTCGGCCTCTCTTCCGCTCCGCGGGTCTTCACCAAGTGCCTAGCAGTGGTGGCTGTGACTCTAAGGCGTATGGGGCACTACGTGTTCCCCCTCCAGATGATTGGCTGCTACGGCCCCATCAAAGTAAGCCTTTTACGAGCTCTCGAAGACACTTATACTCTGTTCCGAGAGCTGGGGATCACCCTGAACGTACGAAAATCATCCCCGGAGCCCAGCCAAAAGCTTGCCTTCATAGGAGCGATCCTGGATTCCATCCAGGGCATGGCCTTCCTTCCCCAGGACAGGGGGAGTTCGCCTGCGAGAGATGGCAGAACAGATCTCCATAACTCCTCGAGTTCCGGCTCAGAACTTCCTCAGTTTACTGGGGCACATTGTGCCGGCCATTCCTGTCACTCCCTTGGCCCGCCTCCACATGAGGGTCCCGCAGTGGATGCGGAGACACTCATGGCTCCGTGTCTCTGGGTTTACCCCAGACGTCCAGAAGAATATCATGGGCGCCTCTTTCGAGGGACAAGTTCTCTTTGGTGAGCCCTCTGAGAAGGTCCTCACCAAGCTCCAAGAGGCCGGGAAGGCGGTGAGGTCGGTCCAGGCAATGTACCGACTGAGGCTTAGTTCCTTTCAGAACCAAAGCCGTTTCCGTGGACGACGAGAGACAACAGTCCCGACCGTCCACAGCAGAGGGGCCTGCCCCGCAGAGCCCAGGGTAGACAGTCTGCGGGCCGGCCAGCGCCCAGCTAAGCCGGCCAGCCCGCTGGTCCCTCAGCCGCCACAGCCTGACTCCTTCCTGCCCCGCCCCTCAGGATCAACGGGACATCAAGGTCGGGGTCGATTATAATTACCTGCCAGGATGGCAGTCTATAACTGACAGGTGGGTTCTTCAGTTGGTCGAAAGGGCCACTTTAGAATCTGCAGACAAACCACCCTCGAGGCCTCCTCTGCTCTCCCGTTACTCGGGTCAGCACAAACTGCTTATCAGGCAAGAGATACTTGCGCTCCTGCAAAAGGGAGTGGTAGAGTATGTCCCAGAGAACCAGAGAGGGTTCGGATACTATTCTCACTTCTTTCTGGTTCCGAAGAAAATGGGGGACCTCCGTCCAATCCTGGACCTCAGCGACCTCAATCTGTCTGTCGCCTACAAGCGATTTCGCATGGTGACTCTTCAAGGTCTGCTACTCATGCTAAAGGAGGACGCCTTCTTAGCGTCCCTAGACATGCAGGACGCATACCTGCATATCCCTGTAGCTCCAGCGCACAGGAGGTTCCTGCGCTTCGAGTTTCTCAGCCACCATTTCCAGTTTCGAGCTCTTCCATTCGGACTGTCATCGGCCCCCAGGGTCTTTACCAAATGCATGGCAGTTGTGGCAGCATTTCTAAGGAGACAGGGCCACTACGTGTTCCCGTACCTGGACGATTGGCTTCTCCTGGCCGCCTCCAAAGAGGCACTTTTGATGGCTATTCAAAGCACTCAAGAACTGTTTCAGTCCTTGGGCATCCTCATCAACTACGAGAAGTCGCTCCTCGTACCGTCCCAGAAATTGCAGTTCATAGGAGCAGTTCTGGACACCGTCCGGGGGAAAGCCTTTCTGCCCGACGACAGAGCGGAACGCATCAGATCCCTCATCAAGGATCTTTCGAAGAAGCCCGTCCCCGCCAGGTCGGTCCTTCGCTTGCTCGGACACATGGCTGTGGCCAGTCCAACCGTCCCTTTGGCAAGGCTCCACATACGGGTGACTCAGTGGATGCTCAAGGTGCAGTGGGACCAAAGGCAAGACCACATGCAGCATCCGGTCAGAATCACGAATGCCGTGATTCGAGACTGGCAGTAGTGGCTAGACCCAGGTACACTCTCTGCAGGTGTCCCGTTTATAGCGCCGTCCCCGGATGTAATCCTCACCACAGACGCCTCAGGGCTGGGGTGGGGTGCACACCTGAATGGGGTGAAGTCCCAGGGAACATGGACCCTCAGGAGGCTCACCTCCATATCAGCGTCCTGGAGATGAGGGCGGTCCTATATGCCCTGCTGGCTTTTCAGTCAGAGATCCCGTAGAGTACTCTTCTGCTTCAGACAGACAACATGGCGGTGATGTATTACCTCGACAAACAAGGAGGCGCGCACTCTTACCCTCTTTGCAGGGAGGCAATGAGAGTGTGGGATTGGGTAATCCGACACGGCGCGAGCCTGATTGCAGTTCACGTTCCCGGCGTGGACAACACAATCGTGGACGGCCTGAGTCGTTCCCAGGCCAGGGTCCACGAATGGGAACTCCTTCAAGAGGTAGCGGAGGATCTGTTTCTACGATGGGGAACTCCAGAGCTGGACTTGTTCGCTCTCCATCCAACGAAACTGCCCAATTTTTGCTCGCTAGATCCAGGGCCTGGTGTTTTCTGGCGAGACGCGTTGTCCCTCTCCTGGGCGAACAGATTCCTCTACATCTTCCCTCCCTTCCCATTGATCCAGAGAGTTCTTCTCAAACTGCGCAGGGAGCACGCAACAATGATCCTGGTAGCCCCTTTCTGGTCCAGGCAGATATGGTTCCCCTTGCTAACGCAGCTGTCCCGGAACCTCCGCTCCCATTGCCTTTCAGCTCCCATCTCTTGTTTCAGGAGAAAGGTTCACTGGTCCATCCGGACTTACGGTCACTGAACCTGCATGCTTGGCTCCTAGAGACATAGCCATTTTGCGACACGGGGTCTCGCACGAGATGGCAGAAGTCCTTTCTTCCTTTGGTCTTCTACATAAATCACTGTATTCATTCATGGGCAATATAGCCTGCATTATCATTCTACTTCTTTCCCGGTTTTGCTACAAGGGGACTTGAGTCTGAAGGGTGGATGGCCACTAACTAAGCTGCTCCTGCTCTCCTTGTTCCCCTTTCTGCTGTATTTTCTCATCTAGGTTTTAAGTGAGTACCTAGGTAGGCAAATTTCTTGCCTAGAAAATATTGCACTAATACAAATCACGAGACCACTCAATCTGGGACCATGGCTCTCCTTATTGTGTTTTTATTGCTCCTAAGGTGCAGAGTTTGCAGCAATACAGTGCAATTCGAAGTACCTCAATGCAATTCAGTTCTCCAACGTACCTTATCAATACCTAATGTTATAACAGTCTACCGTGCAGACACTGTCATTCTCCTCTCCCCTTTTAGCCTATTCACCCCAGTTAGCCTACACCCCCTTGCTACTGTCCTCACCTGTGTCCACCCAAGCACTTACATTGATCACGATCAACTGTCATTACAGTGGTGCCGCCTCTTGCGCAGTACTATATGGGTTGCCGCGAAGAAATAAAAAAGCAGTCTCCATTCTTATAAGCTCCTTAAAGAAAGTTATACTTATGCTTCTTCTCTGCTCAGGAAATGTGGAGCTCAACCCTGCCCCTCACAACTTACCTTGCCTATCGATTTTGTTGAGGCCACAGGTCTCAAAATGATGATGGTCAACATTTTAAGCCTGCCTAAAAACTTGAACAGCTGCAAGCCTGGGCTGTACACGCTAACCCAGACCTTATCATAATTACTGAGTCGTGGTTAAAAAGACCTAACACTGATCAACAAATATCACTGCAGGGCTACAATTTATTTAGAGCAGATAGTCTAGAGGCGGGGTGTGGTTATCTCGCCAAATCTAAGTACTTGGTCACCAATATTAGTTGCAAATCTAGCCAAGGAATTTGAGTTAGTTTCTACTGAGCCTTCATCTCCTCCTCGAATGTATCACTATCCTAGGTGGCTATAGACCCCCTGCTGGTGGTGATGAAGTCCTTAATCTTTTGAAATCCATGTTCGAGATGCAAAACTGAAACAATATTTCTAGGAGATCTAAATATGGACTGGCTGTCACCTAAATCACACTGCCTCAAACCTTTGTGACTCAGCTAGGTCTTGGGCAGTTAGTCAGTGAACCTACTAGGAACAACACTCTAAATACTGCCAACAGTTCCATTCTAGATGGGGTACTAACCACCCATCCACACAAAATATCTCATTTGGCAGTGTTTCACAACGATAGAGCGATCATGGAATTGTTGCTTGCATAAGATCTCAAATTAAGGCTGTCCACAACCCATCTTTATAACAAAAGATCCATTCGCAATTCAGTGCAGTAAACTTCCTATCTGACCTGAGCATGATCAGATGGCAAGATCTTTACCTAGCCAAAGATGTCAACAAGGCAGCTTGCATCCTTAATGACAAACTCACTACAATAATAAATAAGCATGCCCCTTTCATCAAAGTAAGGGTACGGAACAATTCCAACCCCTGGTTCACCTCGGATCTCAAGGCAGCCCTTATAGCTCGAGATAAGCTCTGGGCTAAAGCTAGACATTCCAAAGAATCTTTGGATTGGCAGGCCTTTAGAGCAGCCAGGAATAACTGTGTGAAAAAACTTTGCTCTGCTAAAGCTAACTATTATATTTCTACTCCTAACAAGCCAAAGTAACCCTCATAAAATATGGAAGACTATCAAAGCTATAGAAGGACGGCCCATGGTCCTCTGTCCCAGCAGTGGCAAGATTGTGGAAAACAAGTCCCTAATCCTGGAGGAACTTAACTCCCACTTTGCCACAGCTGGATTAGCTTTGATTCACACCATGCTGGTGCTGCGGTGAGCCAGCATACCCCTCCCGCCACATCTAGTCCTGCACCCAGCCCCTTCCGACTGCGCGAGATAACTTATAAAGAAGTAGAAGATTCTCTTCTTAACTTAGACACCAAAAAAACGGCAGGGGACGATGGCTTGGAACCCTTTTTCCTAAGGTCGGGCTACGCCCATCTCACTGCCCCAATTCTCCACATCTTCAACCTTTCTGTTACATCTGCTACTGTGCCGTCCTGCTGGAAATCAGCACATATCCTCCCTCTATTTAAATCTGGTGACCCATGCAATGTAAACAACTATAGGCCTATCTCCATATTGCCTATCCTTTCTAAAGTTCTCGAAAAACTGAGCCATATTCAGTTAAAATCTCACTTGGAAACCTTCTCTCTCATTAACACAGCTCAATCTGGCTTCCGGGCTAATCATAGCACAATCACTGCACTAGCAAAAGTAACCAATGATTGGATCTCTGCTATAGATGCTAAGAAGGTAACTGATGCAGTTTTTGGACCTCAGCAAAGCTTTTGATACTGTTGATCACAAACTATTAGTCAATTGCTTTTGCAAAGTTACATACCATACCACCCAGTGGTTCTCTAGCTACCTAACTGGAAGATTCCAAAAGTAAAGGCAAAGGCTTTTTTTCTGCTGCCTTGCCAGTTGCAAGAGGAGTCCCCAAGGATCCATCTTAGGCCCTATCTTGTTTTCTCTGTACATTAATGACTTAGATGCTAACATATCTCGTCCAATCTGCACTTTTTGCAGATGATACTGTGTTGTATACTTCTGGCTCATCGTTATCTGAAGTCAAGGGAGTGCTTCACGACTTCGCGACAACTTGAGCATAATCTAATAAAGGCAAAGCTTCTGCTCAATGCTAAGAAGACTAAGCGATGATATTCTCCCGCAGTGCTGTCTCAGGCCCCCCCAATACCCTTGCCCAAGACTTCATTGTCACCACGCTAAACGAGCCTCTGGAAGTTGTAACCAAATTTAAATATCTAGGTATCTGGATTGACAATAAATTATCTTTCAGTGACCACGTCGAAGATGTCTCTAGAAGGTTAAAAGCAAGGTTAGGTTTCTTCTACAGAAATAGGCCCCTTTTCCCCCTTGAAACTCGAAACAAGCTTGTACAGGCCACTTTTCTCCCCCTACTCGACTATGGCGATGTAATCTATTCCTCCACCACTCTTGCAAATCTAAGTAAACTGGACATCCTTTATCACCATGCGTTACGGTTAATTACCAACTCCCCTTACCGTTCGCACCACCGTGACTTATATGCAGCTGTTGGTTGGACATCCCTTACTACTAGACGCCTGCTCCATGCTGGGCTATGGACTCTTAAACTGCTCCTGCAGAAATTGCCAAGTATCTCTTCCCTATTAGCATCTCACATAGTGCATACTGTTAAGAAAATCTGACTTTATTATGCTTGACATACCAAGGACGCTGACTTCCTTTGGTAAACGTGTATAGCATATGCCCTTCCTTCCATTTGGAACCATTACAAACCGCATTGAAACTAACTAGCACAGTTTCAATAAACTTCTACAAATCGCTAAGTTCAGCCAAAATAAGACACCTGTAACTGTCATTAAGTCTCTTCCTTCCCATGTGTGCCATATTTATCCACTGGTAAGGTATAATTGATTTGTCACATTAACTGCTTTCCTTCCCTTCTACTCCTGGCTTTATCTTTGCTTACGCTCCACTGCTACTCTATCAAATCACTCCTCCCCCCATATCAGTTGTAGACTGTTGTTTGTTCTAACTGCCAAAATACTGTATATGTATTGCACACACCAGTCATCATGTTTCATTTCAGTATGCAACCTGTAAGTCGCTTCCCTGTCTCATATCAATGTTTACCACCTGCGGTCACCCTATGTGGTACCCTTGTATGTATATCCAGCCTGTATCATGTAATGTGCATTTCATGTATATACTGTTATTACCTATCTGTGTTTGTACTTTAAGTGTTTGTCACAGGACCTCCTTGTGAATGAGCTTGCTCAGTGGAGTTTTCCTGCAATGAACTTGAACTTGAACTTCTGCGGCCAGGAAGCCGGCAACACATGCGACGTACGCCATGAAATGGCGCCGTTTTTGTTTGTGGTTGCAAGCAAGCGGCCTTCCCCTCTAGGTTGCCCGGTGAAAGCGGTGTTAGATTACCTGCTCTCCCTTTTCCAGTCAGGTCTAGCCTACTCCTCTATCAAAGTGCACCTCTGCGCTATTTCTGCTCACCACTTCCTGGTGGGACAGCGCACAGTGGCGCAGCTTGATGTCTGTCGAGACTTTTTGAGAGGGGTATTACACCTTAGGCCACCTATTAAGGACCCTGTCCCTCCGTGGGATTTACTCTTCGTCCTGGAACAACTCACGCCCCCGAGCCTGCCGCGGATTGCGAGCTGCATTTTCTGTCATGGAAAACGTTATTTTTAGTTGCTTTTACATCAGCAAGGAGAATTTCCGAGCTTCACGCTCTTATGTGTAAGGAACCTTACTTGATTTTCCACCAGGACAGAGTGTCCCTAAGGACAAATCCGAAGTTTTTGCCTAAGGTGGTCTCCACCCTCACTCTTAATCAGGACATTGACCTGCCTGTCTATTTTCCTAAGTACTCCAATAGAGGAGAAGCGCTGCTTCACACCCTGGATGTTCACCGCTGTCTAAAGTACTACCTAAACAGAACGAAACAGCTTCGCAAGTCGGAGCAGCTCTTCGTTTCCTTTGCTGAGAGGATGATGGGCCAGCCAGTTTCGAAGCAGTCACTTTCTCGCTGGCTTGTCCAGTGTATATCATATTGCTACAGTACTAAACAGAAGCCCCTCCCGGGTGCAGTTCGGGGCCATTCCACAAGGGGGGTGGCTACCTCTTTTGCAGCACTTCGTAACGTCTCCACCTCTGCCATTTGTGCTGCAGCTACTTGCAGCTCTGTACACACTTTTATCAGGCATTATAGCCTGGACATTGCCTCACGGCGAAGAGCTGGTTTTGGCCTGGCTGTGCTACAGGGTCTCCTGTCCTAGAGTCAGGACTTGGCATGGATATTTTCTAATCTCCTCCTCCCAGTATGCTTACAAGCGTTATTGCTTGGAAATCAGTCCTAATAGTGTTACCTGCTGCAAGAGCTGTATCTCGAAGTAAGATAGTACAGTTATGTAAGAATTTACCGTATCAGTAGATCTTCGAGAACAGCTCTTGCAGCAGGTACCTTCCCGCCCACCTTCCCCCTTGGAGGAGGCATGGCTTTCAGAGCCTTTGACAGGGGCTTATGCCCTTTCGTCTCATGATGATGGATCCTCGGTCTCCCATTCTGATGTCATCCTGCGGCCGGAAGTCTCCGGCGGGAGAACTGGGGAATCTGGCGGGACCGCCGTCGGGGGGCGGTCCCCGCTGAAGATAGCTAGCTAGAAGAATTCCATGGGGTCCTGACGCCTGCCAGCTTCAGTCCTAATAGTGTTACCTGCTGCAAGAGCTGTTCTCGAAGATCTACTGTTACGGTAAGTTCTTACGTAACTGTACTTTCTTTGTTATTGCAAGGACATTTTGTCTGATGTATTGTGCTTTGGGCAGGGACCCCAAACTAAGGGGGACTCTGCCTTTTTTTTTGTCTTCATTTCATTCACAGCAGTGATCTGCTAGTTAGATGAGAACTGGGTGATCACGGGTCCAAACCACACCAGAAACAAATACATATGAACATAGAAACATAGAGAGTGACAGAAAAAGACCACTGCTCCATCCAGTCTGCCCAGAAGCCTTAGCCAACCTGGAACTTATTGTCCATACAGGATTCTGACCCACACTATCCACCCACTGTGCTTCCTGCCCTACTACTATCACCCTGAGCAACCACTAAGCCCTTCACTCTGTCCCAGCCATATCTGAAACCAGTAATAGTTTTGGAGCCCACCACATCAGCAGGCAGATTGTTCCACAGCTCTACCACCCTCTCTGTAAAATAAAATGATCTTCCTGGACATAAGTCTCCACCACTCATTCACACTAGTGGGATTAGCCCCGGAGGCACTAGGACCCATCGGGAGCAAACTTTTTGCTGGAGGGTCGGCGCGAGAGATGGCGCCGCGAGGCACGGCGCCTCAAGCAGCGGCTCGAGCGGCAATGACTATCTCGGCGACGACCCTCCAACCGCCTCAGTTCCTTTTTTCCCGCCGTCGAGTACGCTTCAGTGACAACGTCGCTCGCCTGTCGGGAGTCAAACTTCAAACTAGCGCATAGTTTTCAGTTTATGTTTTTGTAACATTATCACTATAGTAGTATCGCTTAATTTTATTCTATTTTCGTTAAATTTTTCTAATATTTTAAATTTAACTTACTTGAGAAGTCTCGGCCTACTGGGCGGAGTTGACCATGAGCAGGTCAGGTGGCGGTAGGGAGACTTGTATGTAACTGTTCAGTCAGCGGGCTGGGTCCGGTCAGCCTCCTTCTCCTCAGCGGGGTTCCGACAACGGTCAGTCCGATGCCCGGGGGGATGGGCGGTCCCCCCGTCGGCATAAAAATAAACGGTCGCATTCTCGTCACCGTTCGGCCTCGAGCTCTTCTTCGGCCCACAGGTCAAAAAAGAGAAGGCATCACTCGAGGTCGCCCTCTGGTATGTCTGCGCGTCGACGGTCGGTTATCGTTGCTAGTTGCCAGTCTCTTCTTCGAGTCGCCAACTTCCGTGACCGCTGCCCCGACATCGGAGCCCCTCCCGCCTATAGGTAGGGCTCCAGATGAGCAGTTTCATCAGTGGGCCGCCTTATGGAGCGATGGGCCTGGAGGTTGGTTCTTCTGCCTGGCTCGGTTGCCACGGAGCCCTCTGGCTCCTCCGGCGATCTGGTAGGCGGTCGATTCTTCCTTCAGTCGCTGCTGGCGCCAGCGACTCCTCGCTAGGTGTTCCCCCACATGGCTGCGGGCGAGGGGCCACACCGATGCCCTTATCTCCTGTTTTTTCCTCTCTAGCTTTCCAGGTTCCTGGGCGCTCCCGGCGCCTTCCGCGGGTCTGTCGGTTGCCGCGCCTGCCATTGCCGCGGTTAGCTAGTGCGCCGCGGTTTCGCGGGCGCTGCTGATTTGGCGGCGCTGGTCAGCGGCGCTGCTGGTCTGGCGGGCGCCACTTTGGTCTGGCGGCGCCGCGGTCTGCCGGGCGCCGCTGGTTGGGCAGCGCCGGTTATCTGGCGGCATCTGCTTGGCGCGCTTGGGCATCGGGCGGGCGCCTGGCCTCTTCGGGCGCTGCGCTCTCCGCGGTGCCGCTTTCAACCCATTTTGCCTTCTCGCGCTGGGGCCTCGGGACTTTCCTTGTTTCTCTGCTGTTTCCTCCTCCCACTTTTCACTCCTTTCCTGTCCAAACAGTCCTTCCTGGACCATCAGGAGATGATGTTGAGCTGACCCAGACCTTCGGTTGGATGAGAAGTGGAGGAAACAGGATCTTTCTTTGCTACAGAGCCTGTGGTCGAGGACCTGTCCTTTAAGTCTCTGTTGAGGAACCTGAGATCCACTCTTTCTCTCCAGACTACAGACATCGATCCTGGGAAGATATTAAGACTCCAGTATCTTCATGCTTCGAGATCCCTACGGATTTGACTCTCTGATCCAGCTTTCCTTCGAGACGCTGTCTCAAATGGTATGGAATAATCCTGCTCTTATTCCCTCAGTGGCTAAATCCATTGATAAGAAGTATTCAGCTCCCAAGGATCGCCCCATTTTGCATCCCAAACCTTTATGGATCCTATTGTAGTCCTGGCAGAGAATGACAAGGTCGTTCTTCCTCAAACTACTACAGCTCGACCTATTAACAAAGAGTCTCGTAAGATTGATACATTAGGTAAGAGAGTCTTTGCTGCCTCCACTCTAAGTATGTGTATTGCCAGTTATCAAGGCTATTTTTCTCAGTATGAGTATATCCTGTGGCACTCTATGAAAAGAATGGTTGAAGCTCTTCCAGATTCGGACTCCAAGTCAGAGCTTCTTCTGACCGTTATTAGAGGTATTGAGTCCAATAACCAACAGGTCAAAGCCGCCATGGACGCTTTCGACACTGCTTTCGCCGCCACAGGTATTTGTACTGCCATTCCTGGCTGCATGCATTCTGGCTTCACGAATGATGCTCAGCAGCAGGTAATGGCGCTGCCTTTGATGGCTCCTATCTTTTGGCCCTCAGGTGGAGCAAGCCTTGAGGCCACTCAGAAGACTAGATCGGCCATTGGTTGGCCAGACCTCCGCCTACCCTCGGGGCATGTGAACAGACGCTGCTCTCATAGTCGCCAGTCCTTTCGAGGCAGAGGAAGCTTCCATAAAAGCCAACCTGCCCAACCTCAAAAGAAGATGCAGCAGAAAGCGCAGGGGCCTAAAGCCCCCAGCGCCACCTTATGAATTGCTGGCCCGAGTTCCATCCACATTGCTCGAGGTGGAACTTTCTCCTCCGGTGGGAGGTCGTCTGATGTACTTCTACAACCAGTGGAAGTCCATAACTTCGGACAAATGGGTCCTTCGGATAATTCGCGAGGGTTATTCTCTCAATTTCTTGGAACCCCCCCGAATTGTCCTCCCAGACGACAACCCAGGTTGTCGGCCTCTCAGTCAGACCTCCTCACCGCCGAGATCCAGGGCCTTCTAAACAACAGGGCAATAGAACTGGTGCCCCCGCATCTGCGAAACACAGGGTTCTACTCCCATTACTTTCTGGTTCCAAAGAAATCTGGGGGAATGCGCCCCATTCTAGACCTCAGAAAGTTAAACAAATTTCTCCCAGGAGAAATTCAAAATGATTTCCCTAGGTACCCTGTTACCCTTGCTGCATCAGCACGACTGGCTGGCCTCCCTGGATATGCAGGACGCTTACCAGCATATCCCCATCCACCCGACCCACCGCAAGTTCCTCAGGTTTGTAGCTTTGGGTCAGCATTATCAGTTCAAAGTCCTGCCCTTTGGGCTATCCTCGGCGCCGCGAGTTTTTACAAAGTGTTGTGCAGTTCTCGCTGCGCATCTCAGGAAGATCGGACTCCGAGTGTTTCCCTACCTGGACGATTGGCTTCTAGCAAGCCCTTCCAGCCAAGGGACTTTGGAAGCCGTGCAAACGACTTCGCCTTTCTTACGTCCATGGGAGTTCTGCTGAATTTGAAAAATCACAACTGCAGCCCTCCCAGAGGCTCCTTTCATAGGGACGCCTTAGACACCTCTTCCGGGGCTTTCCTTCCAGGGACAGAAGACTCGATATCCTTCGGATGGCCCGTACATCGGGAGAACCAATCGGTTGCAGCTCTCGATGCAACGCATGTTGGGTCTCATGGCATCCTCGGTGTTCACTGTACCCCTGGCCCGGTTGCACATGAGAACCACCCAATGGATGCTCTCCACTCAGTGGTCTCCGACCTCTCACCCCCAGTCTTATCCCATCAAGGTGATAGAGCCCCCTGAAGGTCTCACACCTGGTGGTCTCAAGAGAGCAATCTCCTGGAAGGGTTCCCCTTTGCTCCCCCGGATCATCAGATCTCCATCACCACAGACGAATCGCTAATGGGATGGGGAGCTCACTGTCACTCCTCCACACTCAAGGTGTATGGACTCAGTTCGAAACTCATCTCCACATAAATGTCCTGGAGATGAGGGCGGTCCTCATGTGATCCGAGCTCTGAAGGATATCCTTTGTCACAAGAACATTCTCCTTCAAACGGACAACAAAGCTGTGATGTATTACATCAACAAGCAAGGGTGCTCATTCTTATCCCCTTGCAGGAAGCAATGAGGTGTGGGAGTGGTGCTTGGAGCACAAGTCTCTGATTCAAGCGGTTTATCTGCCAGGTATACAAACGACCTAGCAGATCACCTCAGCAGAACGGAGGCAGACCTCACGCCAGTGGTCTCTCGATCCAGCCGTAGTTCGTCACTGTTCAAGAGTGGGACTCCAGACCTGACCTTTTACATCCCCACTCAACGCAAAACTGCCTCTCTTCTGCTCCAGAAATCCAGGGCCTGGCATTTTCTGTCAGGATGCATTCAGACTGCGGTGGACAAAACGCTTTTTACGCCTTTCCACCGCCTCTAATCCAGAGAGTACTCCTCAAGTTCGAGTCTCAGGGGACCAAAATGATTCTCATTGCTCCTCCTGGCCTCGGCAACTATGGTTCCTCTACTCAACAGTATGTTGGCAGCCTCTCCGAGACCACTTCCCTTGCAAATCAACCTTTTGACTCAGGGTTCGTTGGTCCATCCCAACCTGAAATCACTTCATTTTCATGCTTGGCTCCTGAAGAGGTAGCAGTGAATCGGTTCAACGTCTCTCGTAGAGTCTCAGACATCCTTCTGGCTGCTCGGAAGCCAGCCACCCGAAAAACGTACGCTTCCAAATGGAAACGTTTTTCTCTCTGGTGTGCAAAGTCCTCTTGGAATCCCTTTTCCTGTCCTCCTGACAAGGTTCTGAGTATCTCTTGGACCTTTCAAACTCAGGTCTCCAGTACTCCACAGTTAAAGTTCACCTTAGTGCCATCTCAGCGTTCCATGAGCCGGTTTCTTCCTTGACTCTGGCTCAGTTACCTATGGTGAAGAGATTTCTAAAGGGGATTCTTCATACCAGACCCTGTTAAGTCCAGTTGCAGCCTGGGACATTAACCTGGTGCTGGACATGCTCACTCGGAAGCTTTTGGAACCTCTAGCTACCTGTGAGCTAAAATTTCTTACCTGGAAGACTGCCTTCCTGGTGGCCATTACCTCAGCCCATGGTCTCTGAGATACATGCCCTGGTTACGGACCCTCCAGTATACTGTATTCCATAAAGACAAGGTAGTTCTCCATACTATCCTAAATTTCTTCCCAAGGTTGTGTCAGAATTCCATCTAAACCAACCTCTGGTACTTCCTCTTACTTAGCTAATTTCCAAAATGAGAGGAGCAGATCTCTTTCATTCCTTGGATGTTAAGAGAGCCTTCTGGTTCTATTTAGATAGAACCAAGAATTTTAGCAAGACTCAGCAACTCTTTGTTTCTTTCAGCGACACCGGCTGGGTCAACCTGTCGCTATCAGATGCATCTCATCATGGTTAGTGGCATGCCTTGACATTGCTATTCCATGGCTCAAGTTAAATTAGAAGGTAGAGTGTACGCTCACTCTACTAGGCGGTCGCGCATCCTAGCGGAAGTGTAATGTTCCCAGTGCAGATATCCTGCGCGCCGCCACCTGGAGCTCCGGGTGCATACCTTCGTTAAGCATTGTGCACTGGATGTTCTGCCAGGCGGCATTCCGCGTCGTAGAGACTTATCCTTAATGGACTTCTATCTTAGCGGCGTGAGCTCTGGCTCTCCTGCACGCCCTTTGGGGGATTATCAGCTTGGTACTCTCACTTAGTGTGAATGAGTGGTGGAGACTTATGTCCAGGAAGATATGAAAATTACGTACCTACCGTAATTCTTGATCTTCTTGGACGAGTCTCCACCACTCATTCACACACCCACTCTCCATCCCCCGAGCTCACCGCTGTGTTGGTCTTCACTCCCTCAAATCTTTAGGCCGTGAAGACTTCTTTGCTGACCCTTCTTACACGGGTCGTACGGACTATCTTATGTCCGTTTTTAAGGTTAGATTTACTCTTTCGTTAGTTGCGCTGCACCTCCTTGGTAAAAGAGTACTGAGGCGGTTGGAGGTGTCGTCATGAGATAGTCATTGCCGCTCGAGGCCGCTGCTCATGCCCCATCTCGTGCCGACCCTCCGTAAGTTGTTCTCGATGGGTCCTAGTGCCTCCGGCGCTAATCCCACTAGTGTGAATGAGTGGTGGAGACTCGTCCAAGAAGATCAAGAATTACGGTAGGTACGTAATTTTCATTTCACCCTTCCCTCTGTCTTGAATCTCTTCCCCGCCGCCGACAGGTTTCCCTTTGAGCCCCCATGTTCTTTTTTTAACATGAAATATTTTATTAAAATTTTAATCAAACATCTAACTGAGCACAAAGAGAACCATATGTATAAGAAAAAACATCAAACAGCCAACCATATACAAGCCGGTAAAGATAATGTGTACTGGGAAAAATTTAAAAAGACAATTAAACGAGAAACCTTAACCACACATAATAATATATATAAAACCAAGAACAAAACTGCATGCTTACAGTAGAACAAAGAAAACCAAAATATTTGTTGCAGGTAACATACAGATCCATGGCATTTACAGTGGAGGATACACTGTACTGCAACTTTGCTTACTTGTAACATTTAGCTTTTGGCTCTAAAGACAATCTGCTAGGAAGCCTAAACCTAAATAGCCCTAGTGTTCTTCATCCACTATTTATGCTAAATAGTTACTTGTAGTTTACCTTGTTCATTCCTTTCAGGAACTTGAAAGCCTCTATCATATCTCCAGGGTTTTAAATAATTGATTAGCAGTTTTTTTCTTGGGACAATGCTAACTGTACAGAAAGTATTTATATAGGTTTTTTTAGAAGTGTTATGTTTGTTAAACACAGTGAGGCAGGTGCTATGCATTTTCACAATGTTTTAACACTTTGTGAGCAAAACGCTAATCAATTTTTGGAGTTAAATAAAACCCTGTATCTCCCCACTCTATTGTCTCTAGTGAGTACATGTAAATAAAGACTTTGATTGATTGATGTTCAGTGCCTTGAGACGATCCTCCTAAGATCTGCCCCGCTGGCCCTGAATCACTTTGGTCACCCTACATGGATATCTCCAGCTTGTCTTTATCTTTCCTTAGGTGAGGACTCAAGAACTGGGCACAGTCCTCCAGGTGGGGCCTCACCAGTGATCTGTAGAGAGGTAGTAATACCTCCTTACTTCTGGTGTCAGGACCCCTTCCTATCATACCTCTCAACCTTTCTTCACCGAAATGCGTGACATGATGTGTGACAAATGAGCAAAATGTGACATATCGTCTAACATGGCACTGCAAGCTCAGAATACTATAGCTATCGGTGCAATATTGTTCATACTGTTTTTTGATAACTGAGCACAATAGATTATTATGAATTTCTGCTTTAAAGTCTCAGTGGGGAATGTGGAATATCACCTTTCCCATGATGGACAAAGAGTTTCTGAGAGGTAAAATGAGTGACGTACCTCATAATGTGTGACAGTTGAGAGGTATGCTTCCTATATACCCCAGCATCCTGTTTGCCTTATTGTAGGCCTTGCTACACTGGTTTGATTGTGTTAGGGAGTCAGATGATGACCCCTCGTTCTCTTTCCTCAGAGGTTGTGCACAGTTTTACCCTCCTCATCCAGTTCTCTGTCCTCGGATTCTTGTTCTTTTGGATTTCAACTGACAAACCTTTCACCACTTCTCTAGCTTGTGCAAGTCTTTCTGCATCTCACTAACCCCCTCCTCGCTGTCTACTCTGCCACAAAGCTTAGTGTCCTCTGCAAAGACGCACACTTTCCCATGGATTCCTTCTCCCATGTTGCTAATTAACATACTGAAAAGGACTTGACCCAGGACTGATCCTTGTGGCACCCCACTGGTCACCTCCTTCTCTTTTTTATTTTTCGCAAGATCTTACTTCGAGCGCAAGATCTTACTTCGAGAGGAAGCTGTTGCAGCAGGTAATGACATGTAGGACTGGCGCCACCAGGCAGCAGATCTCGGCAAAACTTTTCTAGCAGTACCTAGGGAACCGCCCACCTCACGTTGCCTCCACCCCCGATGTCCCATCCAGTATATAGGAGGCGGCGGTCCCCTCGTGCTCCAGTTCTTTCCCACTGTCGTATGCATTAGTTGGCTCTCAGATAACCCTTCACCAGTACCGTCCGCAGTTTAATTCAGTTCACCGTTTTCTTCAACTAATGTGTATGTCCACTTCACTGACTGGGCACACAAACAAGTGCTCTTGCGGGTGTCAGTTCCTCTCTAAAGACTGTCATTCCGCCTGTTTCTGCTTGGGCCCAGACTGTGACCCTGGGGCCTGCTCCCACTGCCAGGCCTTCAACAGCAGAACCGTCTTAAGGCGCCAGAAATCTCTCCAGGCCTTCCTTGCACAAAAACAGTTGGCCACCATGCAGAGAGACTCCTCATCCAAAGGGGATGATTCTTTACCCGCTAGGAAAAAACACCATAAAGAGAAGCACCGAGAGAAACGCAAGGAATGGGAGAGATTCCGCTCGAAGTCCCAGTCCTCTGGATTGCATGCGGTCTCCAAATCATACCTGCTGCAAGAGCTTCTCTAAGATCTACTGTTACGGTAAGTTCTTACGTAACTGTACTTTTCAGATGGTCACACTGAACCAGATCATACCATCTCTGGAGAAGGGCATGTTTCTGCTCTCTGGACCCCCAGGACACATTCTTCCACGTCCCAGTCCGTACGTCCCACTGGCTGTAGTGCTGGTTCTGCACAGAAGGGGTGCTCTGTCCGTTCCAAGTCATGCCATTCAGCCTCTATTCTGCATCCAGGGTCTACATCTAGTGCATGGCAGTGGTGCAGCCTTCCTGCAGCGCACCGGCATCAGGGTTTATGCTAATCTGGACAATTGACTGATTGCCAGGCCATCCAGAGAGGCCGTGGGGGCGTCCAGGGATCCTGGCCCTCTAGATCTGCAGAGACTTGGACCTTTCGACCAAGTCCAAGCTGATCCTCTCGTTGAATATTCATTTCATCAGAGTAGAGCTACACCCCCTACAGGCCAAGGCCCACCTCCCTGCAGACAGCACATTGAATCATACCTTTTTTGCCTGATCTTTTGCCTAGGACTTTGTGAGGCTACTAGGGTACATGGAATCCTGCACCAGAATGGTCCCGGTAGGCTTGCTGGCAGGTACTGCACCTGCAGTGGGAATTGGGATGACAGTGGTCCCAGAGTCTAGGTCACCTGGGCCAGTTACTTGGCTGACGTAGAATGCCATCCAGTGGTGGCTGATCCCATGCCATCCGGAGGAAGGAGTCTCATTTGTCTGCCCAGAAGCAGCCATCACTCCCTCTACAGATGCTTCTCTGGCGGGGTGGAGAACACGCCTTGGGAGACTACAGGGCCCACGGATTCTAGTCAAGCAGTGAGTTCTGTCACTAAATCAGCCTGCAGGAGCTCCATGTAGTACAGGTAGTTCTGATAAAATTCACTCCTTTAGCTAGGGGTCAGGTCATGCAAGTCCAGATGGAAAACACCACGACCACATTCTACCTGAACAAGCAAGGCAGCACTCACTCCCTTTCTTTGTGTCGGAAGGCCCTCTGCACCTGGACCCTCGTGTGCAGCCTGGGTGCAGATCTCCTGGCAATCCATGTTGCAGGAACAGTCAGCTGGCAGATGTTCTCAGCTGGGTGGGCAAGGTGTCGCACAAGTGGTACCTGCTTCAGGAGGTGGGGAGCCACCTGTTCTCCCTGAGGGGCATGCCTCTGGTGGACCTGTGTGCCTTCTGGGAGAACACGAAACTGATGCTGTTCTGTGTCCACTCCCACAGTCCCAGTTACTAGTGGGAGACACCTTTGCGAGGCCCTGGACTCCAGGCCTCCTGTACGTTTTTCCTCCCTTTCCCTTGATTCACAAGGTGGTGGTCAAGGTTCAGAAGGACAAGGTGTGGCTGGTCCTGATGTCTCCAGACTAACCTTGCCAGTTCTGGTACATGGATCTCCTCAGCTTCAGCAGCAGGCCCTGTGGCTGTTGCCTCTTCACCCTGATCTGCTGACCCAACAACGGGGAAGGTCTTGCATCAGGACCTTCAGTCCCTGCATCCCACAGCCTGGTTTCTTAGCGGCTAGAGATCCAGGCTCTGGGTTTTTTCTGAGACACTGCTCCAAGTTGTGGAGGCCTCTGTGTTGAATCACCAGTGCTGTGCCTTTTAAATGGAAACTGTTTTCCATTTGGTGTCAGGGCAAGGAGCTTGATCCCCGTGCTTGCCCAGTAGATCATATCCTTGAGTACCTCTGGTTCCTATCCCAGCTGGGACTGTGATCGAGAACCTTTAACGTGCACCTGGCAGCCATCTCTGCATACTAGCTGTGGGCTGGTATGCTGACAGTGGTGCAGGAGAAGTGGTAGGGTGCTTTTTTTTTTTAAAGGCCTCGACTACTACTTTTTGCCGCTGCATGAACCTCCAGCACCTTAGGACTTGTTGCTGGTTCTGGCAATGCTTATGGGCAAACCTTTTGAGCCTCTGCACAGGTGCAAAATGTCACACCTGCTGTGAAAGATCAACATAGAACATAGAAATTGTCTGCCGATAAGGACTGCCTAGCCTATCTAGTCTGCCCATAAGCCCTTATACTGGATTACTACTTCCGATGGCCTTCCTGGTGGCTGTCTCATCAGCTGGAAGGATTAGTGAGCTCTGGGGTGGTCTCGATGGAGCTTACTTACATACTAACGTACTAAAATGCCAGCAGAATAGGCCTAACGGTCTTTCGTGTCTGCTCGTTTGGTCAGCCCCCACCCTGGGAGCTGACCTTGCTGCTCCCCTCGCCCTCTCTGGCTTCTCCCTTCCCAGTTCCGGATATTCTCGCTGCACTGGATTTTGCTTCCAGAACCCTTCCCCTGTACCTGTCCCACCCCCTCTTGAACCCCTCCACTGTGTCTGCCTCCACCAGCCCCCTGGGCAGCGCATTCCATGGCTCCACCACCCTCTCAGTGAAGTAGCACCTCCTCCTTTCGCCCCTGAATCTCTCTTCTCCCCCCCCCCAGCTGCTACCCATGCCCTCTAGTTGCCCCCTTCCTTCAAAGCACCCTGACTGCTCCTCCCTATTTACCCCTTCATGTACCTGAAGACCTCTATCATGTCTCCCTGGTCCCTTTTCTTCCAGTGTGTACATATTTAGCTCTTCGAGCCTCTCCCCATAGGTCCTGTCCCCAAGCCCCAAATCATTTTGGTTGCTCCTCTGAACCCTCTCCAGGAGTTCAATGTCCCTCTTTAAGTGTGGCTTCCAAAACTGCACGCAGTACTCTAGGTGCGGCCTCACCAAGCAGTTATACATAGGGAGTATCACTTCACTCCTTCTGGAGGTGATCCCCCTAGTGATGCATCCCAACATCCTGTTGGCCTTGTCCGCTGCCCTCCTACAAGTCTCAGAATTGTTCATCTTGACATCCACCACCACCTCCAGGTCCCTCTCGGCCATCAAGACTTGTAGCATTCACCCCCTTCCCCCCCAAGGGAGTACACTTGGCCCGGGTTTCTGGCCCCCAGGTGCAGTACCTTGCATTTCCTTGCATTGAACCTCAGCTTCCACTTTCTAGACCATCTTTCCAGAGCCTCCAGGTCCCCCTGAAGGGCCACCCTCCCCATCCACCGCCACCCCCAGTTTTGAGTCATCCGCAAAGAGACTCATCTCACTCCTGATACCTGTCCTTATGTCAGAGACGTAGGTGTTTAACAGGAGGGGCCCAAGGACTGATCCCTACAGGATCCCACTAATGACCCTCCATGGGGATGAGACTTTCCCGCCAACTATGATCCTCTGGGCCCTGTCCTGGAGCCAGTTGCCTATCCATCTGATCATCTGTTTCCCCGCCCCCATTTCTTCCAGCTTATCCAACAGGCCCCCGTGAGGAACACTCAAATGCCTTGCTGAAGTCTAGAAAGAGGACGTCCACTTGTCTACCCACGTCCAAGACACTCAACATCCAGTTATAGAACTATACAAGGTTTGTCTGACATGATTTCCCCGGTACAAATCCATGCTGTCTATCGTCCAGGTACCCTGACTTTTCCAGGTTCTCCCCCGCCTCTCCTTGACAATGCCCTCCATTACCTTGCCCACCACTGATGTCAGGCTGATGGGCCTGTAGACCTTACTTCGAGACACAGCTCTTGCAGCAGGTTACACCATTAGGACTGAAGCCGGCAGGCGTCAGGACCCCACGGAAAAATTCTAGCTAGCTATCTTCAGCGGGGACCGCCCCGGACGTCGGTCCCGCCTCCGACGTCAGACGTAGTACATAAGGGGGCGGTCCCGCCCGATTCTCAGTTCTTTCCCGCTGGCCAACTTGCATGTCTCGACCCTTCCGGGTTCAGCTCTAGTATCGCGACGCGTGGTTAAGTTCTTTTCCACGGGAAATTGGTTTCTACAAGCAAGTTTTTGCTGATGTCCTTTCCACTCCGGTCACTTTCTTCCAAGTGTGCTTGCGGGAAACAGATCCCCTTCAAGGATCCCCACCGCCTGCGCGCGTGCCCAGGCCCAGGCCACGATACTGGCCTGCCCCTTCTGCCAGGGTTTAACAGTAGAACCGGATCCGACGTCAGAAGGCCCTTCAGGCTTTCTTACTGGAAGAAAAGCTTAAGACCATGTCTTTCAAGGGGAATCCACTAAAGTCCCACAAGCACGCTGGAGAAAGCAGGAGAAGGCCCTTCCAGGTCCCCTTCCAGGGCTTCGACTCGTGAGCTCCGGTTCCAGGTCTGACCGCCCTCCTCCAGGGCCAGCTCTCAGCCTCCCCGGCCGCGGTCAGGAAGTCTCTACTCAGGCCAAGTCCACCAGGCGCCCTCGTCTTTGTCCTCCAGGGCCTTGGTGAAGTCTGGGGATGGCATCACCATCATAAGTCGGGTTCCCGCCCTGAACCCGGCGGTCGAGTCAGCTTCCTTGCCTCCCGCAAGAGGTTGGCTAAGCTTACTTTGAAGAGACCTCAGGATCAGACGCCGTGCGTCCGTCGCCCTTCGCCATACATCTCTTGGAGCCGCCCGCCGCCAGACGCACCGCCGCCGCCAAGCCAACACCACAGCGGACGCCGGTAGGGGGGCCGGCGCCCGCTCCTCCTGAGAAGAGAGCCCCGACGCCTCCGACCGACGTCGGTCAAGAGACCTTAACCGAGGAAGAATTGACGCAGCCCGAGGACCAGACGGGCGACCCCGGTCTTGTTGAGACACCCAGGGAACCCTCACCGTTACTCGAGCCCCCTGTGGAGCCGACGCCGGGACCTGACGACCGTCCACCGGCGCCCGGACCGTCGTCGGGCCTTTCTTTAGCGGATGTGAAGGACCTCTTCACTTACTGGTGGGACACCATAAAGAAAGACGTGGTTCCCACTCCTCCTCCTCTTCCTCCTACACCCCCGGTTCCTGCACCCCCCTCGCCATCGGGGTCGGCAGGCCGTTTACCTCCTCCCCGGGAGCACGGAACCCCTCCCAGGGGGGGGGATCTGAAGAACGGAGACCTCCGTCTAAATCCTCTTCTAGGTTACCCAGCCCCAAGAGACCCAGGAGACACCAACGATCGCCTTCGACGGAGGCCACGGGATCAGAGTTCTCAACATCCAGATCCCCATCTCCTCTCTCCATCCCTTCTCCGGACCCACGTGAGATGCCGAAGTCTCCTCCAGATGACCCTTCGTTCTCGGATATTATGAGGCATATCCAAGAGAACATGGGATGGGATGCGGAAGAGCTAGATCCCGAAAGGATACGCCTTGCCAAATATCTTCGGCAGAAGGACCCCAAGCCTGTGGTGGTGCCACCCTTGGCTGACACTTTCGTGACGCCACCAAGGCGTGGAAGCCGCCCACATTCGCCTCCCGGCGATGCCGAAGAGCTGATCGCTTGTACAAGGCTCCAGAGAAGACCAGTCATTGACCCAGCAGCCTCAGGCTGACTCTCTGGTCATCACAGCCTCACATGACCGGTCCCAGAGACCGAGCATCTGAGCACCCTGCCACTGACCCAGAGTCCAAGCAGTTGACGCTGAGGGCAGGCGCGCGATGCTTCCGCTACCTGCGCCATCAGATCCTTGAATTATTTAACCCACATGGTTCAGTTCCAAATGCCTTGTGGGAACAGGGTCTGAAGCGGCTGAAAACTGCGGAAGGTGGGCAGAAGGAGGAGATGCTTCACCCTCCGCACTGGTTCGGACGTGGGAACCTATGCTACGAGCCAGACGACTCCGCTGGACTCCTCGGCCCGAGCAGCAGCTTCTGGGCGATGCCTCCGGAGGCACTCTTGGTTACGCATCTCCGGCTTTACCCCGGATGTCCAGAAGAATATCATGGACGCTCCATTCGAGGGAGAAGTTTTGTTTGGTAAACCTTCAGAGAAGATTATTACCAGACTTCAAGAGGCTGGGAAGGTGGTGAGGTCGGTCCAGGCTATGTACCGACCCAGGCTTAGTTCCTTTCGTAGGAACCAAAGCCGATTTCGTGGACAGATGCAGAGGCAGCAGTCCCGTTCCGCTCCACAGCAAAGGGCTCTGGATTTCGGAGAGCCCAGGGGAACAGCCCGGGGCGGGCCAGCGCATCTAAGCCGCCCAGCCAGCGGGCCTCAGCCGCCACAGTCTGACTCCTTTCCGGCCCCCGCCCCTCAGGATCAACGGGAAATCATGGTCGGGGGTCGCATTGCGAACTTCCTGCTGGGATAGCAGGCTATAACCACCGACAGGTGGGTTCTTCAGTTGGTCGGAAGAGGCCACTATATAGAATTCGAAGGAAAGCCACCCCCGAGGCCTCCTTTGCTCTCCCGGTATCCAGGTCGGCACAAATCTCTGATATGGCAAGAAGTACTCGTGCTCCTGCAAAAGGGAGCGATAGAGTACGTCCCGGAGAACCAGAGAGGACAAGGGTATTATTCCCACTTCTTCCTGGTTCCAAAGAAAACAGGGGACCTCCGTCCGTTTTGGACCTCAGCGACCTCAACGTGTCGGGTCGCCTACAAGAGATTCCGCATGGTGACTCTTCCGGGTCTTATTCCCATGCTGAAACAAGACGCCTTCTTAGCGTCTCTAGACATGCAGGACGCATACCTGCATATCCCTATAGCTCAGGCGCACAAGAGGTTTCTGCGCTTTGAGTTTCTCGACCACCACCTTCAATTCCGAGCCTTTCCATTCGCACTGTCATCCGCACCCAGGGTCTTTACCAAGTGCATGGCGTTATGTGCGATCCAGAGCACCCAGGTCCTGTTCCGATCTCTGGGCATCTTAATCAACCACGAGAAGTCTCTCCTGGTACCGTCGCAGAAGCTGCAATTTATAGGTGCAGTACTGGACACCGTTCAGGGAAGAGCTTTTCTTCCAGACGACAGAGCGGAGCGCATCAGATCCCTCATCAGGAGCTATCGTCTAATAAGACCGTCCTGCCAGGTCGGTCCTTCACTTGCTCGGACACATGGCTGCAGCCATTCCTACCATCCCTTTCGCAAGGCTCCACATGCGGGTAACTCGGTGGATGCTCAAGGTGCAATGGGATCAAAGGCAAGACCACATGCAGCATCCGGTCAGAATCACGAACACCGTGATTCGAGACTGGCAGTGGTGGCTAGACCCAGGGTCGCTCTCCACGGGCGTCCTGTTTGTAGCGCCGTCCCAGGAGGTAATCCTCACCACAGACGCCTCAGGTCTTGGGTGGGGGGCACACCTGGACGGGGTGAAGTCCCAGAGTACGTGGACCCCTCTGGAGGCTCATCTCCATATCAGTGTTCTTGAGATGAGGGCGGTCCTTTATGCCCTGCAGGCCTTTCAGTCAGAAATCCCGCCGAGTACTCTCCTGCTTCAGACAGACAACACGGCGGTGATGTATCACCTCAACAAACAAGGAGGCACACACTCTAACCCCCTTTGCAGGGAGGCCATGAGGGTGTGAGATTGGGTAATCCGCCACAGCCGAATCTGATCACTGTACATGTTCCCGGGTGGACAACACAATTGCAGACGGCCTGAGTCGCCCCAGGCCAGAGTCCACGAAGGGAACTTCTTCAAGAGGTAGCAGAGGATCTGTTTCTTCGATGGGGAACTCCAGAGTTGGACTTGTTCGCATCCCCATCCAACGCAAAACTGCCCAATTTTGCTCGCTAGATCCAGGGCCTGGTGTTTTCTGGCGAGACGCGTTGTCCCTCTCCTGGGCGGACAGATTCCTCTACGCTTTCCCTCCCTTCCCGTTGATCCAGAGAGTTCTTCTCAAACTGCGCAGGGAGCATGCAACAATAATCCTGGTGGCCCCTTTCTGGCCCAGACAGATCTGGTTCCCCTTGCTAATTCAGCTATCCCGGGAACCTCCGCTCCCGTTGCCATTCAGCTCCCATCTCTTGTCTCAGGAGGAAGGTTCACTGGTCCACCCGGACTTACGCTCACTGAACCTGCATGCATGGCTCCTAGAGACATAGCCATCTTACGTCACGGGTCTCGCAAGAGGTTGCAGAAGTTCTTTCTGCAGCCAGAAGTCATATGCACGTACGCCATGAAATGGCGCCGCTTTTTGTTTATGATCGCGAGCACGCGATTATTCTCCTTTAGGTTGACCCGCTGGAGTGGTGTTGACTACCTGCTCTCCCTCTTCGCTCGGGTTCAGCCTACTCTCTATCAAGGTGCACCTTGTGCCATATCTGCCTACCACCTTCCGTGGGACATCGACAGTGGCACAATTGATGCCTCTCGGGAATTATTGAGAGGGTGTTACACCTTAGGCCACCCATTAAGGACCCAGTGCCTCCATGGGATTTGCTCTTTGTCCTGGAGCAACTCACGCCCCCCTCTCGAATTCGCTGATTGCGAAAGCCACGCTTTGTCGGAAAAACGCTATTTTTGGTTGCTGTTACTTCAGCGAGAAGAATTTCTGAGCTTCACGCCTCATGTGCAAGAGCCTTATTTAGTTTTCCACCAGGACAGAGTATCCCTGAGGGCCTAATCCTAAATTTTTGCCTAAGGTGGTTTCTTCACTCTCTAAATCAGGACATTGACCTGCCAGTCTACTTCCAACTACTCGAATAGAGGAGAGGCTCTGCTTCACACCCTGGATGTTCACCGCAGCCTGAGGTATTACCTCAACAGAACTAAACCTTTCGTAGTTCTGAGCAACTTTTCGTTTCCTTTTCTGAGAGGATGATGGGCCAACCTGTATCTAAACAGTCCCTGTCTCGCTGGCTTGTCCAGTGTATTTCATTCTGTTATGAGCTCAAACAGAAGCCCCTCCCGAGTTCAGTCCGGGGTCACTCCACTAGGGGCGTGGCCACCTCCTTTGCAGCACTCAAACGTCTCCTCCTGCCATATGTGCTGCAGCCACTTGGAGCTCTGTGCATACATTTATCAGGCATTATAGCCTGGACATTGCCTCTCGGCGAAGAGCCGGTTTCGGCCTGGCGGTGCTACAGGGTCTCCTGTCCTAGATTCAGGACCTGGAATGTACTTCCTATTTTCCTCCTCCCGGAATTTTTGGCAGCGTTACTGCTTGGAAATCAGTCCTAGTGGTGTAACCTGCTGCAAGAGCTGTCTCGAAGTAAGATAGTACAGTTACGCAAGAACTTACCATAACAGTAGTTCTTCGAGAACAGTTCTTGCAGCAGGTACCTTCCCGCCCACCTTCCCCCTTGGAGGAAGCATGGCTTTAGCCTTTACTATCAGGATTTGTTTCCTTTGTCTTCTGACGGTGGATCCTCAGTCTCCCATTTTTGATGTCAGCCTGCGGCTGGAAGTCTCCAGCGGGAGAACTGGGGAATCGGGCGGGACCGCCCCCTTATGTACTACGTCGGAGGCAGGACTGACGTCGGGGCGGTCCCCGCTGAAGATAGCTAGCTAGAATTTTTCCCTGGGGTCCTGACGCAAGCCAGCTTCAGTCCTAATGGTGTAACCTGCTGCAAGAGCTGTTCTCGAAGATCTACTGTTACGGTAAGTTCTTACGTAACTGTACTTTCCCTGCCAGCTTCCTTGATCCTCCCTTGTGGATAGGCACTATATGCGCCACCTTCCAGTCCTGGGGCACCCACCCTGTCCTCAGAGAGATGGTGAAAAGCTCTGCCAAGGATTTCGCCACGACATCCGCCAGTTCCTTCAGCACTCTGGGATGTAATTTATCCGGCCCCGGTGCTTTCTCCGTCTTAAGGGACCTGAGGGCTTCCCTCACTCTCTGCTGTGATTTCCACCTCCGCTACCTCGTCCCCCTGTTTAGCCTTCCCCTCTCCTGCCAGTGATGTCTTCCCCCTCACCCCAGACCTGCCGATCAGTAAGGGTCCCCCCTCTTCAGTATCGCTGTCTCTTCCCATGTATGATGCAGCCCCCCATTTTCCTTGGTGAAAATTGAGGTGAAGTACTCATTTAGTACCTCAGCCTGCTCCCCCGGGTCTTGTGCCCATCTCTCCCCTGTTTTAATCCTGCCAATCTGCTCCTTCACTCTTCGTTTTTCTCTAGTGTATCTAAAGAACCCCTTGTTCCCCCTCCTAATTTCCTCGGCCAGGTTCTGCTCCTTCCTTGCCTTAGCCGTCCCTCACCACCCTAGTGGCCCTTCTGCCATCAGCTCATACCCCCTCGATCCCTTTCACTCCTTGAGCACTTGGAATTGCCTAGGCTGCCTTCTTCCCCGCACAGCTCCCCTGGCCCTCCCTGGTCCACCAGCAAGGTTTTCCGGCCCTACCGCATTTTCGTCTTAGTCTTGCATAGGTGCTGGTAGCGTCCTGCACCCCTCTCCTGATTTCCCACCTACTGTCAGCATCCATGTCTGGTCCAATCACATCCAAATGCTCCTTAAGGATCCTTCGTATTTCCTTAAAATCCACCTCCCTGAAGTCGGATACCTCTGTTTTTGTGCAGCCTTCTACCCCTTCTTGGTCCAGGCAGAACCAGACCGTGGCATGGTCGCTCCCCGCCAATGGGTCCCTTACCTCCTGGCCCCCAATCTGGTCACTGTCTGCCAGGACCACATCCAGTACCCACGCCTCCCTGGTCCGTCCCCCCACCTGCTGAGTTAAGAACGAGTCCTGAAAGACATCCAACCACCTCTGTTCCCTGGCCACTGAGGATGTCATAGTCTCAGCACCACCACCCTTCCCCTGCTCAGCTTCCATACCTTGTCTTCCACAGGGACATGTTAGTCCTTCACCCCCAGCCCAGAGTGCCTCCTGAAAGTTCTTGGAGTTGCATCTTAACCAGGTGATGAACCTTTGGTCTTCTTCATGAATCCATCTTTGGAGGCTGACTGCGGCTCCATACTTTGGACCTGTGGTGGACACTCTCATATTACATGGAGTGCATGGCTGGAATTTGGGGTGAGGCTTGCCTGCTCTTAGTGACATATGCTGAAGCCGTGCTTGGCACACCAGCAGCTAAGAGGAGGATTGGCAAGTGGATTACGTCTGCATTGACCTCTTATAGGCTGACTGGTAGGGAACCTCCGGTTGGGCTCAGGCAATCGGACATACTACTGCCTCGGTGGCTGCTTTAAGGGACATACCTATACAGAAGATCTGCAGGGCTGCCACCTGGGAGTCAACATGCACCTTCATCTCCCATTACAGCATCGACCTAGAGTCTCGCTAGGATGCTGTAATTGGGCCTCTGTTCTTCAGTCACCGTTTGCAAACAGGGGTACGCACCTTGCCCCCTTCTCCCAGAGAACTGCTGGAAGTCTGCCAGTGTGTGATAAGTGAACCATATTCATGCCCCTAGAAAATGGGTTCTAGGGACATGGATATGTTGTTCTATCCACACTTACTGGCAGGTTCCTTGCCGCTTTAAGTCTTGCCGGAAGGTCTTCAAGCTGGCTCCCCCACCGGTGGTAAACTCTCAGCTCCGCCCATGACGCCAGAGCTTCCTTACCACTTGGAAGCTCAGGTTCCCTCCTTTGCACTCTGCATTTTAGCCCTGGATCCTACCTCGTCGGTTAAACCGAAACTCATACTTAAATTTACTAGACTTCGGTCTTTTTCTTCCTTCGCGGCTGCAATGGACAAATCAGCTCCCGGATTTCGGCGGCGCCCTTGTGGGCAGATGATGTCTCTGACCGATCCGCACTCCACGTGCGTTTACTGCCTTGGGCTCAATCACGATCCGCAGGCCTGCGTATTGTGCAAGTCCTTCTCGGTCAACGTTCTCGAAGATCGTGCTGCCAGGCTTCAACTTGGGTACCCGAGAGATTCTCCAAAAGTCAGTGAGGTCTGCTACGCTGTCCGGGCGCGGCGCGGCTCTCGGCTGAGCAACTTGAGCAAATGATCGCCTTGAGGAGGCGGCGGCCCAGGCCGCATCTTCTTCTTCTTCCTCGGTCACTGCATTTATCCTGCTCTCCTTGGGCTCCTCCTACTCGGCTTCACTTAAGGAGCTTTGTCAGTCCCTCTCTACTAAGGGAGAGGGGCCATCGGGACATTCCTCTCGGTCCAAGAAAAAGGACTCAAAGGGTAAGTCCCACCGTCTACGTTCATGGGAGCGGGAGAGGTCCCTTTCCCCGGACAGTCGACACTGTACTTCGGTCAAGGTTGCTGCTAAGGCCGCTGGCATCACGGTGTCCCTGTCAGGTCAGCCAGCAGAGACACCCATCGATGCAGTCGAGATTTTTCTTGACCCGTCAGATGGGCTGTCCACCGGAGAAGCAGACAACCCTTCTTCACCGGTTCCCCTGGTGGAAACAGAGGACTTGCCTATGCCGGAGTCCCCGGTTAAGGTTCCGGGGGGGGGGGAGATTTCCCCCGCTTCCTCCCAGACCCACCCTCAGAAACACAGAGGGTCTCGGTCTCGGACCTCTTCTCGGTCCAGCCGATCCCGCCATCGGCGGTCTCGGTCTCTGCACAGAGGGAAGCAGTGGCACTGCTCATCCTCGCCATCCTCCTCCTCGGAGAATAGGCCTGTCTGCGCCAGCACCACGAGGATCTGATGTGGCAGCTCATTTAACCAGGAGCAAGCCGACTTTGTCGTCTTCCCTGGCCATTAAGTGGCTGTCACCTGAGCGGCTGAAACAACCCCTCGGGGTCATTGAGGAGCCGGAGCCGGCGATGGTTGTTCGGCCAGAACCAGCTGCACCCCCCCATTGTGGTGGAACCCCAGCCTCCACAACCAAAAACTGGGGCTCCGACCAAGGAATCTCGGTCGGGTCATGGGTTGCCCCATCGGTTGTCTGTCACCCTCACTCCCGATCGTCCTCAGCAGGTGGAGGGTGGCTCACGCCCTCGGCAGCTGTTTGCAGACTCCTCGGAGTCTGATGGACTCTTCCCTGTTCTCCAGGCCCCTCGACCTGGAGTCCTCTGGGGGACAGTCGGTGGACAAGAGCCCATCCTCATTCATGGGATTGCTTCGGCTCATCTCAGAATCTACTGGGATGAAGCTCTACCCCGTGTCAAAGCAGGCCAAGTATCCCCTCACGGAGATACTGGACTGAGGAGATTCTCCTATGGAGAGGCCTTTCCTGTGGCCGAAGCCATTGTTGGTCCGGCCCTGGAGCTATGGCAGCGGCCGGTTTCTTGTCCAGCTTCCTCGGCCAGGATGGCCAGGAAGTATGCTGTTCCCACCGGTTCACTCTCTGGATTCTCTGAGTACCCCTCTGCAGAGGGGTTGGTGACTGACGGTGTTTTCCGGTGCTCTGGAAACACACTGGATGTGGACAAGCCACCCGATAAGAGTCCAAGAAACTGGACTACTCTGGGTGTAAAGTTTACGCTGCATCCTCCTTAGGCCTTTGTCAGGCCAGTTCGGCCGTACTGATGGCACACTTTTCCTACGCCCTTTTGGGCTCCCTGGATGAGGTGATTCCTCATCTCCCGGCTGACCTCCAGACTATGGTCAAGCAGGTGCGGGATCAGGGAAGGGCGGTGGCAAAGCAACAGCTCCAAACTGCTCTTGACATTGGAGACTCTTGTGCCCAGTCAGTAGTGTCCGCAGTGGCCATGCGCCGCAGAGCTTGACTGTGGATCTCCACCTTCACGGCGGATACGCAGCACAAGCTGGCAGACGTTCCCTTCCTGGATACCGACTTGTTCGGTCCCGGGGTGGAGGGTCATTTGCAGAGGATCGAGAAGTCCAATGCCACCTTGGACTCTGTCACATCTGCCCAGAAGGACAAAGGCCGCCAGCAGCAACGTAAGCCCTTTCGGCCTTCTGCCCATGCAGCATGTCCGGCCCAGCAACACCAGCCTCAGGGCCAGCAGGCTCACACTTGGCATCCAAAGCCAAGCCTGCAGCTTCCTCCAGCAAGAAGCCAGGAGGAAAAGGCCCAGGAGGTCCCTCTGCCGATCCTTCCTCCAAGCCTGCACGGTGACTGGTTGAGGGATGTCGCCCCCAGCCTTGTCACCCCCCTCCCGGGTCCCCCCGTGGGGGGACTGCTCCGCCACTTCCTTTCCGCCTGATCCGCTATCACCGCGGACCGCTGGGTGTTGGAAGTGGTAGGGAAGGGTCTGCCTCTGGAATTCGAGCAGGCCCCACCCTATCGAGCCATCGCCCCACGGGGGGGGGCTATGGGGTCCGCAGCCTGTCAGCTCGTCGAGCCGACATTGCTCTGCTCCTCCAAAAGAAGATGATCAGGGAGGTGGCGGATCCTCCACCAGACCCAGGGTTTGTGTCCAGATATTTCTTGGTCCCGAAACAGACGGGGGTCTGGCGCCCCATTCTAGACCTACACGACCTGAACAAGTTCCTAAGGTCTCGAACCTTCAGGATGGTCACTCTGGCACAGATCATTCCATCCTTGGAACTAGGCGTGTAGTTCTGTTCTCTGGACCTCCAGAACGCATTCTTTCACATCCCAATCCGTCCATCCCACCAGCGATTCCTCCGCTTCAGAGCGGAGAGGTCCCTTTACGAGTTCCGGGCCATGCCCTTCGGCCTTCCTCCAGCTCCCAGGGTCTTCACCAAATACATGGCAGTGGTGTCAGCATTCCTGCGGTGCCGAAGGGTCAGGGTGTACCCTTACCTGGACGACTGGTTGATTGCAGCCCCCTGCAGGCTGGAGGTGGAGCGGTCCAGGGATCTGGCCCTCCAGGTCTGCTCTCAGATTGGTCTCCTCATCAATGAGGTCAAATCAGAACTCGTGCCAATGCAGGTGATTCAATTCATTGGGCAGAGCTCGACTCTCTTTGAGCCAGAGCACAGCTCCCGGTGGACAGGGCCGAGGTTCTTTCCTCCTTTGCCCAATCATTTCTGGTTGAGCAATTGCGCCCTGCCCGGGACTTCCTGCGCCTCCTGGGACTCATGGCGGCCTGCACCAGTGTGGTCCGTTGGGCCCGCTGGCACATGCGTCCCCTTCAATGGGGGCTGGCCCGCCAATGGCCACAGCGCTCTGGTCCTCTGGACTAGCCAGTGGCAGTGACCCAAGAGATGTGTAACACTCTCCAGTGGTGGATCGTTCCATCTCATCTGCAGGAGGGCATCCCATTTGTCTGCCCCGAGCAGACGGTCATTCTAACGACCGATGCCTCTCTGGGTTGAGGTGCCCATCTGGGGGAGCACAGAGCGCATGGCCTCTGGTCCCCTCAGTAGTCTTGATGCCACATCAACCTGCTGGAGCTTCCAGCAGTCAGACTAGCCCTCACCGCTTCGCTTCGTTTGTACGGGGTCAAGTGGTCTAGGTCCAGACAGACAATACCCACGACCATGTACTACCTAAACCGCCAAGGCAGGACGCACTTCTTGCCTCTGTGCAAGGAAGCTGTCCGTACGGTCCCTCGTGAGTAGACTGGAGGCGGATCTCCTAGCCATCCATGTGGCGGAGCCTCCACACTCTGGCCGATGCCCTAAGCCAGATAGGCTGCATCTCACGAGTGGTCTCTCCTGCCGGAGGTAGTACACATCTGTTCTCCCACTGGGGCACACCTCAGGTGGACCTGTTTGCCCCAGGGAGAATGCGAAGCTGAGGCTGTTTCATGCCCGCCCCCCTCAGCAGGGCTCACTGCAGGGGGATGCCTTCTCGAGGCCATGGACCCCGGACCTCTTCTACGCCTTCCCCCATTTCCCTTGATCCACAAGACGCTTCTCAAGGTGAGGAGGAGGGACAAGGTGCAGGGGATTCTGCTAGCCCCAGACTGGCCCTGTTAGTTCTTGTATCCAGATCTCCTCAGCCTCCGCTCCAGGCTCCCGAGGCGGCTTCCAGCCCGCCCAGACCTGATCTCTGTCAACCAGGGGAAGATATTCCACCTGGACCTTCAATCACTGCACCTGATGGCCTGGTTCCTGAGCGGCTGGAGTTCCAGGCCTTGGGTCTTTCTGACGAGGTCTTCACTGTTGTTGAAGCATCCCATAAGGAGTTGACCAGAAAATGCGGTGCCTTCAAATGGAAGAGATTCTCCATTTGGTGTCAGGATAAGGGGTTGACCCTTCCTCCTGTTCCTTGGCCAGCATTCTGGACTACCTATGGTCCCTTTCTCAGCTAGGGCTTCAGTCTACGACCCTTAAGGTGCACCTGGCAGCCATCTCTGCTTACTGGGCACGGGCCGGAAAGCAGCCTGTAGGCAGGAGAAGTTGTAGCTTTTTCAAAGGCCTTAATCACATATCCTCCGTGCGAGAACCTCCACCTCCGCGGGGATCTACTGCTGGTATTGGCTAAGCTCATGGGCTAAGCCTTCAACTGATACACAGGTGTGACATCTTCTCACCTGTCGTGGAAGACCGCCTTCTTGGTGGCTATCACGTCAGCCAGAAGGATGGGAGAGCTCCAGACGCTTTCCATCGAGTCTCCTTATCTGATCTTCCACAGGGACAAGGTTGTCCTGCGCCCCCACCTGAAATTCCTTGCGAAGGTGGTGTCTGAGTTTTACCTTAACCAGGTGTTGACTCTGCCGGTGTTCTACCCCAATCACACCTCGGAGGCCGAATATAGGCTCCATACTTTGGATCCTAGAGGAGCGCACTCTTATTATAAGGAGCGGATGGCTGAAGTTCGGGGAGAGGTTCGCCAGTTGTTTGTCACCTATGCTGAAGCCGCACCTGGCAAACCTGCAGCCAAGCAGATAACAGGCAGATGGGTCACCTCCTGCATAGATCTGTGCTATAGGTTGGGGGGCATGGAGCCTCCCAGAGGGATAAGAGCTCATTCTACCCGCCATACCGCTGCTTTGGTGGCTGCTTCCAGGGACGTCCCTATCCAGGAAATCTGCAGGGCTGCTACCTGGAAGTCAGCACATACCTTCATTACCCACTACCACATCAACCTTGAGTCATGCCGGGATGCTGGTTTTGGGACCTCTGTTCTCCAGTCCTTATTCCCTAAGTAGGGGGTGCACGCATTGCCTCCCTCCTCCCAGAGAACTGCTAGGAGTCTGCCAATAAGTGTGGATTGAACAGAATATCCACGTCCCTAGAAATACAGGTTACTCACCTGTAACAGGAGTTCCAGGAGTGGTATATGTTGTTTATCCACACAACCCACCCGACCTCCCCGGCTTCGCGCAACCTGGCTTCCAGCACGCTAGGTCTGGCTTCGTGGGTCGGAGCCGAGAGTTTTACCACCCGGGTGGGTGGGAGGAGCCAGCTTGAAGACCTTCTGGCAAGATTTAAAGCTGCAAGGAACCTGCCAATAAGTGTGGATGAACAACATACACCATTCCTAGAACTCCTGTTACAGGTGAGTAACCTGTATTTTTTGGAATAACTTTTTTTGTTGCACTGCTGCTGTAAGTTGTCTCTCTCCATCCTTAGCTATATAATAAAATGCTTAGGCATCTTTGTGTTTTCAAGACTGTAACCATTGTTGACCTTTGTGTATATGTTACCCTACATCCTTTGATGTGGAACCTTTGTAAATGAGCAGTTCCTGCTCAAAGATATTTGTAATCCTAGAGTTTAATACAATAAAAAAAAAAATACTGCCAGTGTGTGGATGTGAACCATATACCACTCGTAGAACTAGGTTACCAGTGAGTAACCTATTTATCTGTATGCATGTCTCCTGAGGACATAGCCATTGCTGGTTTTGGGGTATCCCCTAAGATTGCTCATGTTCTGATTGCTGCTAGAAAGCCTTCTACCAGACATAACGTATTCCTTGAAATGGAAGGGGTTCACTTTGTTGGCAGCTTCCAGGAATTTGGAACCGTTTACATATCCTATCAATGCTGTGTTGGACTACTTGCTGTCCCTGTCAGACTCTGATCTTCAGTATTCATCACTTAAGGTGCATTTGGCTGCTATAGTGGCTTTCCATGATGGCTGTATAGTTTCCCAATTAGAGGCGTCACCTACTTTTCCGAGAGGTATTATTTATATGAAACCTCCTGTCCACAGTCAGTTCCTGCCTTGGGACTTGAATTTGGTGCTTTAGAAACGGACGTTGGCTCCTTTTGAGCCCGCTGTAAGTTGTGGCTTACATTTCCTGTCATAGAAAACATTAGTTTTGGTTGCAGTCACTTCTGCTCAAAGAATTTCAGAGCTTCAGGCCCTAATGTGTGGGCCTTACTTGATTTTTCAGAGTCTCTTTACGTAGAAATCCTAAGTTTCTGCTGAAGGTGGGGCCTGAATTCACACTGAATCAAACAATACACCTTCCAGTTTAATACCCTGAACATGCCAGTCATGGGGAGGCATTGCTCCATACTTTAGATATGCATAGAATATTCACATACTATGTTACCTGCACCAAGGACTGCAGAAAGCCCTCTTAGCATTTTGTTTTCTTCGTCCCTGGGAAAGAGGGTGCCTTTGTATCCAGTGCCCATCAAAATGGCTGCCACATAGTTTTGCGTCCTCTTATGAGAAATACGGTAAGCAACTATCTGAATTTACACTGAATCAAACAATACACCTTCCTGTTTAATACCCTCAGAATGCCAGTGAAGGTGAGGCATTGCTCTATACTTCTGATGTACATAGACTACTCAGATACTGTGTTACTTGCACCAAGGACTGCAGAAAGTCCTCTTAGCTTTTTATTTTGTTCACCCTCGGGAAAGAGGGCACCCTTGCATCTAAACAATGCATATCAAAGTGGCTGGCACATTGTATTACGTCCTGTTTTATAGGAAGTACAGTAAGAACTTCCATGGCCACTTCCGTTAGCTGTCTCAGAAACGTTTCTTCTGCTGACATTTGTGCTGCAGCCACATGGAGTACTGCCTGCACCTTCACTAAACATTACAGTCTGGACATAGTCTCTTGTAGACATGCTGGACTGTTGTACTGTCCTGACCGTATATTTAAGCAATAAGGCACGACAGGGTGTGTGTTGTGTGATGACATCACTTCTGGGGTGGGTTGAAGCATGAGGTGAAGCAGAGTGTTTCCACCACCCCAGGAGTGATGTTATTACACAATAACATACACTCTGGAGTGCCTTATTGCTATTACACAATGACTCGTTTGTTTAAAAATAATAAGACAAAAAGGAAAAATATATTAAAAATACTTTTATTACTTTATTTTTGTTGGGGCAGATGTACCTATTGTGGGGGGGGGAGTACATAGTTTCTATGTTGTCCAACAGAGGGGGCAGCTGCTTTATGGTTTGCCTTCTAGTTTAGGTCAGTGTTTCTACTGTTTTTGTGTGACTGGACCCCTGTGCATGACCCCCACATGTCTTTTTGTTTCCTCCAGACAGACAGTTTTTTTTTTTGTTTGTTTTTTTTTTAAAGTTTGCTGGCACTGTTGTTTTTGGCGACATTGTTTAACTGAGGTGGTTTTAATTTTTGATTTTGTTGGGGTTAAATCGCAATGTTTTGGGGAAGAAGCAAACGGTGTGGACCGAGTGTGCAGATGTGCTGTGGGAGTCGGGAACACTGCACAGCTGGAGCTTGTCCTTCTGCGTTCTGGGACAAAAAGTAAATATGATTTTTAAGTATTTTCAATCTTTTTGTCACTGGTACTCAAAACAGAGTTGGGGTGTTTGAAATGAGTGGCTTCATTGAACCGCGCAACTGACAGTTACGGTCTTCACGGTTCAGTGAAACTGCTCGCTTTGGAGACAAAAAAAAAAAAAACAGCAGTACACAAACAGGCAAGAAAGTTAGTTTGTTGTGCAGTACTAATGCACTGTATTTAGTGTGAGTGCTTCCGTTTTCTGCGGAAGTGGTGCTTCGGGTAGTGCTATCCTTGGGGACTGAAGTCCTTTGAAGCATGCTAACTAGAGCCGCTGTAAGGTGGGAACGAGCATTATTTAATGCTCTGTTGTGCTGTCTTGTGAGTGCCTGCACTTAATACATAGAGAATAGTGTATAGGCAACAGTGAACAACAACGCTGTTGTTCGCTTCGAGAGGTTGTCATGACAACCAAAACAACCTCGAGAGCGGAGCTCGAGAGGTTTCCGGTTGGCATGAAAACCTCGAAGTGAACATGTGTTGTTGTTCACTGTTGCCCATACACTGTCTTTTATAGTGCATGGGCAACAGTAAATCGAAAACAGCTTGTGCCTTCCTCCTCGGTCCTGTTGTGATGTCTGAGACCCGCCCCCCTCCCCACCGCGCCGTGTACAAACACTCCACTCATTCCCGGTCCACAGCTGGTGTACTACTATGTGCCAGCAAAGATTTCAAAGAAAACGGCACTTACTAACTCCTCCTGTGCCTTCTGGCTACACGTTCATTCTGTGACCGCCGACAAAACGCTGAAATTCGCATGGCGACATGATATCTGCTGTTGTTACCATCGATGTGACGTACCCACAATGGTACAACAACATCGTGACGTCACATCAATGGTACAACAACTCTAGGAAAAGCTAGATTTCCGACGAATACAACATTCTAACATGCACTATAGTGATGTTATTGTTCAATAACATCACTGTTCCAGGCATACACTAACCAGTTGGAATGCATGGAATTCTCTTGCCATTGTATAATAAACTGTACCATCCTCCCAGTATTTGGGACTGCGTGGGAATTGTTCAAAGGTGTGTTCATGGAGGAGATATTCTTGAAGGTAGAACAGTTACATACCATAACAGTAGATCTTCAAGAGAATCTCCTCCATTAGGCCATGCCATCCCTCTCTCCGTCCCCTTCTGCTCCAGTGAGGGTTACTTCAGATGCTGTGCCTAAACCTACTCCATGCATTCTGTTTCCAGCCCAGTGCCTCTCCTTGTATGCCTGGTTCCCCTTGGATGGAGGGCCTTCTAGTCTAATCTCCAGCAGGAAACTGAGGAGTGATAGGGCTACCCATGCATACATTGATGAGGTCGTGGTATGTCATCGTAGGCGGCCCATGGCTAGCAAAAGTTTCCGTGTGGTCCTAGTGCTGATGGCTATAGTTCCAAAGATGTGGTCTAGTGGAGTAGAGTCTGTCAAAGATACCATTGTGATAAGTACACAACTGTTTTTTCACTCTGAATGCTTATAGCAGATGTCTTCAGGTCGCATAAGGCTTGAGCTGTGATCTGCTCCTGGAACAGATGTCCTGCTTTTGAGTTGGCCACAGGTGATTCTGAAGGGCAGCGTGCTGTTGCTGTACTTCAGAAGAGGGCTAGTCACCCCATCCATCTTGACTCACCCTCCTGTACAAAAATCTATTAAGAGGAATAACAGAAATCAGAGTGCCCTATTTTGCTAGATACATGATGGTTAAAAGCTCTTGGCTTCATCTTGTACTTCACAATGTCCAGAAGTGTGTGTAACTCAGCTCTGACACACTGCCTTGTATTCTTCCATATTTATTACATGGCTGGGACATCATATATCGCCATATAGGTTGACACCCAGTTAGCAAATACGCAACCAGTTAACCGCTATCACTTTATTACTGTATCAACACCTTAATAACACACATTGCAAACCACCTTAGCATGTTACAACCACTTACTAACACATAACCACCTTAACATATGTAACCACCTTAACAGTCACCTTATTAACACATGTAGAGGCCATCCTGAGAGTCTAAACATTTTGTAAAACTACAGTCCCAGAAAACCAGAAGACTGCAAAAAAGCTCAACTCCCATCATTACCCCGGTAGCTTCCTCCAGCCTTACTCAAACAGCCATGTTCCTTCAAGCTCCAGCACTCCCTCTGCCAAGCCCGTCATGCTACTCTGAACTTTGACTCCCAGCCACTCTTCTACAATGCTCTTCACTCAGTAGAGCTGCAGACTACCTCTTCTGACAGCATGTACAACCCGGCACCGAATTGCAGCTCCAGGCCACACGTCTCACTGCTTCTCTCCCTGAATACAGTAAACAAAGAACCACGAAGGCCAAGGATCCTTTTTGTAGGAGGCCCCTACACTATAGAAATAGTAGAGATGCAAGCCACCTTGACCCCAAAATAACACGATTACACTATGAAAAAACTGTGGCGATATTCTACTACACTATGGGGAAAACAGCTGTACACTGAAACACTGTGAAAACCTAGAATCGATGGCAAATGCACAAAAAGTGTCCAGTCTCATGTAATGTATAAAGTAAGTCCTATATAACAGAAATAGACCCATTTTTTTGGCGGGGGGGGGGGGCTAGTAAGCTGATAAGGCCTTTATGAGCTCCCTCAGTGGGTATATTTCCATTCATCAAACACTTGAGGATATTTCCTGGCACGTATCACTGATATTTTTGTGACCTCTGGATCTTCAGTGAGAATACTGAAATATTCTCACTGTAGGTCCACCTGTGAAAAATATCCTTCCTGTAGCTCCTGACTGGCCCCAGCCAGCAGCACGTGCTCCACAGTTCCAAATTTAGAACTTTTAGTTTCCCTTTTTCCCCAGTCATAAAAGCACCCACAAGTCGGTCACTATAAGCAGTTTCCCACAGAATGACTTCCACTACAGCATACCACCCTCCGTCTCCTGTCCATTGACCTCCAAATCACAGCTGGTACTCTCCTTGACTCCTCGCCACCAAGCAGTCTCTCGTGGTACGAATAGTAACAGGCCACTCCCACTCGCTTTTCTAATGACCAGTTGGACCCCTCGCCCGGAACCGTGTATCCTCAGCTCGCAAGGTGACGCACTGATGCATGCAGTAGCGTCAGTGTGTTAACCTTCAAAACAACTGCTCAGTCACCCTGAATTATTACTTAGCATCAAAAATGCATATAAAACAATAAATAAATGCATCCCCCCCACCCCCCGAAAAACAGTAACAAGTGTTTGATAAACTGAATATGATTTGCCCCATACAGGAATATTTGTGACATTTCTCTCTCGTGTACTTTGAACTTATGACACCATGAGGGTAAAGTCACAAGTGATGTCATAGGTCAAAGCACACTCTGGAGAAATTTTACAGATACTTCTGTATGAGGCATGGCATGTCCCTAATTTATGCAACAGGCATGGAGATGAAAGCTGTTGTATAAATCAATGAATTTAGAGTACTATTGTATCACTTTTGATTATTTTTTATATATATATACACACACACACACAAATACACACACACACATACACACACACACACACAGTAGACAAGTCATGCACATTTATGTACATAGCGGACGCTTCATAATATGACCATGCCCTTCCCCCTTTCCTGGATGCCTGCCAACAGTACTTCTACACCTTTCAGTATGCCACTGAAAATCTCACATCAGTAGTATAGCCCTCCCCACAGAAAACAAACTGCATTCATAATTTCTTTGTGAAGGTTACAGTACACCTCACACAGAATACACTCCATACAAAACCCATTTATAAAAAAATACATTTCACCCCCCTGCTACATGTTCAGTTTCCTCAGCCGCTCGCTTGTATGTTCACTTGATTACAATCTTCCATCCCAACTGTAACTCCTTTCCCTTTGCACCTGCTTCCAGTGAAACAGTTTTCACAAATAAAATGGTATACCTTATTGACATCCCTCCCTCCTTCAAATGTTGCTCTGGATTCAGTCTCCCTCATGCTCTGAAAGTCGCACGCTGGCTCTGGATTCAGTCTCCTGAATCCTCTCCTGGCCACCTGCATACCCGCAACATTGAACTGGCAGAAATAAAACAAGTCTCCAACTGCAGATTTCAAACATTTGTCTATATAAAAAAAGAAAGCATCTGCATCTGCAACTGCAACTCTTCTGGCAACATAATAAACTAAAGCTGTTGCCGAATACTGCACCACTCACTCCCTCGTGAAGGACGGATGCCATTTTTCTCCAGAATTTTCTGAAAGCCGCTCAAACCAGTCGGTAAGGATGTAGCAATGCCAACACTGGCATCATGACGTAGCGTCCATGGCAACGGCTCACCCTAGAAGCAAAAGAGCCTTTGTTCACAACCCACACAATTTTTAATAAAAAAAAGACAACCACTGAGTCCCTGCCTGTTGCAAAAATGAAATGCACAGCAGAGACCTTATTGAATAGTTTTTTGTTTTTTTTTCCCACTCAAGCTGTTAGTCCTTGGGCGCCTCACTCGTGGCTTATGACATTGATAAGGTTACCCAAGGTCCAGCAGCTCTTGAGAAAATACTGTAAATCATTTATTCAACAGGTCCCTGCTGCGTATCCTTACGCCACACTTTACCCATCATTTGTATAATCTAAAATTCTAAATAAAATTTTCTCCATTTCAATGACTGGGAAACCAGTGAGCTTCCGAGGTAAGGATTTATTTATGCTGCTTGAACCCTTGTAGTTATAAATCTCAGGACACGTCTCCTGTCTGTGCTTGCTGACTACATTATATGGACAGCTGCTAGTCCAGTCAGCATTGCATAATGCCATAATGTCTGCTGATGGAAGGAAGCAAGTGAACTATAACTATGATAGATATTCATTGGCCAACTTGGGAATTCAGTTAGGAATAGGTAGAGTAGTGAACCCCCCACCCCCGCGCTGTTAGGGTCAGGCAGTGTACACCAGTGTGCTATCTGCTTCAGGCTCTAAATAAACAGTTAAAAAATAATTGAGCAGTTATTTGCTAAAAGCCTTTGTCTGGCTAGATTGTATTCAGTAAGCTTAGAATTATCAGGTTATTATAACTGTGACCCAAAACAGGATTTTGGTGATGACGAGGCATAAAATAAGCAGGTTTGCATAGCAGTTTGTTACCCCAAAAATGCTGTTTGCTAATCAAGTGCAGCTTTGATTAGCAGAAGTTGCTAATTAACTGATTTGTTGTATTTCAGTAAATATTTCTGGTTTGCGGTAATGTTTTCCTCACAATTGTGGTGCAAAGTACAGAATTGTAATTTTTCCTCATTTTACACTTTTCCTCTGCAGCTGCACTTTTCTGGACTGTATCTTATAGATAAACATAACCTTTTAGCAGGGCTTGACAAATTTTAAAATGAGGTACTTGTCCACGGACAAGTGGCTTGTCCAAAAGTAGTTGTCCCAGTGCTTGAGTTGGTAGTCCCGGTATAAAATGGCATATTTTTAATGGAAAATATCAAACTACAGAAAACTCAATGGATTTATTGTAGTAGTTATTTAGTGTTGAAATAGACAAGGAGAATAAATAATATGATTTTATTTTTGTCAGCAGCATGGCGAGGCTACGAGCATAGACAGAATTAGCATTAGCAGCGAGGAACTGACGGCAAGTATGGTTGCAGCAGCAGCACAGAGTGCCAGCCTGCAGCACAGTGAGAACATCATTACAGCAGAGTAGCAGACAGTACAGCATCAGCATCGGGAAAAGTTACAGGAAGCCTGAGCTTGCTCCAGCCGGAGCATCATATTCAGTCATGTCGCTATCAAGACTAGTGACAGCCTCAGGGACATTTTGCGTGAATCAGCAGAACTAGTAGTTGAACTAGCATGACCATGAATGTGTGCGGTGCAGGACCAGATAGTAGCCAGTGGTTGATAGCTTGATCCGGATCAAATGTCTAATGCAGGCCTTCAACTGCTATATGCAGAAGTGACTGGAGCGCGTGTCATCAGCCAAACTTGTTCTTATTTTTGTTTGTTTTATAAGATTCTGAATGGAGAATACTCTCACATTTAGCAGTAGACACACTCATAGCCAGTAACATTTCTATTAGGTCAAGGATGTGAGCAAGCTGGGCAGGTTTCTCTCGTAGTAGTCGTGAATACACTTGCAGATGTGGCTTGTCAACTGCAGACTTAAGCATTGCTTTTAATGCACAATACTCCCTTTTTATACTGGTTACATGATCTTAAGAAAAAAAAGTTGTGAAAGTAGTCTAATTACTTAAATCAGTTGTGCCAAATTGTGCAAGTTCTTCTCGTGACAGATCAAAATTTTTGAAATCCAAGCAACTGAACCATTTTAGAGGTTCTTCCGAGAAATTCCGAAAATGCTGATCAATGTAAGATACTGCTGCATCTATTAAACTGTGCAGCTGTGTATCAGTCGTAAAATTTACTTCTGGACAGTTCCCTTGAAAGTAAAAGGAACAATCTTTGTCCTCACTGCCACGTTTGAAATGAGGTAGTTCATGCATTTCTCTGCAGGATTATATTGGTTCAGAAATGATGTCATAAACTTTCCAGGTCTTGTTTTAGCTCTGTCAACTGGAGTAAGCATGTCTCAACGAGTTGGGGACTTCTGATATTAGTAGGTCATCCTTCTGAAATTCAAGTGATACATTTTTCAATATTGGCAGAAAATCTTGAAGAATAAACAGTGATTTTACAAACTGTACTTGCGTCGCATCTCTTAGAAGTGCCTTTGCTTTGGCCCCATCATCACCAGCAGAGTTTGACATATGTTCAAGATGCTGAATTACTGTAGGCAGGTTGACTTGAACAGCATGAACTGAAGCGTCTTACTTGCAAGCCATAGCAACTTGCTTTATTGCACTGAAATGAGCCAACTTCGGTGTGTATGACGCTCTGCTATTTCCTGCAGTTCCCGAGTTTCTTGGGGCTGTAGTGGTAAAATGTAAAATTCCTTTCAATGTGTTTTCTACTTTGAACAAAGGGATTTTTTCATGACGCCGAGAACTGCTAACTCCAGTTTGTGGGCTACGAATGGCATGGGTATTACAGTGGGGACATGTTCTCGGATTTTTGCTATGGTGCCACCTGTATGGCCCATCATCACACTGGCACCATCAAAGTTGGCACATACGAGAACTGGTCCAGGTCTGCTCACATTAAGGTCTGCAAAAGAAAGATCAACAGACTCAAGTGCAGAGGTTATTGCTTTAAAAACTCCATCTGCGTGAGAATGTTCGAGGTACAGCTTTAATTAACACAGTTGTAACTTTTTTTCCTGCGCCATCAACAAAACGAAGGAAGACATTTTCCCACTCTACAATGCTTGCATCTGTACTGCCATCTGCAAGAACGGTAACGAATTTTGTATTTTTGATAGTCTGGATCTGTGTTGTAGACATGACAGCTGATATTGCGTTACAGAAATCTCTGGCCCGTTTACCATTTGCGTAATTGCTGCCGAGTTTAACCACATTTTTTCTTGCAATGTGCAAAGCCACTCCATATCTGAGAAAGGACGTAAATTTTTAGCCAAGGATTATGCAGTGTTAAATGCCTCATTTTATTTGTGTGACTTCCTCCATCTGAGAAAATGCATGATATATTGCAGTTAAAATTGACTGCATGTTGACCAGTTTCGTGACTATGCCAGTTTGCACAAATTATATGTGGATTTGATTTCTCATGGGCTCTCACGGACTCAATTCTGAAATTATTTGAACCAGTGGTAAACACGTTAGGTTTTTTTGAATAAGCAGGAGTCGCAAGAGTGGGATATTTCTCACAGGCAGAGCAGTACGTGATGTATTTTTGGTCATCATACCTTAACCAGGTAAACTGATTTAGCCAGTGACGCTGAAATGTTCGAGCCCTTTTTTCAACATCATATTTTTTATCTTTGCTTCTTTTCTCAGTGTTTATTTCCTAATCATCTAAAATGAAAGGTCGCTTTACCTGTACTGAACCAGAATGTGATGGCACTGAACTGCTACTACTGTTATGCTCACTCGTTTCAGAAACTGGTACGGTCAAGTTAGACTGATCGCCTGTTATGTCTACAAACACAGACCCAGACCGAGAACCTTGGTCGTTTTTTTCCCCTGACTACTAGTGGGGCTAGCTGGGGCTGGCTTTCAAACTGTGAAGAAGGCTCAGGGTCAGGCTCTTTACTTTTTGTTTCCGATGAAGAAGATTTTTTTCCCTGTCCAAAGGGAAAATAGAGGAGCTTGCTTTGGCTTATTTTGTTGCATTATTTTAACTGTCTTCTATGCTGCAATTGTGAAATAAACTAATAAAGATTGTTGTTGTATTATTGTACACAATAAAATTCTATTTTGTGTTGTCTTTATGTGTGTTTTGTTACTGTAATTTTTTTTTACCTTAAGCTGAGGGGGCAGGACAGAGTACGTAGGTGGGAGGGGGCTGGGTCCAGAGCCGGACGGAGTACTAGCAGGAAATTGCTTTTTCCCTTCTCAGGGCAGGTTCGGTCTCACAGCCACACACAAACACTTCCACCAGTGTAGCTAGTACTGGTAGGTTTATTTTATTTTTTCGGTGTCCCCAAAAATGCCTTTTCCCTTCACCGGTCAGGTTTGGCCTCACAGCCGCACACACATACACCTCCACCAAAAGTACAAGCTAGGGTTTATTATTTTCTTCTGTGTAGTGTCACTGTCACACAAAAAATGTTTTTCCCTTTCCCCTTCCCATAGTATATTTCTAAGAAAGAAGTCTGCAGTTGTTCCCAAGTTCCTGTACCCCTCTCCTCTCAGGGCAGGTTAGGTCTCATTCACAGCCCACTGCCACACACACCTCCACCAAGTACTTGGTAGGACAAACAAAGTACTAGCTAAAAAATAAGTTTATTTAAGGTAGCTATCTTTTTTTTTTGGGGGGCGGGCTATCGATCTCTTTTTATACTGCGACTGTTTACTTTATTAAGTATTCAGTTCTTTCCCTTCCACAATTTCCTCTACTCTACCCTTAGGCTCTCCGGGCAGGTTCGGTGGTCTCACACTGACGGCCCCTGCCACACACTGCACACACACACACCTCCTCCACCAATGTATGTAGCAGACTGCAGTAGCAGCTAGGTTAATGCAGGTTTTTCTGTAGCTCAGAAAAATGCTTTTAGTTTTTTCCCTTTAGTTTACCTTTTATTCCTATAATTTCAGTTGTTCAGGGACAGTGGGACCGGTCTAGGCTAGCTAGGAATAGGTGTGGTGTATATAAGGTTAGGTAAGGAGGGCTAAGGAGGTTTATAGTTTTCTTAGTTCAGTTGTGTACTTCACATCACACACGCTGTATCTAGTGGTCTTGCAGGAGGCACACATTATCAGTCAGGCCCAAGTCCCTAATCTCTGCTCTCTCACGGAAGGCAGGCTTGTCTCACAAACACATACACACACACACACACACCCCAACCCTTATCACACTATTATTATTGAAATGTTTAGTAATTCCACAACTTAAATTCAACACACAATCACTTCCCCCACTTAGTCTCATGTTTTTTTTGCTTTTTTTCATTTAAGAGCTGTGTATCCTTTTATTTTTCTTCACTTCATGAGTCCATACAACACACACAGCTCCCTGAATTCAGTGTGCAGTGTTTTTGCTTAGTTCTCCCTTCTTTTTTTCTCTAAACAAACCTTTTTTTATATATAATCAGCAGATTGTTTTATCAGACTTTCCACTCTAAGCAAACACCTTTGTGCTCCTTTATTTTACAAAGATCTCTCTCTCTCACATCCCCCCCCCCCCAAACTACAGATCCTCCTACTCTCCTGGCGCTCCAAAACTCCAGTATATATTTGTATTGTATTCTAACTTCTCTCTCCTATTACTGATTTGCTAGTGACTCGCGGCATTGGCCCCAAATACACAGTTTGACTATGCTCCAAACAGAAATGATGTGCTCTCTGCCTCTCTCCGAGCAGCGAAATGGCACGTTTGCCAACGTGCACGGAGCTAGTGCTACTGCCACTCTGAGACCTCCAGTCCACCCCCCAAATGCGATCACCAATAGCCAGGACTGACAGGACTGTACCATCAGCTATAGGCTGCCTAGCCTGTCAGTCTGGCTATTTTGACCAGTTATGAGCGCGTTTCTTCTTGGCGCCGCCCTCGTGCCTCCCAGTGTCTGCTGGTGCCCGATTTCCGTTACCTGACTCACTGCACAGTTAATTTGGGACATAGACGCGGTGGCAGCGCTGTGGTGCGGCGGGTGCGCGCATTCAACAATGCGCACAAAGACTCTCCATCTAGTGGCCAGCGAGGGAAAAGCAGGTAAAAACCTGCAAATTTTAAACTGCAGCATGGTAGTCCGTGGGACAAGCAGAACTCTGGCATCTGCTTGTCCCCACATAAAAAATGGTAGTCCGGGATGTTGGGCTATAGGATTTGTCAAGCCCTGCCTTTTAGTGAAATTGCTCCTCATACAATACTGATTGCTAATCAAAATTTTGTTGATTAGCAAAGACTGCGCATCAAGTTTCCAAAACTAGTATAAGCCTTGGATGGTAATTCACGTAACAAGTAGTGGACACCCAGTAACTGCCTTATAGGTGTCAGCGTGGCTCAGTTGGTAGCACATCCGCCTCTGGACCAGAAGGTCACGGGTTCTCGTCCCACACCGGGATTGGACTTGCACCTAAAAATCACTGGCATCCGAGTGCAGTATTGGGGGGGTGCTGTACTGCTGGGGTGTGCCGTCCTTCGGATGAGACGTTAAACCGAGGTCCCTTCTGCCCATCCTGGTGTTGTCCTGGTGGGTGTCCAGGTGGAAGTAAAAGAACCCAGGGCACTCTTCGCAAAGAGCAGGGAACATTCCTGGTGTCCTGGCCAACATTCCCCTTCCCATAAAACCGGTTCATGCAATTATCCAGGCTGTGTGTGGGTGTTGATGTGCGATATGGCCACCACAACACATTGTCACTTCATTACCAGTCTAGCATTGCTTGTAAAGCGCTTTGGGATATACTGTGTATGAAAAACGCTATATAAATGCTGATTCTTCTTCTTCTTCTTCTAGAACAAGTGCCCTTAGCCAATACAGTCTGCCTTTGTATGAACTATGTGAGTGGGTGGCTGGACTGCAGCATGTTCACTCTGACGTGTAGTAGAAACTTGGGAGTGCGCTGTTAATTCCACTTTTCTCACTTAAGCAGGTCACTTCATGTTTAATATAGTTCCCCCAAAATTACTGCATATTGTGGTCAGTTACTGTAAACGGTCCCTCGGCCCCATTCTACTGCATGTTGGATTGAACATGCTATAGTCCTGTCTCTCTTAGTATCAAAATGTGGCTTTGGGGGCACAGTTACAGCTTGAGACACCAAAGCTTTCTAAACACAAGCTGTTCTTACAAAGGCTTTTATCTAATTGAGTATGAAAAATGTTTAAAACAGCCTCTGTAGCCCCTAAAGCATGTAGCATCCCTGTGGGATTTGCCTGCCCTGGTTGTCTGCTTTTCTTTAAGCTTTGTACTTCTGCTTGCCTTATTCAGACGTGGAACTTCCTCTTGTGCTGTTGCATCGCCTCATGCATCTCACTTCTGTTTTGCAGCCCTCCAATATATTTTTCAATATGGATGATGTAATAAAGGTAGGAGACTTCGGCCTAGTGACCGCAATGGACCAAGAGGAGGATGAAGAAGCAGTCTTAACACCAATGCCAGTTTATGCTAGACACACGGGGCAAGTGGGAACCAAGCTTTACATGAGCCCAGAGCAGGTGGGTATTGGCCTGAAAATGAATACTGGTGTATCCTGGCATAAAACTTGACTACAAGAACAAAGTAATCCCTTCCAAAATAAATCCTATAGCTGTCAGGTAATTGTAGCTTCTTTTGGTGCTAGAGGTTTATGCTGTATAGTGCTACAGTATGTAGTTTCACAGCTAACTGCTCTGGCTACAACCCCTTTTACTACTTTATACGTGCACTTAAATATTGCTTCCCTAAAAATTGCGGCACAAGACCTCCACATCCCGATATGTACCACTGGGAACCAAATTCCCCACTGATGGAGAACATTATATAACTAGATTGTAAGTAAGCCACTTTCATTAATAATCAAATTAAATAGTAGACCCATTTAATGTACGGTACAAAGAGGATATGTTAAGCTCTGTACAGTGACAGTACTCCGTTTTATGGTGGAGCTTATCTGAGGAATCTGTGCCCCATCAGTTTGTCCTTACTATACAGATTTCACATTACTTAAGAAATGGCAGGCAGAACTAAGATGTCCTTCAGATTGTTACATGTTTAATATGCAGTGTCCTTAATAGTCTGGTTTCACTGTACTTTGTTATTCAGAGGTCGAGTAATTGAGTTGTTCAGCTATTAGCTAGCAAGGTTACACTGGAGAAATCCTCCTGCCCTGTCAGTGTTGGCAGAGTAGGTCTCCAAATGGCTATTGAGGCTGGCCACCTGTTGCTTCCCTTAAATTGCCAATATGATGTTCCCCCATTGCCAGTTTCCCACCCATACGTAGTTCTGATCTAGGGGCTGTTGGCATCCCAGAGACTCATGAAAAAACCACGCTGTCATCTGCAGGCGTCCACACTGTCTCCCACAGTTGCACTTCTGGCCCCTTCTTTTCCTGCCATCAAGACATTGGTCCAATCCACTATCTCCTCTGTCATGTCACCGGCTGTGTGTGTATGTGTGTATGTGTGTATGTGTGTATGTGTGTATGTGTGTGTGTGTGTGTGTGTGTGTGTGTGTGTGTGTGTGTGTGTGCGTGCATGCACTGAGCCACTTGTCTGAGAGAGAATAGTGTGCAAGGCTGTGAGTGCATCGAGATAGAGGCTTGAGGGACACGGGTATTTTTTTTTTTTTGTAAATAGCCCTTCAAAAAAGTAGATTGTTTGGGGAAGAGCTGTTGTAGCCCATCATGACTACTAGAACTAGGGTAGATTAGGCAGCTGCAGTAATTTTAAAGTCCTGCTGCACTTATCAATCCAACCATCCTTAAAAGGAGCTTTTTTAATTTAGTACTGTCTAACATTTGCTAGTCTTTCAAAGGACTTCTAAGCAAGTCTCTTCTCTCCCAATTCCTTAAAGAGCAGCTGACACCTCTGAGGAAAACCTTGGATGGAAAAACATTCCGACACAACTCTGTTTATATTTCCTATATTTTTCTGCATTTCTCTGCCCTTTTTTATGTTGGCTCGCGTGTGCACACCAGCCAACATCTTGCAGTAGTAGCAGATTTGGAGGTATGGTCACTGTGGGTGAATGCAGGGCACACATCAGTAGGTGCGTCCCTCATTCCCCTGTAAGCCAGCATGCAGGCGCTGACATCAGCACTACGAAAAGTGGCCACCGCATCTAACAAAAGTGCCGCTGCAATGAGAGGCAAGCTCGTCATGCAGTGGCACAATAACACTCCTCCCGATGTGCTTTTACTGGTGAAGTTTTTCACTAAACATGGGAGCACTGACTGCCACTGCCAACTTTGGGGGTGCCCAATACCCCTGTCGGCATGCCCCAACCCACTTCATTTGCTAACGGGGAGCCCACTCCCTGTCGGCATAATGCCCTCTTCCCCCCCCTCCCATTTCAAGTGTGTGCCAAGGGGGTGCCAATCCACCCAACAGTCTTTCTTTTGCTGACGGGGCCCAGTCCCGTTGGCTTCAGTCTCCCTTCCCAGTTCATTTTGCCGACGGGGAGCCCACTCCCTGTTGGCATAATGTCCTCCCACCACCACTGCATGTGCCGACGGGGTGCCTAATTGCCAGCTACAGCTCCCCAAACTCATTTGGTGTAGCATAACCTCATAACCCAATAGGTGAACATTATAGAATCCTAGAATTCCAGAATGCACAAAGTATAATACCACCATATGTTAAATGTATTCAAAGCCATGGAATGGATTGCTGGTCTTTTTTTGGCATTGAAAACGTTTAACTTGGTCTACGGGGAGGAAATTTTAATATGGCTTTACTTAATCGAGCCCTAAATATCATATCATCAGGGCAGAAAGGGGGTTAGCGTGCATTCAGATGAAAGTGAGGATAAGGTAAAGAAAATTTATTGTGGTACTGTACTCTATAAAGACCCTGCTGAAAGAATGCAGCATGGAGCTTGGCATAGATGCTAAATTATTTGGTGCGGTCTTATAGTGCAGCAAGTTAAATGGCGTCAGTATTCATTTTTGAATGGGGGATTGTGAAAAATGTCAGATGGTTGTCAATTCTGACCCACCGTTTTTTCTTCTTTGATGACAAAGTTGCTGCTTTAAGAAAATGGGCTATGTAGATCATTGTGATCCATCATATTTTCAATAACTTCAACCTTTTACACCTTGTGGGACACTGTCCCACATAGGGAAACTGACCTTCTCACTCCTCTGAGTGCAAACCAGGCCCCTTTTGTGTTGACAAATCTCCCCCACCACTTTCACAACCTGCCACTTAATTAGTGGCAGTGAATTTATGTAGCAGTTTTAGTTCTGCATATTTATGCAGTCACACAGTGCCAGCTAACACCTTTTGTAAGCTTCCCTCTCAGGTTTCTTCATATTTCCTCCAGTGTTTACATTTACTGCACCAGTAAAGAGAATGTGTTCAGTACTTAAAATAAAAAGAAATTTGCTGGTGGGCTTTCTGTTTAGATACCTTTAAGGGGAAGCTGCATTTTCAAAATATGAATACCTGGAAGGGTCCAACAAATAATATCCACATTTATGTTTACTAGTAGCTGTTACTGTCCTCTCCATGTAGAATAAAGCAAAAATGGATTTGAAGCAGCGGGGCAAGTAATATAGTAGACAAAGAACCTCTGTGCGCAAACAGTGAGGCAATGGTTACCCCAAAGGGCATTTGGCTGGGAAGCCAAGTTTCAAGGAAATACAAAATCACACATGCCCACACAATGCAAAGCATCATGGGCTGCATATGCAAATCACCACAGAATATTATGCTGGTTCAACTTTAAGCAGAATTGCATGGTGCCGAAAGGCCTCTCACACAGTTTGCATGATGCTTTGAAAGTAATTTAGTGCTCAGCAATGAAAAAACTGAAACAAGCAAAAGGATGAGGAGTACCCATTTACAGAAGAAAGGGTTCTGAAAGAACTAATAAAATTGAAGGTGGATTAAGCAATGGGGCCTGATGGGATTCACCCAATAATTCTAAAAGAACTAAGGATAGAACTAGTGACACCGCTGACTACTCTCTTTAACAAATCATGGGAGGATGGGGTGGTACCTGAGGACTGGAGGAGGGCAGATGTGATTCCTCTTCACAAAACTGGGAGCAGGACAGAGGCAGGAAACTACAGACCAGTTAGTTTGACCTCAGTGGTAGGGAAAATGATGGAATCACTTCTGAAGGAAAGAACTGTTGAGTACCTAGAGGCCAGTGGGGCACAGGACCCAAGGCAGCATGGATTCACGATGGGAAGGTAGTGTCAGACGAATCTAATAGATTTCTTTGACTGGGTGACCAAAGTAGTAGACCAGGGAGGGGCTGTGGACATGGCCTACCTAGATTTTAGCAAGGCATTTGATACAGTCCCACACAAAAGATTAATACACAAGTTAGCCAGCCTTGGAGTGGGTCCCAAGGTGGTAGCCTGGATAAAAAATTGGCTAGACAACAGGAGCATAGGGTAGTAGTAAATGGAGTACACAGTGAAGAAAGGAGGGTTACTAGCGGGTAGTGCAGGGTTCAGTATGGGACCGGGTTCTTTTAATGTCTTTATAAGGACATTGCAGAGGAACTGAAGGAAAGTATGTCTCTGCAGACGACACAAAGATCTGCAACAGGGTTGATACACAAGATGGAGTAGAAAGGATGAGAAGGGACTTGGCAAGGTTGGAGGAATGGTCAAATGTAGGGCAGCTCAGATTCAATGCAAAGAAGTGCAAGGTAATGCACCTGGGAAACAAAAACCCAGGGGAAGAGTACACAGTGGGGGGTGAGATACTGACAACAGTAAAAATGGAAAGGGACCTGGGGGTAATTATATCAGATGACCTAAAGGTGGGCAAGCAATGTGAGAAGGCAGTAAGGAAGGCTGGGAGGATACTGGGATGTATGGGAAGAGGCATCAATAGTAGAAAACAGGAAGTTGTTATCCCTCTGTACAAACAGTTGGTGAGACCCCATCTGGAGTACTGTGTGCAGTTCTGGAGACCCCATCTCCGCAAAGACATAGACAGAGTGGAGGCTGTCCAGAGGAGGGCAACCAAAATGGTGCAGAGTCTGCACCAGAAGACACATGAAGAAAGACTAAAGGAGCTTAATATGTATACCTTTGAGGAAAGAAGGTAGAGAGGGGACATGATAGAAACTTTCAAGTACCTCAAGGGAATCAACGGAGTCCAAGAGGGTAGCATCTTTCAGAAAAAGATGTGCAAGAACAAGGGGGCACAATTTGAACATAGAGGGGGACGGCTCAGAGGTAATGTGAGGAAGTATTTTTTTCACAGAGAGGGTTGTGGATGCATGGAACAGTCTCCCTGAGGAGGTCGTGGAGTCAAGAACAGTGGGGGAATTCAAGAATGCATGGGACAGACATAAGGCAGTCATAGTGGGGGGTAGGAGGAATAAGCCGTTGGTTAACTAAGATCTGCAGCTTATCTGTTAGGTAGGAAAATGGGCAGACTAGATGGGCCAAGCGGTCCTTATCTGCCGTCAAATTCTATGTTTCTATGTACCCACATATGCAGAAAGCATTAGGATTGCAAAAATATTATTCACAGTTCTTTAAGTAAAGTGCATAGTGTGAGCATAAAAAAAGTGATGACTGAGTTGCTGTGAAAGTAATGCTTCTCCCGGGCCCTGCCAGGTATCGTCAGAGTGAATCACTCTGATGATGCCTAGCAGGAGTCAGGAGAAATGATAGCTGCAGAAAAGCTGAGCCGCTATTTTTTATGCTCACTATGCGACCTCTGAATAAAGGACTTTGAATAATGTTTTTGTGATCCTGGTGCTTTCTGCATATATGGGTGCTCCTCGTCCTTTTGCTTGTCCATGTGGAATAGCGGGCTAAGATGGGACATGAGGTCAGTCTTCCCATTCTCAGGGGTATTGACAGGACTGAACATATGGATATGTTCTCCAGCGGGACACAGGGACATTCTCTTAAGGTCACAGATGGCAAGATTAGCAGTAACATTAGAAAGCATATTTTGTCCTAGAAAGTGGTGGTCTTCTAAAATGACCTGCCAATAAAGCCTGTGGACATGAAGACAGTTGAATGTTCCCCAGTGTTGCCCCATCCCTTAGCTTTTGCCAGCACTGAGCCGATACGGCTGTGGAGAGCTTTCAGGAGTGGCAAGAGTGTTACATAGATACATAGACAGTGTCGGCAGATAAGGGCCTATGGCCCACCCAGTCTGCCCATTTGAGCTTGTAAGTTCAGTTTATGTTTTCCTAGAAGTCTGTTGCCCCTTACCCCTGACCTCCAGAATTCCTTTATGTCTATCCCATGCATTCTTAAATCCCGTGATTGTTTCAGCCCCCACCACTTCCTCTGGCAGGGTGTTCCACTTGTCCACCACCCGTTCTGTGAAGAAATTCTTTCTCATGTTTCCTCTGAATCGTCCTCCCTCCAACTTCATCCCATGCCCTCTAGTCCTGGAACATCTTTTTCGCTTAAAAATAGTGTTTTCCTGCACCCTGTTCCTCCCTGCAAGATACTTTTATGTCTCTGTCATCTCCCGTCTCTCCTCCAGGGAGTACATGTTCAGTTCCTTCAACCTGTCTTCATAGGACTTGTGATGCAATCCATGCACCATCTTTGTTGCTCTCCTCTGAACCTTCTCTACCCTGTCTATGTCCTTACGTAGGTATGGTCTCCAGAACCGTACACTGTACTCCAGGTGGGGCCTCACTAGTGTCTTGTATGGCTGAATTATGACCTCTCTTTTCCTGCTGGTGATGCCCTGCCTATACATCCCAGCATCCTATTTGCTTTTACCTGCTGCCTTGTCGCGACTGTTTCCCTACCTGAGGTCATCTGAGATGATAACCCCAAGATCCCTTCCCGCTTGGTGCATGCTATATCCTCACCCCCAACTGATATATTGTGCCAGGTTTTTGCCCCATATGCATTATCTTGCACTTCTTTGCATTGAATTTCAACTGCCAAACCCTGACCATTCTTCAAGTTTCTGCAGGTCCTTCTCATTCTGTCTACACCCTCTGGTGTGTCTACTCTGTTATAGAGCTTGTGTCATCAGCAAACAGTGAAATTCTGCCTTCTAGGTCCCAGCCATGTCACTGATGAAGATGTTGAATAGAACCAGTCCCAGCACTGATCCCTGTGGTACCCCACTGGTCACTCTTCCCTCTGTGGAGTGACAGCCATTTACCACCACCCTCTGTGTCCTGCCACCCAGCCAGTTACCTACCACCACACTACTGTCCTGCCCACACCCATATTCCCAGTTTGTGTAATAGTCTTCTATGTGGCACAGTGTCAGAGGCCTTGCTGAAGTCCAGATAGACCATGTCCACTGCCCTCCCTGATCCACCTCCCTAGTCACCCAGTCAAAAATTCAATGAGGTTGGTCTGACATGACCTCCCTGGTGAAACCATGCTGCCTTGGGTCCTGTAGTCCATTGACAACCAGATATTCCACCAATCTCTCCTTCAGTAGTGCTTCCATGATCTTCCCACTACCGAGGTGAGGCTGACTGGTCTGTAGTTCCCTGCTTCCTCTTTGTTCCACTTTTGTATAAGGGGACTACATCTGCTGTCCTCCAGTCTTTGGGTACCTCCTGTTTCAGTGATCGGCTAAACAGGATAGCCAGAGGTTCAGCCACCACCTCTCTTAGTTCTTTAGGACCCTGGGTGCACCCCATCTGACCCCATTGCTTTATCAACTCTTATTGTTTCCAGTTCCTTCAGGACCCTTTCTCGTGTAAAGGGACTTGTGTCCATTTCTGCACCATTCTCACCCCTTGTACTCCCTTCAGACCCATTACCCTCCTCTTCCTCAGTAAAGACTGAGCACAAATACCTGTTCAGTATGTCAGCTTTACTGTTGTCATCCTCCACGCGGCCCCCATCCTCCCCCTTCAGTCTCACTATCCCTCCCTTTGTCTTTCTTTTTTCACTTATGTACTTGTGTGTTGAAAAGAATATGCCATGCTCTTGCCACACCAGAGTCGGATGTAATTGATACTGCTGCGATTACAGAACTGTGCATGATTGATACTTGCACATGTGCAGTTTGCTCCAGAGTCAGCCATAACACTGACGTGACTACATATGCGCAATACTCACATATGCATAGTTTTACCAGCACCGCCATGTTGCACATGGCAGCCATTAGTATCTCAGCAAATCTATCCTGTGTCAGTCCATTGCACGTAGATGTAAACATGGGTAAAAGTAAGACTCCACTGAAAATACAATACTGCACCTCAGCCAGGCTAAGCTGTATCAGTACATTGTAAAAACGGGTAAAATTAGGACCCCCCTGAAAATGACACTGCATCTTAGCAAACCTGTCCTGTCTCAGTACTATGCCAAAATGGATAAAAGTGTGAGCCCACTGAATACATCTGCCATCTCAACCAGGCTATCCTATGTCAGTACATTGTAACAGGGCTAAAGGGCACATAAAACAGCCTTAACATTTCTTAGTGATTTTACTGACCAGCATAATGAAGTCAGTTGTGTACATGTATTGATTTGAGCATACAGGAAAATGTACAGAAGTTTTGTCCCAGTTTTACATGGAAAATACAGAGAAAAGGAGGGTGCCTTACAAGGAAATGCTTTGGTCTGGGAACACTGCAGTTGACACCCCTGTGATTTCTTTGCAGTCCCCTATGATGCCCCTTGCAACCTCTGAAGCTCCCTAAAGCATTAGCTGCCTAGCATTTATTTACCATTCCTACAAGTCTAAACCCATGAGTGTTACAATGCCACTAATTACGTAGGTCCTGAAAAGGTTAACATAAATCAGGTCTTCACAGGAAACACTGTAAATCACTGCTACACACAATTGGGAGAGATGACCAAGCATGTAATCTGAGACTGCTCTGCAGTTAGACACTGTTATCTGTCTTGCAGTAGCTCTACAAATGCTGCTTACAAAGTTGGATACTTGGATTGTTGCTTGTACTCACTGAAGCACTGCAAGGCTGCCGAAAGAACTAGAATTAATCTATTTGACTGAGCTCTGAACAGATGTTTAGTCTGTAGCACTGCAAGGGTTAAATTGAAGGGTTGCAAAGATGTGGAAGGATCATTGGGAAAACTCCAAAGGAAGAGTTCCAAGGTCTGAATCCGGTAGCCCATTTTTAGAGCTGATGCAAGAGGGCTGCAGGCTCTGCCTACCTGCAGCCCTAAAAAGGGCATAAACGCAAGGATAGCCATAACAGCATGCAACTAATGAAAACCATATGTAGCTGGTTAAAAAAAAAGTGTGGCTTATTTAAAAATACTGCAATTACCAGTGCTACAGTTTTCAATGTTTGGAACACACACACACACACACACACACACACACACACACACACACTTCTACCCAGAACAGGTCTGTTCTTTAAACCGATCTCATGATTCTATTTCTTCATAGGGTCTTTCTTTTTTTTTTTTTTTTTTTTAATCTATTCTGTGTTCGTACTACTGGGTGAGTCATTCCCCATCAGGCCTAAACAGCCACCTGTCATTCCAGACAGCCTCACTTCCGTTCATCCAGGATCTGAGGAGGTTGTTGGTTAAGAGTAGCAGTGTCTTCTTCCCATTTTCCCTGTTGCGCCCCTCCCCCCCAATACTACGCCACCATGTTGTGGCCTTGTATGCATGCAGCACACCCATGTGGGAGAACAGGCTCTGTGGTCCACCACAGGTTTTGCTTGGAATCTCTTCTCCCCAAGACTGCAGTGGTCAGCCCTTGGCCACCCAACTCCAGCTCTCAATGTTACTTCTGCCTGAGTCACTTGCAGGTACCACATAATGCTACTACTGGGTGATCCCACAGGTATCCTTCTTTTAAAAGGGTTCATTGCATGTGGGATACACACAGTCTGTACACGTCACTGTAAAATGATCACGTTATCATGCTTATTCTATAACCAGGTACAGTACTCACATGGACCCCACTGTGTTGCTGAAATATAGTTAGCACTGCTGTGCTACATTTTATTTTATCAAGTTTTTATTATTGTTTTTGTTACAGCTGTCAGGAAACACTTACTCTCACAAGGTGGACGTTTTCTCTCTGGGACTGATTCTATTTGAACTGTTGTACCCATTCAGCACTCAGATGGAGAGAGTTAGGGTGAGTTCCAAATATGGATGATGTTGATCCTTCGTGCTGTGAAAAGTGCCTCAAACATTGCACATTTCTGTATTGCTCCACATAATGGGCAGACTAGGTGGGCCAAGCGGTCCTTATCTGCCATCAGTCTATGTTTCAAAGTATGTTGTCAGTGGGGAAGGTACTTAATACATATGGGGAATGTGCTCCCCCACTGTGGTGATGGTACAACTTCAGAGCTGTGACCTTAGCGCAGACCACCAAAGACATGGTACATTCCACCTCATTTTTAGCTGTACCACAGTAGAGGTAACTGCACAGAAAAACCCTCTGGAAGATTTACACGTTTGTAATTTTTTTGGTTTAGGATTGTGTAACTCTGGGCAGGTTGGGGCTTTCTGGTGATGGAGAACCCCTAAATTTAGAAGTCGTGCCTGTTAACCTGAGGCTTTCATGTTGGATAACCTGCTAACTAGCTTCCATTTCCAGTGCCTGGATGGAGACCACTTGCCTTGTAGGGTGTAATTTTTCTGGTGGTAAGTAATCTTTATTTTCTTGGGGGTGTTCAGTCAGATAAGTTTGTTGCTGTCTTGTTCTTTTTGTGTGTCCCCCCAGTCGAGCGTGTCTTTGCATTGTTTATTCCGCTTTCCTTTGAAAGGGGTCTTTTGTCTAGACAGGAAGCAAGTCTATTCGGTTTTGCCTGTTATCTCCTCTGATGAATTGGCTGTTGGGGTGGGATCATCTGGTTGATAAAGTATTTTGTTGCTTTGCTTCCCTCCCTTATTTTGTAAAATGTAGCTCCGTTTTTACTTGGTGAAGAATTTTCTGTCCACCCAGAATTGACTGCCACTCAACACGTGTCTCTGGGGTGGGGAGTGCACCTGAGACCACAGGGCCCATGGGTTCTGGTCACACAGAGTCCCATCACCACATCAACCTGCTGGAGCTCCTTGTAGTGCGTCTAGTTCTGATGGAATTTATTTCTCTTGATCCGTGGACAGGTCATGCAAGTTCAGATGGACAGCACTATGGCCATGTTCTACCTAAACGGGTAGGGCAGCACACACTCCTCTTGTGTTGGGATCCCCTCCACATCTGGACCCTAGTGCACAGCCTGGGTACAGATCTCCTGACGATCCATGTCACTGAAATGGACAGTCTGCTGGCAGACGCTCTCAGCCGGTTGGGAGAGATGTTGCATGAGTAGTCCCTGTATCAGAAGGTGGTGAGCCTCCTGTTCTCCCCGTGGGGCACACCTCTGGTACACCTGTTTACCTCCTTGGAGAACTCAAAACTGAGGCCGTTTTGTGCTCACCCTCCACAGTCCAGGACACTAGTTGTGGGATGCCTTCACAAGGCCCTGACCTCCAGGCCTTTTGTACACCTTTCCACTTTTCCCACTGTTCCACAGAGTGGTGGTCAAAGCCTGGAAGGACAAGGTGCAGATGATCCTGATAGCTTCTAACAGGCCACGGCAGATCTTCCAAGAATCAGTCTTCCCCATTTATTCTCTCCTATTGTGTCCGTGACAGAGGCACCATGACCCGGCCGGAGCAAGGTCTTTCTGCAGCCTAGAATCGGGGGGCGACATTGGTGATGGCGCTACCCACGAGGCAGACGTACAGTAGTGATTGCACAAAAGTATACTGGTAGCGTGGTATACTGCTACTGCGCAAATGTGTGGTACCATTGAATAACATGTATACTGCTACCATGCAATGATGCATTGTAATGGTGTACTGTGGCACGATCACCACTGTATGATGTTGCTCTCATGGACTGGGCAGTAACAGCCAGCCCCCTACCTTTCTCAGTTCTGTTCTTCCTGCCATCTAAGGCACACCTTGGGAGCATTCCCTTTTTTTTTCTACTGCATCATAGTTTTCCTCAGTTCGCCACCATACCTCTACTCTGCTTGTATTTTGGTGCTGTTTTTTGTTTGTTTATTGAAATGTATCACCAGGAAGGCACACTGAGTGACAAGTCACTCATTTCCCGGTGCAATCCGAGGGGGAAGGGGTACAGTAGGAATGAGACGTTAAACAGTCAAGTTATAAGTTCAGTATTAACATACAGTTGTAAGGCAGGTGTTACAAACAGTGTTGCACATAATAGGTAGCATGGACAATAAGTGCTGGGTGAATAAGTAAACAAAGTACTTGTGTGAAAGAAAATGGGGAAAGGGGGGAGGGGGAAGAGTCGTGTCCCTGGAGACCCCTTCATTTCATTTTTTTTCTCTTTAAGGCGCCAAACACTTTTTCTTTACTTACTTTCCATGTGGCACCACGTCTGGTTCCGAGGAGCCCAGGAAACATAGAAACTGTCAGCAGATAAAGGCCGCTAGGCCCATCTACTCTGCCCATAAGCCCTGCACTTGATTACAACTTCAAACAACATGAAGTATTGATGTATTCTGACATAAGCAGTTAGCTCCAGGACTTCAACTGCTCCAGAGAGGAGAGTTAACTCTATGCCAGAGCATAGAACGTTGGGCTCGAGCTCTGTTCAAACTTCTGTCTGCAGCACTTCAAAATGTAACCGTCAGATTCTTTACTCCACCTAACTGATCAGTCGCTCCAGAGATTGCTCCTTTGCTTGTCGGTTCAGTCCTAATAAAACTTCAGTTTTATACCCTTTTTTGGTTCAGATTCCTGTCTGCGGTACAGTAAGTGTTGTAGGTAGTGGACTTTAGTTTAATTACGGTTTATTCTGTTTATTTCTGCATGGAAACTGTAAAGTTTGTCAGTCGGTCCAGTTAGGAACAGACTGTGTTGTTTTTAGTGTTATTCTTTAATTTCTTAGTGTGAGGTACCGGTCCCTATCGGTTTCAAAAAACTTAATTTCAGGCGTTTTTTTACACAGCCCGTAACACGGTTGGTAACAGATAGAGGGGTCTTGACAGGCTTTTAAGCTGCTGAAGGGTAAGTGGTTAGGATGGCTACATCTGAGAAACCCAAAAGAAAAACCAGGCCTACTGGGTTTCAACACTGTGTAGTGAATGTGGGGATGCCTTTGCTAGGCAGACCCTCACACCACATCTTTGTCTGGGGTTTGACCACCTTGATTCAGACTGCCAAATCTGCAAAAATTTTCCAAAGGCTACCCTGGACAAGAGATTGAGTAGGCTTAGGGAAAAGGAGGCCGAGAAGTCCGCTGATTTGGATGGCCAGCCCAGTTCGGTTCCAACCGAACCTGAGGGAGTGCTCACTGACTTGGACAATACTTCCTCAGGCAAAAGGAGAGCCAATCCTGAGGGGTCAGTTCCATCAAAGAGAATGAAAAAAATCAGCCACTTCGGATCCAGAACCATTGCGTCCAACCGCCAAAGAGATAGCCAGGGCGATTAGTATTGTGGAATCGCTCCATTCGGTTCCGTCCAATCCGGCGCCTCCTGGAAGGCACTCGGTTCAGTCGGTTCCTCCGATTCCAGAATATTGTCCGGATGATTATTATGAACCGGATTTGGAAGGGGAAGAAGGGTACGATGATGGTGAAGGTCTGGATGAGCCCATTGAACCGGACATCTCCCCGGACAGGCCTTCTAATGTTTCCCCTCCCAGGCTTTGAGTCCCCATCCCACTATTTGTTCTACAGGAAAGTGGCAGAAACCCTCCAGCTCCCTCTGGTTGAAGCTGTTGAGGAACAAGAAAAGCCTAACTTTGTAGAAATGATGGACATCCCAGAGTCCAAGAGGCTGTCAGTTCCCCTCCATAAATCTCTTGGGAAACGGACACGAAAAATTCTCCAAACACCAAATTCTTTACCTCCTGTGGACAAGAGAATGCTGTCAGGCTCAGGTACGGAGTTCTTACTCCAACAGTGCAACCATGTTGGGGTTGTGCAGGCTGCAGCCTGTGACAAGGCTAACATACCCTTGGCTTCACACCCCCCAGATAAAGACTCTAGGAAGGTGGATGCTGTGGCCAAAAAACAGTACTTGGCATCCTCCTTGGCACTCTGGTAGGCAAACTGTATGGCCTACGCAGCCAGATACCAGAAGTCCAGATGGGATACTGTTCTGGAACTGGCTAAACAGGCTTCCCCCCCAGCTAGCCAAGGAGCTGGAGGAGGTGGCTGCTGATGGGATTGAGGCATCTAAGATCCTGTTTCATGCTGCTGTGGACTCAAATTATGTCATCACAAGCCATGGCTACATCTGTGTCTTTCCGGAGATTTACTTGGCTTGGATGTCCTAGCCTCTCACAGGACACTCAGGTTAAGGCCATGGATTTCCCTGTGGTGGGTAATTCTCTGTTTGGGGAGCAGACAGAGAATTACATGAAAAAGATGGATGAGTACAGAACCACCTACAGGAGTGCACAGGCCAAGGAAAGGCAAGCAACTCCTCAGAAACAACAGTCTAGGTGCAGGGGCAGGCCTTTCTACCAGGCACGGGCCTCCTGCAGTTATAGTGGGGGGTTGCAGGAAGTAGGCTGTTGGTTAACTAGAATCTGCAGTTTATCCAACAGGTAGGGAAATGGGCAGACTGGGTGGGCCAAGTGGTCCTTCTAGGGACATGGATATGTTCATCCACACTGTCTGGCAGGTTCCTTGCCGCTTTAAATCTTGCCGGAAGGTCTTCAAGCTGGCTCTTCCCACCCACTCGGGTGGTAAAACTCTTGGCTCCGCCCCATGACACCAGATCTTCCTTACCGCTTGGAAGCTCAGGTTCCTTCCTTAATGCTCTGCATGTAGACTGGATCCTAATTCTTCTGTTCGCCCGAAACTTATTTCAAAATTTTCAAGACTTCGGTCAAGTTTCTCCCTCGTGGCTGCGATGGACAAATAGACCCCCGTATTTTGGCGGTGCCCTTGTGGGCAGAAAATGTCCAGGACGCACCCACACTCCACGTGCATCTACTGCCTCGGCCTAGAACATGACCTGCAGGCCTGCGAGTTATGCCGCTTGCTTTCGCCAACGCCCTGGAAGACCAAGGCTGGTTACAGCTTGGTGCCCTAAGAGCGCCACCACCGATGAAGTCAAGGAGGCTCTTGGCGGTTATTGTATGGATGGCTCGCTTGAGCAACTCGAGTAGATGATCGCCTCGAAGAGGAGGGCGCATGCCGCATCATCCTCTTCCTCGTCACGCATTTATCCCGCTCTCTGGTACCCTCATATTCAGCTTCTTTCAATGAGCTTTGCCAATCCTTTCCAAGGGAGAGGGGCCATCGGGACATTCCTCTCAGTCCAGAAAGAAGGACTCAAAAGGTTTAAGTCCCATCGTCGGCGTTCGTGGAAGCGGGAGAGGTCCCCTTCTCCGGACAGTCGACACTGTACTTCGGTCGAGGTTGCGGCTAAGGCCACTGGCTTCATGATATTCCTGTCGGGTCAGCCGGCCGAGACACCCGTCTACGCGGGTGAGATTTTTCTCGACCCGTCGGACAGGCTGTCGACTGGTGAAGCAGACAACCCTTCTTCACCGGTTCCCCCAGTGGAGACAGAGGACCTGCCTGTGCCTCCGGTGCCACAGTCCCCGGTTAAGGCTGCCGAGCTGAGGGAAGAGCGGTGTCCTCCGCCCCTTCCCAGACCCGCCTCGGAAACACCGAGGATCTCGGTCTCGACATCGCCTGGGTCCAGCCGATCCTCACGACATCGGTGGTGTTGGCACCAGTAAGCGGGTGTCATGTCATTCTCATCTTCCTCCTAGGAAGAGGAGAGGCTTGCAAGTTGGGCGCCGATGCTATGAGGACATGATGTGGCAGCAGTTACTTCTGTCCAGGAACAAGAGACGCCGTTGCCTTCCCCGCTATCAAGTAGCTGTCACCGAGCGTCGAAACAACCCCCGCCAGCCAAGGTGCCAAGCCTGGGCCTTGTTACTGTCAAACCGTTGCCTCACCATTGTAGTGAAACCTCTGCCTCCACAACCAAAATCGGGGCGCCACCAGGACTCTTGGTCGGGTCAGGGCCTGCCCCACAGGTTGTCGGGTCACCCTCACCCGACCGCCCTCGGCAGGTGGAGGTGGCTCAGGCCCCAGGCAGCTCTTCGTGGACTCCTCGAGTCCAACGACAACCTCCTCCTGTTCTCCAGGCCCATTGACGGAGTCCTCCGGGGCCAGTCGATGGATGAAAGCCCATCGCCCTTCATGGGTTTGCTTCGCTCATCTCGAGTCCACCGATGCAGCTCGAGCCCGTGTCCAAGCGGCTAAGTATCCTCTGACTGAGATACTGGACTGAGGGTTCACCCACGGAGGCCTTTCCGTGGCTGAAGCCATTGTTGGCCCAGCCTTGGAGCTCTGGCAGCGGCCTGCTTCCTGTCCTGCGCCTTCGGCCAGGAAGTACACGGTCCCTACCGGCTCTTTGCCCGTTTTTCGGAACACCCCTCCACTGAGGGGTTGGTCATCAACAGCTTCGCGTGCCCGGAACACTAGGGATGTGGACAAGCCCCGACAAGGAGTCCAAAGTTGAGGTGCACGCTGAGTCCTCCCTGCCTCCGCCAGGCCAGCTCAGCCGTGCTGATGGCACATTTCTCCCACACCCTCATGGGCTCCCTGGATGAGGTGATCCCTCATCTCCCGGCTGACCTGCAGACCATGGTCCGGCAGGTACGGGACCAGGGTAGGGCGGTGGCTAAACAGCAGCTCCAAACGGCTCTGGACATTGGAGACTCCTGTGCCAGATCAGTTGCGGCAGCGGTGACCATGCGCCGCAGAGCATGGCTGAGGATATCCACCTTCACGGAGGATACCCAGCACAAACTGGCAGATGTCCCCTTCCTGGGGACCGACCTCTTCGGCCCTGGAGTGGAAGGTCACCTCCAGCGGATCAAAAAGTCCAGTGCCACTCTGGACTTGGTCACCTCTGCCCAGAAGGACAAAGGCCGCTGACAGCAGCAGCACAAGTACTTTAGTCCTTCTGCGCCTGCGGCACGTCTGGCCCAACAGCACCAGCACCAGGGCCAGCATGCTCGCGCTTGGCATCCTAAACCAAGCCCGCGGCTTCCTCCAGCAGGAAGCAGGGAGGTAAAGGCCCAGGAGGTCCCTCGGACGGTCCCTCCTCTAAGCCTGCCCAGTGACGGGTTGCGGGGTGTCGCCCCCAGCCTCGTCACTCCCCCCTGGGATCCCCCCCGTGGGGAGCGGCACCGCCACTTCCTTTCTGCTTGGTCCGTTATCACCACGGACCATTGGGTGTTGGAGGTGGTAGGAAAGGGCCTGCCCCTGGAGTTCGAGCAGGCCCTGCCCTTCCGAGCCGTCGCCCCTCGGGGGGCTACAGGGTCCGCAGCCTCTTTGTCGGCTCATGGAGCCGATATCGCCCTGCTTCTCGAAAAAGAGGTGATCAGGAAGGTGGCGGATCCTCCTCCAGACCCGGGTTTTGTGCCCAGGTACTTCCTGTTCCCAAAACAGACGGGGGGGCTGGCGCCCCATTCTCGACCTGCATGACCTGAACAGGTTCCTAAGGTCTCGGACCTTCAGGATGGTCACTCTGGCTCAGATAATCCCATCATTGGAACGAGGCGTGTGGTTCTGTTCTCAGGACCTTCAGGACGGGTTCTTTCACATCCCAATCCATCCGTCCCACCAGAGATTCCTCCGCTTCAGGGCGGAGGGATCCCTCTACGAGTTCCGGGCCATGCCCTTCGGCCTTTCCCTAGCTCCCAGGGTCTTCACCAAATGCATGGCAGTGGTGACAGCATTCCTGCAGCGACGAAGGGTCTGGGTGTACCCCTACCTGGACGACTGGCTGACTGCAGCCTCCTCCAGAGCGGAGGTGGAGCAGTCCAGAGATCTGGCCCTCCAGGTTTGCTCTCAGGTTGGCCTCCTCATCAACGAGGCCAAGTCGGAACTTGTGCCAAAGCAGATGATGCAATTCATCGGGGCAGAGCTCGACTCTCTACGAGCCAGAGCACGGCTTCTGGTGGACAGAGCCGAGGTTCTTTCCTCCTTTGCCCAGTCATTTCAGGTTGGGCAATCGCGCCCTGCCCGGGACTTCCTGCACCTCCTGGGCCTCATGGCGACCTGCACCAGCAAGGTCCGTTGGTACGTGCGTCCCCTTCAATGGGGGCTGGCCAGCCAATGGTCACAGCACTTCGATCCTCTGGATCAGCTAGTGACAGTGACCCAGGGGATGTGGAACACTCTCCAGTGGTGGACCGTTCCAGCATATCTGCAGGAGGGCATCCCATTTGTCCACCCTGAGCTGACGGTCTCTCTATCGACTGATGCCTCTCTGATGGGTTGGGGTGCCCATCTGGGGGAGCACAGAGCGCACAGCCTCTGGTCCCCTCGGGAGTCCCGATGCCACATCAACCTGCTGGAGCTTCGAGCGGTTCGTCTAGCCCTCACCACCTTCGCTCCGTTTCTACGGGGTCAAGTGGTTCAGGTCCAGACGGACAATACCACGACCATGTACTACCTAAACCGCCAGGGCGGGACGTGCTCCATGCCTCTGTGCAGGGAAGCTCTCCGCATTTGGTCACTCGTGCGCAGCCTGGAGGCGGATCTGCTCACCATTCATGTGGCAGGAGCCTCCAACACCCTGGCCAATGCCCTAAGCTGGATAGGGGCTGTGTCCCACGAGTGGTTTCTCCTGCCGGAGGTAGTACAAGATCTGTTCTCCCACTGGGGCACACCTCAGGCGGACCCGTTTGCCTCCAGGGAGAATGCGAAGCTGAGACTGTTTGTTTCATGCCCGCCACCCTCAGCAGGGCTCGCTGCAGGGGGATGCCTTCTCGAGGCCGTGGACCCCGGGCCTCTTCTACGCCTTTCCCCCATTTCCCTTGATCCACAAGGTGCTTATCAAGGCAAGGAGGGACAAGGCGCAGGTGATTCTGGTAGTCCCAGACTGGCCCCGCCAGTTCTGGTATGCAGATCTCCTCAGTCTCGGCTCCAGGCTCCCGAGGCGGCTTCCAGCCCGCCCGGACCTGATCTCAGTCAAGTCAGGGGAAGGTATTCCATCCGGACCTTCAATCCCTGCACCTGACGGCCTGGTTCCTGAGCGGCTAGAGTTCCAGGCCTTGGGTCTTTCTGACGAAGTCCTCAACGTCGTTGAGGCGTCCCGTAAGGAGTCGACCAGAAAATGCTATGCCTTCAAATGAGAGATTCTCCATTTGGTGTCAGGGCAAGGGCCTGAACCCTTCCTCCTGTTCCTTGGCAAGCATTCTGGACTACCTGTGTTCCCTTTCTCAGCAAGGGCTTCGGTCGACGACCCTTAAGGTGCACCTGGCAGCCATCTCTGCTTACCAGGCGCGGGCGGAAGCATCGGTGGCGCAGGAGAGGTGGTCAAGCGCTTTTCAAAGGCCTTGATCACATATCCCCTCCGGTCACGGGTACCCTCCGTGGGATCTACTGCTGCTGGTATTGGCTAAACTCATGGGCAAGCCATTCGAACGCTGCACAGGTGTGACATTCTCACCTGTCAAGGAAGACGCCGCCTTGGTGGCTATCAGTTCAGCCAGAAGGATGGGAGAGCTCCAGGCGCTTTCCATCGAGTCTCCTTATCTGGTCTTCCACAGGGACAAGGTTGTCTTGTGCCCCAACCCGAAGTTCATTCCGAAGGTGGTGTTGGAGTTTCACCTTAACCAGGTGTTGACTCTGCTGGTGTTCTATCCCAATCACACCTCGGAGGCCGAATATAGGCTCCATACTTTGGACCCTAGAAGAGCGCTCGCTTACTACAAGGAGCAGATGGCTGAAGTTTGGGGAGAGGTTCGCCAGCTGTTTGTCACCTACGCTGAAGCCGCACCTGGCAGACCTGCAGCCAAGTGGACGATAGGCAGGTGGGTCACCTCCTGCATAGATCTCTGCTATAGGTTGGCGGGCATGGAGCCTCCGAGGATAAGAGCTCATTCTACCGTCCATACCGCTGCATTGGTGGCTGCTTCAGGACGCCCTATCCAGGAAATCTGCAGGCTGCTACCTGGAAGTCAGCACACACCTTCATCACCCACTACCACATCGACCTTGAGTCACGCCGGGATGCTGGTTTTGGGGCCTCGGTTCTCCAGTCTTGATTTCCCAAGTAGGGGGTGTGCACCTTGCCTCCCTCCTCCCAGAGAACTGCTAGGAGTCTGCCAGACAGTGTGGATGAACAACATATCCATGTCCCTAGAAATACAGGTTGCTCACCTGTAACAGGAGTTCTAGGAATGGTATATGTTGTTCATCCACGACCCACCCGACCTTCCCAGCTTCGACGCACAACCTGGCTTCCAGCGGGTTAGATCTGGCGTCATGGGCGGAGCCGAGAGTTTTACCACCCGGGTGGGTGGGAGGAGCCAGCTTGAAGACCTTCCGGCAAGATTTAAAGCGGCAAGGAACCTGCCAGACAGTGTGGATGAACAACATATACCATTCCTAGAATTCCTATTACAGGTTACTCACCTGTATTTATCTGCCGTCAGTCTATGTTTCTATGTTTTCCTCAGAGGGGGTTCTTCAGAGGGAGAGACAGAAGGGGGATGAGCAGGGCTGCATTCTCCTCCCAGTCTAGGGCCCCTGCCAAGCAGACACCCTGATGTGTCAGCCCAGGTCGACTCCCCCATTCCAGTAGGAGGCAGGCTGGCTTACTGCTTCCAGGCCTGGACGTCTGTTACCTCAGAAAAGTGGGTCCTGGAGGTAGTAAGCCAGGGACTGGCCCTCAACTTCAAAAAATTTCCAAAACTAAGGGTCAGATCTTTTCCACCTGCAAACATCTCCGAAACCATTGCCCTAGAGGCAGAGGTTTCCTCTCTGCTGGCTGTCAAAGCCATAGAGAGAGATCTTACTTCGAGAGGGTTCCTGCAGTAGGTCTTCACATATAGCACTGTGCCCCTCCCGGTGTCGGGTCCGAATGGCAAACTTGTAGATAGCAATCAGCAGGGACCGCCCCCGACGTCGGGCGCCATGGACGCCAGCCTGGCTATAAAAGAGGCGGTCCCGCTACCATCAGGGTCTTTCTCGCCGCTGCCTCAGTAACGCTCGGCACTGGATAGAACAGCCATCAGACGTCCCCATTGCTCGGTTGTCTTCGCCTCATAACTAGTTTTCAACTAAATTGTTAAGCTCTATTTGATGTCTTCTAGACAGAAGTGTTCGAAGTGCAGCGCTCAGATCCCACACGGGGACGACCATTCGTGCTGCCTCCTCTGCCTTGGTTCTAAGCACAACTCCCAGGAGTGCTCCATCTGCCAGGCCTTCAACCAGGTGACCCGAGTCAGGCGTAAGCGGACCCTCGAAGCCCATCTCCTGACCCGACGACTGGCGTCGATAGAAAAGGAGCTCCAGGAACTGCGGGATAGGTCGTCGTCACCGGGCCTGAAAAAGAAGAGCAAAGAAAAGTGCCAGGAACAGAGTCCGTCGCCATGTGGGAGACCCTCCGAAACTGAGTACTTCAGCCAGTGTCCCATCTGCTTCTTTAGGCCGGGCACATTCTCCCCCTCCTGCCAAGGTGAGTAGGCAGCTGGGGGTCGCCTCTTAAGAGGTCTCTGTAAAGTCTACCTGCCCTGCCGAGCAAGACACCCCGAACCCCGCTGAAGGCGAGCGCCTCTGGGCCGAGCAAGTTCAGCGGCGGTCTCCGGACTGCCACCAGCCCGCTCGGTACGATCAGTCGGACGACTGCTCCTCCGTCGCCCACCCAGATCCTTCCACTCTCCCGTCAGGCTCCAGTTTGGCCCCTGACATCGGACAGAGTGAGGGGCAGAGTGACCCTTCGTTCTCTGGGGTGTTACATCCCAGGGACTCTCCACCTGATCTGCTGATTTTCCTACCAGTGAAATCTCATTTGGACTTCTGTCTGGGCTTCTTCCGGACCTCCCCCTCCCTCTCGCCAGGCCTGCCGCCGTCTCCGGATTTTTGTCCACCAGCTGGGGATCTCTTCATGGAGCCTCCTCCCTTGGGACCTTCGGGGGCCCTTCCAGATCCCACGCCTCCCTGAGGTGCCATGGCACTGCCTCCGGCAGGACCAGATCCTCAGAGCGGGTTTACGGGCTCAGAACCCGTTGTCCCGCCTCCAGGCGGCCCGCCGTCGACTCCACAATTTCTGACGCCGGGCTGTGTGCCTCCGACACTGGGATACCCTGGGTATTCCTACTATCCACAGACGGGTTATCATTACCCCTTTTGGCCTTACTACCCTGGTTATCCATCCTACCAGCCTCCCCCTCCCCCACCACCACCGGCGCCAGAAAAGGCACCCCGCTGGTGGCAGGAGGCCAGAACCCAGCCCCCCCTTCACCGCCTCCTGCAGGCGGAACCTCGGGTTCTCTTACTGCGGGTGCCGCGGGTATGGACCCATCCATTCCTAGCAGCTCAGAACCATCGGACACAGAGTACGACACCGATCCCTCAGATCCCAGATCTCCAGTTGAGGTTCTCCCAAAGGAGTCTCCCAAGTCTCCTCCAGAGGACCCATCTTTTGGAGACCTCTTGTGCTCCATACAGGCAGCCAGAGGCTGGCCCACAAAAGAGGTTGATCCACAACGCAAAAGACTTAGGGAGCACCTGGACCTTAACTACTTCGGATCCCATCCCCATACCTCCGTGGATGGGACCCCATGAGGACTTGGTCACCATTATATGGCAGCAACCGTCCTCCATACCAGCGGTCTCCAGGAAGGCAGACAGGACCTATTCTTCCCCGGAAGGGATTCTGCACCTTAACTCCCATCCTAAGGCTGACTCCATGGTCATTACTGCCACCCATGACCAGTCAGCACAACCGAAACACCGGAGTTTCTCACCTCCAGATAAGGAGACTCGTCAGTTAGACCAGTTCGGATGAAAAATGTGTTCTTCTTCCTGCTGTGGCATTCTATCTCTCAAACTATGTCTCTCACATAGTTGCTTTCCAAAAAGCTACTCTTTTGGAGCTGGAAAGGGATCTACTTGAGGTTCAGGATGAAACCCTTAGGAAGAAGCTCCTGGACAAGGTCAGGATGGGGAAGTCCTCGTGTTGTCACATGCTGCGAGCGACGTACGAGACTGTGGACTCTGGCTAGGGCAGCAGCCACCGGACTCTGTCTCGGCCTGCTGTCCTGGCTTCAGATAGTCTGTTTGGCACAGGATGTACAGACTTCCCTTTTGGACGCCCCTTTTAGGGGGTCCGTCCTCTTTGGCAGCAATGCAGAAGATACAAAAGATATCATCACGGGACTGCAAGAGAGTGGATGCTCCTCAAGAGACGTACGCTCTGTGTACAAGACAGATCAGAAAAGCAGCCCTTACACCGCCAAAGAAGGTGGAACAAGAACCAGGCCAAACGTCAGGGTAAAAGACGTGTCCCTGGCTCCTGAGCAGAACCCCACAGGCTAAATTCTCCAAACCAGCCTCGGGGGGCCAAAGCTTCCCTCAGCGTCCTGACTTCCTTTCCCGTCCTTCCGCTCCCTCCCTTACTTCAGGAGGAACCGGTCAGAGGGAGGTTCGGCCTTCACCTAGAAGGGTGGAGGATTGTCACCACAGACTCTTGGGTGCTTCAGCTTATCCAGCGAGGTCACTCGATCGAGTTAGAGATTCCTGCCCGTCTACCTCCGGACTGGTCTTTCTATTTTCTAGATCAGGTCCCCCTCGTCTCACAAGAGATTCAGACTCTCCTCCTAAAGGGGGCCATAGAACCTGTCCCTCAAAACCAGACAGGAAGGGGATTTTACTCCCACTTCTTCCTAGTTCCAAAGAAAACAGGCGACCTGAGACCGATACTGGACCTCAGCACACTAAACATCTTTGTCGAGTACAAGAAGTTTCGTATGTTGACCCTTCAGGGGCTCCTTCCCCTGCTCCATCCCAACTCTTGGCTGTGCTCCTTGGATATGCAGGACGCCTACCTGCACATCCCTATCCTCCCGGCCCACCACTGCTTCCTCCGTTTTCAATTTTATGGAGGATCACTTCCAGTTTCAGGCACTCCCCTTTGGCCTTTCTTCGGCCCCTCGGGTGTTCACGAAGTGCCTAGCGGTGATAGCGGCGTTCTTACACTGCCAGGGCATTTATGTCTTCCCATACCTGGACAACTGGCTCCTCGCAGCACCCTCTCCCACCAGCCTGAAAGAGTCTCTCTCTTTCACTCTGAGCTTGTTATCCCTTCTGCGGATCACGGTCAACTTCCCAAAATCCCAGCTAGTACCATCTCCAATTTATTGGAGCTGTACTAGATACAGTTCAGAGCAAGGCTTTTCTGCCATCAGATCAGGCCAAGACTTTGATTACTCAGGCCACTCTTGTGGCCCAGGCTCGATGGATCCCAGCATATGCTGTGCTCCTTTTTGGGACTGATGGCAGTGGCCATTTCCACAGTTCCCCTAGCCAGACGTCACATGAGGGTCACCCAGTGATCTCTCCAAGTCCAATGGGATCAGAGGATGGATGACATGAACCAAAAAGTCATGATCTCCACCAACCTTCAGAGAGATCTTCGCTGGTGGCAGGATCTCTCCAACCTATCGAGGGGAACCCCTTTTCATTACCTTGTGCCTACCCAAATCCTCACAGCGGACGCCTCGAACTTGGGCTGTGGAGCCCATCTGGGGGAACACAGGATGCAGGGGTCTTGGTCCAAACAGGAGCGCATGCTCCACATCAACATTCTGGAGACCAGAGCGGTTCTTTACGCTCTCCAGGTGTTTCAGTCCCTTGTAGTACCGGAATATCTTCTGGTCCAGACGGACAATATGTCCACAGTCTGGTACATCAACAAACAGGGAGGAACACGGTCGTACCCTCTTTGCAGGGGAAGCAATGAGGGTTTGATACCGGGCGATCCAGCACAGCCTTTACTTGACAGCAGTCCACGTACCAGGAGAAACAACGTCCTGGCAGACAGTCTCAGCCAATCAGTGTCCAGGGCCCATGAGTGGGAGATAAAGTCAGGGGTGGTCGAAGAACTCTTTCTTTGGTGGGGTCGTCCAGACTTGGATCTGTTCGTCTCCCCATTCAACGCAAAATTACCTAACTTTTGCTCACTCATTCCCAGGCAAGGTGCTTTTTGTCGAGATGCACTGTCTCTCTTGGACAGGGAGGTTTCTTTACGCTTTTCCTCCCATTCCTTTCATAAAGAAGATTCTGGTGAAACTTCAGCAGGAGGGAGCTCATATGATCCTTATAGCTCCTCTCTGGCCATGCCAGATTTGGTTTCGTCTTTTACAGCAACTGGCACTGGAACCTCCGGTCCCTCTGCCGTTTTCAAATGACCTTCTGACACAGGAGCAGGGCACCCTGGTGCACCCGAGCCTTCAGTCTCTACACCTTCATGCGTGGCACCTGTGGACATAGCGGTTTCCCATCATGGTGTCTCCTCGCAGGTTGCACATATCTTAGTAGAGGCCAGAAAACCCTCTACAAGATCCACTTACGCCATGAAGTGGAAAAGATTTTCGATCTGGGCCCTAGCAAGGAGCTGGGATCCCTTTTCGTGCCTGGTGGCCCAGGTGTTTAGAGTACCTTGCACATTTATCTGAGACGGGCCTTAGCTACTCCTCCAGACCGTTCTGAAAGGCATCCTTCACTTGAAGCCTCCTATCCGGAATCCCTGTCCCCCCTGGGACCTGAATTTCATGCTTGAGAAGCCGACTTTACCCCCTGTTTGAGCCAGCTTCTTCTTGCGACCTACGCTTCCTTTCCTGGAAGACTTTATTTTTGGTCGCAGTTACTTCTGCCAGAAGGGTCTCTGAGCTCCAAGCCTTTGTTTGTAAAGAACCCTATTTAATTTTTCATAGAGACAGAGTACTCCTGCAGACTAACTCTTCCTTCCTTCCCAAAGTGGTATCTGAAACCACTCTGAATCAGAGCGTGGAATTGCCGGTTTACTATCCCCAGCATTCCAACGGGGGGATACCTTTTGAACACCCTAGATGTGCACCGGATTCTGAGTTATTGCATGAACCGGACTAAAGAGGTTTGTAAATCTGATCAACTTTTTGTAGCCTTTGCTCCCCAGTGCCAGGGCAAGGCCATTTCCAAGCAGACCATCTGTAGATGGCTAGCTAACTGCATCTATTTTTCTTGCACGAAATACGGGATGTCCCTTCCGGGGGCAGTCAAAGGCCACTCCACCTGCAGCGTGGTGACTTCTGCTGCCTTTTTTTAGGAATGTATTCACTGCAGAGATTTGTGCAGCGGCCACCTGGTCATCTGTTCACACTTTCACCAAACATTAGTCTGGACATTGCCTCTAGGCGCAGAACAGGTTTTGGTCTCTCAGTTGTGCAAGACCTCCTGTCGTGATTTCCTGTGGCGACTTCTCCTCCTCCTAGATGCACCTCTACATTATTATTTTGGGGACTGCTTGGTATTCAGTCCTATATGTGAAGACGGACTGCAGGAACCCTCTCGAAGTAAGATATTGCAGTTACGTAAGAACTTACCATAACAGTAGATCTTTGAGAGAGGTTCCTGCAGTAGGTCTAGTTTCCCGCCCTCCTTCCCTCAGTTCCTGGATGTTGTTTCCTTTTATTTTCCATCCTACCTAGCCCTTGGGTCTAGAGAGCAAGCGGGGTCCCAGGAGTTTTTCTACTCCTAGCTATTGTTTACCTTTCTTTAGGTCTCCGGTGGAAAAGAATTGGAGTGCGGGTGCGGGACCGCCTCTTCTTATAGCCAGGCTGACGACATGACACCTGACGTCGGGGGCGGTCCCCACTGATGATTGCCATCTACAAGTTTGACATTCAGACCTGATGCCAGGGGGGCGCAGTCCTATATGTGAAGACCTACTGCAGGAACCTCTCTCGAAGATCTACTGTTACGGTAAGTTCTTACATAACTGCAGTTTCCTGCTCCACACAGGGGCAAGAGTCTGTACTCCAGATACTTCCTTACCCCCAAAAACACAGGGGAGTGGCGGCCCATCCTAGACCTAAGATACTTAAACAAGCACCTTGTCATGCCAAGATTCAAAATGGTGACTCTGGGAGTAATTCTTCCCTCTCTGAGGCCAGGGGATTGGTTGGCCTCCCTGGACCTCAAGGATCCCTATTTTCACATTCCCATCGGGTGCTCCTACAGAAAGTACTTCGGGTTCGAATGGCCTTCAGGCCATTATTAGTTCAGAGCAATGCCCTTCGGGCTAACATCAGCTCCAGGGGTGTTCACAGAATGCCTAGCAGCAGTAGTGGCCTTTCTCAGGAGACAAAAAATCTCCATTTTTCCATACCTGGACAACTGGTTCATTGTGGGACAGTTCCCAGACCAAGTCAAGTCAGTCCTGCAAGTGACACCACATTTGTTCTCTTCCCTGGGGTTTCTCCTCAATCTACCAAAATCAGTTCTCGAACCAGTGCAACTCTTGACCTACATGGGGATAGAGTTGGATACTGTCCAAAGCAAAGGCTTTTCTTCCTCTGGCAAGGGTAAAGGTCCTTACAGACCTGGCTTCTTCCTTTCGCCTTTTGGTGTCTTGACCAGCAAGACATTTTCTTCAGCTCCTAGGCCACATGGTAGCTTCCACCGCAGTGGTACAGGGAACCAGATTTCGGATGAGGGGCATTCAGTTTCATGAGGTCCTTTTGGTCCCAGAAAAAAGATCCTCTAACCAAATTGATCCCAGTGACTCAGACTCTAATCCAGGCTCTCCAGTGATGTTTGGATCAGGACAATCTCAGACAAGTAGTCCCATTCATCAGTCAGACTCATTCAGTGGTACTAACCACAGATGCTTCTCTTCTGGGCTGGGGGGCTCACTTAGGTACCCTCACAGCACAGGGAGTGTGGTCCCCTCAGGAGTCTCTTCTTCATATCAATCTTCTGGAGCTCAGGGCAGTATTCCTAGCTCTCCAAGCTTTCTCTGACTCGGTAAAGAACAAGGTGGTTCAGGTCAGGACAGACAATACCACCACCATGTGGTACAGCAACAAACAGGGAGGCACTCTGTCTACGACCTTGTGCACGGAAGTCATGAAAATTTAGTCTGATTTATAACCTGTGGGCATCTCTGGTAGCAGTCAATCTACCAGGGAAGGACAATATGCTAGCAGATGCCCTGAGCAGGATCTCTCAGGGCCATCACGAATGGGCCCTGGACCCCTTCATTTTGAGAGCAGGTTTCTTAAGGTGAGGCACTCCCGAGATGGATCTCTTTGTAGCTCCAGACAATCATCAACTTCCCCTCTTCTGTTGCAGAACTCCAGTCATGGGCACAATTCCCCTGGATGCTCTGGTTCTGGATTCCTTAATTCCTTTCCTCCCTTTTCCCCTGTTGTTCAAGGTTCTGGTCAAGATCAGGTCACAACCATGCAAGGTGATCCTGATTGCACCAGACTGGGCCAGACAGCCTTGTTATCTCCTGTTGATGTCCCTAGCTGTCCATCTTCCCCTGTCTCTTCCCAAGAGGCACAGCCTCCTCTTGGGGGACAATCTGGTACCCAAATTTTCAGTCTCTCAACCGCAAGGCTTTGCTCTTGAAGAGTTGAGTATGCAAGTCTGCACCTGTTTCAGGGGGTCTTAGATATTCTTAAAGCCTATCGAAAACCTGCCTCCAGAAAAACTTATAATTCTAAATGGAAGAGATTCTGCATCTGGTGCTCCAGTAAGGATGTTTTACCAGACACTGCTGATCTGGCTACTGTTCTGGATTATATGGTTCATCTCAGTGGCCTAGGTCTCAGGCCAGCCACTCTGAAAGTGCACTTAGCAGCTGTTTCTGCTTTTCTGTCCGTGGGGAAGGCTTCCTCCCTGGCATCTCACCCTGTTTTCTGTAAGTTCTTTAAAGGGTTGCTTCACACCAACCCTCACTTTAAGGACCCTACCCCTGCTTGGGATCTTAATGTTTGCATTGCTTAGCTTATGCAACCCCCTGTTGAGCCATTGACTTCAGCAGAACTTAAATACTTGACTTGGAAAACTGGGTTCTAGTAGCTATCATATGGTGATTACAACTCCGTCAGTGGGGCCGGATTTTATTTCATTTCATAGAGATAAGGTGGTCCTTAGAACCAATAGGAGGTTCTTACCCAAAGTGGTTTCAGATTTTCATCTGAACCAGTCCATGTCTCTTCCTGTGTTCTTCACTGATCACTCTTCAGGAGAAAGAAGGTTACACAGTTAAATGTTAAGAGGGCACTTCTTTACTACATTGAGCATACTAAGGCACTTAGGTTTGACTGTTGTCAGCTGTTTCTCACTTACGGTGAAGTGGGAAAGGGTAAACCTGCTACTAAGAGAACTGTTGCCATGTGGATTGTCTGTTGTATATAATTCTGCTATGAAAAGCTAGGCAAAATAACCCCCCTCAGGCCTGAGGGCTCATTCGACTAGGGGTACAGCTGCTTCTTTACCTGCAGCCAGAGATATACCTTTGTTAGAAATATGCAGAGCAGCCACCTGAAAAACAGTCCATGTATTTACCAAGCATTACTCTCTGGAGATCCAGGCTAGGAGTGATGCTAGGTTTGGTACAGCAGTACTGCAGAGCCTATTCCCAAAATAGGTTTGTTACCCTCCTCCTGGGAGGTACTGCTTGGTAGTCTGCATATGTTAGAATACAGCAAGACTTCAAGTTTGAAGAAAAAATTACTCATCTTAGTAACTGTGTTTCTTCTAATGGAGTCTTGCTTTATTCTGATCTCCTTCCCTGCCTCCCCTCTCTGAACCTGTTTTTGGGAAGTGGGCTGGCAGGTACAGTGTTGCACCTCAGGGGTGTACTTGACACTCCTCCCTTTTAGAAGGGGGAGTGGATTTTCACTTAAATTGTTTTTGTAGTTATATTTTGGTCTACTACATGGTTATTTTTGGGGGTTCTTGACTTGAGTCTTTTGGGTACCCAAACAGTTGTTGCCTGTTGGCTATTGTATTTACAATTTCCACTTAGGATGTGTAGTTAGTATTGGCTCGTAAGAATCTGATGGTTACACTTTGAAGTGCTGCAGACAGAGGTTTGAACCGAGCTCGAGCCCAGCGTTCTATGCTCTGGCATAGTTAACTTTCCTCTCCAGAGCAGTTCAAGTGCTGGGCTAGCTGTTTGTTAGAATACAGCAGGACTCCATTAGAAGAAACACAATTACTAAGGTGAGTAATTTTTTCTTCTACGATTGTGGATATGTTCATCCACACTTACTGGCATTGTCCCTTTCAATCTGCCAGACATCTTCAAGCTGGCTCCTCCTACCCATCCGGGTGGTATATGCCTAGGCTCCACCCCATGACGCCAGAGCTTCCTTTCTGCTGGAAGATGCAGGTTGCCTCTCTCGTGCTCTCGCATTTCATAGGCCCCTGGCTTTCAAATCTTCAGTTTTACCAAAATTTAAACTCGTTTGAGTTAGCGATCGCGCCTTTGCATCTTCAATCATGGAAGAGAAATCTTCTCTGGGATTTTGCAGGTGTCCTTGCGGCCAGAAGATGTCTCACACCGATCCCCGTCTCAGATGCATCTACTGCCTAGGTGTCGGCCATGACACCTCGTCCTGCAATTTCTGTTTGGCCTTCCATCCCAGTGTCCTGAATGACTGCATGGCAGGCTTGAAATTGGGGAGACTGGAGAACAGGAATCCTCCGGTGAAGTCCAAGGAGGCTAGGTGGGCGGTTTCCGCAGCCTCCGCCGTTCAGCTGGAACGCATGCAGGCGTTCGAAGAAGAAGCTGCCCGCACTTCGGCGAATTGAAGCTTCTTTGTTGCTCTCAACCTATGCTCCACCTTTACAGGTTCTTTCAAGGAGTTGTGCCAGTCTTTCCCCTCCCAGGGTGAGGTGCCCACAGGCTCGCACTCCTCCCGCTCTCGGAAGAGGGACAAAGAACCCAGTTCGTCTTCAGTTATACGAAGGTGCTTTTGGAACAGAGAGAGGTCCCAGTCACAGGAGCATGCGGTCTCTACCTCTGAGCACCTCCTTGGCCGCAGGCTTCACAGATCTTCCCTCTGGCCAGGTGACCGAGGAAGTGGCCGGTGAGGTCGAGATCATTCTTTACCCGATTGACCCTCTGTTGCCGGCTGTGGTCGATGACTCTTTAGAAAGGACTCCGGTCCTTGTGTTTCCTGATGAGGAGACCCAGCACACTGGCGTCCCCATTAAGGATCTGGTTCCAGACCCCGGGTTTCACAGATCCCCGGTGTCTCCGATTGACCCGAGTCAGCCTGCCTGGTCGAGGTCCGGAACCCTCTCGGCCAAACGACCGAGGAAGAGGCATAAGCGCTTCAAGAAGAGGCGATGCCACAGGTCATCCTCGTCCTCCTCAGATGAGGAGAGGCTCCGGCGGAAACTCCGTCTGCGCTATGAGGTCCTTAAGTGGCAACAGCTGATTTTGACCAGGCAGAAGCCAGCTGCGCCTCCCACCCCTGCCATTACTTGGCTCTCGCCTCCCAGGCTGAAGCCGACCCCCTCAGAACCAAAGCTCATGCCCGCCCCTGGTTTGGCTTATTCGTCTCTCCACCTATTCAGGTGGAACAGCCGCCTAAACAGCCTGTGGGAGGAGCTCCCTCGAAAGAGGACTGAGACGACACCGGACTTCCCTGATGTCTGTCTGTCACGGTCACCCCAGACTGCCCTCGGCGGGTCGAGGGTGATTTAGGCGGCAGGCAGCTGTACCGAGACTTCTCAGACTCGGATGTCACCAGGCTCCACTCTCATCCTGGGGATGACGAGTTGTCCGCTGGCACAGGGATGGAGGAAGGCCCTTCCTCCTTCCAAGGGATTCTCAGTCTCATTTCCGACTCTACAGGAATGCCCCTGGAACCCATCCAGAAAAAGGCAGAGTACCCTCTCACAGATATCCACAAGAGAGGGGATACCCCGACGGAGGCCTTTCCTGTGGCTGAAGTCATTGTTGGCCCAGCCCTTGAACTATGGCAGCACCCTGCCTCATGCCCAGCACAGTCTGCCTGCATGGCCCGCAAGTACACGGTGCCCATAGGGTCCCTTGCAGGGTTCACAGAGCACCCTTTCGGCTGAGAGCCTGGTGACCGCCTCTGTGTTCAGGCATACTGGCAGTTCTGCCGACACTGACCGACCTCCCGACAGAGTCCAAGAATTTGGACCACTCAGCTCGGAACGTCTATGCGGCTTCCTCCTTGGGCCTTCATCAAGCCAGTTCGGCTGTCGTCATGGCGCACTTCTCTCATACCCTTCTCGGGTCATTAGATGAAGTCCTCCCTCATCTTCCGGTGGACATGCAGACCACGATCAAGCAGAACCGGGACCAGGGCCGTGCTGTTGCCAAAGAGCAGCTCCAGACAGCCCTGGACATTGGAGATTCTTGTGCCCGCTCGATGGCAGTTGCCTGTCACCGCAGGACTTGGATGAGGCTCTCCTCCTTTCTGGCGGATAAGTTGGCTGACGTGCCCTTCCTTGGGACCGACTTGTTCGGCCCAGGAGTGGCCAGTCACCTACAGCGCATAGAGCAGTCCAGTGCCACCTTGGACGCAGCTTCTGCCAAGGGTTCTTTGGGCAAGAACCAGCAGAAGAAAACGAAGCCTTTTCGGCACTCTTCCCCTGCGGTTCAGCAGTCCTCCTACCAAGGAGGACAGCAACATCAGCATCAGCAGCAAGCTCAAGCTTGGCGCCCTCTGCCCAAGCCTGGACTCCAACAGGCCCGCAAAGGAGGCCGAGGCTCAGAGCCTCCTCCTCCTCTAAGCCTGCCCAGTGATGGGATGGGGGTTGCCACCTCTATCTCCGTCACACCAGCTCTAGGCCATCCCGTGGGGGGGGGGTCAGCTCCGCCACTTCCTTTCCGCCTGGTCCGCTATCACTTCAGACAGGTGGGTTCTCGAAGTGGTCGGTCAGGGACTGCCTCTAGAGTTCGAACAGTACCCTCCCAGCTGAGTCCGCCCCCTCTAGAAGAACGGATTTCTGCATGCACCCAGTCAGCTCTTCGAGACGACATTGCTCAGCTCCTCCGCAAGGTGGCGGTAGCTCTCGTGGCGGATCCATCTACAGACCCAGGCTTTGTCTCCAGGTACTTCTTGGTGCCCAAGCAGATGGGGGGGGTTGGTGCCCCGTTCTAGATCTCCATGTCCTGAATCAGTTTCTCAGGTCTCTCACCTTTCAGATGGTCACTCTGTCCCAGATCATACCATCCTTGGAGTGAAACATGTGGTTCTGTTCACTGGATCTGCAGGACGTGTTCTTTCGCGTCCCTATCCATCCATCCCATCAGCGGTTCCTCCGCTTCAGGGTTGAGGGGACACTGTACGAGTTGCGAGCCATGCCGTTCGGCCTGTCATCAGCCTCACAGGTCTTCACCGAATGCACTGCAGTGGTGGCGACCCATCTCCAGCGTCGGGGGGGGGGGGTGTCAGAATCTACCCCTACCTCGACGAATGGCTCCTGGCAGGTTCCGCCCAACAGGAGGTGGAGAGGTCCTCCAGACCTACTCCCAACTCTGCCTCCTTATCAACAAGGCCAAGTCAGAACTCGTGCCTTCCCAGGTGATGGGCTTCATCGAGGCAGAGCTCGACTCCCAGGGGACAGGGCAGAGGTTCTCTCCTCCTTTGCCCAGTCATTTTTGGTTGGGCACTTGTTGCCCAGGACTTTCTGCGCCTTCTGGGTTACATGGCAGCGTGCACCTCAGTGGTCCGTTGGGCCCGGCTGCACATGCGCCCCCTCCAATGGGAGCTGGCCGCCCATTGCACTCAGCAATATGGTCATTTCGACCAGCTGATCACTGTAACCCAGAAGATGTGGGACACTCTCCAATGGTGGACCGCTTCAGACCGGTTGCAGGAAGGGATCCCATTTGTTCGTCCTGAGCCGATGGTCGTCCTTATGACCGATGCGCCTCTCATTGGCTGGGGAGCCCACATGGGGGACTACAGGGCCCTCTGGTTCTGGACCCCCGAGGAGTCCCGATGCCACATCAACCTGTTTGAGCTCAGAGCAGTCAGACTGGCACTGTCTGCTTTCGCTCCTCAGCTCTGGGGTCAAGTGGTCCAAGTCCAGACGTCCATGTACTACCTCAACAAACAGGGTGGCATGCACTCCTGTCTGCTGTGCAAGGAGGCAGTCTGCATCTGGACCCTCTTGAGATGGTTGGAGGCAGATCTCCTAGCCATCCATGTGGCAGGAGCCTCGAACCAGCTGGCGGGTGCTCTCAGCCGCGTAGGCCAGACATCCCATGAGTGGTGTCTCCATCCAGAGGTAGCTTACAGCCTGTTCTCCCGTTGGGGCAAACTGATGGTGGACCTGTTTGCTTCCAGGGAAAACACCAAGCTGAGGCTGTATCATGCCCGCCCCCCTCAGCAGGGCTAGCTGCAGGGGGATGCCTTCTCGAGGCCGTGGACCCCAGGCCTCCTGCGGCTTCCCTCCATTTCCCTTGATGCACAAGGTGTTACTCAAGGTGAGGAGGGACAAGGCGAAGGTGATTCTGGTAGCCCCAGACTGTCCGTGCCAGTTCTGGTATCCAGATCTCCTCAGCCTCGGCTGCAGGCTCCCGGAGAGGCTTTGCACAAGCCCGGACCTGATATCTCTCAACCAGGGGAGGTCTTCCATCCAGACCTTCAATCCCTGCACCATACATCCTGGTACCTGAGCGGCTAGAGTTCCAGGCTTTGGGTCTTTCCGAAGATATCTACACCGTAGTGGAGGCATGTAGAAAGGAATCAACCAGGAAATGTTATGCCTTCAAATGGAAAAGATTTTGCATTTGGTGTCTGGGTAAGGGTCTGGACCCCCTATCCTGTTCTGTGGCTAACATTCTCGACTACCTTTGTTCTCCCTCCAAAGGGGGTCTACGGTCGTCGACCCTTAGGGTGCACCTGGCAGCCATCTCTGCTTACCGGGTGCTGGCCTGTCAGTCGACATTGGCGCAGGAGACAGTGGTCGGGCACATTTTTAAAGGCCTGGATAACATATCCCCTCCGGTGCTTGAACCTCCAACTCCATGGGATCTCTTGCTGGTTTTGGCAAAGCTCATGGGCAAGCCATTCGAACCCATGCACAAGTGTGAGCTCTCACACTTGTCGTGGAAGACTGCCTTCCTGGTGGCTGTCACGTCAGCCAGAAGGACAGGGGAGATCCAGGCGCCTTCGGTGGACTCCCCTTATCTGGTCTTCCACAGGGACAAAGTTGTCCTGTGCCCCCACCCGAAATTCCTTCCGAAGGTGGTTTCAGAGTTTCACCTTAACCAGGTGTTGACTCTGCCGGTATACTACCCTAACTACACTTCTGACGTGAGTACGGGCTCCATACTCTGGACCTGAGACGTGCTCTCTCCTAATATAAGGAGAGGACAGCGGAAATTCGGGGAGAGGTTCTGCCAGCTATTTGTCACCTATACTGAAGCTGCTCCTGGCAGACCTGCAGCTGAACGGACCATTGCGAGATGGATTACATCATGCATAGGTCTGTGCTATGAGTTGGCAGGCAAGGAGCCTCCCAAAGGGATAAGGGCTCATTGTACCCGCCATACTGCTGCATCGGTGGCTGCTTCCAGGGACATCCCTATCCAGGAGATCTGTCGAGCTGCTACCTGGAGTTCTGCAAACACCTTCATTACCCACTACCACCTCGACCTTGAGTCACGCCGGGATGCTGGTTTTGGGGCCTCGGATCTCCAATCTCTGTTTCCTAAATAGGGGGTGTGTGCCTTGCCTCCCTCCTCCCAGAGAACTGCTTGGAGTCTGCCAGAGAGTGTGGATGAACAACATATCCATGCTCCTAGAAGAACAGGTTACTCACCTGTAACAGTAGTTCTAGGAGAGGTATATGTTCATCCACACACACCAACCCGACCTCCCTGGCTTTAGGCGTACCACCTTGCTTCCAGCGGGCTAAGATCTGGCGTTATGGGGCAGAGCCGAGGTATTTACCACCCAGGTGGGTGGGAGGAGTCAGCTTGAAGATTTTCCGGTGATATTTAAAGGGGAAAGGGACATGCCAGAGAGTGTGGATGAACAACATATACCACTCCTAGAACTACTGTTACAGGTGAGTAACCTGTTCTTACTCACCTGGAACAGTAGTTCTAGGAGTGGTATATATTCATCCACACAGACCCACCCTACCTCCCCGGCTGCGGACGCACACAACCTGGCTTCCAGTGGGCTAAGATCTGGCATCATGGGGTGGAGCCGAGGCATATACCACCAGGGTGGGTGGGAGGAGCCAGCTTGAAGACTTTCCGGCGAGATTTAAAGGGGAAAGGGACATGCCAGAGAGTGTGGATGAACAACATATACCAGTCCTAGAACTACTGTTACAGGTGAGTAACCTGTTTTTCTGACTCTCCCTCTGCTTTACCTCTATGGTTCTCCTATGCCTATCCCATGCATGTTTAAATCCAACTACAGTGCTTGCTCTCACCACCTTGTGTGGCAGAGCATTCCATGCGTCCACTACCCTCTCTGAAGAACTTTCTCACATTCCCTCTTAACCTGCCACCTTCCAGATTCATGTCATGCCCCCTTGTTCTTGTACTCCTCCTATTGGAAGATGTCTCCCGCCTGCACCTTGTTTATGCTCTTGAGGCACTTGAATGTTTCCATCATGTCTCCTCTCCCCCAGTGAGTACATACTGAGGTCTCTTAATCTCTCCTCATAGGGTTTGTGGTGCAAACCCTGTACCACCTAGAAACGACAACAGAAAATGCATCACCATCTGGGAACAGCATGACACCTGTTGGATCTGCCTCTGCACCGAACATGACATGGACAGGTGCAGTGTCTGCTTCTCGATGGACTTTTGCGCACTCTAGATCTGAGCATTGAAGTGGAGTTGTCCACACCCCACTTTTGGAGGCAGAATTGCACCAGAGATGCAAGGGTAAGGTCCCTTGGCTCTTCCCAGAGTCTCTTCCCAGTACTATACTTATTGCAGATGACCAGGCCTCTCCGTGCACTTGCCCCACCAAGTCATTGGAGAGCCTTGGGGTAGGGGTCTGGTGGACAGTGTGGTGGACAGCCTGTCTTCCCCAGGGGACTGGCTGAGCATCCCTCCCAGTCAAGTCTGCCCTTTAGGGAAGTGGATGCCCCCAGTAGTAAGGTTGAAGCTATACGTTGGGCCTACACCAGTGGGCACCTTAGCATAGCAGGGCAGTGCTGACTGCAAGGCCGAGCCCCTGTCTGATGCCGCTTTCAGTCCTGGGAAAGGGAAGGCTTCAGAAGCTGATCCCACAGATCCCCTAGAGGTGCTCTGGATATCCTCCTCCAAGTGACTGGATGACCTGGGGGAGGAAGATGAGGAGGACCTTGGGGCTGTTGAAGACTTTGGCAGTGAAGGAGGCCTTCGTGGTCCTACGTTGCAGTCAGGGTCTTCTCTTGTGGCTGTGTCTATGGGCGATGCCGAGGCCCCTGTCAGCGCCGTTCGTAGTTCAGGTCCCGGCATTGTTCCTAGTGCCACTCCTGGCCTTGGCACCATTGGCAGCATGGGTGGAGACGGTGCCACTGCTACACTTAGGGATTTTGTTCCTGACCTTGGGCTTAGCCCAAGGGGCAGGGCCAGTCTGGGTGGGGGTGGGGTGGAACAGTGAGGTCCAGGTCGATGGCTCACTCCTGTCCAGAGTAGGTGGCAGTTCTCGCAGGAGTCTCAGCGCCAGCTCTGTCCCTTGTTTCTCTCTGGAACCATTTGGGTTTGCCACTGGTGGGGATTGGGGCTGCCCTGTGGGACCTGCACAGTTCTGTTCACCTGAGCCCCCCGGGCACCATCCTGATCTGTCTTCAGCTGTTAGACATGCCCAACAGGCCCTCCCTCCAGGTGAGGTCCCATGAGCATTCTCACAGTCCTGGCAGAAGACCTGGGCTGGTCTTGCATGACCACCCTCCTCTTCTTCTTCTTTCTCATCTCCCTGGCATTTTTGGTCCTTCGGGGCCCTTGTTCTGATAACAGTTTAGGGTAGTGGCTAGTGCATTTCCGCAGTACCTCTGATCCTTAGACCAGGCCATTTCCAGCCTGAGGTCCCTGTGCCTCCACCGTCTGACTCCAGCTCCTCATCATTTTCCACTTACTCCTCTGAGAAAGAGGACACCTGTATCCATCCTTCCTCGGATGCTCAGTACACCTGGTACCAACGGTTCCTTGGGGAGATGATGCAGGAGCTTAGCCTGCAGCATTTTACTGGTCGCAACCCTTCTAACCTGGCGCTGTCATTCCTGGGTGATTAGAGCAGAGACTCGACAGTAATCCCTCGGTGGCCTCTGCCTTTCACGGAGGCGTCCAGGGATGTCTCGCTCAATCCCTCTGCCCCTTCTCCAGCCCTGAGGGATGTCCAGTGCAGGTGTTTTGCTCTCATAGGGTCTCCAGGTGTCTTGCCACATCCTTGTTTTGGGATTTTGCTCCTGGACACCCCCTTTGGGCATAGGTGCCTGGTGTATGGCCACCCCTTACCCCTGATTCTGGAGTTTGATGTTGGGGGCAGAAGTGTTTTTTTTTGTTTTTTTTTATTCAGCATCACGCACAGTGATGTGCATCTCTGCACATCAGGCAACCTATGGCAGTCACCTATGCACCTGTGGACAACGCTGGGTCTACTTCTGGTGCCACTGCCAGACTGCAGGCAACCAGTCAGGCCATTTGCCTTTCCTCCGAGGAAGACTGCAAAACACCGCACTCAGCACACAAAATAATCAAACACCATTGCTTTTTTTGGTAAGTAAATAGGTGTTTATTCCAGACTCTGACCCACAAGGAGTTTACCCCAGCACTTTGACCAGCAATTGATCCTTGTCAGGGGGCAGTATCTTACAGGTACAACACTGATTTATACACCCATAATTTGCATAATAGTCAATTCAACCTTTTTCAGGCAGCAATCTGTCAACTCAAATAGTAGTTCTATCAGTCATGCTGGTACTGGTATTCATATATTTTTATAATTCGGTCATGGTGTATGGTCTTTTTTTTTTTTCTCTTTTACCTTCCTGTCTAGAACTGTCAGCAGTACATATTCCAGGCAACCAAAAAGTCTGCAGACCGCTGTGCAGGTCACAGTCTAGAATGCACAAGTGGGAACTGCTGACCTGTTAGTGGTAGAAGATCTGTTCGACAGATGGTGTTGTCCAGAGTTAGACCTTTTTGCATCCCCACACAATGCAAAACTTCCACTTTTCTGCTTGCTCTTTCCAGGGGCTAAATTTTTCTGTCGAGACGCGTTGTCCCTCTCTTAGAAGGGGGAGGATCCTGTACACCTTCCCTCCCTTCACTCCAATTCAGAGGGTGCTACACAAGCTCCAGATGGAGGGGGCAACTTTAGTCCTTATTGCTCCCCTATGGCCTTAACATAGAAACATAGACTTTGACGGCAGATGAGGACTGCTTGGTCCATCTAGTCTGCCCATTTCCCTACCTACAGGATAGGCCGCAGATCCTAGTTAACCAACAGCCTATTTCTTCCTACCCCCCACAAGAATTGCCTTATGTCTGTCCCATGCATTCTTGAATTCTCCCACAGTTTTAGACCCCACAACCTCCTCAGGAAGGCTGTTCCATACATCCACTACCCTCTCTGTGAAATAATACTTCCTCACATTGCCCTTGAACCGCCCCCTCCCCATCTTTAAATTGTGTCCCCTTGTTCTTGCACGCCTCTTTTTCTGAAAGATGCTACCCTCTTGGACTTTGTGGATTCCACTGAGGTACTTAAAAGTTTCTGTCATGTCCCCCTTTCCTTCTTCTTTCCTGAAGGGTATACATATTAAGCTCCTTTAGTCTCTCCTCATATGGCTTCTCTTGCAGACCCTGCACCATTTTAGTTGCCCTCCTCTGGACTGCCTCTATCCTGTCTATGTCCTTGTAGAGATGGGGTCTCCAGAACTGGACGCAGTACTCCAGATGGGGTCTCACCAACTGTCTGTATAGAGGGATAACAACTTCTGTTTTCTGCTGCTGATGCCTCTCCCTATGCATCCCAGTATACCCCCAGCCCTCCCTGCTGCCTTCTCACATTGCTTGCTAACCTTAAGGTCATCTGATATGATTACCCCAGGTCCCTTTCCTTTTTTGTGGTTGTTACTACCTCCTCCCCAATTGTGTATTCTTCCCTGGTTCTTGTTTCCCAGGTGCATTATTTGCACTTCTTTGCATTGAATCCTAGCTGCCATACTTCTGACCATTCCTCCAACCTTGCCAAGTCCCTTCTCATCCTTTCCACGCCTCATTGTGTATCAACCCTGTTGCAGATCTTTGTCTCATCTGCAAAGAGGCATACTTTTCCTTCCAGGCCCTCTGCAGTGTCACTTATGAAGACATTAAAAAGGACTGGACCCAATACTGAACCCTGCGGTACCCCACTAGTAACCCCTCTTTCTACAGAGTGGACTCCATTTACAATTACCTTCTGTATCCTGTTGTTCAGCCAATGTTTTACCCAGGCTACCACCCTGGGACCCACTCCCAGGCTGGTTAATTTGACTATTAATCTTTTGTGTGGGACTGTGTCAAATGCCTTGCTAAAGTCTAGGTAGGCCATGTCCACAGCCCCTCCCTGGTCTACTACTTTGGTCACCCAGTCAAAGAAATCTGTTAGATTCGTCTGACATGACCTTCCTGCTGTGAACCCATACTGCCTTGGGTCCTGTGCCCCACTGGCCTCTAGGTACTCAACTGTTCTTTCCGACAGAAGTGACGCCATCACTTTCCCTACCACAGAGGTCAGACTGACAGGTCTGTAGTTTCCTGCCTCTGTCTTGGTCCCACTTCTGTGAAGGGGAATCACATCCGCCTTCCTCCAGTCCTCGGGTACCACACCATCCTCCCAAGATTTATTAAAAAGAGTAGCCAGCGGTTTCACTAGTTCCTCCCCCCTTAATTCTTTTAGAATTCTGGGGTGAATTCCATCAGGCCCCATTGCTTTGTCCACCTTCAGTTTTAGGAGTTCTTGCAGAACCCTTTCTTCTGTGAAAGGACTGGGATCGACCCCCCCCCCCCATCAAGAGTGCTTCTGTTAACTGGATTAAGCACTTCCCCCTCCTCTTTTGCGAATACTGAGCAGAAATATTCATTCAGTATCCCTGCTTTTTCACTGTCCTCCTCTGCCCACCCACGTTCATTCTATTCAGCCTCACTAGCCTCCCTTTGTCTTTCTACGCTCGCTGATGTACCTATAAAAGGTTTTATCCACCTTCTTAACAGAGTTGGCCATCTTTTCCTCAGTTTGGGCCTTTGCTATTCTGACTTCCCTCCCTGCTTCTTCTGCCTTAACTGGTACAGCTCTCTGTCCTGCTCCTTCTGTGTTTCCTTATATTTCTGGAATGTTATCTTTTTCTTCCTGACTTTCACAGCCACCTCTTTTGAGAACCGTAGTGGCTTTTTCTTTCGTTTTGATTTATTTGCTTCACACAAAGGCTTGTTGCCTCTGTGATGGCAGTTTTGATGATTCCCCATTGTTGCTCCACACCTCCTTCTAGCCTGTTTGCTAGTGCTTTTCTGAGGCACTCTCCCATCTTGCCAAAGTCAGCCCTCCTGAAGTCCAGCACCCTCACTTTTGTATGGCTTGACTCTGTAGCTGAGTTTAACCTGAACCACACTGTTTGGTCACATGTTCCCAGATGGCAACCCACTTCTAGATCTGAGATCCTCTCACTGCCCCCGTTTGAGAGTACGAGGTCTAAGATTGCTCCCTCACGAGTGGGTTCCGAAACTAGCTGTCTGAGGCCTGCCACCTGTAGGGCATCAAGAATGGCCCTGCTCTTGGATGTGGCTGCAGCAAATGTGCTCCAGTTAACATCTGGCATATTCAGGTCTCCCATCAACAGTATCTCCCCTTTCTCTGCCATTCTAAGAATGCCTTCTATCATATCCTTGTCCATTCCCTCCCCTGACATGGGGGTCTGTACACAACCCCTGTGCGGATTGTGGTGCCCTTTCCAGTCTCCCAAGGTGACCCACAGTGCCTCCTCTCCTCCCAGATCTGGTTCCTTCTACTGCAGCAGCCGGTAATGTAACCACCAGTTCCCCTTCCCTTATGTCAGGGACTTCTGTCACAGGAACAGAGAAACCTGGTCCATACAACCTCGGATTGTTTCACCTGCTTGCATAGCTCATGAAAACATAGCCATTGCCAGATTTGGGGTTTCCCAAAAAGGTGGCTGATGTCCTGGTGGTTGCCAGAAAGCCTTCCACCAGGGCCACTTACTCCTTGATGTGGAAGCGGTTTGCTTTGTGTGCCACTTCTCATCACTTCGATCTGTTTACCTGTCCAGTAAGTCAGGTTCTAGGGTATCTGCTGTCCTTGTCAGATGCAGGCCTGCAGTATTCCTCTATGAAAATGCACCTGGCTGCCATTTTGGCTTTCCATGTGCCTATTGAGGATCGTACGGTTGCACAGCTGGAGGTGGTCTGCATGTTATAGTCATTCTACACTTGAAGACCCCCAAATTCACAATCCAGTCCAGCTTAACTAGAATGTGCATACTGCTGCACTTCTAAATAAGCTTTGCTATAAAATGTCTTTATAGCTGCCACTTAGCCCAGTTTATTTGCATGTACTAATGTCACTTTTTGTCATCTCTGCATAGCTATATATATTATCTAGAGTACTGCCTGACTTGATCTGTATTCTAACCTACCTGTACTATATACTATGTATTGTATAATCTCATCTCATTTTATGTATGTATTCTCCCGGGTCGTGCCTGAAAATAGTCAACTTTGGCTAGCGCACCTAACCCGGTTAACAAAAACTAAATAAATAAATACTAATCCTAATTTTTTTTTTTTTTTTCAAAGGTGATGTCTGAGTTTACTTTAAATCAAACCATCCACCTGCCAGTTTTTTTTTCCCATTTTCCTGAGCATGCCAGTCCAGGGGAAGTATTGCTCCATACTCCAGATGTACATAGAACACTTGGGTACTATATACACCACTCCGACTGCACAAATCATCAGTTTTTTGTTTAATTCACCCTGGAAAAGAGGGTGCTCCAGTTTCTAAACCATGCCTGTCCAAATGATTAGCAAACTGCATTACTTTTTGGTATAGGAAATACAGTAAGGAACTTCCTGGGGTTGTTTGTGGTCATTCCACTAGAGGCATGGCCACATCTGTTGCTTGTTTTGAAAATGTGTCTGCTGCAGAAATCTTTGCAGCTGCCAGCTGGAGTACTGTCCACACTTTAACTAAATACTACATGCTGGAATTCTTTTTTTTTTTTTTTTTTTTTAAGCTCCTCATTTTTTCCTTTTTTAGGAAGACTGGGAGAGCGATAATACAATGTGACAGAAGTCATATCCATAGACATTCCAAAAGTACGTACATAATATACATTAATACAGGCAGTTTAAAAGGGAAAAACAAGGGTGTTGCTGTACTCAAATTATACCATTGCCTTTTGTCCCACATTCCCTGGAAGTTGTACTTCCCTGTCAATATAGGCTGAAGAAAATTAATGATTGTATGGGGACATTACCTTGGGTGGTCCCACCATGGAAGGGGATCCCTTGTAAGGTGGTGAACCCAGATCTTGTATGTGGGAAATTTTATATCGCCTGCTACAGATGGGGGGCCCAAACAAAACTGTCTGAACAAGTATTATGTCTTCCCCACAGGGCAGGCTGACTCAAAACTTGTCCTCTTAAGGGACAAAGTCTGGCCCCCGACTGAGAGACGCTAAGAAACCAGGGGTGGTCCAACAATTCATCAACCCAGGGATTTTGTTTTGTAGTCTGGCTGTCAGATATTCCATCTTATAAATATCATAGGTTTCATCTTCCCAGGAAGCTATATTAGGGGGGATCTGGGTGAAGCCAGAGTCTGGTGATGCACTGTTTGGCCGCTCCCAGCAGTATGTTAAGCAGATATGTTTGGTGGGGTCGTTTAAATTGTTTCAGGTAATGCAATTGTATCCCTATCTCAGGGGTGAGAGATCCCAGTTCAGGAACTATCTCTTTTATTCTTCTATCTACCTCCTCCCAGATAGAGGACAACATGGCAAAACCAGAAAATATGTGAGTGTGTGGCCACCTCACAGCCACACCACCTCCAGCATGTAGAATCTTCTTATTCAGTATATTTGGCCATGATCTGTGGTGTACGAAAGTATCGTGTTGCCACTTTCCATGCAAATTCTCTCCATGCATATGAGTGCGATGTCATGTGTTGTTGTGTTCTTCAAATACGAATCCAATCCTCCTGGAGAATCTCTATCATTAACTCAGCCTCCCAGTGAAATTGTACAAGTTCCATAACTTGGGTACATGCTGTACTTTCTGTTGCAAAAGGACTAGCCTTGGCCTAGCTGTGCTTCAAAGCCTGCCTAGGCTCCTCCACCCAGTTCCCCTCAAACCCATGGCCAGCAAAACACAGCAATTGGATAAGGATATCTTTTACTGTACAATGTCATCCCAAGACACTTTCGGACTTTATGAAGGCTTGATCAACAATTGCGGATGTCATGATTTTCCTACCTTTACAATTCTCCACATTGTTTGTTCTGAAGTTCGAACTCTTATTCTGCTTTCTTGGCCCCCGCACAACTTCAGACAAGCTCTCTGCTCGACTACTCCAGCCAGGCTCTGGAGTCTGACCACGAGTTCAGTATTCTTTGGGTGCTTGATGATTCCCTGCACTGTACCGCACTTTGGCTCTCCGCCAGGTGTATTTGTTCAGGAATCAGGATACTGCTTTTCCAAGCGGAAAGCTGCTCTGCTCCATTAGTTAAGTCTGTGCTATTATCCCTCTGACCATCCGTAATCCCGACCGCTGACCTGATAATATGGTGGTCAGATCGGAGCTCTGTGACAGTGTTCTCAGTGTCTGAAGCCTCTGATTGAAAGAATCTCTCCACAGGTCAACAATTCAACCACCACGGCGAAGATGCAGCATCCTCTAGCCTAGGGCATTCAAACACCCGCCTCTGGCTAGCCACACCACCTACTTGAACATGATGGCCAATCACAAGCATCAAAAAAGTGGCGGACCTGATTAAGGACAGATATTTCAACGTCCGCGTTGCTGCAGCTACCTTCCCCCACCTGCCACTGAAAGAAAGGGAAAAAGTCTGCAAAAATCAAAAGCCCACAGAGACAAACAGAAGCACCACTGGCTGGACTGTACAGTCAGAGGTTTCTCTCTCTCCCAATCAGGTGACAGATTATATGGGCAGTTGGCCAGTTGCTGCTTACAAAAAAAAAAAAGAACCTCAAAATGGGAAATAAAAGAAACTCGGGGGATCTGGGCCACTGCCCCATCTGCCTTATGGTTAATCCGGGCCTGATAAGAGCATTCGTAGTGACAGCTTTACTTCTCTGGAATGCCCTTCCTCCGAGGTAAGAGATGTCCCTTCCCTGACCATTTTTAAATCCAAGCTCAAGACTTGCCTGTTCAGTATGTGTTTTGAGGCATGATGCTGTTATTTTTCTAATATTCTGCTTATTATTTTATTTGATTTCATTATTGTTTTAATTGTGTTTTATTAACTTGTTTGGTTTTGTGAGGCGCCAGAGCCTCCAGGATTGGGCGCCATATCAATAAAATTGCCTTGCCTTAAAGTTCTGCCTAATACCCTAAGTGACCATTCCTTGGTACAATGTCTCTGGGCAGTTAAACAGCCCTGGTCACACACACACCCATCCTCATATCCAGCCAGGCCCAAAACAAAAAGAAGGTGCCTGAATTCGAAGCCCACTTGGCCCAAATTGATTGGAGCTTCCTTGATGCCATTCCAGATATTGATTCAGCCCTTGATTTCTTTGTCACAAGAGTTCACGTGCCTCTGATAAATTCACACCTGCCAAAGACCAGGCTAGAGGCACATTGTCTGGATGGATCACTTGGAACTTCTTGCCTGTATGAGGTGGGACAATCTGTGGGCAGTGTCCAGGGACTTGGGGGATGGGGGTCACCAGTCCACCTTCTAAGATACGGAGAAGCTCACAACAAGTGCACCAGAATGCTTAGAAAGGCCAAATCTGACCTCTGCAAGGACCACCAGACCCAGAACTGGAGCAGTTGCAAAGGATCTTACTTCGAGTCGGCTCTTGCAGCAGGTAACACAGTTAGGACTGTAGCTGGCAGGCGACAGGACCCCATGGCAAACTTCTAGCCAGCAGTACCAGGCGGGGGCCATCCCGACGGCCCGCCCCGGCGTCCGCGTGTGGTATAAAGGGCGGCGGTCCCGGCATGCCCAGTTCTTTTCCACCATCGACTTGCGTTTCTTCGGCTCCATGGCTCGACTAATGCCAGTCAGACTGCCATTAGTCTGTATTCAACCTTTTTTCTTGTTTTCATCAACAGTACCCGCTCCTACCGTCCTCCTTTCCTGTATGTAGTCTCCCCCGTCGCCTTCTTCTAGGCACATTAATAAGTGCACCTGTGGGAAGCAAATCCCCACTAAAGATGGCCATTCGGCCTGCTTGCTGTGCTTGGGCCTGACCATGACACCCAGTCCTGCCCTCACTGCCAGAGCTTCAATAGCCAGACTTTGATCCGACATCAAAAAAAACTTACAGGCTTACCTCACCTAACAGCAATTGGCCGCCATGCAGTGGGATTCCTCCTCTGAGAGGGAGTCTTCCCACCACTCTCACAAGAAGTCTGGGAAATACAGGAAATCTTCCAAACATAAAGAATCTTCCAAGCGTAAGTAGAAGGAAAAAGAGCGGGAGAGATCCCATTCACGATCCAGGCCCTCTGAGTCACACTCTGCTTTGAGAGGCAGTTCTGAATCAGCCGGCCATGACTCCCGACTTACCATCGCCAAGACCCTGGCTATGGCCCATATGTCTGGTGCTAAAGAGGCTTCAGGGTCCTTTGGCCCTGCACTTCAGCCGATCAAGATCCGTCCTCCCACCCAAGCTACAGGCCGCTCTTCAGACCCAGGTAAGTGGCATAATCCCTCCCGGTCAACCTCTTTGGTAGTGCAGACTCCCGGGAGAAGCAAAAGACCTCTGCCCATTCTTTAGGGAGATTGTCCTCTCTTCCTCCCAGACAGGCCATAAAAACGGTGGAGAAAACTGCCAAACCGCCATCTGAGAGGTGCCCATCTGACAAACCCTCTAAGTCCAAGTCTGACCGGCACCGACATTGGACCTCGGACGTTGCCCCCAAGGTCACCCATACGCCGGTCCCGCCAGCAAGGACACTGTAGCATCCAGCATCACCTTATCCAGCCGACACCCTGGTGAGGGCAGATCGGATGCTGGTCCATTTGGACCCCTCTGCGCCTGACGACACAAACGATGCCAACCCGCCGTCACCTCCTGAAGGCCCACCGACACCAGTCAGACACGACATAGACACCAGCACCAGAGATGATGCAAACACCAGACCAATGCCGGACCCGACGACCGGCTCACCAAAACTTAACCTGTCACAGATTAAGGACCCGTTTAGTCACTGGTGGGAGACCATCAGACCGAACATTATTATAATAATAATAATAAAATTTATTAAAGCACCTTTCAAAATTCCTAGGCGCTGTACAGTATTAGTACAGATAAAACGTATACAAATACATGTCATATAAAATCACTATAAAACTGGAAATGCCTTTCCCCATAAAAGTCTTTAGTGCCTGCTTAAAACTCCACCGTCCTGCACTCCGGGCTGCGGGCAGAAATTCAGAGGTAGGTGCTGCAACTAAACACGTGCACAGATGACTTCAAATTAACCCTCGGAATCTTGGCAACCCCTCGTCAGCCCAGCGGAGCTGTTGCACAGGAGTGTAAGGAACCAGGAGCTCTTTCAAGTAATCGGGACCCTGTCTGTGTAGGGCTTTGTAAGTCAATAGACCTACTTTAAAGGTGATCCGCCACTGTATTGGCAGCCAGTGCAGAGCGTGCAGCACAGGGGTTATGTGAGATCTAGATGCCCCAGTCCGCAAACATGCTGCCGCGTTCTGCACTAGCTGCAAGCGGCAGATATCAAACCCAAGAAGCCCTAGATAAAGGGAGTTGCAGTAATCAAGGCGCGATGTCACAAAGGCATGGACCAGGACAGGCAGGTCACTGGGTGGAACAAGGTGCCTAATCTTGGCAATGTTCCTAAGATGAAAAAAGGCTAGCTTGACGACTGCAGACAGCTGATGACGAAAAGTCAGACCAATATCAAGCTCCACTCCCAGGTTATGCACCCGTTCAGAGGTGAGAATCTCTGCCTCCCCCAGAACTAAGCCGGAAGGGAGCCAGTCCTCAATCCCTCTACCCTATGACCCGGGTCCACAACCAAAACCTCAGTCTTTCCAGGGTTCAACTTTAGACCGCTGGAATTCATCCAATCTTGGATTTCAGTAAGGCAGTTGTTCAGTACCGAGATAGCACCAACCTGGTCAAAAAGATTGCAAAAGCAGGTAGAGCTGGGTATCATCAGCATAGCAGTGAAACCTCAGCTCATACCGTCTTACAATGTCTCAGAGGGGTAGCATATATACTGTGAATAACATAGGGGACAGCACCAAACCCTGAGGTACCCAGCAAGGCAGAGAGAGAGAGCCCCGGATGAAAACAAACGCGAGACCACCCTCTGTGTTCTCCCAGCGAGGAAAGATGAAAACCATCTGAGGACTGTACCCGACAGCCCGCAGATGAACCTCAGGCGTTCAAGCAGAACCCCATGATCCACAGTATCAAAAGCTGATGATAGATCTCGGAGAACCAAGATAGAACGGTGTCTCCAATCTCTCGCCATCAGGAGATCATTGAGCACCCGAACCAGAGCAGTCTCCGTACTATGCCTCTTGCGAAAACCAGATTGGAGAGGTTCGTATAAATTATGGATGGTTAAATGGTTATCCAGTTGAGCAGCCACAACTTTCTCAATAACCTTCCCCACAAAAGGGAGGTTAGAGATAGGCCTGTAGTTTGCTAGGTTCTCTGGGTTTAAAGAAGCTTTTTTCAGAAGGGGAATCACCACCCCCTCCTTCAGGGAGCTAGGGAACTCACCCATATCTAAAGAGCACCGGACAATCCGAGGTAAGACCGGGCCAATGATCTCACTACAACCCAAAATCAGGGAAGTAGGGCCAGGGTCTAAACTACAGCACGTGGGACGCAGCTCCTGGACAGTCCTCATAATGTCTGTGAAATCCGGCAGGTCAAAGGCACTCCAGGAAACTCCGGGCTCTGTGACTGAGCACCAATCAACAGCAACCCCCTTAGAGTGAAGCTGGCGGCACTCCCTCCTGGTGTTGTTGACCTTGTTCACAAAGAAGCGAGCGATCTCATCACAATCAGTTTGTGTAAAAACTCAACGGAGCTGCTGACAAGCTGGGTTGCACAGCCTGTCAACAGTTCTGAAGAGTTGAGCCGGTCGATTCCGTGCGACAGAAATTTCCCTGGACAGGAATTCTGCCTTCTTATAGGAAGTTTGTTTGGTAGAGTTTATAATGCTCTAGCAAAATAAGGTGGTCGGCATCAGTGGCAGTCTTCCTCCAGTGACGCTGTAACCTAAGCCCCAATTTCTGCAACTCTCTCAGAGCCCCATCAGACCACGGGGCTCCAGGGCGACTCGGAAGGGGGCGAACATGGACAGGAGCAGTCTGATCAAGAGCTGAAGATATGGCCCCATTATAGGCCACTACCAACTGCTCGGGATCAGTGCAAGACTCGTCCAACAACGAGATGTCAGTAACCACCATCAGGTCTTCAGGGGCCACATCCCGCAAAGGGCAGTACCTGACCAACTCCACAGGGGCCGATCTACTCAAGTGGCCTCAAAATTGAACCCAGCTGAGTAATGATCAGACCAACCGACTGGTTCCACCACTAAATCGGAGGCCTCGATCTCCAGGAGGAAGACCAGGTCAAGAGAGTGACTTCCCTTGTGTGTAGTTGAGGAAACAACCTGTGTAAAGCCCAGAGATGTCATCACTTGGAGGAAATGTTGACCAAAAAGCGAAGATTAGTCATCGACCCAGGCATTGAAGTCGCCCAGAACCATCAGTCTGGGCGACTCCAATGCCATGTCGGCCACGAAGTCTATTTCCTGCAGGAATAGCTTCTCATCACCTGGTGGACGGTAGATGAGGGCAATCCTGCACCCGACTCCAGCTACCACAGTACACTCAAGTGACCTGGCCTCCTCAACTGGTATGCCATTTAGGCCCAATTCGGTCTTGAAACAGACTGCACCCCCCCCAAACGGTCCAGTCTTGGGTGATGTATAACAGAGTACCTGGTGGGAACAGCGGCCTCTAAAAAGGGGGTCGCATTCCCATCCAGCCAGGTCTCAATAATGCAAACCAGATCTGCCCTAGCAACAAAGTCTGAAATAAGACCAGTCTTGTTGCAGACAGATCTGGCATTACATAACAGCGCCCGAGTTGGACGAGGTTGGCGAGATGTCCCAACTACTTACCCTTCCAAACTGCAGGCGCCCTTGGGTATGGGATCCAGAATGGAATCTCCACGTTCCTGGTACCATTTCACCCCAGGGCATCTTCTGGGCCTAACCACCCCTATGGGAGAGCCCCGCTCACTCTGCTATCCGCAACCCCCACCCACCCCGACTCCCCCACGAGCAATCCCCAATGACCGACAGCGTTGATAGGTAAGAGCAGGCTGGGGGGGGGGAGAAGAGAAGGGGCGGAGGGCACAGAGAGCGGAGGCCGAGTAGCACAGGACAGGAGGGGCAAGCAAGTACATTACGATTATCACTTATTAAAGAATAATAAAAACACAAACTCACATTTCCCAAATCATGAAATGTAACTGTAAACAAAGCTAAAACCCCAAAATAAATCAACTAAACTACCCCCTTCCACTATAAGATAGCCATTTAAACCCTGAAAGAAAAGAAAAGAAAGTAACGAAAAGAAGGGAAAAATAAGACAACCCCCTCTCACAGGGTATTCTGAACAAAATAACAATAACAAAAATTACAATAACATAAATTTCCCCCAGCCCTCCCACAGCCGGGAAGAATAAAAAAAACACACTGGTACTCTCACTACCAGAAAACTTATAAAACAATTAAAAAAAAAAAAAAAAAAAAAAAGGAAAAAGTGCATCAAACAGTAGGAGAGCCGTAGCAGTCCTAATAATTCAGCGTAAAATAAACCAAGTATCAGGCAGAATGAAGATGACAAAAATTTCCAAAAAATGTTCAGTCTCGGTGGATATATTCTGGGGAAAAAAGAAAAATTACCAGAAGTAAGTATAGGCCGGACCAGTGGAAGGCAAGGGCGCCCCCCCCCCCCACCTCACCCCCAATCCACCTTATCAGGTCCCATTATGCACCAAAGACCTGCAGCCACAGATATCCCCAGGCCACACCAGAAGGATCAACCTGGGGATAATTTAGAAGCCCCACACTAATCCCTGGCTCACCAGGGAGAGCAAATCAGCTCCCGCTGGTCCCAGGTGATAGCAAAATTACCCAGGCAACAATGGGGGACAGAACCCGCCGATCAAACCACTATACTGCCCTACTTCTGGACTACCAATAATTTATAAAATTGCAAAAAGAAAGAAAAGGGGGCACTGAACAGCAAATCAGTTCCCCACTCAGTTTCCCAGACACCACAAGGTCCAGAGTCCAGGCTTTCATCTGCAGTCCAAGGGAGTGAGAATCGCCGCTCTCAAATATATTATCTGAACGCTGGATACACTCTTACATAGATACATAGACAGTGTCTGCAGATAAGGGCCTATGGCCCACCCAGTCTGCCCATTTGAGCTTGTAAGTTCAGTTTGTTTTCCTAGAAGTCTGTTGCCCCTTACCCCTGACCTCCAGAATTCCTTTATGTCTATCCCATGCATTCTTAAATCCCGTGATTGTTTCAGCCCCCACCACTTCCTCTGGCAGGGTGTTCCACTTGTCCACCACCTGTTCTGTGAAGAAATTCTTTCTCATGTTTCCTCTGAATCGTCCTCCCTCCAACTTCATCCCATGCCCTCTAGTCCTGGAACATCTTTTAGCTTAAAAATAGTGTTTTCCTGCACCCTGTTCCTCCTGTAAGATACTTGTATGTCTCTATCATATCCCCTCTCTCCCTCCTCTCCTCCAGAGAGTACGTGTTCAGTTCCTTCAACCTGTCTTCATAGGACTTGTGATGCAATCCATGCACCATCTTTGCTGCCCTTTTCTGAACCTTCTCTATCCTGTCTATGTCCTTACGTAGGTATGGTCTCCAGAACTGTACACTGTACTCCAGGTGGGGCCTCACTAGTGTCTTGTATAGCGGAATTATGACCTCCCTACCACACCACACCAGTGATCGCTCCAAATGGGCAGGAAAAACGGCAGCAGACCTCGCACCTTGCAACCACCTTCAAGGATCTTCCAGTTCCCGAAAACCCTTCACAGTCCACCAATATGATAGTCCAAAGTTCCTTTCCTGACTGCGCTCACACCGCAGACAAGGATCAAACTGCTGCTCGATTGAGCTCTCACCACAGTTAGGAAGCGGTTCAATACGGGAGGCTCAACAGTCCCTCAGTCCTGATTTGAAATAATAAAAAACAATATCCCGACTGCGAAAATGGGAAGGATCACAACTGACGACTCCAGTTGCCCCGGACTTGACACAAAATCCAGATGGGGGAGTCCTCGCAAATCCTTTTCCCCATCTCCGGAATTGCATGCGGTCTCTCGACCACCTTCGGATGGGGACCGACGAAAACAGCCTACTTCGCCGGAGAGGCCCAGAAAGAAAGTCTCCAAGAAGATAGGTCACAGGTCAAGATCAAGGAGCCCAGGATTGTCTAGTGCCTCTGATAGGCATAGACACAGGAAGAGGCGGCGCACATCCTCATATGTCTCCTCCTCAAACTCTTACCAGCCCTCTGATTCTTCAAGGTCTTCGGTAGAGGAGTTATCCCCTGTGGACCCAGAGGACACATCAGAATTGTCCCCTGATGACCCATCCTTTATGGAGGTCATGAGGTACATACAGGCAAATATGGGCTAAGACACTGAGGACTTGGACCCAGAAAGGATGCGTCTATCTAAGTAGGTCATACAGAAGGACCCCAAGCCGGTAGTCATCCCACTAGCGATAGACACCTTCGAGGGTGTCGCCCAGGTGACATGGAGACACCCTCATTCTTCTGCGGATATCCCCAAAAGGCTGACTTCTTATACAGGGCCACAAAGAAGCAACCTTTCCTAGCCGAACATCCTACTGCTGACTCGGTAATTTCGGCAGCACATGACCACCCACAAAGACCAAAACACCTTGGCACCCAACCTCCAGACAGGGAATCCAAGCAGTTGGACTCCAAGGGTTGCAAGGTATATTCTTCAGCCACCTGCAGCATAAGAAGCCTGAGTTTCATGACCCATATGGTCCAATTCCAGAATGGCCTCTGGGAACAGGGATTGGACATTCTGCAGGGGATGCCGGACTGCCCTCAAAAAGCTGAACTTTCTAAACTCCTCCAAACTGGGTCGGATGTAGGCACACGTCCTACGATCCACTTATGATTCAGCGGACACAGCAGTAAGGGCAGCAGCCACTGGCATATGCCTATGTCACCATTCTTGGCTTTGAATTTCGGGCTTTGCACAGGATGTTCAGTCTGACATCCTCGGTGCACCCTTCAGAGGCTCCGTCCTCTTTGGTGAGGATACGGAGAGGATAATAGACATCAGGACTCCAGGAAAGCTGCCAGAACCATGCAGTCCATGTATCGCCCTAAACACAGTTTCGGGAAGTCTCATTTCTAGGAACATGGATATGTTGTTCATCCACACTTATTGGCAGGTTCCTTGCCGCTTTAAATCTTGCCGGAAGGTCTTCAAGCTGGCTTCTCCCACCCACCCGGGTGGTAAAACTCTCTGCTCCGCCCCATGATGCCAGATCTTCCTTACCGCTTGGAAGCTCAGGTTCCCTCCTTAACGCGTTGCGTTTAAGACTGGTTCCTAATTCTTCGAAAAGTTCAAAATTAAAAAGTTTTTTGCTAAAAGACTTGGTCTTCTTCTCTCGCGGCTGGAATGGACCATCGACTCCGGTTTCGGGGTGCCCTTGCGGGCAGAAGATGTCAGGACAGATCCGCACTCCCGTGCATCTACTGCCTGGGCCTTGAGCATGACCACATGAGCCTCGACATGCTCTTCCTTTTAGGCCTCGTCCTTGAAGAGCCGTGCTGCCCGATTACAACTGGGGCGCCCCGAGAAAAGAATTCAACCGGTGAAATCTAAAGAGGCCCGATTGGCGGTGTCCGGCGGCGGGCTCGGCGGATCAGCTAGAGCAGATGATCGCCCTCAAAGAGGAGGCGGCGCGCGCTTCTACCTCGGCTGCGGCATTTGTCCGGCTCTCTCTCGGTGCCTCGTACTCGGCTTCTTTTAAGGAGCTTTGTCTGACCCTCTCGACCAAGGTGAGGTCCAACTTCTTCGGGACCTTTTCCAGGTCCAAAAGAGCAAAATAAGTCTCTCCGTCGGCGCTCTTGGGAGTGGGAAGAATCCCCCCCTCCCTTGTCGGCCCGGTGGGCTTGAGACCCCTCAGCGTCAGGCCACTGGCTTCACGGTGTCCCCGTCAGGCCAGTTGACCGAGACTCCTGTCGACGCGGTCGAGATTTTTCTCGACCCGTTAGATGGGTTGTCGGCTGGAGAAGCTGAGAATCCCCTCTCCCCGGTTCCCCCGGTGGGAGTTAAGGATCCCGTCAGCTCGTCTGTGCCTCCGGTTCCGGAGCCTTCGGTGGGATCGTCCGAGCCGAGGGGAGTGCCGGTTTCCGACACTTCTCCTCGCCTTCCTCGGCCTAGTCGAGACTCTCGGTCTCGGTCTCGGACATCCTCCTTGGTCCAACCTATCCGCCGTCATAGGCGGTCTCGGCACCAGTGACAAGCGCCGCCCGCTCTTCCTCTTCCTCGGACGAGGGAAGCTTGGCACGAGTTGCGTCGAGAGGTACGAGGAACTTATGTAGCAACAGCTCCTTTTGACCGGGAATAAGCCGACCCAGTCGTCTTCCTGGCCATTAAGTGGCTGTCACGAACAGCGAAACAACCCCTCGTTGTGGTCGAGAGCCTGTTCTCAGGCGGTTGTTAGCCAATTCCAGCTGCTTACCGATTCTGGTGGAACCTCCGCCCCACAGCCATTAGTTGGGGCTCCGACCAAAAATTCTCGGTCGGCTTTGGGTTTGCCCATAGGCTGTCGGTCACCCTCACTCCCGATAAACCTCGGCGGTGGAGGGTGGCTCAGGGCGAGCAGCTCTTTGAGGACTCTTCTGAGTCCAATGATGGTTCCTCCTTCTTCAGCGCATGGACTTGGAGTCTTGGAGGACAGTCAATGGACGATAGCCCTAGATCCTTCTTAGGATTGCTTGACTCATCTCGAGTCCACGGGATGAAGCTCGAGACCCGTTTCTAAACAGGCCAGGTATCCCTCACAGAATTCTGGACCGAGGGATTCTCCTACGGAGGCCTTTCCGGTGGCGAAGCCATAGTATGGTCCGGCCTTGGAACTTTGGCAGTGTCCTGCTTCCTGCCCTGCGCCTTGGCCAGGTTGGCCAGGAAGTATCAGTCCTATCGGTTCCCTGTCCAGTTTTGGAACACCCCTCGGCGAGGGTTGGTTACCGACAGCGTTTTCCGGCGTGCGAGGCCAGGGATGTGGACAAACCTCCGACAAGGAATCAAGAAATTGGATTATGCCGGGCGAAAAGTCTGTGCTCGTCCTCTCTCGGCCTTCGTCCAGGCCAGTTCGGCCGTCCTCGGCTTACATTTTCTCACGCCTGTTGGGCTCCCTGGATGAGGTTGTCCCTCATCTTCCCGCCAGATCTGCAGACTACGGTCAGGCAGGTGCGGGACCAGGGCAGGGCAGTGGCTAAACAGCAGCTCCAGACTGCGTTGAACATCGAGGGACTCATGTGCCAGGTCTGTGGCGGCCGCAGTGGCCATGCGTCGTCGGGCTGGCTGAGGATATCCACCTTTACCGGATACCCAGCACAAGTTGGCGGATGTTCCCTTTTGGGGACTGACCTCTTCAGCCCTGGGGTGGAAGGTCACCTGCAGAGGATCGAGAGTCCAATGCTACCTTGGACTCGGTCTCTTCCGCTCAGAAGGACAAAGGCCATAGCCACAGCCTAAGCCCTTTAGTCCTTCTGCGCCTGTGGCGCCGGCCAGCAACGTCAGGGCCAGCAGGCTCAACCTTGGTATCCCAAGCCCAAGCCGTCGGCTTCCTCCAACAGGAAGCAGGAGGTAAGGCCAGGGGTCCCTCGCGGTCCCTCCTCCAAGCCTGCCCAGTGAGCGGGCTGAGGGTGTCGCCCCATCCGGTCACCTCACCCTGGTTCCCCGTGGAAGGCGGCTCAGACACTTCCTTTCCGCCTGGTTCGCTGTTACCACGGACAGGTGGGTACTGGAGGTGGTGGGCAAGGTCTACCTCTGGAATTGAGCAGGCCCGCCCTTCAGGCAGGGGGCCTCGAGGTCGCAGCCCTCACTGGCGGCTCGCCAGAGCCGACATCGCTCTCCTCCTCCAAAGGAGGTGATCATGGAGGTGGAGGACCCCCTTCAGACCAGGGTTCGTGTCCAGGTATTTCCTGGTTCCGAAGCGGACAGGGGCTGGCGCCCCATTCTCGACCTACGACCTGAACAAGTTCCTAAGGTCTCGAACCTTCAGGATGGTCACTCTGGCGCAGATAATACCATCTCTGGAACACGGCGTGGTTCTGCTCTCTGGACCTACAGGGCCAGCGTTTTTCCGTCCTATCCGTCCGTCACGGAGATTCCTGTGCTTTCAAGCGGAGGATCCCTCTTGATTCTGAGCCATGCCCTTGGCTTATCTCCAGCTCAGGGTCTTCACCAAATGCATGGCAGTGGTGACAGCATTCCTCCGGCGCCGAGGGATCCGGGTGTACCCTTACCTGGATGATTGGCTGATAGCAGCCTCCTCCAGACGGGAGGTGGAGCGGTCCAGAGATCTGGCACTCCAGGTTTGCTCTCGAGTTGGCCTTCTCATCAACGAGGCCAAGTCTGAACTCAAGCTGAAGCAGGTGATCCTGTTCATCGGGGCAGAGCTCGACTCTCTTCGAGCCAGAGCACGGCTCCTGGCGGACAGGGCCGAGGTTCTTACCTCCTTTGCCCAATCATTTCTGGTTGGGCAATCGCGCCCTGCCCGGGACTTCCTGCGCCTTCTGGGTCTCATGGCGGCCTGTACCAGCGTGGTCCGTTGGGCCCGCTGGCACATGCGCCCCCTTCAGTGGGGACTGGCCAGCCAGTGGTCACAACGCTGCGATCCTTTGGACCAGCTAGTGATAGTGACCCAGGAGATGTGGAACGCTCTCCAGTGGTGGACCGTTGATTCCATCTGCAGGAGGGCATCCCGTTTGTCCGCCCAGAGCCGACAGTCTCTCTATTGACCGACGCCTCTCTGATGGGTTGGGGTGCCCATCTGGGGGAACATCGAGTGCACGGCCTCTGGTCCCCTCGGGAGTCCCGATGCCACATCAACCTGCTGGAGCTCCGAGCGGTCCGCCTAGCTCTCACCGCCTATGCTCTGTTTCTGCGGGGTCAAGTGGTCCGAGTCCAGACGGACAATACCACGACCATGTACTACCTGAACCGCCAGGGCGGGATGCGCTCCGAGCTTCTATGCAAGGAAGCTCTCCGCATTTGGTCACTCGTGCGCAGCCTGGAGGTGGATCTCCTAGCCATTCATGTGGCAGGAGCCTCCAACACCCTGGCCGATGCCCTGAGCCGGATAGGGGCTGCATCTCACGAGTGGTCTCTCCTGCGGAGGTAGTACAAGATCTGTTCTCCCACTGGGGCACACCTCAGGTGGACCTGTTTGCCTCCAGGGAGAACGCGAAGCTGAGGCTGTTTCATGCCCGCCCCCTCAGCAGGGCTCGCTGCAGGGGGATGCCTTCTCGAGGCTGTGGACTCCGGGCCTCTCTCGCCTTTCCCCATTCCCTTGATTCACAGGTGCTTCTCAAAGCAAGGAGGACAAGGCGCAGGTGATCCTGATAGCCCCAGACTGGCCCGCCAGTTCTGGTACCAGATTTCCTCAGCCTCAGCTCCAGGCTCCCGAGGCAGCTTCCAGCTCGCCCGGACCTGCTTTTCAGTCAATCGGGAAGGTGTTCCATCCGGACCTTCAATCCCTGCACCTGACGGCCTGGTTCCTGGCGGCTAGAGTTCCAGGCCTTTGGTCTTTCCGACGAGGTCCTCAATGTTGTTGAGGTGTCCCGTAGAGTCGACCAGAAAATGCTCGCCTTCAAATGGAGAGAGATTCTCCATTTGGTTTCAGGGCAAGGGCTTGGACCCTTCCTCCTGTTCTGTGGCAAGCATTTTGGACTATTTATGGTCCCTTTCTAGTCAAGGGCTTAGGTCGACGACCCTAAAGGTGCACCTGGCAGCCATCTCTGCTTACCGGGCGCGGGCCGGGAAGCAGTCGGTGGCGCAGGAAAAGGTGGTCGGTCGCTTTTTCAAAGGCCTTGATCACATTTCCCCTTCGGTGCGAGAACCTCCACCTCCGTGGGATCTACTGCTGGTACTGGCAAAGCTCATGGGCAAGCCATTCGAACCAATGCACAGGTGTGAACTCTCTCACCTGTCGTGGAAGACCGCCTTCTTGGTGGCTGTCACGTCAGCCAGAAGGATGGGAGAGCTCCAGGCACTTTGCATAGAGTCTCCTTACCTGGTCTTCCACAGGGACAAGGTTGTCCTGTGCCCCCACCAGAAATTCCTTCCGAAGGTGGTGTCGGAGTTTCACCTTAACCAGGTGCTGACTCTGCGGTGTTCTACCCCAATCACACCTCGGGGCCAAATATAGGCTCCATACTCTGGACCCTAGAAGGCGCGCTTATTATAAAAGCGACGGCTGAAGATCGGGGAGAGGTTAGCCAGCTGTGTTGTCACCTACGCTGAAAGCGCATCTGGCAGACCTGCAGCCAAGCGGACGATAGGCAGGTGGGTCACCTCCTGCATAGATCGCTGCTATAAGTTGGCGGGCATGGAGCCTCCCAGAGGGATAAGAGCTCATTCTACCCGTCATAGTGCTGCATCGGTGTCTGCTTCCAGGGACGTCCCTATCCAGGAAATCTGCAGGGCTGCTACCTGGAAGTCAGCACACACCTTTCAAACACCATGAAGTCTTGCTATATTATAACAATAGCAGTCAGCCACTGCAGCTGAACTGCCCCGGAGAGGAAGGAGTTAACTCCAGAAGATCTGGAGTTCTACAGCGCAAGGGCGCTGTGCCCAAAGCTCTATCTGGCAGTTTCAAATGAAACTGTCAGATTCTTTACTCCGCTTCACTGAACAGTCGCTCTGGAGATCAGCTCCTTCAGCTCGGTTCATTCTCGGTTCAAGCGAGTATTTTAGGTTCATTTGAACGGCAAAGTTATTATTTTACGCATTTGGTTTTAAAGCTCTATCTGGTAACCGTAAGTACTAAAATTTAAGTCTGTGTGGAAAATTAATTATCGGTTCGGTTTGAACGATCGGTTAATTTTCCTGCATTTAAAAAGTGTACAGTGGGTTTTAGAGTGCGGTTCCAGGTTCTTATCGGTTCTAAAAAGCGAGTTATACGGTTTTCAAATACCCGTGACACGGTTAGGAACCGATAAGGGTGTCTTGCCTGGCACTGCCATCAAAGGGCAAGTTTTGGTTAGGCTGGCATTATGTCTGAAACCCAAAAGAAAAACGGGCCCACTGGGTTTCAACACTGTGATGTCTGGGGCGCCTTTGCCAAGGCTGACCCACACACCACTTGTGTTTATTGTCTGGGGCTGACCACCTCCTGTCAGACTGCCAGGTGTGTAAAATTTCCTGCAGCCACCCTGGAGAAGAGATTGGGCGGCTCAGGGAGCGAGAGGCCAGAAAGTCCGCTGACCGGATGGCCAGCCGGTCCAGTACCCACTGGACCAGAGGAGTGCCCTCTGACCAGGCGAGACTTCCTCGGGCAAAGGAAGGCTGGTTCAGAGGACCAGTCCCAAGTAAAAACAAGGAAATCAGTAGGTCTGGAGTCAAAATTGTGTCTCCAACTGCTGCAGAGATAGCTAAAGCCATTCAGATTGTCCAGTCACTGTCTCTCAGGGATCTGTAGAACCACCAACAGCTGGTAAAAGGTTGGTTCGTTCAGTCCCAGTGGTTCAGGATTTTGAAGTTGAGGATTTTTATGAACCACAGGAGGGAGGAGGAATTTGATCAATATATGTGTGGCTGGGGGTCTGGGCGTGCCCATTGAACGGACATTTCTCCAGACAGACCTTTAGAATCTCCTCCTATTCTGTCGAGTCCCCTTCTTTCTTTATTTTTTACAAAAGGTTGAGAAACCCTCCAGCTTCCTTTAGAGGAGGCTGTGGATGAGCAAGAGGAGCCTGATTATGTGGAAATGATGGATATTCCAGAGTCTAGGAGGTTGTCTGTTCCTTTGCATAAGTCATTTAGGAAGCAAACAACAAAGATTTTAAAAATCCTCATTCTGTCCCTCCTGTAGATAAAAAATGGACAGAAGGTATGCTTTGTCAGGCTCGGATACAGACTTCCTTACTGAGCAGTGTAGTCATGTAGTTGTGGTACAAGCTGCAGCCTGTGACAAGGCTAATATTCCTCTGGCCTCACATCCTCCTGATAAGGATTCAGGAAGATTGATGCCATGGCGAAGAAACAGTATATGGCAGCTTCTTTGGGACTCAGGCAGGCAAATTATATGGCTTATGTAGCTAGATATCAGAAATCTAGGTGGGACACAGTATTGCAGTTAGCCAAGCAGGCCCATGGCCAGCTGGCTAGTGAGTTGGAACAGGTGGCTGCTGATGGCATTGAAGCCTCTAAGTTCAATTTCATACTGCTGTTGATGTTAATGATGTTTCTTCTAGGGTCATGGCCACTTCTGTAGCTTCCCGTGGGTTGGCATGGCTCAGATGCACTAATCTGTCCCAAGATACCCAGTCAAAGGCTATGGATTTTCCTGTAGTGGAAATTCTCTTTTGGGAACAAACAGAAAACTATATGAAAAAGATGGATGAATACAGAACTACCTACAAAGTGCCCAGGCTAAGGAGAAGCATGCCATGCCACAAGGCATGCTCCCAGAAAAGGCAGGCCCTTTTCAGGCCTTTACCAATTTCAAGCCTCCTCTGCTGTCTGCAGAGAGGGTTTCTTCAGAGGCAGGGGTAGGCGTGGCACAGTAGACACGTCCCCCTCCCTCAGCCTAAGGCTGCTGCTAAGCAGGCACCCTGATGGGTGTCAGGGCCGATTCTCCTGTACCAGTGGGGGCAGGTTGGCCTATTTCAGCGGAACTGGCTGTCCCTAGCTCCGGACAGATGGGTTCTGGAGGTAATAGGCCAGGGTCTGATTCTCAGCTTCAAACACTTTCCAAAGATGAGAGCCAGGCATTTTCCCTGCAAATCCTTCAGAAGCCCTTGCTTTGGAAGCAGGAGTTTCTGCTCTGCTGGACTGCAAAGCAGTGGAAAGGGTTCCTCCTTGCCTTCAGGGCAAGGGCTTTATTCAAGATACTTTCTTACCCCAAAAGACAGGAGAATGGCGGCCCATTCTAGATTTAAGATACTTGAACAAGCATCTGTTGAAACCAAAGTTCAAAATGTTGACTCTGGCAATGATATTGCCTTCCCTAAGGCCAGGGACTGGCTAGCTTCCCTGGACCTCAAGGATGCCTATTTTCATGTTCTGATCAGGCCTTCCCACGAAAGTACCTCAGGTTGAACTGCCCTCAGGCCACTACCAGTTCAGGGCAATGCCCTTCGGCCTTACCTCTGCGCCAAGGGTATTCACAGAATGTCTCGCCTAGTAGTGGCTCACTTAAGAAGGCAAGGGGTTGCTGTGTTTCCCTACCTGGACGACTGGCTCATTGTGGGTCAGTCTCAGGTCAGGTAATCCACTTGCAAGTCACCCAGCAGCTTCTCACTTCCCTGGGATTCCTGCTAAACATACAAAGTCAGTTCTGGAACCAGTTCAGGTCCTAACTTTCATAGGTGCAGAATTGAACACAAGGTTAGCCAGGGCTTTTCTTCCCTCGGAAAGGGTGGACAGACTCATCGCCCTGGCATCCTCCTTTACCCTGCGGGTCTCTCGACCAACAAGGCATTTTCTGCAACTCCTCGGGACATGGCTGCTTCCACAGCTGTCGTGCAGGAGCAAGATTCAGATGAGGACATTCAGTTCCATTTGAGGGCCTATTGGTCTCAAAGGAAGGACCCCCTTACCAAGTTGGTCCCAGTTACTCAAACTCTGATCCTAGCCCTCCACTGGTGGCAGGTCCAGAGCAATTTAAGACAGGGGGTTCCCTTCATTCCCATTTCTCACTCCCTCACCCTCACCACGGATGCCTCCCTGTTAGGGTGGGGGGCTCACCTGGGCGACCTTGCCACTCAAGGGGTATGGTCTCCTCAGGAGTCTCTGCTCCACATCAATCTTTTGGAACTCAGAGCTGTCTTTTTAGTTCTTCGGGTGTTTTCAGATTCTGTCCAGAACAAAGTGGTTCAAGTCAGGACAGACAATACCACCACAATGTGGTACATCAATAAGCAAGGGGGCACTCGGTCTTCAGCCTTGTGCACAAGCAATGAGTTGTGGTCTCTGGCTTACTCCTGACACCTCCCTGATAGCGGTTCATCTCCCAGGGAAGGACAATGTCCTGGCGGGCGCCCTCAGCAGAATTTCTCAGGGCCATCACGAATGGGCTCTGAATCCACAAGTGCTGGGGTCTGTCTTTGCCAGATGGGGCATTCCTCAGATAGATCTTTTAGCAGCCCCAGACACCACCAACTTCCTCTTTTCTGTTGCAGGCCTCCAGTTCTGGGCTCAGTCCCTCTGGCGCCTTTCTGTTGGACTGGAAGGGAAGTTCCTGTATGCCTTTCCCCTTTCCTCTCCTTTCAGGGTACTAGTAAAATCAGATCTCAACCTTGCAGAGTGATTCTGATTGCCCCAGATTGAGCCAGACAGCCCTGGTACCCTCTGCTCCTGTCCTTGGCAGTCCACCCTGCCTGAGCCTGCCCAGAGTCCACGACTTACTGGCCTGTGCACAGGGAGAGTGTAGTATCCGGACCTCAAATCCCTCCACCTCAAGGCTTGGCTCTTGAGGAGCTGAACTTTGACTTGCACCTTTCTCAAGGTGTCATGGATATTTTAAAGGCTTCAAGGAAGCCTTCCACTAGAAGCCACTTATAATTCTAAGTGGAAGAGGTTTTCCATCTGGTGCTCTGAGAGCAGATTATCCCAGAATCTGCTGATCTTCCCATTCTACTGGACTATTTGGTCCATCTGAATTCCCTAGGCCTTAGACCAGCTACCCTGAAGGTTCATCTGGCAGCTGTCTCTGCTTTTGTGTCAGCAGGGAAGCCTGCCTCCTTTCTTCTCACCGGTGTTCTCCAAGTTTTTTAAAGGGTTACTTCATACTAACCCTCCTTTACGGGAACCAGCTCCCGCCTGGGACCTGAATATTTGCATTGCTCAGTTAATGCAACCCCCTTTTGAGCCTCTGTCTTCTGCAGAGCTCAAGTATTTAACTTGGAAAACCGTTTTCCTAGTAGCTATCACCTCTGCCAGATGCATAAGTGAGCTACAGGCCCTGTCAGTGGAAGAAGATTTTATCTCTTTCCACAGAGATAAGGTAGTCCTTAGGACTAATAGAAGTTTTGCCTAAGGTGGTTTCTGATTTCCACCTGAATCAATCTGTCTCTCTCCCAGTATTTTTCACTGAGCATTCTTCCTCAGGTGAGAGGAGACTGCACAGCTTGGATGTCAAAGAGCCTTAAGCTACTATTTAGGCGCACCAGAGGTCATAGGTTCGAATCCTCCAGCTCTTTCTTACCTATGGCGAGGTTGACAAAGGAAACCTGCCACTAAGAGAACAATTGCAAGGTGGATTGTTTCTTGTATCCAATTCTGTTATCAGAAACTGGGAAGTACCCCCCTCAGGATTGAGGCCCACTCCACCAGGGGTACAGCTGCGTCTCTAGCGGCTGCTAGAGACATCCCATTCTGGAATTTGTCAAGCTGCTACCTGAAGACAGTTCACACCTTTACCAAGCATTATTCCCTGGATGTCCAGTCCAGGAGAGATGCTCGGTTTAGCACACTGTGCTTCAGGCCTATTTCCTAAGTAGGTTCTGACCCTCCTCCATGGAGGTACTGCTGTGTAATCTGCTATTGTTATAATATAGCAAGACTTCATGGTGTTTGAAGAAAAATTACTCACCTTAGTAATTGCTTTTCTTCTCATGGAGTCTTGCTATATTATATCCACCCTCCCTCCTACCCTCTCAGAACTTCTACTTGGGTAGGGGTGGCGAATTGGTGCAAGCACTGTGTCATGCCATTGTAGTTTTCCCTTACCCTCTTTTCCTTTGGGTTGGGATCTAGATTGTTTCATTTAGGTTATTTATATTGCCCCTTCCTGGACTTGAGTCTTTGGGGAAGGGGGTTCATATATGCTTGTCAAGGGTGGTAAGCGAACCATAATACCATCAATTTTTGTTATTATGGCTCTGAGTGTTTCTTTGTTCTTTATATTGTTATTACTACTAGTAGGTAGCCATGGGCTAGTGTAGTTTTTCCACACAGACTTTCCGTCCTTTGATGTTAGCTTCGTAAAGATCTGACAGTTTCATTTGAAACTGCCAGATGAAACTTTGGGCACAAGCGCCCTCGCTGTAGAACTCAGATCTTCTGGGTTAACTCCTTCCTCTCGGGGCAGTTCAGCTGCAGTGGCTGACTGCTATTGTTATAATATAGCAAGACTCCATGAGAAGAAAAGCAATTACTAAGGTGAGTAATTTTTCTTGTACCCATTACCACATCGACCTTGAGTCATGCGGGATGCTGGTTTTGGGGCCTCGGTTCTCCAGTCTTTATTCCCTAAGTAGGGGGTGTCTTGCCTCCCTCCTCCCGGAGAACTGCTAGGAGTCTGCCAATAAGTGTGGATGAACAACATCCCGTCCTAGAAATACAGGTTACTCACCTGTAACAGGAGTTCTAGGAATGGTATATGTTGTTCATCCACCACGACCCTGACCTCGGCCTTTGCCCTGAGCTTCCAGCGGGCCAGATCTGGCGTCATGGGGCGGAGCCGAGAGTTTTACCACCCAGGTGGGAGGAGCCAGCTTGAAGACCTTCCGGCAAGATTTAAAGCGGCAAGGAACCTGCCAATAAGTGTGGATGAACAACATATACCATTCCTAGAACTCCTGTTACAGGTGAGTAACCTGTATTTTCATGGCAGAGGGGGACGTCAACAGCAGCAGCATCATTTTCAGCAGCAGCAGCAGTCTCGGCAGGGAGGCTGCAGCCGGAGAGGCGCCCACAGAGGATCTACGGGACCCGCTTCTCATCAGGCTAAACCAGCCCAGGCCACCTTTACACCCCCTTCCACCGCCTGACTCCTCAAGGGACCTGCCTACCCCCAACACCTTCTCGGGAGAGGCGGTCGGAAGTTGCTTTCTCTGTATGCAGCAGCATGGCGAAGGGTGACCTCTGACCAATGGGTCCTACAAACTCATCCAGAGCGGTCACTCTAAAGAGTTCATCAGTTTGCCACGGACAGCCCCCATTACTCCATCAGAACACACAGGTCTGGATCATGAAGAAATTCAAGTCCTGCTTTCCAAAAAGGCCACAGAACCAGTTCCCCCATCTCGGAGGTGAACAGAATTCTACTCCCATTTCTTCCTGGTCCCGAAGAAGACAGAAGACTTGAGACCCATTCTGTATCTCAGCAACCTCAACCGCTAGGTGGAGTATGAGGTTCAGGATGGTCAGTCTCCAGAATCTGCTCCCCATGGTTCGCCAGGGGGACTGGCTAGCAACACTAAACATGCAGGATGTATACCTCCACATGCTTGTGGCAAAGCACCACAGGAAATACCTCGGGTTCTCCTTTGAAGGCAGGCATTTCCAATTCAGAATGCTACCCTTCAGCCTGTCCTCTGCGCCAGGGGTATTCCCTAAGTGCCTCGCAGTGGTAGCCACGGCACTTCAGAGGATGGGGTTTTAGGTGTTCCCATATTTGGATGACTGGCACCTTACAGCACAGTCCAAAGAACAACTTCAGAGGTCCATTTGGGACACCTGTACTCTTTTTCCAGAGTCTAGCTATCACCATCAACGCCCCCCAAATCATCTCTAACTCTGTCCCAGAACCTGCCTTCTATCGGTGCTCTTCTCGATATGGTGAGAGGCAGAGCCTTCCTTCCACAAGACAGGGCTGCTCGGCTGCAGGTCCTAGCCAGACAAATCTCTTCAGCCTCAATGGTGCCAGTCAGAACCCTGCTGCGGTTGCTCGGCCCCATGGCTGCGTCCATCATCACAGTCCCCTTCGCGAGACTTCAAATGAGGATGATTCAGTGGACTCTTTGGATCCAGTGGGACAAAACGTGGGCCGATCTGGACCTTCCAGTCTCCATCACAAGACCAGTTCATCAAGAACTCCAATGGTGGATGACATCGCCTTCCTTACAGGAAGGAGTGCCACTCCAAAAGGGGGCACCAAATCAGGTCTTGATGTCAGATGCCCCAAACATGGGTTGGGGGTGCACCTAGGCATTTATAGGACTCCGGGACTGTGGTCCTTGAATGAGGAATCTCTCCATATCAACATTCTAGAAATGAGGGCTGTTCTCTACGCACTGCAGGCCTTGAGCACGATCCTCAAACCGGGACACCTCCTTGGGCAGAGACATGTCGGTGGTGTTCTAGATCAACAAACGGGGAGGCACTCACTCCTATCCTCTTTGCAGAGAGGCGATAAGAGTGGGAGATTGGGCCATATCCCATCATCTGACGATTATAGCAGTTCATGTCCCCGGAGTCCAGAATACCTTGGCAAAGCGCTCTCCAGCAGAAGCAAGAGTCGAGCATACCACGAATAATTAGCTCCTACAGCCGGTAGTCGATTACCTATTCACCAAATGGGGGACACCCAAGTTGGACCTCTTTGCCTCCCCTACCAACACAAAACTGCCCAGTTTCTGCTAGCTAGATCACGTGCTTGGTGTTTTCTGGCAAGACATGTTGTCCCTCTCCTGGAAGGGGAGATTCCTATACGCCTTCCTGCTCCTTCAGAGGGTGGTCCTCAAGGTGCAAACGGAAAGTGCAACAGTGATCTTGGTAGCACCACTATGGCCTCGACAAATCTGGTTTCCACTGTTGCAGCAGTTAGCAGCGGAACCCCCGATTACCTTTCCATTGAGCACATTCGTGCTGTCCCAGGACAATGGGACCTTGGTCCACCCGAATCTGCAGTACCTTCATCTACATGCATGGCTTCTGAGGATCTAGTCAGGCTCCGCTTTGGAGTATCTGATAAGGTCGCCAAAGTCCTTGCGGCAGCCAGAAAGCCTTCCACTAGAATAACTTATGCCATGAAATGGAAGCGTTTATATCTGTGGGCCACGGCTTATCACCTGGATCCTTTGGCCTGTCCGGTAAATATCCTATTTGACTATCTGCTTTCCCTTTCAGAGTCGGGCTTGTGCTACTCCTCTACTAAAGTGCATTTGGCAGCTCTTTCTGCCTACCATACCCCTGCCCGGGGCAGTACGGTGGCACAGTTGGAAGTAACTCGCACATTCCTTAGAGGTATGCACCATATTAAACCTCCCACTAGGGACCCTGTCCCTCCTTCGGATCTTTTGTTCATGTTGGAGAAGTTGACCGTACCACCTTTTGAACCAGCCACAGATTGCAAGCTAAGTTTTCTCTCGTGGAAAACAATTTTTTTTAGTTGCTGTTACTTCTGCTCGAAGGATTTCTGAGCTTCAAGACCCGATGTGTAAGGAGCCTTACTTGATTTTTCACAAAGACAGGGTAGCTTTGAGAACCAGTCCCAAGGTGGTGTCTGAAATTACTTTGAATCAGGATGTGCAGCTACCTGTTTATTATCCTAATCACACAAATGGGGTGAGGCACTTCTCCATACCTTGGATGTGCATTACGCCTTGCGATACTATTTGTCCAGAACCAAGGGAAGCAGGCGTTCTGATTAGCTATTTGTTTCCTTGGCTCCTGTGACCAAACAGACACTGTCCAGGTGGTTAGTGCACTGCATTTCCTTCTGTTACCAGAAGTACAATAAACCCCTATCTGGGCCGATACGGGGTCACTCCACAAGAGGTGTAGCAGCATGTTTTGCTGCACTGAAGAACTTCTCAGCCTCAGACATCTGTGCGGCAGCCATGTGGCACACCATACACACCTTAATTCACCACTACAGTCTGGACATTGCCTCGAGACGCAGGGCAGGTTTGGGCTTACTGTCCTGCAAGGCCTCATCTCATAGGGGGTTTCTTCCTTCTTTCTCCTAGTTCCCTATCACCCAAGTCGTTGTCTTGAGTTTATACTGCTTGGAACAGATCCTAACTGTTACCTGCTACAAGAGCTGACTCTTGAAGTAAGATAGTACAGTTACGTAAGAATTTACCGTAACAGTAAATCTTCGAGAGAAGCTCTTGCCGCAAGTATACTTCCCACCCTCCTTCCCCCTGGAGATTTCCTGCTGCATGCGACCTCTGTCACTGTTACCTGTTCTGTGAGATATTGCCCGAGGCTCCCTATACGGATCTCATTGTATCCAGATACCGGATTCTCCGGTGGAACAAGAACTGGGGCACATCGGGACTGCCTCCCTTTATATCATGTGGGACTGGGGTGGTGGTACCTGCCTGGTACTGCTGGCTAGAAGTTTGTGTGGGGTCCTGTCGCCTGCCAGCTACTGTACTGTTACCTGCTGCAAGAGCTTTTCTCCAAGATCTACTGTTACTGTAAGTTCTTGCGTATCTGTACTATTCTGGGACAATATCTCTGAGCTCCTTGGGAAGTGTGACAAATCTTCACCTGAAATGCTTTCAGTTGAAGGGGCGAAAGGTCCTTGATCCTACTGAAATGCTTTTTTTTTTTTTTTTTTCAATTCAGCCTTCACCGACTTGAGCTCTGTCATCTCTGCTGAGCCTTCCCAGTCCTTCTATGGAGGACCTGGTCCTGAATCCTCCCTGGCTCTGGGCTCCGAACAAAGTTGCTCTAAATTCTCCTTTAAAACTGTGTCCATCAAGAACACTTAAAAATGTATCAGTAGGATGCCTGGTTAAACTAAGGTTGGGAGTGACTCAGTTTGACAAGACATTACTTGTCCTGGTGCTAGAGGAACTTTCATATCCCATCTCAAAAATGTTTAATTTTTCTCTGCAGTACTTTTAGTTCCCCGAGAAGGGGGAAATCTGTTCTGGTCACACCAGTTTTCAAAAGCGGTGACGACTCTAGTCTAAACAATCACTAGCCCATTCTTATTCTCTCAACCTGTCCAAAGAAAGAATAGTCTCTGATCAACTATTCATGTATCTAGAAAAACACAGCGCCAGTACGGCGCTGTTAGAATATACTAGCATTGTCCACGAGGCACTTGACAGTGGTGACTTGGTTGTGGCTATTTAAATTGACCTTACAAAAGCATTCGGTCTGGTCAACCATAAGCTCCTACTTAGCAGACTGACTTGGGACTGTCACAGAGCACAGTGGACTGGTTCAACAGTTACCTCACTAGCTGTCCTCAGTGAGTGAAAATTGAAGGCTCCTTGTCTGACATTAGGGGGAGTATCCCTTGGTGTCCCTCAGGGCTCCATCCTGGGCCCACTCCTATTTAGCCTCTTTATAAACAAATTGCCTGATGCCTGTCAGATGCCAGTGTTCTACTGTACGCTGTTGATGCTGTCATTTATACCAAAAATCTGATTGTGCCTGCCTCACTAACACACTTCAGAACCTGGAAAGCTGGTTCTAGGGACGTGGATATGTTAGATCCACACTGTCTGGCAGATACCTTGCTGCTTTAAGATGGGCTGGAAGGTCTTCAAGCTGGCTCCTCCCCACCCACCCAGGTGGTAAAACCCTTGGCTCCGCCTCATGACCCCAGATCTTCCTTACCGCTTGGAAGCTCAGGTTCCCTCCTTAGCACTCTAGCGTTTTGTAGGCCCTGGATCTTAAATCTTCGGATGTTTTACCAAAACTTACTCTGACTCACTCGAGTTCGGTCTTCTCCATCTTCCCTCGTGGCAGCGATGGAAGACAAGTCCATTCCCGGGTTCCATCAATGCCCTTGTGGGCAGAAGATGTCTCGCACTGACCCATACGCCACGTGCATTTGCTATCTTGGACACGACCACGATCCGCAGGCTTGCAATCTGTCTCTCCTCCTCTCCATCAGTGCTCGAGGACCGCGCTGCCCGACTTCAGCTGGGGCGACCGTAGAAATGGTACCCACCGGTCAAGTCAAAGGCAGCCCATTGGGTGGTGTCCGCAGCGACAGGCTCTGTGGATGTAACATTATATTAACTGTTTTAATTACTGCTGTGTTTATAATGTACTTGCTATACACAAATGTTTTATCACTATCTCGTTTTGTTTTACTGGTACTGTTGTATATGACTAAAACAAGTCCTTGTGCAAACATAGTAGTGGATGGACACAGCACGTACAATAAGCCATTTCTAATCTCAAGGTTGTTGCATTTCTTAAAGAGAGAACAGACTGTTGCTTCCTTTAAAATCATAAACACAACGCATGAGAGTACACGTCACACTGCATTATCAGCACATGCCTCAGCTATGGGAAAATATTGAGATATGTCAAACTATGCTGTTCTATAACAAACAGGCCAAAATTAAGGACATCATGTATCTAATACCTGGTCATTATATGGAAACAGCCCCTTAATAGCTGTACTTTATTAAATATTAACCCTTTTGGGGTTACAGCATGTAGATTCTTGTGTGTGTGTGTGTGTGTGTGTGTGTATATATATATATATATATATATATATATATATGTGTGTGTAATGTACACATACATGCATACGTACATACATACATACACACACACACACACACACACACACACACACACACACTGTTAGGGTAACCTAATAATGCCTGTGCTCTTTTAACGTTACAAAAAAGGTCAGTCGGAGATATGTAAACCACAGGGAGCTGTGACAGCATACAGATTATGTGACCTTAAAATCAGCCAAAACAAAGTCAGCCTGTGCCAAGTGGGTCATAAGGAGTTAAGACGGCAACTGGATCAGAAGACTTTCTAAAAATACAAAGTAAACTTTCAAATCGTATAATCCATGTATGTATAATGGTCATTTAGTTTTGTATTAGTTGTGGGGAGCTACAAATAATGCTAAATGTCAGACCTAAACATATTTCGTGATATGCAATCAATAAGAGGCAAGCATAAAAAAAGACCTAGCAGTAGTGTCTGCTTGTGATTACCTGTTTCTACATGCTAATAAGTAAATAACCTTTTAATTAATACTAGAGGAGCACTTGCGTGCTGGATCCATTTTTAATCACAGTTATTAAATGTACTAGGATACATGCTGGATTACTTTTGCTTGTTAGTCATACTGGTTTGACAATGTCTCAGTATAATCCTAATGGAGCAATGTTGCCATCTTGTGGTGATTAATACTATTACAATAAAAAGTATTAGCTAAATTACAGTGCATTTCATTTTTAAACTAAGAGAAGCAGTATGACCAAATATGGATAAACTGTCATGAAAGCAATGACCAAGCAAAAACATAATCACCAGTGTCAACTCATGGACAACATTAAGCCATACCAACATAGCCAATCAAAAACTGTCAAATATTATGTAGCTAAAGTATTACCTTATTTGTAACTTCCTGAAGTTGTTTGTCACACTGTATATATACCCCACTGCCTAAAGCTTTGGGAGAACATGTAACCAGATTGTGCAGAGCGCTGCATCGCTCTTAATAAAATACCATTTGTCTGCAAGGAAAGTTCTCCGGTCTGTTACTCTTTGATGTCTTTATCCTCGAGGTGCCTGAGCCAAACATCACATAACCTACCGCTCGCCAGCTGTCAATTCGTAGGGTTACAGTGGAACAACTTGAACAGCTCACGGCCCTCGAGGAGGAGGAGGAGGCCCAGGCTGTGGCGAGCTCCTCCCCAGCTTCAGCCTTTATCCTGCTCCAATTGGGCTTTTGCTACACGGATTCCTTTCGGGAGCTCTGCCAGTCACTCTCTACTAAAGAAGAGGGTCATTCTGGGTCTCATACCTCTTGGTCCTAGAAGAAGGATCCAAAGAAAGGCAAGTCCCAGCGTCAACGTTCTTGGGAGTGGGAGAGATTTCGCTCCCCGGATCGTCGCCTCTCTGCTTCGGTTGAGGTTATGGCCCGGGCTGCTGGTTTCACGGAGTCCCTCTCAGACTAGCCGGCTGAGACTTCTGTCTTCGAGGCAGATATTTTTCTGGAGCCCACCGATAGGTTGTCGACCGAGGAGGCCGACAGCTCTCTTTCTCGGACACCGGTGCTCAAAGTGCCCTCCGAGGACTTGCCTCAGCCTGCTGAGCCGATGTCCCCAGTCAGGGACTCTGAACCGGAGGGGCAGTGGGTTCCCCCGCTCCTTCGGCCTGCCGCCGGCACCGCCGACGATCGAGGTCTCGGTCCTCCTCCGCTTTGGGCCGGTCCCACCGACATTGGTGGTCCTGGTCCCGACACCGCGGAAAGCGGCGCCACCGCATGTCCTCCTCAGCCGAGAAGAGGCTCCGGTGCAAGTTGCATCGGTGCTATGAGGACCTCATGTGGCAGCAACTTGTATTGGATAGCAGCAAGCCGGCGCCGGCTTCCACACCAGCTATTAAGTGGCTGTCGCCTGAATGGCTGAGCAGTCTCCCTTCCTCGGTCAAGGATCTGGTTTCGGCACCAACTGCTCGGCCAAAACCGGCTGCTTCACCCATTGTGGTGGAACCACCATCTCCTCAACCGAAGACTGGGGCGCCAACCAAGGATTCTCGGTCAGCTCAAGGTTTGCCCCATCAGTTGTCTGTCACTTTCACCCCCAGTTGTCCTCTGCATGTGGAGAGTGGCTCAGGCGGTCAGCAGCTGTATGCGGACTCTTCGGTGTCCAAGGACTCCTCGTTGCATTCCGTCCAGTCAACCTGGAATCCTCGGGGGCTCTGTCTGTGGATGAGAGCCCCACCTTATTCTTGGGTATTCTTCGACTCATCTCTGAGTCCACTGGGGTGCAGCGTGAACGCAAAAATGGGCCAGATATCCCCTTAAGGAGATTCTTTACAAAGGGGATTCCCCCACGGAGGCCTTCCCTGTGTCATAGGCCATTGTGGGTCCAGCTCTAGAGCTCTGGCAGCACCCGGCCTCCTGCCCTGCGCCTTCAGCCAGGATGGCCCACAAGTATGCGGTCCCTACCGGTTCCCTCTCTGGCTTCTCTGAGCACCCCTCAGCCGAGGGGTTGGTGGCCGATTCTGTTTTCAGGCACTTATGCATCACAAGGGATATGGACAAGCCCCCAGATGAGTCCAAAAAGCTGGACTATGCTGGGAGGAAAGTGTACGTTGCCGCCTCTTTGTGCCTTCGCTAGGCTAGCTTGGCCATTCTTATGGCACATTTCTCTCACACCCTGTTGGGCTCCCTGGTTGAGGTGCTCTCTCATCTCCCGGCCGACCTTTAGACCTCGATCAAGCAGGTTCGGGACCAGGGAAGGGCGGTAGCTAAACAGCTCTGGACATCGGAGACTCCTGTGCCCGGTCAGTTGCGGCCACAGTGGCCATGCGCCACAGGGCTTGACTTTGGATCTCAGACACTTCTTTGCCCTACTCGGATGTCAAACCTGATCTAGGGGACCCGGAGGGGCATCCCAAATCCCCTTCCTGATGACCACAGTTTTATGGAGGTGATGAGGCACATCCAGGCAAACATGGGTTGAGACACTGAGGCCCTGGGCCCAGAGCGATTGCGGTTGGCTAAGTGCCTCTGCCAGAAAGACCCAAAGCCGGTGGTCATCCCTCCTGTGGTAGACAACTTTGAGGACGTTACCTACACTACCTGGAAGCATCCTCCCTCCTTCTCTGCCATGCCGAAGAAGGCTCACTGGCTCTACCGGGCCCCAAGGACCACCCCTTCTTGGCCGAACCACCTGCAGCTGACTCAGTGGTGATTTCGTCGGCTCACGACCGTTCGCAGAGGCCCAAGCACCTGAGCACCCAGCTGCCTGACAGGAAGTCTAAGCAGCTGGATTCCATGGGATGCAAGGTGTACTCTGCTGCCACCTGCAAGTATCAGGAATCTCAACTTCCTGACACACATGGTCCAATTCCAGAACCCCCTTTGAGAACAGGGAATGGACACTGTGCAAAGCATGTCCGATTGCCCTTAGCGGGCCGAGCTTGCCAAACTGCTTCAGACCGTCTCAGATGTGGGTACTCTTTCTGAGGTCGGCCTGTGACTCTGCCGACACCTCTTCAAGGGTGACCGCTACTGGCATTTGCCTCTGATGCCATGCTTGGCTTAGTCTCTGGGTTCGATCCAGATGTGCAGGAGAACATTCTGGATGCTAACTTTAAGGGCTCCGTGCTCTTCGGGGAAGGCACGGAGAGGATTATCACAAAACTACAGGACTCCGCTAAGGCCATCCGAACTGTGCAGTCCGTGTACTGCCCGAAACAGGGGCAACCTCGCAATCCCCATTTTCGCGGCCATGAGGGATATCAGCCTCAGCAGCCTCGCTACCAGTCCCATCCGCAGGAAGGCGGCTTTAGTTGTAGGGGCAGGGCCAGGGGTTCCTCAGTTGTCTCCTCTCATCAGGCTAAATCAGCAGTTGCGCCCTCTTCTCCCCCCCCCTCCCCACTGGCTGACTATTCAGGCAACCCTCCTCTCCTGGATGCCTTGCTGGGGGGAGCCGGTTGGAGGCTGCTTTTCTGTCTGTGCAGATGCCCGGAGTCAAGTGACCTCCGACCAGTGGGTCCTAGAACTTGTGGGGTTCGGGCACTCTATAGAGTTCAACGTCATCCCTCCGTACAGACCTCCACCCCCATCCCGCTATCCAAGGGAACACCAGGTTCTGATCCAATGGGAGATCCAATCCCTGCTGGACAAAGACGCCATTGAGCCAGTGTCCCCAGCCGAAAGAGAGACTGGGTTCTTCTCCCACTTCTTTCTGGTCCTGAAGAAGTCAGGAGACCTCAGACCCATTCTGGACCTCAGAGAACTGAACCAATGGGTCTTGTATCAAAGATTCCATATGGTCTCCCTCTCCTCTCTCCTGCCTTTAATTTCGGCAGGAGACTAGCTGGCATCTCTAGATACGTAGGACGCTTTTCTGCATATCTCCATTGTCAGGGGTCATCGACTGTTTCTGAGGTTCAGATTCGAAGGCAAGGGCTCATACCTTTCAACTGTCCCTGATTTTCAGGGATGTCCCTGATTTTGACTCAAAATTTTCCTCTGTCCCTTGTAAAATTTGTGTTTTTGTGACAAAACAGTGGGGATTGAAAGTACAAAATAATGCCAAACATTAAAGTTATAGACTTGTTCGTCTTCAGAAAATGCATCTTACACTAATCCCCTTATTCTGCCAGCTTTCTGAGTGAATAGTACCAATTTTTAAGATATGGCCCTGATTTTGGGTCTTTGTCCCTGATTTATGAGTCCTCCCCTTCAGCCTCTCTTCAGCCCCCAGGGTATTTCCCCAAGTGCTTGGCGGTGGTCGCTGCTGCGCTTCAGAGAATGGGCTACTTCGTGTTTCCTTATCTGGATGACTGGCTCTCTCCAGGTCCTGCCTGTTGGAAACCATCAGGGACTCTCACTGTTTCAGTACCTGGGAATCACGGTAAACAGGGACAAGTCTCAACTTATCCCGTCCCAAAGGCTTCAGTTCATAGGAGCTCTTCTGGATACCACTCTTGGGAAGGTGTTTCTCCCTTCCGACAGAGCGGGTCTCATCCAGGTCTTGGCGTACCAAGTCTCTACAGACTCAAGGGTCCCTGCATGACTCCTTCTCAGGCTGCTAGGGCACATGGCAGTGCCATCATTTCAATTACTCTGTGCACCAACCCTAAGTTTCTCCTTAAGGTGGTAGTGGAACCTACACTGAATCAACCCATTGAGCTGCCTGCTTTCTTTGCACAGCACTCCAATCAAGGGGAATACCTCTTGCATACTTTGGATGTTAACAGAATCCTGAGATACTGTACCACTAGTACCAAGGATCTCAAGCAGTCGGATCAGCTCTTTGTCTCTCTTGCTCACAAAAGAGAGGGCAATGCAGTCTATAAGCAACGCCTATCAAAGTGGTTGGCTCAGTGTATCACTTTCTGTTACAAGTACCACAAGACCCTGCCAGGTCAAGTCAGAGGTCACTCCACCAGAGGAGTAGCTGCCTCTGCTGCTTGTTTCAGGAATGTGTCAGCGGCAGACATCTGCGCAGCCGCAACTTGGACTTCTGTCCATACCTTTATGAAACACTACAGTTTGGACATTGACTTTCACCGCAGAGCTGGCTTCGGGTTGGCTGTTCTGCAAGGTCTTCTTTCTTAGACCCTTACAGCCGGAGGTTTATTAGTTGGTAGTTCTCTTCCTCCCGAGTGCTCTTCCTTTTCCCAGGCTGCTTGGGACTCAGTCCTATATGTAATTACCTACTGCAAGAGCCCTCTCGAAGCAAGATAGCACAGTTACGTAAGAACTTACCGTAACATTGGTCACGTGATGTAGATACTGAGTGCAGGCTCCTCTTGGTTGCTCCAGCCACCCCATCGTTTTTTTTACATTTATATTCAGACTAAGAGTAAAAGAAAGTAACTGGAAAAGAGGGTGAAGGACATCTAAAGGGATTGTCTTACTGCTAGTTCGCATAGCGTCTCGAATGGAGGTGGAAATGAAAAAAGCTTTGCCTAAAAGAACGCCGCCCTCCACTCCCGAGAAAGACCCAAAGAAGCCTAGGTCTGCAAGTGCAGCTGATTCAAGGGAAGCGCCCTCCATCTCAGCGGATCAGGAACCATTAACCCTGGCTAGATTTCTAGCTGAATTCAGGCCCTTTAAAGAGGAGCTGTCATCTCTGACTGCTGAGATTAAAGCGATATCGTTAACTTTGGAGGAGGTTTCCCGACGAACCTCTGACACCGAAGCCAAAGTCTACTCGTTAGAAAAAAGATTGGACAAAATTGACCCAGAGATAGTAGCCACTAGACAGGAGATCGCCAGGATGGAAGCTAAATTGGAAGACCTCAAGGGTCGAAGTAGAAGAAACAAAGCGGTCCTGATTGGGCTGCCTGAAGCCGAAGAAGGGCAGGATGCGATTGTCTTTGTTCAAAAGTTTGTGGAGCGAATTGCTGGTCCCTCGCCTTTTGGGGCTAAGTACTCTATAAGGAGGGCACATAGGGCCCTTACACCAGCTCCCCCACCCGGATTGCCACAGAGACCCTTGATTTTTAGATTTCTCAACTTCCTTGAGCACCAGCACTTTGTGAAAAAAGTTAGGGAGACTCAGGACATCACCTGGGAAGGAAAGAAAGTAAGGGCTACCCACGACCTCCCTGCCACTGTCAGACAGCGACGTACTGCTTTTCATCCTTTGGTCTTGAAATTAATAGCAGGAATTCGATTTAAGATGATGTATCCGGCGCACTTGCAGGTACTGGTCTCAGGTACCTGGCACAACTTCGACCCAGAAGCAGCTCATGCTGGTCTAAAAAAACGCCCTGCCCGATTTATTTCGTGAGGTATGAACTTCCTCTGCTCACAAGTCTGTGGCTGAATCGTAATCCATGATATTTTAGCTGGGAAGTCAGTCCTAGAAAAATGCTTGTCTTTGCCCAGAGAGAGAGAAGCGATCGCTGAAGAGACACCAGTCGGATCCTCTCACCTGCTTCCTGGCTCTCTTTGCAGAGCGAAAATGGGTGATGAACAACGTTAATCTCCGTGGCTAAACTGATCGCCCTTTAACTTGTTGGCAGACCCATCGCTGGATTTAAGCGAGGGGAAAACCTTTTGGAGAACTTTCAAGTTAAAGATTAAACCTGTGTCTTATCTCCCAGTGTAGGGAGGGTATAATTTTTGAGTTTTTGAGTGTGACCACTAGAGGGAACCAGCAGACCAGGCTGTGAGTTTGCGTAGCATGCTAACATTATTAATAGGATGCAAAGACATGATTTGTTTGCAACTGAATTTTTTTAAGGGGGTATAAGTAGATTAAGCAAGCTATTGTTTATTCTCCTAATGTTCTTTAAGTTACAAAGAGAAGTACATCATAAGAGTATAATTTTTAGGGGAGTACAGCCCTTTAGGGTGTTATTAAAACAATCTTATACATGTTTTATATGGGTTGTATTATTTCTAGAACGTAATTATATTGGTGTCTAGGCTGTATTTACCACGCTCTCCATTAATAAATCTTAGGTTAGGGTTACCTAAGGGTGGCTGGAGAGAGGGAGCCATGGTATTGGTATTCTGTGGATCGAAACCCATGTTAGATTGGAGGAAGAGGGGGGTTGGGTTAGCAGATTAGTGTGGTGTTTTGTTTATTGAGGAAGGGAGGGGACTAAGTAGGGTTCGGAGGGAGGGATTCAGCACAGTTTTACTAGGATGTTCATTGACGATTAATTTGGGGAACACACTTCTTGTTCAGTCTAATTTACAAGGTGTATGTAATAATGGCTAACTGTATTAGGATTGCAACGTGGAATGTTAAAGGATTACGACAGCGTGTAAAGCAGTACAAGGTTCTTAAACACCTAGCGTTGTTATCTTTGGATGTTGCTTTAATACAAGAATCACATCTATTGGATTCAGAGGCAAATTGCATGAGAAGACGACAAATTGGCTATGTATTTTCTGCAGGGGGTTGCCTCCAACAGGGCCGGTGTGTTGATTTTAATTAATAGAAAAGTTCCTTTTGTTCTTAAACAGGTGCTTAAGGACCCGCAGGGCCGGTTTCTTTTCATTCACTGTACTTTATATGCCACCGAAATTGTCTTGGGTAGTCTTTATGGGCCCAATGTAGACTCTCCTGGTTTTTTTACACAACTGGTTGAACTTCTATACCCATTTTTGTCCCTGCCACTTATTTTAGGGGGTGATATAAATACTGTTATGGACGCATTAATGGATCGTTCTTCTCCTCCGAGTAGAGGCCGCTCTCCTGCAAAGGGCCCTGCAAGAATTCATAGAGCATTATGCTCTGTGTGATGTTTGGAGAGTCTTGCACCCCTTGGAGAAAGAATTCACTGTCTTATCACCAGTCCATAAAACAGCTTCACACATCGATTATATTTTTCTTTCTCAGACTCTCCTGCGTGGAGTAGCAGAAGCTTCCATACACTCGGGACCGCCCTCTGACCATTCATTGGTAACCTGTCATCTTGCCCTTTCACTTCTTCCCAAGACAACCACCCAGTGGAAGATTAATAATCAAATGTTAAAGGACCCCCACATAGTCAAAACTATTAATATATCGAGCAATTTATAGAAACTAATCTTCAATCTATCTCCAGACCAGATTTTATATGGAGTGCATTTAAAGCCTTTATTAGGGGAATATTAATTAGTATAGCTACACAAAGGAAAAAAGAAAAGGAAAGGGAACTAACTTCTCTTCTTGAGCAAATTTGCTCAAAGGAATTAAAGCTCTCTCATAATTTTTCGGAACCCCTTCAGCAAGAACTGGTAAAATTAAATGATGCTTATCTGGAGATATTAAGGGAGAAAGCTGAATTTACTATTCTGAAAACTAAGGCAAATTATTCAGATCAGGGAGACAAAGCAGGACGGCTATTAGCACTCCGGATTAAGCAACGGGAAGCGAGCAGATATATTCCCTCAATCCGTTCCCAATCAGATGGTGCCTTAAAAACATCTCCAGCAGAGATAGTATCGGAATTTCAGCAGTATTATGCAAAGCTGTATAATTCAAAGATAAATCCACTATCAGAACAGAGTCTAGACAATCATTTAGAGGCATCCGGCTTAACATCGCTCTCTGAGCCCCAACAGAAATTGCTTGTACCTTCGATATCCTCTGAAGAAATTCTCACGGTTATTAAAAACTTACCTTCTGACAAATCACCTGGCCCAGATGGCTTCTTGGCTAATTTTTACAAAGTCTTTCAAAAACACTCATTACCATTATTAGTTCCCTTATTTCAGACTGATTCTTTGCTGGGTCTCTCGGATATTTTTACCCCTGAGGTATGCCTCTTAGGTGATTATACCATGATTTCACTACTTGCTAGGCGATATTATATAGCTTTGATATCCCTATCTGTAAAAAAAGTCATTCTTCGTCATTGGAAAGATAATGTAGATATTTCTTATTCCGAATGGCTTAAAGAATTGCTAGCCAATCTCAGGACGGAAAAAATGGTGGCAAGTCTCAATAATAGAGCGAATAGATATAAAAAAAAAATATGGGAACCTTTTGATACGTTCACCATTTAACATACCATGTACTGTTGTCTAGTTTAGAATTTGATAATTTGCTTGATAAGTTTGGGCTGTGCTGAATGGGGGGGAGGGGGTTTAGTATGGGGGGTGGAGGGGGAACAGTTCCAGTGCATGCAGTGTTGTACTGTTTCTGGTTTCATGTATAATTCAGATTGTTATTACTGGATCTGTTCTCTTTATTGTAAAAACTTACCATAACAGTAGATCTTCGAGAGAGGCTCTTGCAGTAGGTAATACCTTCCCGCCTTCCATCCCCCTTAGCTCTTTCAGCTCCTTTTCCAGGAAGGGACATATCCGCTTCTCTCTCTCGTCTTGCCTTTTTGGCCCTTGGCGGGAAAGAACTGGAAGGCGGGCGTGAGGACACCCTTTATACTGACATGTACAGCGTCCAGTCACCTGACGTAGGGGCGGTCCCCCGCCAGAGACTGCTAGCTAGAAATTTTTCTGTGGGGTCCTGCCGCCTGACGGCTTCAGTCCTATATGTAATTACTGCAAGAGTCTCTCTCAAAGATCTACTGTTACAGTAAGTTCTTACGTAACTGTACTTTCTATCCACACTGTTTGGCATGTTTTTTCCCTTTAAGATTTTTGCGGAAAGGCTTAAAAACTGGCTCCTCCCACCAACCCAGGTGGTATATGCCTCGGCTCCACCCCTTGACGCCAGATCTTTGGCCCAGATGTGGATGGTCACCTCCATCGTATCGAACAGTCCAGTGCCACCTTGGACTCTGTTACTTCTACTCAGAAGGAATCCCAGGGTTCCAAAAAGCAGAAGCCTTTTCGGCATCCTGCCCCTAAGGCCAAGCAGCCCCATTTCCAGTCGGGGCAGCATCAGCAGCAGGCTCAACCTTGGTGCTCTCTACGAAAGTCCGGGCCCCTGGCGGCCTGTAAACTTGCAGAACGGGGTTCAGGTGGTCCCCAAACCGGGCCTGCCTAGTGACTGGATGGGGGTGGCCACCCCCATACCCGTCACACCAGCTCTGGGTAGTCCCATGGGGGTTGGCTCAGCCACTTCCTTTCTGCCTGGTTCGCTGTTTCAGCGGACAAGTGGGTTTTAGAAGTGGTAGGCCAGGGACTGCCTCTGGAATTCAAGCAGTACCCACCAAGCCGAGCCTGCGCCCCACAGGAGGAAATGGTGTCCGTACACACTCACTTGGCTCCCTGAGACGACATCGCCCAACTCCTGTGCAAGGAGGTGGTGGCCAAAGTCACGGACCCCCCCCAAACCCAGGGTTCGTTTCCAGGTACTTCTAGGTCCAAAACGGACAGGGGGCTGGCGCCCCATTCTAGATCTGCATGAGCTGAACTAATTTCTCGGGTCCCGCACATTCAGTATGGTAACTCTGTCTCGGATCATACCATCTCTCGAGCAGAACATATGGATCTGCTCTCTGATCTTCTGGATGCGTTCTTTCATGTCCTGATCTGTCTGTCTCACTGGAAGTTCCTTCACTTCCAAATAGAGGGAGCCTTCTTCAAGTTCCGAGCCATACCATTCAGCCTGTCATCGGCCCCACGGGTTTTCACCAAATGCATTGCAGTAGTGGCAGCACATCTTCAGCGTCGAGGGGTCAGAGTGTACCTTATCTCGACGACTGACTCATAGCAGGTTCCTCCAGACAGGAGGTGGAGAGGTCCGGGGATCTGGCCCTCCAGACCTGCATCGATTTTGGTCTTCTGGTCAACAAGACCAATTCAGAACTCGTACCCTCACAGGTGATCTGGTTCATCATGGCTGAGCTCAGCTCTTGTCAAGCCAGAGTCAGGCTTCCAATGGACAGGGCGGAGGTTCTCTCCTCCTTTGCCCAGTCATTTCTGTTTGGGCACTTGCACCCTGCCCGGGACTTCCTGCGACTTCTGGGGTACATGACTACCTGTACCGCTGTGGTCCGATGGACCCAGTGGCATATGTGCCTCCTTCAGTGGGAGCTGGTCATGGTGACCCAGAAGATGTGGAATGCTCTTCAGTGGTGGAACATCCGAGCACATTTGCTGGAAGGAATCCCGTTTGTCTGTCACGAGCTGACTGTTGTCCTCACGAGTGCTGCCGCTCTCATGTGCTGGGGTGCCCATATATGGAATCGCAGAGTCCACGGGCACTTGCCCCCCAAGGAATCCGGAAGTCATATCAATCTGCTTGAGCTCAGAGCAGTCAGACTGGCATGGTCAGCATTTGCTTCGCTTCTTCGGGGTCAAGTGGTGTAAGTCCAGACAGACAGTACCACGACCATGTACTATTTCAACAAGCATGGCGGCACGCATTCCTGGCCTCTATGCAGAGAAGTACTCTGCATCTGGACCCTCGTGTGCCGACTAGAGGCAGGTCTCCTAGCCATCCATGTGGCAGGAGCCTCAAACCAACTGACGGACGCTCTCAGCCGTGTGGGTGAGACGTCCTACGAGTGGTCTCTCCATCCAGAGGTAGTACACAACCTGTTCTCCCACTGGGGCAAACCTCAGGTGGATCCATTTGCCTCCAGGGAGAACACAAAGCTGAGGCTGTTTCATGCCGGCCCTCCCTTAGCAGGGCTGTCTGCAGGGGGATGTCCTCTCGAGGCCATGGATTCCAGGCCTCTTCTGTGCCTTCCCTCCACTTCCCTTGGTTCATAAGGTGCTCCTCAAGGTCAGGAGGAACAAGGCAAGGATGATCCTGGTAGCCCCAGACTGGCCCCACTAGTTCTGGTATCCAGATCTCCTCAGCCTCAGCTCGAGGCCCCCGAGGCATCTTCCAGTACACCCGGACCTGATATCATTCAATCAGGGGAGGAAGGTATTCCATCCGGACCTTCAATCCCTGCACCTGGCAGCCTGGTTCCTGAGTGGCTAGAGTTCCAGGCTTTGGGTCTCTCTGAGAATGTACTCAGTCGTGGAAGCATTCAGAAAGGAATCGACCTGGAGGTGCTGTGCTTTTCAATTGGAAAAGATTTTCCATTTGGTGTCAGGGGAAGGGTTTGGACCCTTTGTCCTGTCCAGTATCCTCGATTACCTTTGGTCTCTGTCAAAAGGGGGGTCTTCAGTCCACGACCCTTAAGGTGCACCTGGCAGCCATCTCTGCTTACCGGGCATGGGCCGGTCAGCAGATGGTGACACAAGAGAAGATGGTCTGGTGCTTTTTTAAAGGCCTCAACTATATTTCCCCTCCAGTGCATGAACCACTACCACCGTGGGATCTACTGCTGGTACTGGCAAAGCCATTAGAACCGATGCACAGGTATGAGATGTCACATCTGTCATGGAAGACCGCCTTCTTGGTGGCTATCACGTCAGCCAGAAGGACTGGGGAGTTACAGGCGCACTCTGTTATTCAATGAAAAAAAGACAGACTGTGCTCTTCAGCTCAAAACCTTTCCTTTCCAAAGTCGCTAAAACCACTTCCTCCGTCCTGGCATGTACCCCAGCGAGGCCCCCCCGGGAAATGTCCCCTCTTTCAAGTACCTAGGTGTTACCCTTGACCCCTCACTAACCTTCTCTGACCACATAAACAACATTGTGTGGAAAATAATAAAAAACGAGTTACTACTTACTATATTAAGAAGCTCGTCTTGCTATCACGCAAGGTAACCTATTGTCCCTTCATGACTACTGCTCCCTTATCTATTCCTCTGTGTCCTCCACCCCACATTCTCGACTAATCACAGCTTATAACTCCATCTGTTGCTTTGCTCTTCAAGCCCTCTATGCCACCCACCATTGTTCACTCTACCAGTCCCTCGGGTGGCTCCCTCTGCAAGGGTGCTTTGAATATGCTATGGGCTGTGTTGTAGACAGTGCGCTCAGGTGCAACCAGATGTCCCTCTATTCCCCATTGCTCATTCACAGGACTGCCTCCAGGTTCCTCAGGATATCCTCAGTTCCTCTCCTGGAAGTACCATGTGTCTCCACTTCAGTGGGAACTAAAGCTTTCTCAGTCTCTGCCCCCACCCTATGGAACAGTCTGCCGCTGCCTATTCACTTGTCCCCTCCCATCTGTCCTTCAAAACGAACCTAAGAGCCTGGCTCCTATCTGAATCCTCATGCAGTTGTGTCTTGGACAACAAGTAGAAGCATAGACTTTGACAGCAGATAAGGACTGCTTGGCCCACCTAGTCTGCCCATTTTCCCTACCTACAGGATAAGCTGCAGATCCTAGTTAACCAACAGCCTATTTCTTCCTGCCCCCCCACAAGAATTGTCTTATGTCTGGTCCATGCATCCTTGAATTTTCCCACAGTTTGACACTACAACCTCCTCAGGAAGGCTGTTCCATGCGTTCATCACCCTGTCTGTGAAAAAATACTTCCTCACATTCCCCCTGAGCCGTCCCCCCTCTATCTTCAAATTGTGCCCCCTTGTTCTTGCACATCTTTTTCTGAAAGATGCTACCCTCTTGGACTTTGTTGATTATGCTGAAGTACGTAAAAGTTTCTATCATGTCCCCCCTCTCCCTCCTTTCCTCAAGGGTAGTGCCCACAAACCATCCCAGGTGCTATGTATGTGTCTTATCCCATCTTGACCTCCTAGCTGTCTGTTTTCCTTTCTCCTTGACCTACAAGGTGGTCTTAACAAGTCTGCTTGTTAATCTGTCTGCCAGTTCAGGAGAAATGGATGTTTTGCATCTAATTATAAAAGTTAATGCTTGATCTTACTTCGAGAAACAGCTCTTACAGCAGGCTACACCATTAGGACTGAAGCCGGCAGGCGCCAGAACCCCACGAAAATTTTCTAGCTAGCAGTATCCAGTGGGGACCGCCCCCGTCAGGCATCATACAAAATGGGGCAGTCCCCCAGAATCCCCAGTTCTTTTCCCGCCGTCGACTCGCCAGCATTGGCCTCACAGACGCCCTTTTCAGCGAGACGACTAGAACTTCCAGCAATCTTTTTGATTACTCGATGTCGGCGTCTCTTACTCCTTCCACAGAAGGACACCCCTCCAAGTGTGCCTGCAGAAAACAGATCCCATTTAAGGATCTCCATTCGGCCTGTCAGCAGTGCCTAGGCCCTGAGCACGACACCCAGGCTTGCTCCTTCTGTCAGAAGTTCAATAGCCACACCAGGATCCGCCGTCAGAAGGCACTTCAGGGGTTGCTGTTAAAAGAGAAATTAAAAACAATGGATAAAGACCCTGCCTCCAGAGGTGAGTCTACCTCTAAGTCCCATAAACACCAGGAGAAACACCGGGAGAAGGCCAGGTCCAGATCCCCAAACCGGGCCTCGGACTCGTGTACCAGCTCAGGCTCAACGTGCTCAGACCGCTCTCCCTCCAGGGCTCTCTCTCAGCCTCATCCCGTTAAAGTCCAGGCTTCAGGCAGTCTTTCGGCTTCTCTCCACCCATTGAAGACTTCCAGGACTTTAGACCCTTCATCTATGCCCGCCTGGGCCTCAGCGAAGTCTTCAGACCATCATCAGTCCAAGTCCTCGTCCAAGTAAACTTCTGCTTCCTCGGACAGATGCCGGGAACCCAACGCCAGATCGGCCTCCCAGGGGACCTGATCCCCCTCCCAGGAAGATTAAGGACCTAACGTTCCTCAAGCAGACGACTTACCCTAAGCGGGCTGCTGACCCTTCTCCGGCCAAACGTTCTTCGGACCAGACGTCTCTTAAACACCCGACGTCAGTCAAGCGACCTATGGAGCCAAAGACTACCCTCCTTCACGGTTGATACCAGTGGCGGGGTTCATCAAGGAGGACCTGGCGTTACCTGACAACCAGGCGGCAGCGTTGAAGCGCCAGGGCTTCGCGGGAACAACCGCTCGAACCTCGGCCCGATACGGCGACAGACCAACCCAGATGCCAGGACCGTCGTCCGGTATGAACATCCAAGAAGTCAAGGATCTCTTCACCTTTTTGTGGGACACTATTAAAAAGGATGTTGTCCCTGTAAAGCCTCCTCCTCCCCAGGGTCCAGCAGGAAGACCCCTGACCCCCAAGGAGCCTACACCACCTCCTAGTGGCAGATCCAGAGACAGGAGAAGGCCCCCTTCACAGTCTCCCTCAGGGTCTCCCAGTCCCAAGCGACCCAGAGGAAGAAGGTTGTCTCCACAGGGGGACGACTCTAGACTGGACTCTTCGGACACCCCCTGGTCTCCTTCTCCGATAAGTATCCCATCACCAGACCCATGAGACCTCCCCAGGTCACCTCCGGATGAACCCTCTTTTTCTGAGATCATGAGGCACATCCAGGAAAATATGGGATGGGAAACAGAAGATCTAGACTCCGAATGACAGCGCCTAGCTCGATACCTTCGGTAGAAAGATCCTAAGCCTGTGGTGGTGCCACCCTTGGTGGACACCTTTGTGGACGTCACCAAGACTGCGTGGAAACATCTGCATTCCACTCCTGCTATGCCGAAGAAGGCTGACCGCCTGTACAGGGCCCCTGCGGAGGACCTGTATCTGGTGCAACAACCTCTGGCTGATTCACTGGTCATTACGGCCTCTCGTGACCGGTTGCAAGGACCGCAGCATTTGAGCACACAGCCTCTGGACCAGTGAATCCAAGCAATTGGATTCACTGGGTAGGCGCATGTATGCAGCTGCTACATGCTTCATTAGGTCACTGAACTATCTGACTTATATGGTTCAGTTTCAGAACGCCCTATGGTAACAGGGCCAGGACCTGGTTAAAGCCCTTCTGGATGGCGAACAGAAGGAGGAACTTCTGAAACTTCTTCACACAGGGTCAGACGTGGGGACCCAAGTCTTGAGAGCCGCCTATGATTCGGCAGACTCTGCAGCCAGGGGAGCAGCCTCTGGCGTCTGTCTCCGGAGACACTCATGGCCTCGCGTCTCCGGATTTACCCCAGATGTCCAGAAAAATATCCTGGACTTCCCCTACAACGGAGAAGTCCTGTTTGGTGAGGATTCTGAAAGTCATCACCAAGTTACAGGACGCCAGGAAGGCGGTGAGGACTACACATGCCATGTACAGACCTAAGACTGGTTCCTTTCGTAGGAACCAGAATCGTTTTCTCGGCCAGCAACAATGGTAGCAGCCACTTTCCAGCCAGCAGCAAAGGGGCAGTTTTAACTGCAAGGCCCAACCTAAGTCTTCTCCAGGCCAAGGTCAGAGATGTACAAAGCCGACCCAGCCTACGGGAGGCAACGCCACCACAGCATGACTCCTTTCCGCCCCCGCCCCTCCTCTGGATCAACGGGAAGAAAAGGTTGGAGGTCACATATCTCGCCACCTTTCAGGGTGGTAGACGATAACCGCCGACCAGTGGGTCCTCCATTTGGTCGAGAGAGGGCACTCTATAGAATTCCTCGACCACCCACCGTCAAGGCCTCCCCTGCTTTCCCGTTATTCGGGTCAGGACGCACTGCTCATCCAGCAAGAAGTGCTAGCACTTCTGGAAAAAGAGGCTATAGAGCACGTACCGTGGAACCAGAGGCGCGCAGGATACTATTCCCACTTATTTCTGGTTCCCAAAAAGACAGGGGACCTCCGTCCGACTTTGGACCTCAGCGACCTCAACGCTTCGGCGCTTTACAAATGCTTCTGCATGGTGACTCTTCCGGGTTTAATTCCCATGCTCAAGCAGGGCACCTTCTTAGTGTCACTGGACATGCAGGATGCCTACCTGCATGTACTGATAGCTTGGGTGCATAGAAAATTCTTGCGCTTCGAGTTTCTAGGTTGCCATTATCAGTTCCGAGCCCTCCCTTTCGGACTGTCCTCGGCACCTCGGGTATTCATGAAGTGCATGGCAGTCGTATCGGCGGCTCTCAGGAGACAAGGCCACTACATGTTCCCCTACTTGGACAACTGGCTCCTCATGGCACCCTCTCGGGGGGGGGGGGCGGCTCTGATGTCCGCGATCCACTGTACTCTTTCCCTCTTCAGATCCTTGGGCATCATTATCAATCAGGAGAAGTCACACCTGGTTCCGTCTTAGATTGCAGTTCATCAGTGCAATCCTGGACACCGTCCAGGGGAAAGCCTTTTTGCCCCAGGACAGAGCGGAGCACATCAGATCCCTCATAAGGGATATCTTGGCAAAGACCATCCCAGCAAGACTGGTCCTTTGCCTGCTCGGACGCATGGCTGTGGCCATTGCGACAGTCCCTCTAGCCAGTCTCCACATGCAGGTGACCCAGTGGATGTTACAGGTACAATGAGATCAAAGGCAAGGTCATCTGTAGCTTCCAATTCGGATCATGAATGCAGTCATCCGGGATTGGCAATGATTGCTCGAACCAGAGCACGTGTCGTTGGGAGTCCCCTTTGTTGTGCAGTCTCCAATTGTGACACTCTCCACGGACGCTTCAGGGTCCAGTTGGGGAGCACACCTCGACAGGGTCAGGTCTCGGGGCTCGTGGACCTCCCATCTTCATAGAAACATTTTGGAGATGAGAGCGGTTCTTTATGCCTTGCAGGCCTTCCAGTCAGAGATTCCACCGGGTACTGTGCTGCTGCAAACAGACAATACCGCGGTGATGTATTACCTCAACAAACAAGGAGGCACTCATTCCTACCCTTTTTGCAGGGAGGCCATGAGTGTGTGGGATTGGGTACTGCAACGCGGAGCAAACCTTATTGCTGTACATGTCCCAGGAGTGGACAGTGTTATCGCACACAGTCTGAGCCGTTCTCAGGCCAGAGTCCATGAATGGGAACTACTCCAGGAGGTCATAGAGGATCTGTTTCGCAGATGGGGACACCAGAGTTGGACCTTTTCGCGTCCCCATCCAATGCAAAACTGCCCAATTTCTGCTCGCTAGATCCAGGGCCTGGTGTTTTCTGGCAAGACGCGTTCTCTCTCCTGGACGGGCAGATTCCTCTACGCATTTCCTCCCTTTCCGTTGATTCAGAGGGTTCTTCTGAAACTCCACAGAGAGCAGGCAATGCTGATATTAATTGCGCCCTTTTGGCCCAGGCAGATCTGGTTTCCTCTGCTGTACCGACTCTCTCAAGAACCTCCGGTGCCTCTGCCAATCAGCTCTCACTTATTGTCTGAAGAGGCAGGATCCTTGGTCCACCTGGATCTTCGCTCTCTGAACCTGCATGCCTGACTCCTAGGGACATAGCTGTCATACGTTACGGGGTCTCGCAAGAGGTAGCAGATGTTCTAGCGGCTGTTAGAAAACCGGCCACTCATGCCACGTACGCCATGAAATGGCGTAGATTTTGTCTCTGGACTCAAGCACGGGGACTTTCTCCCTTGGATTGTTCTGAGGGTTCTGTTCTAGACTACCTCCTGTCCCTTTTTCAGGCAGGCTTGGCCTACTACTCAATAAAAATACACCTTTGTGCCATCTCGGCCCATCACATTCCTATAGGCCTTCGGTCCATAGCTCAGTTGGATACCGCACAAGCCTTTTTGAGAGGTGTCCTCCACCTTAGACCTCCGATTAAGGATCCCATTCCTCCGTGGGGCTTACCCTTTGTCCTGGAGCAGCTTATGCTGCTCCCTTTTGAACCAGCCACGGATTCCGAGCTACGCCTTCTGGAATGGAAGACGTTATTTTCAGTTGCTGTTACTTCGGCCAGAAGGATTTCTGAGCTACACGCACTCATGTGCAAAGAACCGTATTTGGTTTTTCACTAGGACAGGGTGTTCCTAAGGACCAATCCAAAATTTCTACCTAAGGTAGTTTCAGTCCTCACCCTTAATCAGAATATCGACCTGCCAGTGTATTTTCCTAAATACTCCAATAGAGGAGAGGCACTGCTGCACACTCTTGATGTGCATAGGTGTCTTAGATACTACCTGACCAGAACCAGGCAACACCGTAAATCTGACGGCTTTTTGTTTCCTTCGCCCATAGGATGCTGGGTGCTCCAGTTTCCAAACAATCGCTTTCTAGGTGGCTCGTCCATTGTATCACGTTCTGTTACCAGAAGTGTAACAAGTCCCTACCAGGCTCGGTTAGGGGACACTCCATAAGGGGGGTGGCTAGCTCCTTTGCTGCTTTGAAGAACATGTCCGCTTCAGCCATCTGCGCAGCTGCTACTTGGAGCACCGTGCACACCTTTATCAGGTATTATAGCCTAGACATTGCATCACGGCAAAGAGCTGGTTTTGGTCTAGCAGTCCTTCAGGGACTACTGTCCTAGGCTTCGGTTCAACTCTTGATCTCTCCCTGGCCTCCTCCTATTTGAGAGGGATTTCCAGAATTGCTTGGGAATCAGACCTAATGGTGTAACCTGCTGCAAGAGCGGTTTCTCAAAGTAAGATAGTACAGTTACCTAAGAACTTACCGTAACAGTAGATCTTCCGAGAACAGCACTTGCAGCAGGTAGTTTCCCTCCCACCATCCCCTCTGGAGGTAGAGTTGTTCCTTTAGTCACTACTTAGGATTCGGTGTTTGTAACACCTCTCTGAATACCTTCTTTGAAGGCGGATCCTCAGTCTCCACTTCTGATGTAACATCTAATGGCCGGGAGTCTCCGGCGGGAGAACTGGGGATTCTGGGGGACCGCCCCCTTTTGTATGATCCCTGACGTCAGGGGTGGGGCCAATATCGGGGGCGGTCCCCGCTGGATACTGCTAGCTAGAAAATTTCCGTGGGGTCCTGGCGCCTGCCATCTTCGGTCCTGATGGTGTAACCTGCTGCAAGAGCTGTTCTCGAAGATCTACTGTTACGATAAGTTCTTACGTAACTGTACTTTATTTTTGTACCATTTATCCTCTGTAATCTGAGTTGTTACCACTGCGTCAGCTCAGTTTGCATTATACCCCTATTGACCTCATGTTGAGGTTTTGTAGACATGTTTGACTCATGTTTTGACCTTTGTCTGTTGTTCATCACTGTGTAGTAGCTACTACTATCTATATAAATTTATGGCTGTTGAACTATGTTGGTGCCACCCTGTGGCCTGGTCGTGTCTGAAAACTGTCCATTGAATCAGCACACTTACCCAGTTAACAAAGACATAAACAAATAAAATTCAAAAGTTTCTTACCTGGTCTTCCACAGAGACAGGTTGTCTCTGCCCCTGGAAATTCCTTCCGAAGGTGGTGTCGGAGTTTCACCTTAACCAGGTGTTGACTCTGCCGGTGTACTACCCCCAGTTAAACCTCAGAGGCAGAGTACAGGCTCCATACTTTGGACCTGAGACGAGTGCTTTCTTCTTATAAGGAGCAAACAGCGGAAGTTCAGGGAGAGGTTTGCCAGCTGTTTGTCACCTACGCTGAAGCCGCACCTAGCAGACCTGCAGCCAAGTGGACGATTGGCCGATGGATTACATCAAGCATTGATCTCTGCTATAGGTTGGCGGGCAAGGAGCCTCCCAGAGGGATAAGAGCTCTCTACCAGCCATACTGCTTTGTCGGTGGCTGCTTCCAGGGACGTCCCTATCCAGGAAATCTGCAGGGCTGCTAAACACCTTCATCATCCATTACTACATCGACGTAGAGTCACACTGGGATGCTGGTTTTGGGTCCTCAGTTCTCCATTCGCTGTTCCCCAAGTAAGTATTGGGTGGGTGTGCACCTTGCCTCCCTCCTCCCGGAGAACTGCTAGGAGTCTGCCAACCAGTGTGGATAGAACAATGTATCCGTGTTCCTAGAACAACAGGTTACTCACCTGTAATAGTAGTTCTAGGAGTGGTATATGTTGTTCATCCACACGAACCCTCCCGACCTCCCCGGCTTCAACACACAACCTAAGTTTCCAGCGAGCGAGCAAGATCTGGCGTCAAGAGGAGTAGCTGAGGTATATACCACCCGCGTGGGTGGGAGGAGCCAGCTTGAACAACATATATCATTCCTAGAACTACAGTTACAGGTGAGTAACCTGTTCATTCATGATGTAAATATTCTTCTATTATTGCTGTATATATCTGTTTAATGTTGCTGTATCTTTAACTGTGCACTTCTTCTCCCCCTCCACCAGGGACACATCTGGAAACGAGCAGTCCTGCTCAGTATGACTTCCTGATGAAACTTTTAAATAAATAAAAAAATTAATTAATTAATTGGAGTTTAAGCACTGTGATTTATACAGGAACGAGAAACAACCTTAACATACAGCACTAACAAGGTGTGTAAGCTTTAAATAAGCAAAGAGACACTCTTGTCATGCTTGCCTCCTTATAGTTTGGCTGGTTACTTTTGGCCTGTTTATAACTTGACAATCTTTAGCAGGGACTTGAAATTTTAAGGGTTAGTTTGCACTCATCTGATGACTTGGTAAATTTGACAAATGTGACAGTGTAGTTTGATATTGAGGGCCAAAAACAGCTAATTTTGTCAATCCAATGAATCCTATTTTACAAATTTTTTCCTGCTTTTTCGACAGACATTAAATGAAGTGAGATCCCTCAAGTTTCCTTCATTGTTTGCAAAGAAGTACATCCAAGAGGTAGGTACACTAGTGGCATTTAATGTTTTTAAATTTCATACTTGCGTAGTAAAGGTACATATGATTACCTTAAATGCTGTGGGATATTTTAAAGTCTGTAATTAACAGAAACATGATGTCTGTATTGATGCTAATCTGTGTGGTCTCTGGCAGTATTGTGTTATCTTCCTTCACTTTCACAGCCAAAGGCTGTGAAAGCAAGGAAGAATTGGTACTGCTGGTGAGGAGACTGAAATGTTAGCCATGCAATTTAAGGTATAATAGATGAATGATTCTGGGTATTACACTTGTGTAGATACCAATTAAATTATGGGGACTAATACCAAAATTCAGAAAACGTGCAAATATTTTTTAAAACTTCATTTTTTTTTTAAACATCATGAAATTGACCATGTCTATATTAAAAAACAAACAAAAAAAAAGTAAATCTGTATACTGTATCATTATGGAAAAAGTGTATCGATAGAACTTTTTTTTTGTAAAATAAATGTTATTATGATGTAAATATGTATATCAATATACTGTAGTTGGAGAAAACTGCCTGTTTTTAATATCAATAACCTAATACTGTTATGTAAGAATTTTTTTTATTTTATTTAGTTTTTGTTGACCAGGTAAGTGCACTAGATAAATCCTGCCTATTTTCAGGCACGGCCCAGGGAAGGGGGATACAGATGAATGCCAGCTGATCTTGAACCAGATTAAGCTGTTGGTGGTATTTTTAGTGAATAAGGGAAATTTGGCCAGGGCACCGGAGAAATTCATCTACTCTTTTTGAGAAGTGCCATGGGATCTTTAACATCCACGTGAACTACCACCAATCCAGGCAGATGGGACCTCGGTTTAACGTCTCATCCGAAAGACTGCGCCTCAGAAGTGCAGCACCCCCCTCTCATGCTGCACTACAGTGTCAGTACTGGGATATTAACCCAAGTGCCAGATGTGGGAACAGAGCCCACAGCACTCTGATCTCCCGGCCTCAGAGGCGAGTGTGCTACCTACTGAGCCACTGACAATATTGACACCATTTCTTAATGGCTGGACTCCAAGCTTTCATTTAAAAAAAAAAAAAGAAAAAATGTCTAGACCCAGCAGTTCCAGAGTTGGACCTTTCAAATGATATTTTCTTTAAAATGTAACAACCTTGGAACTATTAGGGCAAGAGACTTAATGTTTTTGTGTTTTTTTTTTTTTAAATAAAAAAGCTTGAAGTCAGCCAAGTAGTTATATCATTAATATATTGCCACAGTTACCATATATCGATATAAAAAAAAATAAAATGGTTCACTGATCTTTTAAAGTCCTGTCATTTTTACCACATTATATGGACAGGTAGTGTCAGGAGAACTGTATTAACTGTTCAGATTTTACAGCTTTCAAAATGTAGTTTCAAGCATCATAAAAATATATGATTATTTTGGGAAATGGTCAGAAGATACTAGTGGTTGTTACATCCGAGAATGAACACATTCCTTTCTAGTTTTTGCCGATTGACGTATATCCTTACCTCTGCAATGTTAATCTCTGTCCCTCTTTCTAGCATGAAATGGTGTGGCAGATGCTGTCGCCATCTCCCAGTGAACGGCCTGAAGCTGCAGAAATATTGGAAAGCTCCCTTTTTGAGGACTTGGAACTATCTGGAACACCAGTAGTCAGGCAGAGATCACGGACTTTGAGTGCCTCTGGATTTAAGCACTTCAGACATCCCAGTAGTTAACAGTTTTCTTCAGTCTGCTTTTGTGCCTTTAATTTGTTTGGTTTTCAAAGCAGAGGGATCTTAAGTGGATTCTCTTATCTATGTATGTGGACTGCACTGCTTACCCCTACAGTAGCATTTCAGGATGGGCACTGTTACTGGCCTGTTGTGCTTCATAGTAGGAGCAGCAGTACTACCAAGATGGTGCTTATGCCTTGCACCCTGGTGTGCCAAGTCTGAATCCGGATGCACATTATTATCCATGAAGATTGTTTAGTATCCTGGTACTTCCTGCTTGATTCTGAAATGGAATTAACTTCATATTTTGGTTGAAGCCCGTTTAAACGTGGGATAGGGGCAGGGAGTTGCAAGTGTTGGGATACTTTAACATAATGCTGTTTACTGGATTAAAGAAATATTTTTATAAACTGGCATAACGGCATCCAATGACTGTGTTGTCAAGTGAACTGCTCTCACTGCAAAAAGACTGTTTTTCCATGACTGTATTTACTGTAGTTCCTGACTTGTAAATAAGAGTCCTCAGCACTACTGAAAGAGGAAATGTTCAAAATGTACATATTCTAATTTTTATATTCTGTAGTCAGTCTTCATGTTAATAATGTTTCTTTAGCTATGAAGGTATTGTGGGCTCTAAAATGTGTCTGAGCACGCCGTTTAAAAGCAATCATGTTGACAATAAAGAAAACATGGCACTAGGTTTTGGGAGTCTGTCACGCAGCAGGAGAAAACAATGCAGTTTACTTTACCACCAAAACTGTTTAAAGGAGAACTAAAATCAAAATTTGCAAAAAATACATTGTGCAGAGTATTTAGATTTGTGTGTTTAGTTCTGGTGTGTCCTTTTTTTTTTTTGCTATTTGGAGTTTTTTCTAAATTTGCCTACTAGCTTTTTGGCCGGGGGAGGGGGGATCTCCTTGTTAGCATGGTTTATTGCTCTTTGTCCTGCAGTGCCTCCTGTCTGATGTGACAATGATATGTCTCGGACCACTGATTCTGGGAGGAAAAGTACTGCAGCAGTAATCTGATGATAAGATCATGATGTTGTGGCCTTAAATAAATAATTCAGTATTTTTGTGTTCTGTATGTGTTTGTAAATCCAGCCAGCAAGAGAAAATGTTTTGCTTTTAATTTCGTCAAACTACACCCAGCCATAAAAAGCACACACATCACTCTAGATCATCAATGCTGGAATTAGTAAAGAGACTATTTTCTTGCAGCATACCCACTCAGTTAGACCTCAAGTGATTGCTAAACTGTTATTGTAGCCCTCAGTGCCCACTGGATAAGGAAAGTGACTTAAAATCACAGCTGTACGGCTGTAAAACTGACTAAACCAGTACTTGCTGAAACTATGGTCCCAGATGCATCACTGTCACATGGAACAGGAGTTCCAGAAAAAAGTTTATTTTGATACCTTTTATTGGACCAACATAGATGTTACAAAAGAAAATGGGTGCTTGAGCTTTTATATTACATAGAATCCTTCATTAGAAAACAATTTTTATTTTATTTTTATTGAAATGTTTCACCAGGAAGGCACACTGAACAACAAGTTGCTCATCTCCCAGTGTGACCTGGGAAGGGGGGGGGACGGGGAGTACATATGATAATATACAGGCATCGACAATTGGTTTGGAAGAATCCACTTTCTTAAAGTCCAGATCATACATAAAAAAAAAAAAAAACAGATAAAAAGTTGTTAAAAATTGCCATTGGCCTAAACAGTTTTTAAAATGCACAGGACCATAGAAAGACAACAGAGTTCCATCTGTCATGGGACAGGAGGCATTGTAGGAAAAAGGAGAGCAATAAATCATGGTAAAATCATGGGTCGTGCCTGAAAACGGTCCCCTGGATCAGTGCACTTACCCGGTTACCAAAGACTTAAATAAAATGAAGATCCCGGGGCCTCAACTAGTAGGCAAGTTGAGAAAAAACACTCCTAATCGCAGACAAAGGGAAGGATACACCCAGTCTAAACACAAATTAAAACACTCTGCACAACATGTGTTCTTGCAGATTTTGACTATAGTAATCTTTTAAAGATTCAGGCTGAAGTAGACGTTTATACAAAAAAAGTGGAGTCTTTTATAACAGCAAAACGTTGTCACCTTTTAGATTATTCAATTCTTTAGAATACTTGTTCATTGTAAATACTTTCTTTTATTTATATTGAAAAAACAATCCATTTGGGTTGGTGGCCTACAGAATGCACAAGTTAACAATTGCAAGTGCATTGAAATATTGTGACTTCATACAAGTCTAAATGATTTAATAAAAATCTATTTTTAGTCCAGAGTGTGTTTTGTTTTTCTTGCTAGATTGCCTTTTTATCCCTGGCTTTCTCAGACATTTCTCAAACTTGAAATTAATAAGCATTTCTCGCTTTGTGATATTTTTTTTAGTAGTAATGGGCCTTCCCTGAGGCCTTGGCGGAAGAGAGGTTGGTGTCTGTCGCCCCAACGAAAGCCCGCAAGATGGTCGCCAGGTGGGATCGGGACCACCCGGGCAGATTGGACCCGCCCAGCCGTTCTGTCACCTGGAGTCCAGGTGGCCTAGGGTCGGAGACCCCATTGGTGGGGGTCCGGGTGGCCATGGAATTTGAGATTGAGTGGCCACAAATGGGCAGAGTGGTGCATGGACCGTTTAAAGAGCCGCTAGGCAAGCTACGGTCTCTTTTCCCTGCACCATTCGAGGCTGGAACATCACAGCAGTGCCAAGAGCAGTTTCAGCCACGTGGCAAGTGGTCAGACAGCCTAGTGCGGAGTTAGGCCCTAAAGTCGGCGTTTGAGGAGAAGCAGTAGGCGATCGCAGGAGTGGGGACTGAGGAGCGGGAGTCGTAATAGACTGAGGAGACGGCAGGATTTAGACAAATTTTCACTTACCGCTTGCCGGTAGCCTGATTCCAAGCAATGATAATTATCAGAGGCCTGGGCAGGAGCTGGAGCAGTACTTAAGTTGTTTGGGCACCACAGTTGTTGGAGGTAAGGAGGGGATCAGGTTTAGAAAAAAGATGAAAAAGAAAACAAGAGGAAACTGGCTCCGTAGCCAAGCTGAATGGGAGCAGCATAGTTGGGGGGCCTTGAGGGACCTGGGACAAGGCTCAGCAGGGCGGGTGGCTGGAGAAGTGCCAGATTAAGACCAAAAAAAAAGTGTTACAGCAAGGACCCCTGGGGAGGAGGTGGCCTATTGAGTGCCAGATGCTAAAGAAAAATATACAACCAGGCAGAGTAGTGCCAGAGGGGGAGCTATTATTTATTTATTACATTTTGTTAACCGGGTAGGCTCTCTGGGCCCTTAAGGTCCCTTTTTCAGGGTCAACCCAGAATTAGTTGCATAGAGTGAGGCATTTATATAGTACAGGTACATTTCTGAACAGGCAATACAAGGTCAGAAATAGTGTTCAGTGCAAAGCAAGATTACATACAGTAGGGTTATTTAGCTAACAGAAATTCATAGCAATCACAATACTAACAGGGTTTGGTTGGTTAGTGTCGAGACATGCTTGGGTGAGTCTCGGGTAGAGGATGAACTGGAGAGATGTCGAAGGAAGAGAGGGGACTGTTCTGAGAAGAAAAGTTATTCGCCGGGACAGGAGCAGTGACTATGGTCCAGTGAATGCATGCGTAGTCCCTTTCGAAAATTCCTTATGGAAGTAGCTAGCTGAAGGTATCAAGGGAGTTTATTCCAGAGGCTAGGGGCAGCATAGGCAAAGGATTTGCTGCCTACTGTGGTTCTGATCCTGGGTTTTTCGAGGAGCTTTAGTCCAGTGGTACAGAGCAGCCTGCTGGAGCGTTTCAAACAACATAAAATCTTGCTGCATTCTGACATATGCAGTTGGCCCCAGCATTTGAACTGCTCCGGAGAGGAAAGAGTTAACTCTATGCAGAGAGCATAGCACGTTGGGCTCGAGCTCGGTTTCAAACCTCTGTCTGCAGCAGTTCAAAGTGTAACCATCTGATCTTACTTTGAGAGGGTTCCTGCAGTAGGTCTTCACATATAGGACTGCGCCCCCTGGCGTCAGGTCATACACAGACAAACTTTGTAGATAGCAATCAGCGGGGACTGCCCCCGACGTCAGGTGGCATGACGTCAGCCCGACTGTAAAAGGGGCGTTCCCGCGCCCGCTCTCCAGTTCTTTCCTGCCGTCGCCTCAGTAACGTTCAGCTCGTGTTTGAACAGCAATCCAATGCCCGCGTTGAATTTTGTCAAAGTTTTCTTCGCCTCTTATTAGTAATTTCTCTGAGTTTTTCTTCAAATCGATGTCTTCTAGACAGAAGAAACAGTGCTCTTAAGTGCAGCGCTCAAATTCTGCACGGGGACGACCATTCCCGCTGCCTCCTTTACTGGGTTCTAAACACGATGTCCAGGAGTGTTCCATCTGCCAGGCCTTCAACCAGGCGACCAGAACCAGGCACAAACTGTCCCTTGAGGCCTGTCTTCTGACCTGATGCTTGGCGTCTATGGAAAAGGAGCTTCAAAAACTGAGGGAAAGGTCGTCGTCGACAGCCCTTAAAAAGAAGAAAAGCAAAGAGAAGCGCCGGGACCGGAGTCCATCACCACACGAGAGGTCTGCAACTGTGAGTACTTCGGGCACCCTGTCCGCTTCTTTGGGCAGGGCCCCCTCTCCCCCTCCTGCCAAGGTGAGCAGGTAGCCTCTTTGGAGGTCGTAATCTCTTCACCTTGTCCTGCCGGTAAGATGCCCCTCGCCTCTAGCAAAGGGCGCGCGGCCCCCGCTGATCAGTCTAACGGCAGCATTCCAGCTGTCTCTAGTTCGGCCGGATCTGTTGTCGGATGCCTGCTCCTCAGACGCCTGCCCGGATCAATCCACTCTCCCGTCGTGCTCCAGTTTGGCCTCAGACGTCGGATAGAGTGAGGGACGAGTCGATCCGTTGTCCCCTAGCGTTCTTCATCCCAGGGACTCTTCACCCAATCCTCTGCTTTTTGCACTAGCTAGGTAGCATTTGGACCTGCTGTCGGGGGCCCCTTGGGTCCCCCCCTCTCGTCAGGCCTTCTGACATCCCTGGACAGGAGTCAGTCACCGGCTGAGGATCCTACCATGGAGCCTCCACCCTCTGGTACTTCAGGCATGCTCCCGGATCCTGCGCCATCTGCTGGCGCAGTGGCACTGCCCCCTGCGGGCCCTTCGGCTGGGTTCCCAGATTCTGAACCCACCTTCCTGCCTCCGGGCGGCCCTCCGTCGACCACTCAGCATCCAATGCCGGGCCATGTGCCTCCGAACACCGGGTTACCCAATGCTGTCATATCCCACACCAGGACACCCCACGCCAGGTTATCTTGGGTACTGTTTTTATTGTCTGTCCTGGCAGTACCCTCAGTATCTGGGGTATTCGAGCTTCCAATCCCCTCCTCCGCCACCTCTGGTACCGGACCGTGAGTCCATTCCCCTTTGGTGGAAGGACACCAGAACGCAACTTCTGTCAGAGATAAAATGGTCGGTGGGAGAGGCACCCACTCCCAGGGTTACCTGTCCACTGCCTTCTCGGACCAGAACTTCGGGCTCCCTGTCTGTTGGCACCATGTAAGCAGACCCATCAGTTCCTAGTGGTTCTGAGCCCTCTGACAGAGTCCGACTCGGATCCGTTGGATCCCAGGTCTCCTGTAGAGGTCCACCCTAAAGACTCTCCCAAATCTCCACTGGAGGACCCCACTTTCAGAGACTTGCTGCGTTCCATTCAGGCGGATGGCCGTCCAAAGAGGTAGTCCTGCAAAGAAAACGCCTTGTGGAACACCTGGATCTGGCCACTTTTGACCCTATCCCCATTCTCCCATGGATGGGGCCCCATGAGCTCCTAGTGACCACGATTTGGCAACAACTGTCCTCTATACCAGTGGTTTCGCGTAAAGCAGGCCACACCTATTACCCCCCGGAAGGGATCTCACCTTAACTCCCATCCTAAGGCTGGCTCCGTGGTCATCACAGCCGCTCATGACTGTTCAGCCCAGCCAAAACACTTGCGCTTTTCACCTCCTGACAAGGACTCGTGTCAGCTAAATAAGTGTGGGCGTAAAATCTGTTCTTCCTATTGTGCGTTACGTTCCCTTAATTACGTCTAGCATATGGTTGCCTTCCAAAAAGCCTCTCTTTTGGATCTAGAAAGAGACCTCCAGGAGGTTCAGGATGAAACCGTGAGAAAGAAGTTATTGGATAAAGTTAGGATGGGGAAGTCATCGTGTTGTCATGCTCTTCAGGCGATTTACGACTTGGTGGCTAGAGCGTCAGCCTCGGGAATCTGTCTCCGCCTCCTCTCTTGGCTTCGTATGGCAGGCCTGGTGCAGGATGTACAGTCCTCCCTCCTGGACACCCCCTTTAGGGGTTCCATTCTCTTTGGCGGCGATGCCAAGGATATCATTAGGGCTGCAGGAGAGCGGATGCTTCTTACGGGACGTCCGTTCCATGTATAAGACGGACCAGAAAAAGCAGCCTTTTCGCCGCCAAAGAAGGTGGAACAAATCCCAGGCTAAACGCCAAGCAAAGAAACGCGCCACTGGATCTGGAGCTCAAACCCCACAGGCCAAATTTCCCACACAAGCCTCTGGGGCAAAAGCTTCCCTCGCCTCGGTGTCCTGACTCCTTTCCCCTCCTTTCTCGTCCTCCAGTAATACAGGAGGAACCAGTCGGAGGGAGGTTCAGCCTCCACCTGGACGGTTGGAGGTACGTCACTGCAGATGCTTGGGTGCTTCGGCTCATCCAGCGAGGTCACTCGATAGAATTCGGCAAGATTCCAGCCCCTCTACCACCAGGACGGTCCTTCTATTCTTGGGATCGAGTCCCCATTGTCTCTCAGGAAATTCAGGCTCTTCTTCTCAAGAGAGCCATAGAACCCGTCCCATCGACCCAAATAGGAAGGGGATTCTACTCCCATTTCTTCCTGGTACCGAAGAAAACTGGCGACCTGACACCGATCCTGGACCTCAGCACACTAAACGTCTTCGTCAAGTACAAGAAGTTTTGTATGTTGACCCTTCAAGGGCTCCTCCCCCTGCTCCACCCAAACTCGTGGCTGTGCTCCCTGGACATGCAGGATGCTTACCTACATATTCCTATCCTCCCGGCCCACCACCGCTTTCTCCGTTTTTGTCTTTATGGAGAACCATTTCCAATTCGGAGCACTCCGATTTTCTTCAGGTGCCCAGAGTGTTCACCAAATGCCTGGCGGTAGTGGCACCGTTTTTACGCCGTCAGGGCATTTGTCTTCCCGCACCTGGACGACTGGCTCCTCTCAGCACCCTCTCCTACCAGCCTGAAAGAGTCTCTCTCTTTCATTCTGAACTTGTTCGTTTTCCTGGGCATAACTGTCTATCTTCCCCAAGTCTCAGCTAGTACCATCCCAGAGACTCTAGTTCATTGGAGATGTACTAGACACAGTTCAGGGCAAGGTTTTTCTGCCATCGGATCGGGCCGAGACCTTAGCTTCTCAGGTCACTCTTGTGGCCCAGGCCCGATGGATCCCAGCACACTCTGTTCTCTGTATCTTGGGACTGATGGCGGCCGCCATTTCGACAGTTCCCATGGCCAGGCTCCACATGAGGGTCACCCATTGGTCTCTTCGAGTCCAATGGGACCAGAGAACAGACGACATGAACCAAAAGGTCACAATCTCCAACAGCCTTCAGAGAGATCTTCACTGGTGACAGGATCTCTCAAACCTATCGAAGGGAATTTCCTTCCAGCAGTCAGTTCCAACCCAAATCCTCACCATGGACGCCTCAGATCTGGGCTGGGGAGCACATCTGGGGTCTCACAAGACACAGGGGTCTTGGTCCGATCAGGAGCTTGTGCTTCACATCAATGTCCTGGAGACCAGTGCGGTTCTTTACGCACTCCAGGCATTCCAGTCTCTCCTGGTTCCAGGATCTCTTCTAGTCCAGACAGACATGTCCACAGTCTGGTACCTAAACAAACAGGGAGGAACCCAATCATATCTGCTTTGCAGAGGAGCAATGAAGGTATGGTACTGGGCGATTCAGAACAGCCTTTACTTGACAGCAGTCCATGTTCCGAGCGTAAGCAACGTCCTGGCGGACAGCGTCAATTGATCAGTGGTCAGGGCCCACAAGTGGGAGCTAAAGTCAGAGGTGGTCAAATCCTTCTTCGATGTGGTCGGCCAGAGATGGATCTGTTCGCCTCCCCATACAATGCAAAACTACCAGTCTTCTGCTTGCTCGTTCCCGGGCATGGTGCATTTTGGTGAGACGTGCTCTTTCGTGGACAGGGAGGTTTCTGTACGTGTTTCCTCCCTTTCCTTTCATTCAGAAGGTCTTGGTGAAACTACAACAGGAGGGGAGCTCATGCCATCCTTATTGCTCCACTTTGGCCACGCCAAATTTGGTATCCTCTGCTACAACAATTGGCACAGGAACCTCCGGTTCTTTTGCTCATTTCCCATGACTTTCTGACTCCAGAGCAGGGCACCCTGGTGCATCCGAGCCTTCAGTCTCTCCATCTTCATGCGTGGCACCTGTGGACATAGCGATTTCTCATTATGGGGTATCTTCGCAGGTTGCGCATATTCTAGTGGAGGCTAGAAAACCCTCCACCAGATCAACTTATGGCATGAAGTGGAAGAGATTCGCGATCTGGGCCCAAGCAAGGCGCTGGGACCCATTTTCGTGCTCGGTTTCCCAGGTTCTAGAGTACCTCGCACATCTGTCTGAGGCAGGCCTTAGCTGCGCCTCCATTAAGGTCCACCTATCTGCGGTGTCTGCCTACCACCTCCCAGTGGAGGGCAAAAACCTTGACTCAGCTGGAGGTTGCCAAAACCTTTCTGAAAGGCATCCTTCATTTGAAACCTCCGGTCCGGAATCCTTGTCCACCCTGGGACCTGAATTTCATGCTCGAGAAACTGACCTTACCCCCATTCGAACCAGCTTCTTCCTGCGACTTATGCTTCCTTTCCTGGAAGACCTTACTTTTAGTCGCAGTTACTTTGGCCAGAAGGGTTTCCAAATTACAGGCTTTCTTCTGCAATTAACCTTATTTGATTTTTTTCATAAGGACAGAGTAGTCCTTCTGACTAACCCTTCTTTCCTTCCCAAAGTGGTCTCAGAAACCACTTTGAACCAGAGCATGGAATTACCAGTATACTATCCACAGTATTCCAAGGGGAGACACCTTCTTCACACCCTTGATGTACACCGGATCCTGAGGTACTACATGAACCGGACTAAGGAGGTTCGTAAATCAAACCAAATGTTCATAACTTTTGCTCCACAGTGCCAGGGCAAGGCTATATCCAAGCAAACCATCTCTCAATGGCTAGCTACCTGCATCCATTTTTCGTACACGAAATATAGGAAGTCCCTTCCAGGGGCAGTTAAAGGCCACTCCACCTGCAGCGTGGTGACTTCTACTGCCTTTTTTAGGAATGTGTCCACAGCAGAGACCTGTGCAGCGGCCACATGGTCATCTGTTCACACCTTCAATAAGCATTACAGTCTGGACATTGCCTCTCGGTGCAGAACTGGCTTTGGTCTTGCAGTCTTGCAAGTCCTCCTGTCGTGATTTCTCATGGTGATTTCTCTTCCTCCCAGATGCACCTATGTTTTGTTTTTCTTTGGGACTGCTTGGTATTCAGTCCTATACGTGAAGACCTACTGCAGAAACCCTCTCGAAGTAAGATATAGCAGTTGCGTAAGAACTTACCGTAACAGTAGATCTTCGAGAGAGGTTCCTGCAGTAGGTCTAGTTTCCCACCCTCCTTCCCCCAGTTTTTGGATGTTTTATCCTTATTTCTAGGGACATGGATATGTTGTTCATCCACACTGTCTGGCAGGTTCCTTCCCGCTTTAAATCTTGCCGGAAGGTCTTCAAGCTGGCTCCTCCCACCCACCCGGGTGGTAAAACTCTGGGCCCGGCCCCATGACGCCACATCTTCCTTACCTCTTGGAAGCTCAGGTTCCCTCCTTAATGCTCTGCGTGTAGACTGGATCCCTAATTCTTCGGTTCGCCCAAAACTTATTCTAAAATTTTCAAGACTTCGGTCAAGTTACTCCCTCACGGCTGCGATGGACAAATCGACTCCCGGATTTCGGCGGTGCCCATGTGGGCAGAAAATGTCCAGGACGGATCCGCACTCCATGTGCGTCTACTGCCTCGGCCTAGACCATGACCCGCAGGCCTGCGAGTTATGCCATTCGTTTTCGGCCAACGTCCTGGAAGACCGCCCGGTTGCAGCTTGGGCGCCCGGAGAAGCGCTACCCGCCGGTGAAGTCAAAGGAGGTCCGTTGGATGGCTGAGCAACTCGAGCAGATGATCGCCCTCGAGGAGGTGGCTCAGGCTGCATCATCCTCTTCCTCGGTCGCGGCATTTATCCCGCTCTCTCTGGGTACCTCATATTCAGTTTCTTTTAAGGAGCTTTGCCAGTCCCTTTCCACAAAGGGAGAGGGGCCATCGGGACATTCTTCTCTGTCCAAAGGACTCAAAAGGTAAGTCCCACCGTCAGCGTTCGTGGGAGCGGGAGAGGTCCCCTTCCCCGGACAGTCAACATTCGACTTTGGTCGAGGTTGCGGCTAAGGCTGCTGGCTTCACGGTGTCCCCATCAGGTCAGCCGGCCGAGACACCCATCGACGCGGTCGAGATTTTTCTCGACCCGTCAAGACGGGCTGTCAACTGGTGAAGCTGATAACCCTTCTTCACCGGTTCCCCCAGTGGAGACCGAGGACTTGCCCACGGCTCCAGTGCCGGAGTCCCCGGTCAAGGCTTCCGAGCAGAGGGAAGAGCGGGTGTCCCCCGCCCCTTCCCAGACCCATCCTTGGAAACATCGAGGGTCTCGGATATCCTCTCGGTCCAGCCGATCCCGCCGACATCAGCGGTCTCAGTCTTGACACCGTAAGTGGCGCCGCCGCTCATCCTCGTCTTCCTCCTCAGAAGAGAGAGGCTTGCGCACAAACTGCTTCGATACAACGAGGACCTGATGTGGCGAGTTACTTCTGTCCAGGAACAAGCCAGCGCCCGTTTTGCCCGCCATCAAGTGGCTGTCGCCCAGCGGCCGAAACAACCCTCACTGTAGTCGGGGTGCCCAAGCCTGGGCCAGTTGTTTGGCCGAAACCAGCTGCCCCACCGATTTGTGGTGGAACCTCCGCCTGCACAACCGAAATTGGGGGGCACCGACCAAGGATTCTCGGTCGGGTCAGGGCCTGCCCCACAGGTTGTCGGTCACCCTCACTCCAGACCGTCCTCTGCAGGTGGAGGGTGGCTCAGGCCCCAGGCAGCTCTTCGTGGACTCCTCTGAGTCCGACGACGACTCCTCCCTGTTCTCCAGGCCCATTGACCTGGAGTCCTCCAGGGGCCAGTCGATGGATGAAAGCCCATCGTCCTTCATGGGTCTGCTTTGGCTCATCTCGGAGTCCACCTTGATGCAGCTCGAGCCCATATCCAAGCGGGCCACGTATCCCTTAAAAGAGATACTGGACCAAGGGGATTCACCCACGGAGGCCTTTCCAGTGGCTGAAGCCATTGTTGGCCCAGTGTTGGAGCTCTGGCAGCGGCCTGCTTCCTGTCCTGCGCTTTCGGCCTGGATGGCCAGGACATATGCGGTCCCTACCGGCTCTTTGTCCGGTTTTTCGGAACACCCCTCTGCCGAGGGGTTGGTCACCGATGGCGTTTTCCGGCGTTCCGGGAACGCTAGGGATGTGGATAAGTCCCCCGACAAGCAGTCCAAAAAGCAGGACTATGCTGGGCGCAAGGTGTACGCTGCGTCCTCCCTTGGCCTCCGCCAGGCCAGCTCGGCCGTGCTGATGGCACACTTCTCCCACGCCCTCATAGGCTCCCTGGATGAGGTGATCCCTCATCTCCCGGCCGACCTGCAGACCACGGTCTGGCAGGTATGGGACCAGGGAAGGGCGGTGGCAAAACAGCAGCTCCAAATGGCTCTGGACATTGGAGACTCCTGTGCCAGATCAGTTGCGGCCGCGGTGGCCATGCGCCGCAGAGCATGGCTGAGGATATCCACCTTCACGGTGGATACCCAGCATAAACTGGCAGATGTCCCCTTCCTGGGGACCGACCTCTTTGGCCCTGGAGTGGAAGGTCACCTCCAGCGGATCGAGATGTCCAATGCCGCTCTGGACTCTTGTCACCTCCGCACAGAAGGACAAGAGCCATAGACAACAGCAACATAAGTCCTTTCGCCCTTCTGCGGCACGTCCGGCCCAACAGCACTAGGGCCAGCAGGCTCGCGCTTGGCACCCCAAACCCAAGCCTGCGGCTTCCTCTAATAGGAAGCAGGGAGGAAAAGGCCCAGGAGGTCCCTCAGCCAGTCCCTCCTCTAAGCCTGCCCAGTGACGGGTTGAGGGGTGTCGCCCTCAGCCTCGTCACTCCCCCCCGGGTTCCCCCCGTGGGGGGACGGCTCCGCCACTTCCTTTCCACCTGGTCCATTATTACCACGGACCGTTGGGTGTTGGAGGTGGTAGGAAAGGGTCTGCCCCTGGAGTTCGAGGAGGCCCGGCCCTTCTGAGCCGTCGCCTCTCGGGGCGCACACGGGTCCATGACCTCTCTGTCGGCTCACGAGCCGATTCGCCCTGCTCCTCGAAAAAGAGGTGATCAGGAAGGTGGCGGATCCTCCTCCAGGCCCGGGGTTTGTGTCCAGGTACTTCCTGGTCCCAAAACGGACGGGGGTTGGCGCCCCATAATCGACCTGCACGATCTGAACAGGTTCCTAAGGTCTCGGACCTTCAGGATGGTCACTCTGGCTCAGATAATCCCATCTTTGGAACGAGGCGTGTGGTTCTGTTCTCTGGACATCCAGGACGCGTTCTTTCACATCCCAATCCATCCGTCCCACCAGAGATTCCTCCACTTCAGGGCAGAGGGATCCCTCTAGGAGTTCCGGGCCATGCCCTTCGGCCTCTCCCTAGCTCCCAGGGTCTTCACCAAATGCATGGCAGTGGTGACAGCATTCCTGTGGCGACGAAGGGTACGGGTGTACCCATACCTGGATGACTGGCTGATTGCAGCCCCCTCCAGAACGGAGGTGGAGCGGTCAGAGATCTGGCCCTCCAGGTTTGCTCTCAGGTTGGCCTCCTCATCAACGAGGCCAAGTCTGAACTCATGCCAAAGCAGGTGATCCAAATCATCGGGGCAGAGCTCAACTCTCTACAAGCCAGAGCACGGCTCCCAGCGGACAGGGGCGAGGTTCTTTCCTCCTTTGCCCAATCATTTCAGGTTGGGCAATTGCACCCTGCCCGGGACTTCCTGCGCCTTCTGGGCCTCATGGCGGCCTGCACCAGCGTGGTCCATTGGGCCCGTTGGTACATCCGTCCCCTTCAATTTGGGCTGGCCAGCCAATGGTCACAGCATTTCGATCCGCTAGATCAGCTAGTGACAGTGACCCAGGGGATGTGGAACGCTCTCCAGTGGTGGACAGTTCCAGCACATCTGCAGGAGGGCATCCCGTTTGTCCACCCTGAGCCGACGGTCTCTCTGTCGACCGATGCCTCTCTGATGGGTTGGGGTGCCCATCTGGGGGAGCACAGAGCGCACAGCCTCTGGTCCCCTCGGGAGTCCCGATGCCACATCAACCTGATGGAGCTTCGAGCGGTTCATCTAGCCCTCACCGCCTTTGCTCCGTTTCTACAGGGTCAAGTGGTTCAGGTCCAGATGGACAATACCATAACCATGTACTACCAAAACCGCCAGGGCGGGACGCGCTCCATGCCTCTGTGCAGGAAGCTCTCCGCATTTGGTCACTCATGCGCAGCCTGGAGGCAGATGATCTTGCCATCCATGTGGCAGGAGCCTCCAACACCCTGACCAATGCCCTAAGCCAGATAGGGGCTGCGTCCCACGAGTGATCTGTCCTGCCGGAGGTAGTACAAGATCTGTTCTCCCACTGGGGCACGCCTCAGGTGGACCTGTTTGCCTCCGGGGAGAATGCAAAGCTGAGACTGTTTCATGCCTGCCCCCCTCAGCAGGGCTCGCTGCAGGGGGAAGCCTTTTCGAGGCCGTGGACCCCGGGCCTCTTCTATGCCTTTCCCCCATTTCCCTTGATCCACAAGGTGCTTCTCAAGGTGAGGAGGGACAAGGCGCAGGTGATTCTGGTAGCCCCAGACTGGCCCCGCCAGTTCTGGTATCCAGATCTCCTCAGTCTCAGCTCAGGCTCCAGGTGGCTTCCAGCCCGCCCGGACCTGATCTCAGTCAATCAGGGAAGGTATTCCACCGGACCTTCAGTCCTGCACCTGACTGACTGGTTCCTGGCTAGAGTTCCAGGCCTTGGGTCTTTCCGGCGAGGTCCTCCAAGTCGTGAGGCATCCCGTAAGGAGTCGACCAGAAAATGCTACGCCTTCAAATGGAAGAGATTGTCCATTTGGTGTCGGGGCAAGGGCCTGGACCCTTCCTCCTGCTCCTTGGCAAGCATTCTGGACTACCTGTGGTCCCTTTCTCAGCAAGGGCTTCGGTCAACGACCCTTAAGGTGTACCTGGCAGCCATCTCTGCTTACCAGACACAGGCCGGGAAGCAGTCGGTGGCGCAGGAGAAGGTGGTCGGGCGCTTTTCCAAAGGCCTTGATCACATATCCCTTCCGGTGCGAGAACCTCCACCTCTGTGGGATCTACTGCTGGTATTGGCTAAGCTCATGGGCAAGCCATTCGAACCCGATGCACAGGTGTGACATCTCTCACCTGTCGTGGAAGACCGCCTTCTTGGTGGCTATCCGTCAACCAGAAGGATGGGAGGCTCAGGCGGCTTTCCATCGAGTCTGCCTATCTGGTCTTCCACAGGGACAAGGTTGTCCTGCACCTCCACCCGAAGTTCCTTCCGAAGGTGGTGTCGGAGTTTCACATTAACCAGGTGTTGACTTTGCCGGTGTTCTACCCCAATCACACCTCGGAGGCCGAATATAGGCTCCATACTTTGGACCCTAAAAGCGCTGCTTATTGCAAGGAGTGGGACGGCTGAAGTTCGGGAGAGGTTCAGCCAGCTGTTTGTCACCTCGCTGAAGCTGCACCTGGCAGACCTGCAGCCAAGCAGGCGATAGGCAGGTGGTCACCTCCTGCATAGATCTCTGCTATAGGTTGGCGGGCATGGAGCCTCCCAGAGGATAAGAGCTCATTCTACCCGCCATACACGCTGCATCGATGGCTGCTTCAGGGGCGTCCCCATCCAGGAAATCTGGGGCTGCTACCTGGAAGTCGGCACACACCTTCATTACCCACTACCACATCGACCTTGAGTCACGCCAGGATGCTGGTTTTGGGGCCTCGGTTCTCCAGTCTTTATTTCCCAAGTAGGGTGTGTGTGCGCCTTGCCTCCCTTCTCCTGGAGAACTGCTAGGAGTCTGCCAGACAGTGTGGATGAACAACATATCCATGTCCCTAGAAACACAGGTTACTCACCTGTAACAGGAGTTCTAGGAATGGTATATGTTCATCCACACGACTCACCCAGCCTCGATGCACAACCTGGCTTCCAGCGGGCTAGATCTGGCGTCATGGGGCGGAGCCGAGAGTTTTACCACCCAGGTGGGTGGGAGGAGCCAGCTTGAAGACCTTCTGGCAAGATTTAAATCCGCAAAGAACCTGTCAGACAGTGTGGATGAACAACATATACCATTCCTAGAACTCCAGTTACAGGTGAGTAACCTGTATTTTCCATCCTATCTAGCCCTTCGGGACTAGAGTGGAAGCGGGGTCTGAGGAGTTTTTACTCCAGTCTTATTCTTACCTTTCTGTAGGTCTCCGTTGGAAAAGAACAGGAGAGCGGGCGCGGGACCACCCATTTTATAGTTGGGCTGACGTCATGCCACCCGACGGGGGTGGTCCCCACTGATTGCTATCTACAAGTTTGCCGTGCGGACCTGACGCCAGGGGGTGCAGTCCTGTATGTGAAGACCTACTGCAGGAACCCCTCTCGAAGATATACTGTTACGGTAAGTTCTTATGTAACTGCTATATTCTTTACTCTGCCTAACTGAACAGTCGCTCCGGAGTTTGCTCCTTCGTTACAGTTGGTTTGGTCCAGTGAATTTGTCGGTTTTTCAACCGGTTATGCCTTTTACGGTTTCTGATCCCTGTCTGCGGTACAGTAAGTGTTGTAGGTAGTGGACTATAGGTTTATGTGATTTTGGTTTCCATGTGAAAATTGTAAAAACCTGTGGACTGGTCCGGTTTGGATCTGATCAGTTAGGGTTTTGTTCTGTTTTTCTGCAGAATGAGGTACCGATTCCCATCGGTTTAAAAAAAAAAAAAAAAGTGTGTAAGGTTTTTTTCCCACGACCCTTAACACTGTCAGTAACCGATAGGAGGATCTTACCTGGCAAAATAAAAAGCTGTAAAGGGTACATTCTAGGAGCGTGGATATGTTGTTCATCCACGTGCTTTGGCATGTCCCTTTCCCTTTTAAATCTGGCGGGAAGTCTTCAAGCTGGCTTCTCCCACCCACCCAGGTGATAAATACCTTGGCTCTGCCCCATGACGCCAGATCTTCCTTTCTGCTAGAAGATTGATGTTCCCTCATGCTACTTCTGCAGTATCATAGGCCCTTGATACTAATCGACGGTTTTCACCACAATCACTTTTTTTGAAACTCGTACGAGTTTACGATTCTGATCCGAGCGCATCGGACATGGAGGACAAGTCGTCCCCCGGGTTTCGCCGGTGTTCCTGCGGACAGAAAATGTCACGCACCGATCCCCACCTCTCGTGTGTTTGTTTGGGTGTCGTGCATGGCACCTCTTCGTGCACCATCTGCTTGGCCTTCCATCCCAACGTTCTGGACGACTGTAAGGTGCTCCTTAAGCTGGGGAGACTGGAGCTTGGCAATCCACCGGTGAAATAAAAGGAGGCAAGGTGGGTGGTTTCCGCAGCAGCGGGATCCGCCGAGCAGCTCTACCAGATGGCATTTGAAGAAGAAGCTGCCCAAGCCACGGCCAGCCGAGGTTTTTTCGTGCTGCTAAACCTTGGCTCTACTTTCACAGGATCCTTTCGGGAGCTGTGCCAGTCTGTCCCCACCAGGGGTGAGGCACCCTCGGGCATGCACTCCTCCCACCCTAGAAAATGGGACAAGGACCCTAAGTCGTCTTCTCGGAGAAGACGTTCCTGGAACCGAGAGGTCTGACTCCCAGGACTATGCAGTCTCGGTAGAGATCGCTTCCTTGGCTGCCGGCTTCTCAGACCTTCCGTCGGACCAAGGCCGAGGAAATAGCCGAACCGGCCGAGATATCTCTCGAGCCGTTGTTGCCGACCCCGGTTGACGACTCTTTGGAGAGGACACTTATCCTTTCTTTCCCCGATGAGGTGACCCAGCCCTCGGGTATCCCAATAGAGGGACAGGAGCTGGAACCTCGGTTTTCACAGACTCCGGCCTCTCCCAATCGAACAAGCTGACCCCATCGGTCAAAAAACAAAAAAAAGGTCACAAACACTCTCAGAGGCGTCTCCACCAATCCTCATCCTTCTCAGACGAGGAGAGACTTCGACAGAAGCTCCGTCTGCGTTATGAGGACCTTATGTGGCAACAGCTAATTCTGACTGGTCATAAGCTGGCTCTGCCGGCTACACCGGCCATTACTTGGCCCCAGCCTCTTAGGCCGACGCTGACCCCTCTGGAACCGAAGACTCCAGTTCTTCCTCCAGTAGGACCGGCACACACTCCTGTTCGGCCTCTTCCGGTCTCCCCACCAATTTTGGTGGAGCCACCGTCTAAGCAGCCTCAGGAAGGGGCTCCCTCAAAAGAGGACCAGACAGATAAGGGCCTGCCCTGTCATTTGTCCATCACTGTTGTCCCCGATCGCCCTCAGCGTATTGAAGGGGACATAGGCGGGAGACCCTTATATCCCGACTCTTCGGACTCTGATACCACTGGTCTACACTCACACCCAGATGATGAGTTATCAGTGACAGGCTTGAAGGAAGGTCCTTCCTCTTTCCAGGGCATCCTCCACCTTATTTCAGAGTCAACCGGTATGCCCTTGGAGCCTATCCAAAAGAAGGCGGAATATCCTCTCACAGACATCCTTAAGAGGGGGGATAACCCGATGGAGGCCTTCCCAGTGGCCGAAGCCATTGTTGGCCCAGCTCTTGAGCTATGGCAGCACCCTGCCTCTTGCCCGGCTCAGTCTGCCCACATGGCTCGCAAGTACACTGTACCCATGGGGTCCTTGGCGGGTTTCACTTAGCATCCCTCGGCCAAGAGCCTTGTGACTGCCTCTGTGTTTAGACGCACGGGTAGCTCAGCACATACTGACCGCCCTCCAGACAAGGAGTCCCAAGAATATGAACCATTTTGCCCGGAAGGTGGATGTGGCCTCATCTTGGGCCTTCATCAGGCCAGCTCGGCAGTGATCATGGCACACTTCTCTCACACCCTCTTGGGGTCACTAGATGAAGTCTTCCCTCATCTCCCAGTGGACATGCTGACCACAGCTAAGCAGGTTCGTGACCAGGGCCATGCTGTTGCCAAACAGCAGCTCCAGACGGCCTTGGATATTGGAGATTCCTGTGCCCGTTCACTAGCAGCCGCTGTGGCCACTCGCCGCAGGGCCTGGCTGAGGTTATACTCTTTCCTGGTGGATACTCGGCACAACTTAGCTGACATGCCCTTCCTTGGCACCGATCTCTTCGGTCCGGGAGTGGCAGATCACCCCCAACGCATACAGCAGTCCAGTGCGACCTTGGATGCCACTTCTGCAAAGGGTTCTTCGAGCAAGAACCAGCAGAAGCGCAGGAAGAAGCCTTTTTGGCACTTTTCTCCTGCGGTTAGACAGTCCTCCTTCCAGGGAGGTCAGCAGCAACAGCAGGCTCAAGCTTGGCACCCTTGGCCCAAGCAGGGTCCCCCAACAGCCCCTCAAAGGAGGTCGAGGTGCCGGTCCAGGAGCCTCCTCCTCCTCCTCTAAGCCTGCTCAGTAACGGGTGAGGGGTGGCCACCCCTACACCCGTCATGCCAGTTCTGGGTCCTCCCGTTGGGGGCCGGCTCCACCACTTTCTTTCCGCCTGGTCCGGTATCACTTCAGACAGGTGGGTCCTGGAAGTGGTCGGTCGGGGACTGCCTCTAGAATTCGAGCACTACCTTTCCTGCCGAGCCCGTGCTCCTCTGGAGGAAAGGATCTCAGTTTGTACTCAGTCGACCCTTCAGGACGACATTGCTCAGCTCCTCAGCAAGGAGGCGGTAGCTCCAGAGCAAGATCCTCCTACAGACCCAGGCTTCGTGTCCAGGTACTTCCTGGTGCCCAAGCGGATGGGGGGTTGGCACCCCATCCTAGATCTCCACGACCTGAATCAATATCTCGGGTCTTGCATCTTCCGGATTGGAACTCTGAATCAGATCATACCATCTCTGGGACGAAACATGGTTCTGTTCACTGGATCTACAGGATGCATTTTTCCACATCCCAATCCATCTGTCCCACCAGCGGTTCCTCCGCTTCAGGGTGGAAGGGACCCTGTACGAGTTCCAAGCCAATGCCATTCGGCCTGTCATTGGCCCCTCGGGTCTTCACCAAGTGCATCGCAGTGGTGGCGGCCCATGTATGGCGTCAAGGGGTTCGGATATACCCCTACCTCGACAATTGGCTCCTGGCGGGTTCCTCCCTGCAGGAGGTGGAGAGATCCAGGGACCTGGCCCTCCGAACCTGTTTCCAATTAGGCCTCCTGATCAACGAGGCCAAGTTGGAACTTGTGCCCTCTCAGGTGATGGGCTTTATCGGGGCAGAGCTCGACTATCATCAAGCCAGAGCTAGGCTCCCGGCGGACAGGGCAGAGATTCTTTCCTCCTTTGCCCAATCATTTCTGGTTGGGCAAGTGTGCCCAGCCCAGGACTTCCTGCGCCTTCTGGGTTGCATGGCGGCATGCACATCAGTGGTCCGTTGGGCCAGATTGCACATGCGCCCCCTCCAGTGGGAGCTGGCCGCTCAGTGGACTCAGCGTCAGGGTCATTTTGACCAGCTGGTCACTGTCACCCAGAAGATGTGGGACGCAATCCAGTTGGTGACCGTCCCAGGTCGTCTGCAGGAAGGGATCACGTTTGTCCGCCCCGAGCCGACGGTCGTTCTCACGACTGATGCCTCTCTCATGGGCTGGGGAGCCCACATGGGGGACAACAGAGCCCACGGGTTCTGGACCCCCGAGGAGTCCTGAAGCCACATCAACCTGCTGGAGCTCAGAGCAGTCAGACTGGCACTGTCAGCTTTCGCTCCTCAGCTCCGGGGTCAAGTGGTTCAAGTCTAGACGGACAATACCACGACTATGTACTACCTCAACAAACAGGGCGGCACGCACTCCCGTCTGCTGTGCAAGGAGGCGCTCCGGATCTGGACCCTCATCAGCCGGTTGGAGGTGGATCTCCTTGCTGTCCATGTGGCAGGAGTCTCGAACCAACTGGCGGGTGCTCTCAGCCGCATAGGCCAGACATCCCACGAGTGGTCTCTCCATCCAGAAGTAGCTTACAATCTGTTCTCCCATTGGGGCAAACCGTAGGTGGACCTGTTTGCCTCCGGGGAGAACACCAAGGCTGTACCATGCCCACCCCCCTCAGCAGGGCTCGCTGCACAGGGGGATGCCTTCTCGAGGCCATGGACCCCAGGCCTCCTCTATGCCTTCCCTCCATTTCACTTGATCCACAAGGTGTTACTCAAGATGAGGAAGGACAAGACGAAGGTGATCCTGGTAGCCCCAGATTGGCCCCGCCAGTTCTGGTATCCAGATCTCGTCAGCCTCAGCTGCAGGACACCGGAGCGGCTTTGTACACGCCCAGACCTGATATCATTGAACCAGGGGAAGATATTCCATCCGGACCTTCAGTCCCTGCACCTCACAGCCTGGTACCTGAGCGGCTAGAGTTCCAGGCTCTGGGTCTTTCCGAGGATGTCTACACAGTTGTGCAGGCATCTTGTAAGGAATCGACCAGGAAATGTTATGCCTTCAAATGGAAAAGGTTTTCCATTTGGTGTCAGGGTAAGAGTCTGGACCCCTTATCCTGCTGTTGCTAACATTTTAGGCTGCCTTTGGTCTCTCTCCAAAGGGGGTCTGTGGTCATTGACCCTTAGGGTGCACCTGGCAGCCATTTCCACTTACCGGGCACGGGCCAGTCAGTCGACATTGGCACAGGAGACGGTGGTCGGGCGCTTTTTCAAAGGCCTGGATCACATATCCCCTCAGGTGCGTGAACCTCCACCTCTGTGGGATCTTTTGCTGGTTTTGGCAAAGCTCATGGGCAAGCCATTCGAACCCATGCATAAGTGTGAGCTCTCACACTTGTGGAAGACTGCCTTCCTGGTGGCTATCACGTCAGCCAGAAGGACAGGGGAGCTCCATGCGCTTTTGGTGGACTCTCCTTATCTGGTCTTTCACAGGGACGAAGTTGTCCTGCGCCCCCACCCGAAATTCCTTCCGAAGGTGGTGTCAGAGTTTCACCTTAACCAGGTGTTGACTCTGCCAGTATATTACCCTAACTACACCTCGGACGCAGAGTACAGGCTCCATACCCTGGACCTTAGACGTGCTCTCTCCTACTACAAGGAGAGGATGGTGGAAATCCGGGGAGAGGTTCGCCAGCTGTTCGTCACCTACGCTGAAGCCGCTTCTGTCAGACCTGCAGCCAAACGGACCATTGCAAGATGGATTACATCATGCATAGGTCTGTGCTATGAGTTGGCAGGCAAGGAGCCTCCCAGAGGGATGAGAGCTCATTCTACCCACCATACTGCTGCATCGGTGGCTGCTTCCCGGGACATCCCTATCCTGGAAATCTGTCTGGCTGCTACCTGGAAGTCAGCAAACACCTTCATTACCCATTACCACATCGTCCTTGAGTCACGTTGGGATGCCGGTTTTGGGGCCTTGGTTCTCCAGTCTCTGTTTCCTAAGTAGGAGGTGTGCACCTTGCCTTCCTCCTCCCAGAAAACTGCTAGGAGTCTGCCAAAGAGTGTGGATGAACAACATAACCACGCTCCTAGAAAAAAAGGTTACTCACCTGTAACAGTAGTTCTAGGAGTGGTATATGTTAATCCACACGCACCCACCTGACCTCCCTGGCTTTAGGTGCATCACCTTGCTTCCAGCAGGCTAAGATCTGGTGTCATGGGGCGGAGCCGAGGTATTTACCACCCGGGTGGGTGGGAGGAGCCAGCTTGAAGACTTCTGGCCAGATTTAAAGGGGAAAGGGACATGCCAAAGAGTGTGGATGAACAACATATACCACTCCTAGAACTACTTTTACAGGTGAGTAACCTGTTTTTTTTGTAGTCTGGTCGTGTCTGAGAAACCCAAGAAGAAAAAATAGGCCCACTGGGTTTCAACACAGTGGTGAGTGTGGGGATGCCTTTGCCAAGGCAGACCCTCACACCACTTGTGTTTATTGTCTGGGGTTTGACCACCTCGATTCAGACTGCCAAATCTGTAAGAACTTCCCAAAAGCCACCCTTGAAAAGAGGTTGGGTAGGCTTGGGGAAAGGGAGGCCGAGAAGTCAACTAATCCAGATGGCCAGCCCGGTTCAGTTCCTACCGAACCTGAGTGGGTGCCCACTGACCTGGGCGATACACCCTCTGGCAAGAGGAGCTACAACTCCGAGGGTCGGTTCCAACAAAACGGAAAAGAAAGTCTGACGGTTCGGATCCAGAACCGCATACTCCAACCGCTGATGAGATTGGCAGGGCGATTAGTATAGTGGAATTGCTCCGTCCGGTTCAGTCTGATCCGGCGCTTCTCTCTAGGCGCTCGGTTCGGTCGGATCCCCCGGTTCCGGAATGCATTCCGGATGAGTATTGTGAAGAGGAGACCAAGAGGTTGTCTGTTCCCATCCATAAATCTTTAGGGAAATGGACATAAAAAATATTACAAACTCCAAATTCGTTACCTCCTGTTGACAAAAGGATGGACAGGAGGTATATGCTCTCAGGCCCTGGCACAGAGTTTTTGTACCACCAAAGCAGCCATGTTTGGGTAGTGCAGGCTGCAGCCAATGATGAGGCTAATATGCCCTTGGCTTCACCCCCAAAGAGAAAGACTCTAGGAAGGTTGATGCCATGGCCAAGAAACGGTACTTGGCACCATCCTTTGGACTCGGGCAGGCTAATTATTTGGCCTACACAGCCAGATACCAGAAGTCTAGATGGGATACTGTTCTGGAGCTAGCTAAACAGGCCTCCCCCCAGCTAGCCAGGGAGCTGGAGGAGGTGGCTGCTGATGGGATTGAGGCATCCAAAATGCAATTCCATGCTGCTGTTAAATGATGTTGCATCAAGAGTCATGGCTACATCTGTGGCTCTTAGGAGACTGGCTTGGCTCAGATGTACTAGCCTTTCACGGGACACCCAGGCTAAGGCCATGGATTTCCCTGTGGTGGGTAATTCTCTGTTTGGGGAGCAGACAGAGAATTGTATGAAAAAGATGGATGAGTACCGGACCACATACAGGAGTGCACAGGCTAAGGAAAGGCAGGCAACTCCTCAGAAGTAGCAGGCTAGGGGCAGGCCTTTTCACAGACCTTTCTTCCAAGCTTAGGCCTCCTCTTCCTTCTTTCAGAGGGGGTTCTTCAGAGGGAGAAGCAGGAGGGGGATGAGCAGGGCTGCATCCTCTTCCCAGTCTAAGGCTCCTGCCAAGCAGCCACCCTGAGGTGTCAGCCTGGGTCGACTCCCCATTGTCAGTAGGAGGCAGGCTGGCTTACTACCTACAGGCCTGGAAGTCTGTTACCTCAGAAAAGTGGGTCCTGGAGGTGGTAAGCCAGGGGCTGGTCCTCAGCTTTGCCAAATTACCAAAGCTGAGGGCCAAATCCTTTCCACCTGCAAATCTTTCTGAGACCACTGCTTTGGAAGCAGAGGTTACCTCTCTAATAGCCCTCAAGGCTGTAGAGAGAGTTCCTACTCAACACAGGGGTAAGGGTCTGTATTCCAGATACTTCCTTACCCCAAAAAAGACAGGGGAGTGGCAGCCCATCCTAGACCTCTGATACCTAAACAAGCACATCCTCAAACCAAAGTTCAAGATGGTGACTCTGGAGTAATTCTTCCTCTTTAAGGCCAGGAGATTGGTTAGCTTCCCTGGACCTCAAGAATGCTTATTTTCACTTCCCTATCGGGTGCTCCCACAGAAAGTACCTCAGGTTCGAATTGCCTTCAGGCTATTGTCAGTTCAGGGTAATGCCCTTCGGCTTAACATCATCTCCAAGGGTGTTCACAAATTGCCTAGCAGTAGTGGTGGCCTTTCTCAGGAGACGAGGGGTCTCCATTTTTCCATACCTGGACGACAGGCTCATTGTGGGGCAGTCTTCAGAAAAGGTCAAGTCACATCTACAGGTTACCCAACAGTTGTTCACTTCTCTAGGTTTCCTTCTCAACCTACCAAAGTCTGGTCTCAAACCAGTACAACTTCTCACCTTCATAGGAGTGGAGTTGGATACTGTGCAAGCAAAGGCCTTTCTTCCCTTAGTAAGGGTAAAGGCCTTTACAGATATTGCCTCCTCCTTCCACCTTCTTATTTCTCGACCAGCGAGACATTTTCTTCAGCTCCTAGGCCACATGGCAGCTTCCACTGCAGTGGTACAGGGAGCCAGGTTCCAAATGAGGGACATTCAGTTCCATCTGAAGTCCTTTTGGTCGCAGAAAAAAGATCCTCTCACCAAACTGATTCCAGTGACTCGCACTTCTCCAAGCTCTCCAGTGGTGGCTGGATCAGGACAATCTCAGGCAAGGAGTACCATTCATCAGTCAGACTCATTCAGTGATACTGACCACGGATGCCTCTCTCCTGGGTTTGGGAGCCCGCTTAGGAGCTCTCACAGCACAAGGTGTGTGGTTCCCTCAAGAGTCCCTACTTCATATCAATCTTCTGGAACTCTGGGCAGTATTTCTGGCCCTTCAAGCCTTCTCGGACTCAGTGAGGAACAAAATGGTTCAGGTCAGGACAGACAACATCACCACCATGTGGTACGTCAACAAGCAGGGAGGCACTCTGTCTCCGGCCTTGTGCACGGAAGCCATGAAGATATGGTCTGTGGCTTATGCCCTACAAGCATCACTCTTTGTAGTCCATCTACCAGGGAAGGACAACATGCTAGCAGATGCCTTGAGCAGAATATCTTTGGGCCACCACGAATGGGCCCTAGACCCCTTTATACTGAAAGTAATCTTTTCCAGGTGGGGCACCCCAGAGATGGATGTCTTTGCAGCCCCAGAGAATCATCAACTTCCTCTCTTCTGTTGCAGGCCACCAGCCTTGGGCACAGTTCCCCTGGATGCTTTGGTTCTGGATTGGAGAGGTAAATTCCTCTATGCCTTCCCCCCCTTTCTCCTGTTATTCAAGGTTTTGGTCAAGATCAGATCATAACCGTGCAAGGTGATCCTGATTGCACCAGACTGGGCCAGGCAACCTTGGTATCCCCTGTTGATGTCTCTAGCAGTCCATCTTCCCTTATTTCTTCCCAAGAGGCACAATCTGTTAACCTCCTCTCAGGGGAGGATCTGGTACCCCAGCCTTCAGTATCTCAATCTCAAGGCTTGGCTCTTGAAGAGTTGAGTATGCAGGTCTGCATGTGTCCCAGGGGGAGCTGGATATTCTTAAAGCTTCTTGAAAACCTGCCACCAGAAAAACTTATAATTCCAAATGGAAGAGATTCAGCATTTGGTGTTCTAGTAAGGGGTTATCGCCTGATACTGTTGGTCTTGCCACAGTTCTGGATTACGGTTCATCTTAATGGCCTAGGCCTCAGGACAGCCACTTTATAGGTTCATTTAGCTGCTGTATCTGCATTCCTGTCAGCAGGGAAGTTCCATCTCTGGCATCTCATCCTGTTTTCTGTAAATTCTTTAAAGGTTTGGTTCATATCAACCCTCCCTTTAGGGACCCCATCCCTGCTTGGGATCTCAATGTTTGCATTGCTCAGCTCATGCAACCCACCTTTGAGCCCTTGGCTTTAGCAGGACTTAAATACTTGACTTAGCTACCAGGAACACAGTTTTCTATCACTTCTGCCACGCGTATCAGTGAATTACAAGCACTGTCAGTCGAGCCAGATTTTCTCATTCCATAGAGATAAGGTGGTCCTTGGAACCAACAGGAGGTTCTTACCCAAAGTGGTCTCAGATTTTCATCTGAACCAGTCCATGTCTCTTCCTGTGTTCTTCACTGATCATGCTTCTTCAGGAGAAAGAAGATTACACAGAGTGGATGTTAAGAGGGCACTTACCTACTACATTGAGCATACTAAGGCATTCAGATGTGAATGTCCCCAATTGTTTGTCATTTATGGTGAAGTGGGAAAAGGTAAACCTGTTACTAAAAGAACTATTGCCAGGTGGATTCTCTTGTATTCAATTCTGCTATGAAAAGCTAGGCAAATTACCCCCTTCAGGCCTGAGGGCTCATTCGACCAGAGGTACAGCTGCTTCCCTGGCTGCTGCCAGGGATATTCCCTTACTAGAGATATGCAAAGCAGCCACCTGGAAAAAGTACAGTTACATAAGAACTTACCGTAACAGTAGATCTTCGAGAACAGCTCTTGCAGCAGGTTACACCATTAGGACTGAAGCCGGCAGGCGCCAGGACCCCATGGAAAAATTCTAGCTATCAGTATCAAGCAGGGATCCGCTCCCAACGTCAGCCCCTCCCTGATGTCAGGCATTACATAAAAAGGGGTGATCCCCCAGCATTCCCAGATCTTACTTCGAGAGGGCTCTTGCAGTAGGTAATTATATACAGGACTGACGCTGGCAGGCGGCAGGACCTGAAAAATTCTAGCTAGCGGTCCTGGCGAGGACCACCCCGTCAGGTGACCGTCAGGAGGCGGTATAAAGGCGGTCCCTGGCCCGCCTTCCAGTTCTTTCCCGCCGTTAGCTCGTGCAGCACCTCGCAGAAAAGTTTGTGCTTCGTCAGCCTTGTTTTCATCATTTTTTTACCAAATTAATTGCTTTTTTCGACCAACGTCAGTACCATCGTCGGTGTATGTCGTCTCCTACACCAACCGAGCACAAAAATAAGTGCGATTCGTGTGGCGCTCAACTACCGCACAAGGACGGCCATTCCTTGTGCCTGTTCTGCCTAGGCCCCGATCACCGGGTCGAGAAGTGCCAGCACTGCCTCAGCTTCAGCGCGGCTACCCGGAAAAGGTGGCAGCAATCCCTGGAAGCCCGTATTCTGAAGAAGAAAATGAGTTCAATGGAAAAGGAGCTCAAAAAAACAGAGGCAGGTATCCACTTCCCCCAAAGGCCATCGGAAGGAGAGGCACTGGGACAAGGGCTCCTCTACCGCGTCTCCCTCGGGAGTTGCGGGGACACAAGAATATGTCCTCTCCGAGGACCGCTCCTTGGCAGCTCTGTGAGGGTTTCAGAGGGGGCATCGGCCCCCCTGTCTGGCTCGCGCTCTGGCCTTGCGGGCGCCTCTGGGAAATTGGAGGCCTCCGCCCCTGGTTCGGCTGCAGGTAAGTCAGGCGTCTGCTCCTCTGATGTCCGCCCGGAGAGGGCCAGTAAGATGCTCGACACTTCGGAGCGGCGCGCAGCATCCACTTCACCAGACCAGGTTGATCCCTCTACTCAACCTGCCTCCAGTGATGGCTCTCATAAGTCGGACCCCGGCTCCTCAGGAGCTCGCCCTTAAGCCTCACATCGGCTCGTCCGACGTCCGGCTGGCGAAGGAACAGACGACAGACCCCCCACCCCAAAAACATCTGTTGTACCCGGTTCCCCACAGCCTTCGCTGCCGTCTGGGGACCCAGAGTCTCCCCAACACGACCCCGGAGATTCCTCCCCTCCATCCCCGGGCGAAGCTGGGGATCTTCCTCCTCAGTCAGTCCTTCCACCACCTGGTGCGCCGGATCTGACGTCGGCTCCCCGAATGCCGGCACCGACGTCGGCCCTTCCGACGTTGGTACCTCCGACGCCAGGGCCTCTGACGTTGGCCCTGACGCCGGCCCTACCAACTCCAGGAGACATCCCGCTCCCGTCGGGCCCTCTGGGCCCTCCACTGTGGACCCACCCGTGAGGCCACCGGCCAGGCCATCTGCTCTGGCAGCACTCCTGGGTATCCTCTGACGCCGGCATACCCGGGACTGCAGTATCCAGCGCCACAGTACCAGACGCTGGGCTTCCCGACGCTGCAGTACCCGACGCCGGGCTACCCTGAGCCGGGTTTGGATCAGCTCCATATGGTTATAGCCCGTATCCTTATCCCCGGCCGCCGCCTCCTCCACCGCCCTCTCGGCCGCCGGTGGACCTGCAGGAGACTCTGGCCTCCTGGTGGGCTGAGGCCAAGGCTCAGCTCACCAAAGAGGTCGAGAGCCGCCTGCTGACGACGGTGCCATCCCAGGTTCCCGTACGTTTGAGGCGGCACACTCCCTCACCACCTCCAGATTCTAGGGTTCTTCCGTCTGGATCCAGAGAAGGGCAGGACACGCTTCCCCGGGGACTTCCCAAGGGGTCTGTTCCTCCCCCGGGTCGGGAAAGGGAGTCTTTTTCCTCTTCATCCTCCTCTTCACCCTCGGACTCCTCGGATTCTTCCGATGGTTGCTCTGAGAGAGACGACGAGCCACGCTCTCCGTGGAAGCACAGGCCAAGGACTCCTCCGAAGTCTCCTCCGGAGGATCCATCTTTTACGGAGTTGCTTAGCAAAATCCAGGAGGTTCATCAGTGGCACTCCCTGGAACCAGATCCTCAGTGTCTGAAACTCACTGAACATCTGGATCTGCCCGTGACAGCTCCTACCTTGGTGCCACCCTGGATAGAGCCTCATGCCGACCTTGTTACCACTATATGAAAACAGCCGTCGGCTTTAGCCCCACTTCCTAGGAAGTCGAATAGGCTATATCAGGCTCCAGAGGGTGTTGATTTCCTGGATTCTCACCCTCATGCCAACTCTGTCGTGATCAGTGCCGCTCATGGCCGGTCAGCCAACCCCAAACATCTTAGCTCGTCACCACCTGATAAGGAATCACGCCTTCTGGACCAGTATGGGAGAAAGATTTACGCTTCCTCCACGCTGGGGATTAGGGCCCTAAACTATGCCGGCCATATGGGGGACTGCCAGAAGGCCATTCTGACTCAGGTGGAAGCCAAACTGGATTCCTTGCCTGACTTCCAAGTCAAGCAGGAGTTGGCTGATCTTGTCCGCTCTGCTCGTTCGGCCAGTCGACACATGCTTCATGCGACATACAATGCAGTGGACACTGCTGGGTGGAGCTCAGTTTTCGCTGTAGGCCTACGGCGTCATGCTTGGCTCCGTGTGTCAGGGTTGGTTCCGGAGGTGCAATCTGCTATCCAGGAAGCACCCTTCCGGGGGTCGGTGCTTTTCGGGGGTGATGTCAAGGACATCATCACCGATTTGCAAGAGAAGGGGACGGCACTGAAGTTGGTTGTTTCCATGTACTGTCCCCATCAGCAGCAGTGCCGTCTCTTTCGCAGATGGAATCGGCCAAAGGCGAAACCCCAGGGAAGGTGGGCCACAAAACGCCGGGCCCCCGCAGCTGCTAAGCCCCCCCCGCCCAAAAAAGCAGCGGATGCTTCATCTGCGGTGCTGCCCCACACCACCTGACTCCTTTCCTCTCCCACTGCCTCCGGACTTCCCGGAGGAACTGGTAGGAGGGAGGTTTTCCCTCCACCTTCCGGGAGAGAGAGGATAACCACAGATTCTTGGGTGCTCCAGCTCATAGCAGGACGACACTCGATAGAGTTTCTTCAGAAACCACCCCACCACCCTCCTCTGAAGTCGTCATATTAACGGGAACATCTTCTCTTGGTCCAGGAGGAAATTTCGGCTCTCCTGCTGAAACAAGCAATAGAGCCCATCCCCCTTCATCTGCGAGGGACGGGTTACTATTCCCATTTCTTCCTGGTCCCAAAGAAGACAGGAGATCTCAGACCGATTTTGGATCTCAGTTCCCTGAATCTTTTCGTAGAATACAAAAGGTTCAGGATGCTCTCCTTGCAGAGCCTTCTGCCCCTCCTCCAGCCGGGTCAATGGCTGTGTGCTCTGGATATGCAGGATGTTTATCTGCACATTCCCATTCGCCCATCTCATCGCAAATACCTTTGTTTTGCGTCCCAGGGGGACCACTACCAGTTCTAGGTGCTCCCGTTTGGTCTATCCTCATGCCCCCCCCCAGAGTGTTTACCAAATGCCTGGCAGTGGTGGCGGCCCACCTGCGTACCAGAGGAATGCAGGTTTTCCCGTACCTGGACAATTGGCTCCTGACAGCCTCATCCAGGGAGGAACTCCTGCATTGCCTCTCCGTTACCCAGCAGGTTTTTGCCTGCCTAGATATTACCATCAACCATTCCAAGTCTCATCTGGTCCCATCCCAGAGACTACAATTTATTGGGGGTGATTCTCAGTATGACCACGGGCAAGGCCTTTCTGCCTCCAGACAGGGCGTCCACCCTCCAGACCCAAATAAGTCTGCTGTCCGACCGCAGGACGGTCTCTGCAAGGTCGGTCCTTCGGTTCCTCGCGCTCGACTCCACATGAGAATTTCTCAGTGGATTCTACGCTCTCAATGGGATCAGCTAGTGGACGATCTAGATCACCCAGTTATGGTCTCCTTGCCGATGCTTCGAGACTTGCAGTGGTGGATGGTTCGAGAGAACCTGTTTCGGGGAGTTCCTTTCTTTCGTCCTCCCCCCTCCCAGAGTCTAACCACAGACGCCTCAGGCGTAGGTTGGGGAGCCCATCTAGGCCCTCATCGGACCCAGGGCTCCTGGTCCAAGCTAGAACAAGTTCTCCATATCAGTGTGCTCGAGCTTCGGGCAGTGTTGTATGCTCTCCAAGCCCTTCAATGCATCCTTCCCGGCCACCTAGCCGTCCAGATGGACAACATGTGCATGGTGTGATACATTAACAAACAGGGAGGGACTCTGTCCTACCCTCTTTGCAGGGAGGCAATGAGGGTTTGGGACTGGGCAACACAACACGACCTTCACCTCACAGCAATTCACGTTCCGGGAGTCGACAACACCCTGGCAGACAAGCTAAGTCGCTCTTCTGCTCTGACTCCCGAGTGGGAACTGGACCAAGGGGTCCTAGACAATATCTTCCGACTTTGGGGAACACCACAGGTCGACCTGTTCGCATCCCCTCTAAACGCAAAACTTCCTGTCTTCTGCTGGCTCGTTCCAGAGTGAGGCACTTTTTGGAGCGACGCTCTGTCTCTAGACTGGAAGGACAGATTAGTCTATGCCTTTCCCCCAATTCCACTTATCCCACGAGTCTTGCAGAAACTAGCTTCAGAAGGAGTGCAAATTATTCTGATCGCTCCTTTTTGGCCCAGGCAAGTTTGGTTCTCTCTTCTACAACAATACTCAGAGGATCCTCCTCTTCCTCTGTCTCGAGGTTTACTGACCCAGGATCAGGGGACCCTGGTCCATCCAGGCCTCAAATCCCTTCAACTGCATGCATGGCTCCTGCAGACTTAGCCTAATCCCGTTTTGAAGTGTCTCCCGAAGTGGTGGAGATTTTGGTGGAGGCCAGAAAACCTTCCACCAGATGCACTTATGCCATGAAGAGGAAAAGATTCACTATCTGGGCTGCTTCCAAGAACGTGGAACCCTTCTCCTGTTCAGCGGGGCTTCTGCTGGAGTATCTACGTTATCTGTTTGACCGGGGTCTCAGTCATTGTTCTCTGAAGATACACATGGCGGCCATCTCGGCCTATCATGTTCTCTTCACAGACAAAGCTTTTGCTCAACTGGAGGTCTCTAAGACCTTTCTCAGAGGGGTCCTCCATCTGAGGCTCCCCCTTGGGACTTGAACTTTGTTCTCGAGAAACTTACTCTCCCTCCCTTCGAACCTGCAGCTTCTGCGGATTTGAAGTTCCTTTCGTGGAAGACTCTCTTCCTGGTGGCCATCACTTCTGCTCGGAGAATTTCCGAGCTCCAGGCCTGATGTGTAAAATCCCATACTTGATTTTCACAAGAACGTGTTGCTCTTCGCACGAATCCTAGATCTTACTTGAGAGGGCTCTTGCAGTAGGTAATTACATATAGGAATGCGCCCGACCACCTCTGTCGAAGCCCAGGCCAAGGACTCCTCCGAGGATCCTTCCTTTACGGAGTTGCTTAGGAAAATCCAGGTGGTTCATCAGTGGCACTCCCTGGAACCAGATCCTCAGCGTCTGAAACTCGCTGAACATCTGGATCTGCCGTGACAGCTCCTACCTTGGTGCCACCACGCATAGAGCCTCACGCTGACCTTGTTACCACAATATGGGAAGCAGCCGATGACCTTGGCCCCTTCCTAGGAAGTCGAACTGGCTATATCAGGCTCCAGAGGTGTTGATTTCTTGGATTCTCACCTCGTGCCGACTCAGTCGTGATTAGCGCCCGCTCACGGCCGGTCGTGAACCCCAAACATCTTAGCTCGTCACCTCCTGATGAGAATCTGCCTTCTGGACCAGTATGGGAGAAAGATTTATGCTTCCTCCACACTGGGGATCAGGGCCCTGAACTATGTCGGCCATATGGGGGACTACCAGAAGGCCATCCTGACTCAGGTGGAAGCCAAACTAGACTCCTTGCCTGACTCCCAAGTCAAGCAGGAGTTGGCTGATCTTGTCTGCTCTGCTCATTCGGCCAGTCGACACATGCTACGTATGACATACGATGCAGTGGACACTGCTGGACGGAGCTCAGCTTTCGCTGTAGGCCTACCGCGTCATGCTTGGCTCCGTGTGTCAGGTTTGGTCCCAGAGGTGCAATCTGCTATCCAGGAAGCACCCTTCCGGGGGTCGGTGCTTTCCGGGGGTGATGTCAAGGACATCATCACCGATTTGCAAGAGAAGGGGACGGCTCTGAAGTCAGTTGATTCCATGTACCGTCCCCATCAGCAGCAGTGCCGTCCTTTTCGCAGATGGAATCGGCCAAAGGCGAAACCCCAGGGAAGGCGGGCCACAGAACGCCGGGCCCCCGCAGCTGCTAAGCCCCCACCCCACCCAAAAAAGCAGCGGGAGCTACATCTGCAGCGCAGCCCCACACCACCTGACTCCTTTCCTCTCCCACCGCCTCCGGACTCCCCAGAGGAACCGGTAGGAGGGAGGTTTTCCCTCCACCTTCCGGGATGGGAGAGGATAACCACAGATTCTTGGGTCCTCCAGCTCATAGCAGAAGGACACTCGATAGTTTCTTCAGAAACCACCCCGCCACCCTCCTCTGAAGTCGTCTTATTCACGGGAACATCTTCTCTCGGTCCAGGAGGAAATCTCGGCTCTTCTGCTGAAGCAAGCGATACAGCCTGTCCCCCTTCATCTGCAAGGGATGGGTTACTCTTCCCATTTTTTCCTGGTCCCAAAGAAGACAGGAGATCTCAGACCAATTTTGGATCTCAGTTCCCTGAATCTTTACATAGAGTACAAAAGGTTCAGGATGCTCTCTTTGCAGAGCCTTCTGCTCCTCCTCTGGCCGGGTCAATGGCTTTGTGCTCTGGATATGCAGGACGCTTATCTGCACATTCCCGTTCTCCCATCTCATCGCAAATACCTTCGTTTTGCGTTCCAGGGGGACCCCTACCAGTTCAAGGCACTCCCGTTTGGTCTATCCTCGGCCCCTTGAGTATTTACCAAATGCCTGGCAGTGGTGGCGGCCCACCTGCGTACCAAGGGAGTGCAGGTTTTCCTGTACCTGGACGACTGGCTCCTGGCGGCCTCGTCCAGGGAGGAACTCTGGCGTTTCCTCTCCCTTACCCAGCAGGTTTTTGCCTGCCTGGGTATTACCATCAACCATTCCAAGTCTCATCTGGACCCATCCCAGAGGCTACAGTTTATTGGGGCGATCCTCGATACGACCATGGGCAAGGCCTTCCTGCCTCCGGACAGGGCATCCACCCCTCAGACCCAAATAAGTTTGTTGTCCGACCGCAGGATGGTCTCTGCGAGGTCGGTCCTTGTCTTCTCGGGCTCATGGCGGCTGCTATCCCAACAGTACCTCACGCTCGACTCCACATGAGGATCTCTCAGTGGACTCTATGCTGTCAATGGGATCAGCTAGTGGACGACCTAGATCACTCAGTTCTGATCTCCTCGCCGATGATGCGAGACTTGCAATGGTGGATGGTTCAAGAGAACCTGTTTCGGGGAGTTTCTAGAAGTTAGAACAAGCTCTCCGTATCAGTGTGCTCGAGCTTCAGGCAGTGTTATACGCTCTCCAAGCCCTTCACCAATACATCCTTCCCGGCCACCTAGCTGTCCAGATGGACAACATGTGCGTGGTGTGGTACATCAACAAGCAGGGAGGGACTCAGTCCTACCCTCTATGCAGGGAGGCAATGAGGGTTTGGGATTGGGCAACACATCACAACCTTCGCCTCATGGCAGTTCACATTCCGGGAGTCGACAACACCCAGGCAGACAAACTAAGTCGCTCTTCTGCTCTGACTCACGAGTGGGAACTGGACCAAGGGGTCCTAGACAATATCTTCCGGCTTTGGGGAACACCACAGGTCGACCTGTTCGCATCCCCCCTAAACGCAAAGCTTCTCATCTACTGCTCGCTCGTTCCAGAGCGAGGCGCTTTTTGGAGCGACGCTCTGTCTCTAGACTGGAAGGACAGATTCGTCTATGCCTTGCCCCAATTCCACTTATCCCACGAGTCTTGCAGAAACTAGCTTCAGAAGGAGCGAGAATGATTCTGATCGCTCCTTTCTGGCCCAGGCAAATCTGGTTCTCTCTTCTGCAACAATATTCAGAGGATCCTCCTCTTCCTCTATCTCGAGGTTTGCTGACCCAGGATCAGGGGACCCTGGTCCATCTAGGCCTCAAATCCCTTCAACTGCATTCATGGCTCCTGCAGACCTAGCCCAATCCCATTTTGGAGTGTCTTCCAAAGTGGTGGAGATTTTAGTGGAGGCCAGAAAACCCTCCACCAGATCCACTTACAGTATGCCATGAAGTGGAAAAGATTCACTATTTGGGCCACTTCCAAGAACGTGGAACCTTTCTCCTGTTCAGCGGGGCTTCTGCTGGAGTATCTACGTCATCTGTTTGACCTGGGTCTCAGCCATTCCTCTCTGAAGGTACACATGGTGGCCATTTCGGCTATCATGTTCCCTTGCAGACAAAGGCTTTTGCTCAACTGGAGGTCTCAAGACCTTCTCAGAGGGGTCCTCCATCTGAGGCCCCCATCCATACTCCTGTTCCCCTTGGGACTTGAACTTTGTTCTTGAGAAACTTACTCTCCCTCCCTTCGAACCTGCAGCTTCTGTGGATTTGAAGTTCCTTTCATGGAAGACTCTCTTCTTGGTGGCCATTACTTCGGCTCAGAGAATCTCTGAGCTCCAGGCCCTGATGTGTAAAATCCCGTACTTGATTTTTCACAAGGAACGAGTTGCTCTTCGCACGAATCCTAAGTTTCTCCCTAAAGTAGTAGCCGAGTCTACCCTTAATCAGTCCATAGAGTTACCTGCCTTTTTTATGCAGTACTCTAATCAAGGGAAGTATTTACTCCATACTATGGATGTTCACCGGATTCTGAGATACTACACCAACAGGACGAAGGATCTCAGAAAGACTGATCAATTGTTCGTCTCTTTTGCTCACTAAAGGGAAGGCAATGCTGTTTCCAAGCAATGCCTGTCTAAGTGGTTGACTCATTGCATCACTTTCTGTCATGACAAATACAAGACCCTCCCGGGTCAAGTCAGCGGCCACTCCACTAGAGGAGTAGCTGCCTCTGCGGCTTGTTTCAAGAATGTGTCTGCGGCAGACATCTGCGCTGCCGTCACCTGGACTTCCATCCATACCTTTATGAAACACTACAGTTTGGATGTTGCCTCTCGCCGTAGAGCAGGCTTCGGGCTGGCTGTTTTGCAAGGCCTCCTATCTTGAGACTTGCACAACCAGAACTACCTTTTGGAGTAGTTTTCCTCCTCCCTGTGCCTCTCTTTGTTCCAGACTGCTTGGGATTTAGTCCTATATGTAATTACCTACTGCAAGAGCCCTCTCAAAGTAAGATAGTACAGTTACGCAAGAACTTACCGTAACAGTAGATCTTCGAGAGAGAGCTCTTGCAATAATATACTCACCGCCTTCCATCCCCTAGGCTTTTCAGCTCCTTTTCCATTGAGAAATATCCACTTCTCTCTCATCCGCCTCTTTTGGCCTGTGGTGAGGAAAGAACTGGAAGGTGGGTGTCGGAACCCGCCCTTTATACAGGCGTCTCCTGGCGGTCACCTGATGTGGGGCAGTCCCTCGTCAGGGACTGCTAGCTAGAAATTTTTCCGTGTGGTCCTGCCGCCTGCCAGCGTCAGTCCTATATGTAATTACCTACTGCAAGAGCCTCTCTCGAAGAGCTACTGTTACGGTAAGTTCTTACGTAACTGTACTTTTCTCCCTAAAGTAGTAGCCGAGTCTACTCTAAATCAGTCCATAGAGTTACCTGCCTTTTTTACGCAGTACTCTAATCAAGGGGAGTATTTACTCCATACTACGGATGTTCACCGGATTCTGAGATACTACAACAACAGGACGAAGGATCTCAGAAAGATTGATCAACTGTTCATCTCTTTTGCTCATAAAAGGGAAGGCAATGCTGTTTCCAAGCAATGCCTGTCTAAGTGGTTGGCTCATTGCATCACTTTCAAGAAGACCCTCCCGGGTCAAGTAAGAGGCCACTCCACCAGAGGAGTAGCTGCCTCAGCGGCTTGTTTCAAAAATGTGGCTGCGGCAGACATTTGTGCTGCCACCACCTGGACTTCTGTCCATACCTTTTCTAAACACTACAGTTTGGATGTTGCCTCTCGCCGTAGAGCAGGCTTCGGGCTGGCTGTTCTGCAAGGCCTCTTGTCTTGAGGCTTGCACAGCTAGAACTGCTTTTTGGAGTAGTTTTTCCTCCTCCCGGTGCCTCTCTTTATTCCAGACTGCTTGGGACTCAGTCCTGTATGTAATTACCTACTGCAAGAGCCCTCTCGAAGTAAGATAGTACAGTTACATAGGAACTTACCGTAACAGTAGATCTTCGAGAGAGGCTCTTGCAGTAAACAACCCTCTCCTACTCCATCCCCTAGGCCTTTTCGCGCTCCTTTTCCAGTGGAAATATCTGCTCCTCTCTCGTCCGGCCTTTCTGGCCCATGGCGGGAAAAAGAACTGGAAAGAGCGGGCGTCAGGATCGCCCCTTTATACCGGCGTCTCCTGACGCCGGTCACCTGACGTAGGGGCGGTCCCTCTCCAGGGACTGCTAGCTAGAAATTTTTCCATGGGGTCCTGCCACCTACCGGCGTCAGTCCTATATGTAATTACCTACTGCAAGAGCCTCTCTCGAAGATCTACTGTTACAATAAGTTCTTACATAACTACTTTCTCGCATCGGAGACTCCCGGCCCAAAGTTGACATCTGAAGGGGAGACAGAGGATCCACTTCCAAAGGAAGGTTTGCAATGAGATGGTATCAAAGACGCTGTAGTCTAGAAAGTAGGTCAGAAGACTCAACCTCCAGAGGGGAAGGTGGCAGGAAAACTACCTGCTGCAAGAGCTGTTGTCGAAGATCTACTGTTACGGTAAGTTCTTATGTAACTGTACTATCTTACTTCGAGAAACCGCACTTGCAGCAGGTTACACCATTAGGACCGATTCCCAAGCAATAAGGGAACAATTTTTATGTCGGGAGGAGGATAGGAGAGATGTTTCAGACTTCAGGACAAGAGTCCCTGAAGGACCACCAAGCAGAAACCTGCTCTGTGTCTAGAGGCAATATCTAGACTGTAATGTCTGATGAAGGTGTGCACAGTGCTCCAGGTTGCTGCCGCACAGATGGCTGAAGTGGAGACATTTTTGAGTGCAGCGAAGGAGGTAGCCGCCCCCCTCGTAGAATTACCTTTTACCTGTCCCGGTAAAGGTTTGCTGTGCTTCTGGTAACGGAACATAATACATTTGACCAGCCATCTGGAAAGTGACTGTTTGGAGACACCTTGCATCTTCTGTGCATAGGAAACAAAGAGCTGGTCCGACTTATGATGGGCCCTGGTTCTGGTCAGATAATATCTGAGACTCCTATGCACATCCAGGGTATGTAACAGGGCTTCTCCCCTGTTACAGTGATTTTGGGTAATACACTGAAAGGTCTATATCCTGGTTGAGTGTGACAGCTGAGACCACCTTGGGAAGAAACTTACGAAAAACCAAATAAGGAACATTACACATTAGTTCATGAAGCTCAGAAATTCTTCAGGCAGAAGTAACCGCAACTAAAAGGAGTGTCTTCCAAGCGAGGAGACACAGCTCACAGTCTGCGGCTGGTTCAAAAAGAGGCAGTGTAAGCTGGTCTAGAACAAAAGGAAGATCCCAAGGTGGAACTGGGTCTCTGGTGGGTGGTCTCAAGTGCAGGATGCCGTGCAAAAAGGCGCGAGAAGCCTCTAGCTTGGCTAGAGACTTGTGACCTATCTGTGAATGGTATGCTGAAATGGCGCAAAGGTGAGCCTTAATGGAGGAGTAGGCAAGACATGCCTCATAAAGAGATAGGAGGTAGTCTAAAACTGACCTCTCAGAACAATCCAGTGGGGTCAATCCATGAGCTTGAGCCCAGATACAAAATCTGCGCCACTTCATGGCGTAAGTGGCATGAGTGGAGGGTTTTCTGGCAGCCACCAGAACGTCCAACTTCCTGAGACCCCGTATCTCAGGACTACTATGTCCTTTGGAGCCAGGCATGAAGGTTCAGCGATCGAAGATCCAGATGGACCGAGGAGCCTGCCTCCTGGGACAGAAGAGAGCTGAATTGCAGAGGCACCAGAGGTTCCTGGGCCAGCTGATGTAAGAGAGGGAACCAAATTTGCCTGGGCCAAAAGGGCGCTACCAGAATAAGGGACACCCGTTCTTGTCAGAGCTTCACTAGAACCCTCTGGATCAAAGGGAAGGGCAGGAAAACGTAGAAGAACCTGCCCGTTCAAGAGAGGGACAACGCTTCTCGCCAGAAAACACCAGGCCCTGGATCTAGTGAGCAGAAATTGGGCAGTTTTGCGTTGGATGGGAACGCAGAGAGGTCTAATTCTGGTGTCCCCCATATGCAGAACAGGTCCTCTTCAACTTCCTGAAGCAGTTCCCATTTGTGGACTGTGGTCTGTGATCGGCTTAGACTGTCCATGATGGTGGTGTCCACTCCAGGAACATGCACTGCAATAATATCTGTGCCATGTTGCAGTACCCAATTCCAGACCCTTTGAGCCTCCCTGCAAAGGGGGTAGGAATGAGTGCCTCCTTGTTTGTTGAGATAGTACATCACAGCAGTATTGTCTGTCTGTATCAGAAGAGTACCCGGTGGAATCTCCAATTGGAAGGCCTGTAGGGCGTACAGGACGGCTCTTGTCTCTAGAATGTTTGTGAAAGTGTGACTCTAGAAGGGACCAGGAGCCTTGAGTCCTGACCCCGTTGAGGTGAGCTCCCCATCCGGACCCCGAGGCGTCCATGGAGAGTTGCTGAGGGAGGTGGCGCAATGAAGGGGTCTCCCGTGGAAAGGTGGTCTTGGACGAGCCACCAGTGCCAGTCTCGGATGACGGCATTTGTGATCCGGACTGGATGCTGCAGATGATCTTGCCTTTGGTCCCATTGTGCCCGCAACATTCATTGGGTGTCCCACATATGGAGGCAAGCTAGGGGAACCATTGCAATGGTAGCTGCCATGTGCCCGAGCTGGCAAAGAGCGGTCCGGGCCGGTACCATGTTTTTCTCCTTTATGTCCCTTATAAGAGATCTGATGTGTTCCGCCCTGTCTTGGGGAAGGACTGCCCTTCCTCGAATGGTGTCCAGAATTGCTCCTATAAACTGCAAGTTCTGAGACGGGACAAGGTGCAACTTCTCCTGGTTGATGGTAATTCCCAGCGATTGGAAGAGGGAACAGGTATCCTGGATCATGGACATCAGGGCATCCCATGAGGGAGCCATGAGGAGCCAGTCTAGGTGCAGAAACACGTAGTGGCCCTGTCTCCTGAGAGCTGCTGCCATGACTGCCATACACTTCGTGAATACTAGAGGTGCCGAAGACAGTCCGAAAGGGAGCACTCGGAACTGGTAGTGGGGTCCCAGAAACTCGAAACGCAGAAACATTTGATGCACCCGAGCGATCAGGAGATGTAGGTAAGCGTCCTGCATGTCCAGTGATGCTAGCCATGCGCCCTCTTTGAGCGTGGGAATGAGACCCGGCAGGGTCACCATGTGGAAGTGCATATACAACACAAAGGTATTGAGGTCGCTGAGATATAAGAACGGGCGCAGGTCCCCTGTTTTCTTTGCAACCAGGAAAAAGTGAGAATAGTAACCTTTTCCTCTCTGGTTCGGTGGCCACTCTATAGAGTTCCTCGACCACCCTCCGTCCAGACCTCCCCTGCTCTCCTGCTCCTCTGGTCAGCATGCCCTGCTCATCCAGCAAGAGATCTTGGCCCTCCCGGACAAGGAGGCCATATGGCCTTCTTGTCCAGGAGACCAGATCTGCTGAGCAGGGCTGCTGGCAGCGGCGGAAGGTAGGCAGGTCAGTGACGAGGGGCTCATGAATCCAGAGTGACCCTTCCTCAGTTGTAACACCCACGGTCTGAGGTTATCCTCTGCCATACCGAAAAAGGTGAGAGATGCGACCCCCGACCCTTTGATCCAGAGGAGGGGCCGGGAAGGAGTCATGCTGTGGTGGTATTGGACCCCGCGGGCTGGGCTGCCTTGGGATGCTTTGGGCCCTGGCCCATGGGGAATCTGGGTTGGTTTTTATGACCAAAGTTACCCCTGGGTTGCTGGCCAGAACTTGGCTGTTGCCATTTTTGCCGACCGCGAAAGCGGTTCTGGTTCCTACGAAAGGAATCAGACTTGGGTCTGTACATGGCCTGTACAATCCGGACTGCCTTCCGAGCGTCCTGTAGCCTGGTGATGACCTTCTCGGATTCCTCACCGAACAGGACAGCTCCATTATAAGGGACATACAGGATGTTCTTCTGGACGTCCGGGGTAAAGCCGGAGTCTCTCAACCAAGAGTGTCTCCAGAGACAAACGCCTGTAGCTGCTCTCCTGGCAGCCAAGTCCGCTGAATCATAAGAGGCTCGGAGGACGTGGGTCCCCACATCTGACCTGGTATGAAGGAGATTAAGCAACTTGTCCTTCTTTTTGCCATCTGGGAAATCCTTCAAAAAGTCTTGGCCCTGTTCCCAAAGGGCATTCTGAAACTACACCATATGCGTGAGATAGTTCAGAGACCTTATCAAGCATGTAGCAGCCGCATACATGCATCTCCCCATAGAATCTAATTGCTTAGATTCCTGGTCTGTAGGCTGGGTACTCAAGTGCTGAGGCTGATTATGAGATGCAGTAATGACTAGTGAATCGGCCTGGGGTTGTTGTGCCAAATACAGGTGCTCCATAGGAGCTCTGTAGAGGTGGTCAGCTTTCTAAGGAACAGCCAGTGTCGACTGCGGACACTTCCAAGCCACCTTGGTGACATCCATAAAGGTGTCCACCAGAGGTGGGTCCACCACAGGCTTCGGATCCTTTTGCCGGAGGTAACGGGTAAGGCATTGTCTCTCGGGGTCCAAGTCTTCTGTCTCCCATCCCATATTTTCCTGGATGTGCCTCATGATCTCTGAGAAGGAGGGATCATCCGGTGATGACCTTGGGAGGTCTCACGGGTCTGGTGATGGGGGACTAAATGTGGATGGAGACCTGGAGGTATCTGACATGTCCAGTCTGGAGTCATCCCCCAGTGAGCGTTGTCTGCCCCGGGTTGTTTAGGGCTTGGGGACTCTGAGGGAGACCATGACGGGCGTCTCTTGCATTCCCTAGATCTGCCCCTAGGAGGCGGGGTTGGCTCCTTAGGGGTCGGGGGTCTTGAACCTTCAGTGCCCCGAGGAGGTGGAAGAGGCTTAGGGGGGACCACATCCTTCTTTATGGTCTCCCACCAGAAGGTGAACAGGTCTTTAACCTCCTGTATATTCATGCCAGACGACGGGCCTGGCATCTATGTGGGTCTGTCACCGGGGTCGAGCGTCTGATCCTGGGGAACCACAGAGTCTGGCGACTGCTCCCTGGGCAGGCTGGCATGGTCCATGTCGCCTGTCTGGTCATCCGGCTATACGGTAGCCTCTTCTCCGGAAGACCCCTGACATCTGGTGTCAACCGGCGTTGGTGGTACTGGCGTCTGTTCGGTAGTCCGTTTTAGCGGGTGCTGGGTCAGACGCCTTCTTCGACTCTGACGTCCACCTAAGGGACGTCAGCTCCATGGTCTTCCTTTCAGGGGCATTAGGAGGCTGGAAGATGGACCTGAGGTCAGTGTCCCAGTGTCGGTCTGATGCTCCACTGGACTTGGAGGAAAACGTCTTGTGCCGGTCTGAGGAATCCAGATGTGTGGCGGAGTCTGGTGTCCGAGCAGTCTTGAGTGGGTGTAGAGAGGCTGGGGAGCCCCCTGAAGACCTTACCTTAACGGGGGGTGGCTGGGAGCTGGCCCTGAACTCAGAGGCCGGGCTGGGGGATCTCGACCTACCAGAGTCCCGATGCTTGTCCCAGTGTTTCCCTGTCTTGTGGGAAGATTTCCCCTTTGGAGGAAGGTCTTTTCTCCATTTTCTTTAATTTCTCCTCAAGGAGGAACCCCTGAAGGGCCTTTTGGCGGTGGATCCGGGTTCTGCTACTGAATTGTTGGCAGATTGAGTAGGCCTGGGTATCGTGCTCCAGGCCCAGACTCCTCATGCAGGCCGAATGATGTTCGGCAAAGGGGATCTGCTTGCCGCAGGCACACTTAGAGAGGTGTCTGAGAGAAAGGGGTAGGAGAAGCAGGCATGGATTAATATTAAAGAAGATAAAGATTTCACACGTCGTTCGTTGATGCAGGCATCTGTGAGGCTGATGCTGGCGAGTCGATGGCGGGAAAAGAACTGGGGATGCTGGGGGACAGCCCCCTTTTATGTGATGCTTGACGTAAGGGGCAATCCACCGCTGGATACTGCTAGCTAGAATTTTTCTGTAGGGTCCTGGCGCCTGCCGGCTTCAGTCCTAATGGTATAAACTGCTGCAAGAGCTGTTTCTCAAAGTAAGATCTGTCTATACCTTCACCAAGCATTACTCCCTGGATATCCTGGTTAGGAGTGATGCTCGGTTTGGAACAGCAGTACTGCAGAGCCTGTTCCCAAAATAGGTTTGGTACCCTCCTCCATGGAGGTACTGCTTGGTAGTCTGCATATGTCAGAATAGAGCAAGACTTCATGTTGTTTGAAGAAAAAATTACTCACCTTAGTAATTGTGTTTCTTCTAATGGAGTCTTGCTGTATTCTGACCTTCCTCCCTGCCTCCCCTCTCAGAACCTTTGTTTTGGGAAGTGGGCTGCCAGGTACAGTGTTACACTTCAGGGGTGTACTTGGCACTCCTCCTTTTTAGAGAGGGGAAGTGGGTTATTGTTATGTTGTTTTCTGGTAGCTTTATGTTGGTTCACTACCTGGTTATTAGTTTGTGTTCTCAACTTGTGTCTTTTGGGGGACCCAAAACAGGCTTGTTCTTTTACAATTTCCACTTTGAATAAGTGTATTTACTTAGTAATAGCTCGTAAGAATCTGGCAGTTACACTTTGAAGTGCTGCAGACAGAGGTTTGAAACCGAGCTAGAGCCCATCGTTCTATGCTCTCTGAATAGAGTTAACTCTTTCCTCTCCATAGCAGTTCAAGTGCTGGGGCTAACTGCATATGTCAGAATACAGCAAGACTCCATTAGAAGAAACACAATTACTAAGGTAAGTAATTTTTCCTTTGGGGCTAGTAGTCCAGCTAGAGTAGCTGGGGGGGTGGCCATTGATGTGCTTATAAGTGTTACATAGTAGGGGGTACTGAAGTCTGTGGCCAAAAGAGGGCCATCAGAACAAGGCAAATACATTGCAGTGATGGCTCCTTGGTTCAGCATTTGTAGCAAAGCACACAATTTTGTGATATAGAGTTTGTAAGGTGATGAAGCTCTGCTTTGCCATTCCATGCAGAATTGGGGCAGCGTATGTTAAGGTAGGGAGTAGGATACGCTTGGCTGTTGCCAACTGGGTCTCTGGTATCATTTGGACGCTAAGGCAGTTGAGCAGGCCTAGCTTTTGGTGGATATTTTTGTTTACAAAATCCACATGGGGTTTTAGTGTGAGTCCCTGGTCCAGCACGAGGCCAAGATATTTGAAAGATTGCACCACCTCTATAATGGAGCCTGCTGCTGTGTTGAGTGGAAGTAAGTGGATATTAAATAAAGGAAGGTCGGGAGAGATACAGGGGTATCAGCTTTGTGGTGTGAGTAAGACCTTAGGACATTGTGGGTTTGATTCCATGGACCATCCCTCATTTGTTAGGTGAAGGGCAGGAAAAAAAAAAAACCCTAAGAGGGAGTAGTGAGAGACAAGAGGAGAATGGCAGGCCGGAGCAGCAGACCGAGCAGTAGCAGGAAGGCACTACTGGTGCAGTTCGAGAGGATGGCGAGAAAGCACGGAAAGGCCTAGCTGGAGGCATGCTTTGACACACCAGAGGACCATAGGAGGGGCGCCAGTAATTGGAACCCTCAGACGAGGGTGCAGCCTAAAGGTAAGAGAAACCTGGTAAATGGGGATATCAGGGCCCAGTTGCGGTACTGGCATGACTACCATTGATCCCGGGGGAGAGAAGCAGCTCGGGAGGAATGGCCGTAGGATCGAGGGGATCCTGGGGGCTCTGACCTCAGGGGAGGCTGAGGTAGGGCCAGCAGCCCAGAGGGCCAAACCACCAAGACTCCCAATACCTAATAAGTCTAGGGGGATGGTATGGGTCGTCATCAGGCAAGGACAAGTGAGAGCCTTGGAGGCCAGGGTAGGGGAAAAGGCCCAGGGGCCAACTACCTCTGCCGGGGCCTCGCCGGCTGGGGGGGTCCGTCCACAGCCAGGGCCTTCTTTGCCTAAGAGGCCCAGGAGGGAGTATGAGTCCTCCTCAGATGACGAATGGAGTGAGCCGCATGCCTCAGGTATGGAAAGGAGGCCCAGAACCAAGTGGTCTGGTCAGGTGTCTTCCAGGCCTGACAGGGTCTGGCCATGTCCAGAACCCCATTTGCCCAAAAAGCCCAGAAAGTGGTTTGGGTTATGTTCGGAGGAGAATCAGAGTGATCAGCGACCCCCTGGTTGGAGAAAGAGGCCTAGAGTGAAGGGCCCTCGGCCGGCACCCCCAAGGTTCATCAGAGTCTGTTTGCTGCCAGAGACCAGCAGTGAATCGGAGTCAGAGGACACTGGGAGACTAGGTCAGCGGCGAAGGAGGCCAGTGGTATCATCTGACTCCGAGGAAGACAGGTGTGCAGGGGGAACAGGGCAAGAGGGCACCAAGATGAAGGAGGTGCTAGGGGCTTTGAAGAACCTGGCAACTATCTTGGCTGGCTCTTGTAAGGGCGACAGTGCAGTGTCTGCTAGAGTAAAGGGTGGGGTGCCTAAGCATCCATACTCCAGTGTGGAAGAGGAGTTGGGGGCCCATTTGTCAGACAAGACAAGGGTAGCAATATGCAGGACAGAACTTGTACTTATGTTTAGTTTACTGCATAGAGGTGAGGAGAAGAAAAATGGGGATAAAAAGAGAAGGGCAAAGAAAAGAAACCACAGGTGGAAAAGAATTTTGAAAATTGGTCAGCTGGGTACCTGATGCATATATGTTTGTATTGTGCCATGAGAAGCTGGAGCTTGACTGCGGCCTGCTCAGCCATTGGGTGAGGGTCATGAGGGTGCATGCAGCCCGGGGGGGTGGCCTGGCTTCATTACAATGAGGTTTTTAGATTACGGTTACACAAGAACCTGAGGAAGGAATGGGATCAGATGGACATGCCACTGTGGGTGGATGTCATCACTGATAAGACATACAGGTAATGTACCAATTGTGGCCTTCTAGTGAAAGGGGATCCGGGTGGATGAGGGAGTAAGGAGCCAGGTGGGACAAGTTGGGGGGGGGGGGGAGAGACCAGTGCTACCATTTTAATAGGGGGACATGCTCACAGGCAAAGTGCAAATTCCTTCACGAGTGCCTGGCATGTGGGAGGCCTCATCCATTTACTCAGTGCCCCGGGGGGGAAGCAGGGCGGGAGTAATGCCAGACAAAAAGGGGATTCGCCAAAAAAGGATTCCCTGAATCAGGTGGTAACACCAATAATGGCAAATGAAATGCAGGAATGATTAGAGAGATACCCCATCAGGGAAGATGCACTTAACACTGTGGGAAGGGTTCACAGAGGGGTTTAGGATCTAGTACACAGGTCCTCGCAGGAGCTTCGAAGCCCCCAGTTTGAAGTTGGCAAGGGAAAACTAGGAGGTGATCTGAAGAAAGATAGAAAAGGAGAGGCTGCTGGGGCAGATCGCAAGCCTGTTCAAGCAGCCTCAACTGGAGGATTTCAGGGTTTCACCAGTGGGGGTGGTGCCAAAAAACACGGGAGTATCGCCTGATTACTAGCCTATTATTCCGAGGGGGGCCTTGACCTCAGTTCACTATTCGTCATTTGACAAGGCAGTGAGTGAGGTGGCAAGGTTTGGCCAGGAGGCGCAAATGGCAAAGACAGACATCGAATCCGCCTTACGACTACTCCCCTTTCACCCAGCTGACTTCAATTTGCTGAATTTGAAAGTGGATGGAGCATATTACATAGATAAATGCATGCCAATGGGTTGCGCCATCGCGTGTGCCTACTTTGAGAAATTTAGTACCTTCTTGCAGTGGGTTGTGGAACAGGCGATCCCAGGAGGAGGAATTGTCCATTACTTGGATGATTTCTTGGTCATCGGACCCCAGGGGAGCGATGTTTGTGGCCGGATGCTACAGGGATTGCAAGGAGATTTGGCGTACCCCTCACTGAGGACAAGATGGTTGTCCCAATGACAGTATTGTCCTTTCTGGGAATAGAAATCGACTTGGGGGACATGGTGCGTAGGCTGCTGAAGGACAAGGTTGACGCTTTGCGTTTGAAGGTGGGTCAAGCTAGGCAGGAGAAAAAGATGACACTGCAGCAGGTGCAACAGCTGTTGGGCCATCTAAATTTTGCATGCAGGACCATATCGATGGGGCGTGCATTTGTGCGGAGTTTAGCGAAGATGACAGCTGGGATCCGACAACCTCACCATAGGATCCAGGATTCTTTGGGTGGTGAAGGAGGACGTGGCGGTTTGGTCCACCTTTTTGGAGGAATTCAATGGGGTTACAGCATGGCCTGAGGAGCAGGTGTCGAACGCAGACCTGGAACTCTTCACGGATGCCTCGGGCAGCCAGGGTTCACCCATTTGCAAGGGGCATGGCTAGCGGGGAGTTGGCTAGTGTTGTGGGACGCTCAGGGCTTAACCCAGAACATTATGTTTCTGGAATTATTTCCAATAGTGGTAGCCATGGTATGTGGGGAAGGAGACTGAGGGATAGGAAGGTGCTTTTTAGGTCAGACAACTAGAGGGTAGTCCACATAATCAACCAACAACAGGGAGCTGTAGAGCCAATTGGGGACCTGCTCCGAGTGTTTGTGTTATGATGTTTGCTGAATAACATAAAGTTTAGGGCCCTGCATGTGCCAGGGGAATGCAACGGTATAGCTGATGCTTAATCTCATTTGCAGTGGGAGCATTTCAGGACCCCAGCACCTGGAGCAGACTGCCCAATAGAGATCCCTCAGTTCTTGTGGAACCTGGCGGTCTCGAAGACTAGGCATTGATGTGCCAGTCCCTGGTGCCCAGCACCCAGAAAACCTACAAGAGAGGAGTGGAGTTCCTCAGGATTCGGGAAGCCCACAGCTAGGAAGAGTCTTGGCCCATCCCAGAGAGGCAGCTGCACTGGTTTGTGGTGGCGCTTGAGGAGGGCAGCTCAGCGGGGCTGGCAAGTCGCCACCTATCGAGCGTTGGTTGGTTTAGTAGGGCACTAGGGTTGGCAGATTATACTCCGGCATTCAGGGTCAGGAAGTTATTGGAGGGATGGGGGAGGTCACAGTGTAGAGTTCCAGATAAAAGAAGGCCATTAAGGCCTCGGACTTTGGAACAGATGATGGGAGTTTTACCGTTGCTTTGCACAGGCCAGCAGGAGGCATGGTTTTTCAGGGTGGCTTTCTTGTTTGTGTATTGCAGGGCCTTTGTGGTCTCGGAGGTCACAGCAGCCTATAGACAGCACCCTGCTAGAAGGGGCTTACATGCAGGAGAGTGGTATTGTCGGGGGCGGGTGCTGTGGTGCAGATTCAGTGGCCAAAAACTGACCAACTAGCATGGGGCACATAGGTAACTCTTCGAGACTGGGGGGTGGAGTTGAAAGATCAGAAGGGTGTTGACTAGGTATAAAGTGGGGACACGAAGTGAGGGGTGTGCTTACTTCAAGCACAGGGATGGGAAACCATTGACGCAGTTTCAGTTTACAAGGATGTTTAAGAAAGTGTTACGGGCAGTGGGTAAGGAGCCAGGGGATTATGGGACGCATTCGTTCCGGATAGGGGTAGTGACTTGGGTGGTGAGCAAGGGAATGTCACAGGCAAAGATTAGGGGTTTAGGAAGATGGAAGTCACCGGTAGTCAGAAGGTATGTATGTCCCCACATGCTCCAACATATTTTTGTTCTATTAAACAGATTGGAGGGGAACTGGAAAATGGGTGTGGATCTGTGGGCACTCTTTCATCCACTGGGCAGTGGCTCATGAGTGGTCCTGGGCTGGGGGACCAGTCCTGAGTTTCAGCCATGTACCTGTCAAGGCGCAATGGATGGGGCACAGGGGCATGTGTTGGGAGCAGCTTGTTCCCAAGTTGAGGGAAGTGTGTGGGGAGGGAGAAACGCACCCAGATATCCTGGTCATCCACCTGGGAAGAAATGACTTGGGGGCAGTGAAGTCCCTTGCATTACTGCACGCCATAAAGGAGGACACAGCCACCATCCAGCACAGTATGCCGGGGATCAGAACACTGCGGCCCATATCATACAGCGAAAGCAATGGCTGGAAAAGACCAAAGGCAAAGGGCTGGACAGGACACAGATGAAGATGAATGGCGAAATGGGGACCTTCATGAGCCAACTACCTGGCGGGATGGTAAAGCATGGCCATATTACACTGAAGTCGGAGAAACTGTACCAACCAGATGGGATACATTTATTGGATGTGGGAGTTACTTGTTTTGCAAGGACATTTGTAACCCCCCTGTTACCCGGGGTTACAAGAATCCCAGTTAGACCTAGTGGCAGGCAGGGAAGGCAGCTTGTGAAATTCCAGTTAAATGGATTTCACACTGTCTCACTCTGTTCTCAGTCTCAGCTGAGACTGAGGGATGACATCATTTTAGAATTGTCGCAGCTGCATAAGCCACTTTGGAATGTTGCAGCTAGGGAAGTTAGGATAGAATGTTGGGGGGTTTTGAAGTGAGTGAGTAGTAGTCTGTAGTGGGCTGAGTTCAGAGAAGAGGTGTGCTGCAGCTGCAGGACTTCCGAGCCCTTAGCTCTGTCAGAGAGCTATATTTTTTAGTTTAGGTGTGTGTTCTCACCTCAAGAGAAACACAACAGTGCCTGTTTGAAGTGGTGGAGACCGCTTTCCAAAGTTTCAGGGCTCCATCCCTGGGGGGATGGGGGGGAAAGGAATCAGCCTGCTTCCAGGGGCAGTTCTCCTGGCCCGGCTAGTGGAAAAAGAAGCTGCCTGTGAGGATTTGTGCTGAGGCACCTGTAAGTTTCAATATGTTTCGGAAGAGAAAAAAGCCTGTGGGGCACCTACAACCAAGGGGTGAGTTTGCTCTGCTAAAGGGCCAATGTGTTTTCACCTGGGACAAGATGAAGTTAAGTGACTGCTACTGTGGGGTCAGGAAAAGACAGCCAATTACAGTTTTAAAAGTTGTGGGAATTGGACTGCTTAACTCTGGGGGGGTCTAGAGAAATGGACACAGCCACTCATTAAGTATATTTCAAGTTCAGCACATGTGGGATGGAAGAAACAGTAGATGAAATGTGACATACATTTAAAGAGAATCTACAAAGTTTTCAGAGATGAGGTGTTAAAGTCTAGAGGACTAGCCGGGTATGATTTATGGGAGCAAGAAGTGGGAGGCCCCCCCCATCTGGCATGACCAGAGTCACCTCTACGGGTTCGCTTTAGGACACATTTTACTTTCTTTTAGGTACTTGGCCAGTGCCTGAGAAAAGTACCCAGACGTGGGATTGTTTGAAGAAGATTCCCTGAAGGAGCTAGAAGTGTTCATGGGTGGAATAGGGAACCACCATTAACTCTCCATGCTAAATAGATAAGTAGTCCAAGGGCTGGCAAGGGAGCCGGGCCAAGGAAAGAAGATAGTCCAAGGGCTGGCAAGGGAGCCAAGCCAGGGGAAACCGGAGAAGAGTCCAAGTTCGGGCCAAGTGCCCGTTGTGTTTCTAAACCTGAGGGTTTAAGTATTTAAGAAAAGGTGTGTGTTTGTGGAGGAAAATCTGCATTACCAGGAGTGTAGCCCCGTGGGGGTCTGTCTATGCTTTATTGTTCCTTTTTGTTGTGAATAAAAGCCACACTTTAGAATCCCAACTCCTTGTATGGACATTCAGTTATTGCTTCTTGTGTCTGGAATACTTGGGTGCCCCTGTGCAGAGTAGCCAAACCTAGCCAACATGCCGAGTGACAATTTTCTCCCCAAGCCCAGGTCCCAGGTAGGGGGTTACATAATGGAGGCACCACAGAGCATTAATAACACAAAAAGTACCACCAACCTGACCCCTGGAGACTCCCACCTGGTAGTTGTGGCCGCCCGGGTTACACATTCAAATGGCCTTAGCCCCATTGTTGGGAGAGAGGGGAGAAAGGGCGGAGGTATATGTAGAAAGACCTGGGAAAGGGAGTATGGGACCTGGGAGCTAAGTGGGGGGGGGAGGGACTTTTTGTTTTGTCAAGCATTTTGTTTTATAATTTAAAAACAGTACAAAGAGATATAATCATTGAATATAAGTTTCTCAAAAGCATGACATATAAGCATAAAACAAATACTTATATAAAAAAATAAGAGAATTAAAGCTTTACAGCCAGCAAAATATTGTGTCCCACTTCTTTTAACATCTAGTTTAAATAGATATTCAACAAACTTAGTAGTGCATTTTGAAATAACCACTATAGTAATACTATATAAAATTTTGAAAATTCTGGGGAAAAAAAAAATATGAAGGGGGGGAGGGAGAGAGAGAGACTTGACGTGCTGTGGAGGACCTGATCAGGCCACAGATCAGGTTTGTGGTGGATAGGGAGTTTCTCCAAGGTTGCTTAAGGGTGAGACAGGTTAGCCCAGCTCGGGAATAGGGGAAAAAATGTGTCTCCATTGCCCAACATGAAATGTGGGCCTCTCTCACTAGTGTTCTCAGGGAGACCCCGGCTATCACCCAGCAGGAAATGGCAGAGGTCACGGGGAAAATACTCTTGGGATGTGCCAGGCCCGCAGGTGGATCAGTTGCGTCGGGCCCCTGATGGCTGGTTTCCCACAGTGGAGGTCCGCAATCTCCTGGATCAGATTTGGGGAGAGAAGGCAGAGGGCCACATCCAGCATGGAGGGCACTAGGCCTCTGTCTCTGGTCTGACCCGAAGAATAACCCAGCGGCCCGTTGCCTTGCCCAGGTGGGCAGGTCCCCTTTCTTCATAAGGGGAAGGGGGAGAGACACATGAACCTTGGAGAGCCATGATGACTACAGAGTCTCTGGCTGGTTAGCATAATAAGGCTTCGCAGATGGTGCAGGATACTGCTTATCAGCCTTTCTAGGTATTGCAGGCAGTGAGTTTGGTGTGTATCATGCAGCATAGGTGACACCGTCTAATGCTGGTTACACAGGTGGAACTGTAATGAAGGGTGTGCAAGGCACCTCCAAAAATTCCTTTACATTTTTTTTTGTGGACTCTTCCTCTTCCACAGCAAAGCCCATGGCAGACTGCATTTGCTGCATCATGGCTTGAAAGGTTGGATCCTCAGGAGATCTCAGGGTATAGACTAAGTCCACACTGCAGGATGAGAGGGTATAACTAGAGAGAGGTGCAACACATTGCTCTTCCTCACATTATCCGCTAAATACTCTTCTAAAACCATGCAATGAGGATTATATTTTACTTTGTTGTCAATACTTCTATTGACGACAGGAGTCACAGAATGCACTGGTGGCAGCTGAGAGGGAGGAATCTGTGGTGTGCTTGTAGAAGCCGTCGACAAGGGCTGAGTTCCAGAAGGTCCCAGCAGCTAAATAACTGCCTTTATTGGTAGTCCAGGCAGAATGTGTCTGATCATTTCTGAGAATACCAGCACAGCCTGAAAGTCAATGGCATCCTGTATAGGGCCCAGGACTGCTTGTGTTGATGAGCCTTGGCCCGATGACAGTGGCATCCTACCATCCATAGTAGGTATGGTAATGCCTAAGCCAAGTCCTAACCTTGGTGTCTCATCAGCTGTCGGGGGCAGGTTGCAGTTGTCAGCACTGTGCAGCAGGCAACGATTCAGTAGGTTTACCTTGTCTAAACAGTGATCAGGACCTAGATGGTGAAGCAGATCTTTCTTTTTCTCTCTCTGCTTGTGGCCCGATGACGAGGGGGGGGCCACGATGATCGTTCCCTGTCCCGATCCTCTGACTTCAATGGCAGCTTCTCGGCCAACAGTGATGGAAACACAGACTTTACTCTGTTCCTTCTTCATGACTTTCAAAGTTTTGATAAAGAGGACATTTTCAAAATCTTTCTTGTGGTGTCATCTCATAGCCTGGTTGAAGTTCTGGCAAATCTCACAAGTGGGGGAAAAGAGGAAGACAAGGGGAGAGACCGTGAGAATCGGGAGGGCAGGGGAGGAATGTGCAGAGGAAGCTAAAGTGGAAATATTAAATGATTACTTCTGCGTGGTCTTCACAGTAGAGGGTGAGGGGAGGGGGCAGTGGACCAGCATGCTGCTGTAAACACTAGGGAGAGTGTGAAGTGAACACAAGCCCATTCTTGGTGGTGAGGGTCCGGAAGGGGTTGTAAGCCTTAAAGGAGAATAAGGTGATGGGGCTGGATGGGATTAATCCAAGGGTCCTAAAGGAACTAAGCACAGTGCTGGTCACCCTTCTGGCAGTGCTTTTTAGCACCTCAGTGAAGATGGGGAAGTTCTAGAGGACTGGAGGAAGGCTGATGGGGTCCTTTTCCTCAAGATCAGCAGTAGGGAGGATGCTAGCAACAACAGGCCAGTCAGTCTCATATCAGTGCATCTGGAGACAAAAAGGCTGCAGGACCACAAGCAACATACCTTCACGGGGTGGGGATCTTGTCAAACTAACCTCATAGATTTCTTTGGGTTACCAGAGAGATCGATCAAAGGAGAGCAGTGGACATGGTCCATCTGGACTTGACTAAGGCTCCCGACAGTGTGACACACAGGAGGCTAGTTAAGAAACTAAGCAGCCTGGGGTGGGGGAGAAAGTAACAAGCTGGGTAGCACACTTGTGAAGGGATAGGAGGCAAAGGGTGTCGGTAAATTGTAGCCACTCAGGTGATATGGAGAGGGACTAGTGGGTGCCACAGGGTTCGATGCTGGGACTGGTCCTCTTCAGTGTCTTCATAAGTGACTTTTGGGTAAAGTGCATCTTTCTGGATGGCACATAAATCTGCACCAGGGTTGACACTCAGGAAGGGTGGAAAGAATGCAAAGTGATCCGAGGAAACTAGGTGAATGGTCTACAGGGTGGCAGCTGGGCTTCAGTGCCAAAAGTGCAAGGTTATGGACCTGGGGCTGTGGAACTGGGGCGGCTGTGTATAACATGGGGGTGGAGTTTACAGTCACCAAGCAAGACAGAGACCTAGAGGTCAAAGGCAATGTTACAAAGCAGTGGGAAAGGCTAGCAGGATGCTGAGAAACACTAGGATAGGGATTTCTAGCAAGAGGAGGAAGGTGCTGCCATTATATTGCTCACTGGTGAGGCCCCACCTGGAGTACCGTGTTCAGTTCTGGAGGCCACACCTCTGCAAGGACACAAAGGATGGAAGCAGTACAGACAAGGGCAACCAAAATGGTGAGAGGGTTGCACGAGAAGCCATACAAGGAAAGGCTACAGGAACTCAACATGTACTCCTTGGGAAGAGAGGAGAGTGAGAGGGGACATGGTTGAACCTACAAGTACCTCACAGGAGAGAACAAGGTGCAAGTGGAGGGTCTATTTCAGAGAAAGGATAGCACTAGAACAAGTGGGCATGCAGTGAAGCTAAGAGGGGGAAGTTTAGGAGTAATATGCAGAAACATATCGTCACTGAAAGGGTGGTGGATGACTGGAATAGCCTGCCAGAGGAGGTAGTGGGAGCTAAGACTATGGGGAGCTTCAGGCATTCATGGGATAGGCGTAGGGGCATATTAAGTAGAAGAACGTGGGAAGGGAGCATCACCTACTGTATAACCAACTAGTGTCAGTGGTGAGTGAATAGGCAGGGACAAGGGACAGACTGGATGGGCCTAGAAGTTCTTTTTCTACTGACAAAATCTGTGTTTCTGAGTCCTCACGTTGTGAGACAGGCCCAGACAGCACACATAGACCACATGTATGTCTTTGTAAATTTTATCTCCACAATTACAATATCGAAATAAAGGCTCTTATGACTTTGGTGGCATGCAAAGATGACAAAATAAACACTTCAGTATGAAAAGAATAAACGTAATGGCTAGGTTTTGCTGTTTATTCTTTTTATACTGAAGTGTTTGTTCTAGGGACATGGATATGTTGTTGATCCACACTGTCTGGCAGGTATCCTTGCCGCTTTAAATCTTGCCGGAAGGTCTTCAAGCTGGCTCCTCCCACCCACCCGGGTGGTAAAACTCTCGGCTCCACCCCATGACGCCAGATCTTCCTTACCGCTTGGAAGCTCAGGTTCCTCCTTAACGCTCATGATAAGACTGGTTCCTAATTCTTCGAAGTTCAAATCAAAAGTTTTTGCTAAAAGACTTCAGTCTTCTTTCCTCAAGGCTGCGATGGACAAATCGATTCTGGTTTCGGAGGTGCACTTTATGGGCAGAAGAATGTCTGAGGACGGATCCGCACTCCACGCAGGCTCACTGCTTGGGCCTTGAGCACGCACCCGCAGGCCTGCGACTTTGTGCTCTTCCTTTTCGCCTCACGTCCTTGAAGACCGTGGCTGCCTGACACAACTGGGGCGCCCGAGAAAAGAATTCCACCGTTAATCTAAAGAGGCCCGGTTGGCGTGTGTCCGGCGGGGCGCGGGCTCTCGGCGGATCAGCTCGAGCAGATGATGCGCCTCGAAGGAGGCGGCGGGCGCTTCTACCTCGGCTGCGGCATTTGTCCCGCTCTCTCTCGGTGCCTCATACTCGGCTTCTTTTAAGGAGCTTTGTCTGACCCTCTCGACAAAAGATGAGGGTCCAACTTCTTCTGGACCCTTTCCAGGTCCAAAAAGAGCAAAAGTAAGTCTCTCCGTCGATGCTCTTGGGAGCGGGAAAGATCCTCTTCCCTTCTTGTCGACAGTCGGACTTCGGTCGACCTAGCTTCGCCACTGGCTTCACGGTGTCCCGCCAGGCCAGTTGGACCGAGACTCCCATCGACGCGTCGAGATTTTTCTCACCCGCTAGACAGGTTGTTGGCTGGAGAAGCTGAGAATCCTCTCCCGGTTCCCCGGTGGAGTTGAGGATCCCGTCTGGCTCGTCCGCGCCTCCGGTTCCGGAGCTTCGGTGAATCGCCCGAGCTGAGGGGAGTGCCGATTCCCGACACTTCCCCTCGCCGTCCTCGGCCTAGCCGAGACTCTCGGTCACTGACTTCCTCGCGGTCCAGCCGATCCCACCGTCATAGGCGGTCTCGGTGCCGCTTCTTCCTCCTCCTCGGACGAGGGGAGGCTTCGGCACAAGTTGCGTCGGAGGTATGAGGAACTCATGTGGCAACAGCTCCTTTTGACCGGGAATAAGCTGACCCAGTCGTCTTCCCCGGCCATTAAGTGGCTGTCACCGGAGCGGCTGAAACAACCTCGTAGCCGAGGAGCCTGTTCCCAGGCCGGTTGTTCGGCCAATTCCAGCTGCCCCACCGATTCTGGTGGAACCTCCGCCTCCACAGCCGTTAGTTGGGGCTCCGACCAAAAATTCTCGGTCGGCTATGGGTTTGCCCCATAGGCTGTCTGTCACCCTCACTCCCGATAAACCTCGGCAGGTGGAGGGTGGCTCAGGCCCGAGGCAGCTCTTTGAGGACTCTTCCGAGTCCGAGGAGGATTCCTCCCTTTTCTCCAAGCGCATGGACTTGGAGTCCTCGGGAGGACAGTCAGTGGACGATAGCCCTTCGTTCTTCTTAGGGTTGCTTCGGCTCATCTCGGAGTCCACCGGGATGAAGCTCGAACCCGTTTCTAAATGGGCCAGGTATCCCCTCACGGAGATTCTGGACCGAGGGGATTCTCCTACGGAGGCCTTTCCGGTGGCTGAGGCCATAGTGGGTCTGGCCTTGGAGCTTTGGCAGCGCCCTGCTTCCTGCCCTGTGCCTTTGGCCAGAATGGCCAGGAAGTATGCGGTCCCTACCGGTTCCCTGTCCGGTTTTTCGGAACACCCCTCTGCTGAGGGGTTGGTTACCGACAGTGTTTTCCGGCGTGCCAGGAACGCCAGGGATGTGGACAAACCTCCCGACAAGGAATCCAAGAAATTGGATTATGCCGGGCGAAAAGTCTATGCTGCGTCCTCTCTCGGCCTTCGTCAGGCCAGTTCGGCCGTCCTCATGGCACATTTTTCTCATGCCCTGTTGGGCTCCCTGGATGAGGTCGTCCCTCATCTTCCCGCGGATCTGCAGACTACGGTCAGGCAGGTGCGGGACCAGGGCAGGGCAGTGGCCAAACAGCAGCTCCAGACTGCTTTAGACATCGGGGACTCATGTGCCAGGTCGGTGGCGGCCGCAGTGGCCATGCGTTGTCGGGCTTGGCTGAGGATATCCACCTTTACCTCGGATACCCAGCACAAGTTGGCAGATGCTCCCTTTTTGGGGACTGACCTCTTCGGCCCTGGGGTGGAAGGTCACCTGCAGAGGATCGAAAAGTCCAATGCTACCTTGGACTCGGTCTCTTCTGCTCAGAAGGACAAAGGCCGCAAGCCACAGCCTAAGCCCTTTCGTCCTTCTGCGCCCTCGGCGCACCTGGCCCAGCAACGTCAGGGCCAGCAGGCTCGAGCTTGGCATCCCAAACCAGCGCTGCTTCCTCCAACAGGAAGCAGGAGGAAAAGGCCCAGGAGGTCCCTTTGCCGGTCCCTCCTCCAAGCCTGCCCAGTGACGGGCTGAGGGGTGTCGCCTCATCCCCGCCACTCATTCCTGGTTCCCCATGGGGGGACTGCCCACACTTCCTTTCTGCCTGGTCCGCTGTTACCACGGACAGGTGGGTACTGGAGGTGGGGAAAAGGCCTGCCTCTAGAGTTGAGCAGGCCCCGCCCTTCAGAGCCGTCGCACTCTGGGGCCTCGGGGTCCGCAGCTCACTGGCGGCTCGTCGAGCCGACATCGCCTCCTCCTCCAAAGGAGGTGATCAGGAGGTAGAGGACCCCCCCTCAGACCTGGGGTTCGTGTCCAGGTATTTCCTGGTTCTGAAACGGACGGGGGGGCTGGTGCCCCATTCTCGACCTGCACGACCTGAACAAGTTACTAAGGTCTTGAACCTTCAGGATGGTCACTCTGGCGCAGATAATACCATCTCTGGAACACGGCGTGTGGTTCTGCTGTCTGGACCTACAGGACGCGTTCTTTCATGTCCCTATCCGTCCGTCACATCGGAGATTCCTTCGCTTTCGAGCGGAGGGATCCCTCTTCGAGTTCCAAGCCATGCCCTTCGGCTTATCTCCAGCTCCCAGGGTCTTCACCAAATGCATGGCAGTGGTGACAGCATTCCTGCGGCGCCGAGGGGTCCGGGTGTACCCTTACCTGGACGATTGGCTGATAGCAGCCCCCTCCAGACAGGAGGTGGAGCGGTCCAGAGATCTGGCCTCCAGGTTTGCTCTCAGTCAGCCTCTCATCAATGAGGCCAAGTCGGAACTCGAGCCGAAGCAGGTGATCCTGTTCATCGGGGCAGAGCTCGACTCTCTTCGAGCCAGAGCACGGCTCCCGGCGGACAGGACCGAGGTTCTTACCTCCTTTGCCCAATCATTTCTGGTTGGGCAATCGCGCCCTGCCCGGGACTTCCTGCGCCTCCTGGGTCTCATGGCGGCCTGTACCAGCGTGGTCCGTTGGGCACGCTGGCACATGCGCCCCCTTCAGTGGGGACTGGCCAGCCAGTGGTCACAACGCTGCGATCCATTGGACCAGCTAGTGATAGTGACCCAGGAGATGTGGAATGCTCTCCAGTGGTGGACCATTCCATCTCATCTGCAGGAGGGCATCCCGTTTGTCCGCCCCGAGCCGACGGTCTCTCTATCGACCGATGCCTCTCTGATGGGTTGGGGTGCCCATCTGGGGGAACACCGAGTGCACGGCCTCTGGTCCCTGCGGGAGTCTCGATGCCACATCAACCTGCTGGAGCTCCGAGCGGTCCACCTAGCTCTCACCGCCTTTGCTCCATTTCTCCAGGGTCAAGTGGTCCGAGTCCAGATGGACAATACCACGACCATGTACTACCTGAACTGCCAGGGCGGGACGTGCTCCATGCTTCTATGCAAGGAAGCTCTCTGCATTTGGTCACTCTTGTGCAGCCTGGAGGCGGATCTCCTAGCCATTCATGTGGCAGGAGCCTCCAACACCCTGGCCGATGCCCTGAGCCGGATAGGAGCTGCATCTCACGAGTGGTCTCTCCTGCCGGAGGTAGTACAAGATCTGTTCTCCCACTGGGACACACCTCAGGTGGACCTGTTTGCCTCCAGGGAGAACGCGAAGCTGAGGCTGTTTCATGCCCGCCCCCCTCAGCAGGGCTCGCTGCAGGGGGATGCCTTCTCGAGGCTCTGGACCCCGGGCCTCTTTTACGCTTTTCCCCCATTTCCCTTGATTCACAAGGTGCTTCTCAAGGCAAGGAGGGACAAGGCGCAGGTGATTCTGATAGCCCCAGACTGGCCCCGCCAGTTCTGGTACCCGGATCTCCTCAGCCTCAGCTCCAGGATCCCGAGGCAGCTTCCAGCTCGCCCGGACCTGCTCTCAGTCAATCAGGGGAAGGTGTTCCATCCAGACCTTCAATCCCTGCACCTGACGGCCTGGTTCCTGAGCGGCTAGAGTTCCAGGCCTTGGGTCTTTCCGACGAGGTCCTCAATGTTGTTGAGGCGTCCCGTAAGGAGTCGACCAGAAAATGCTATGCCTTGAAATGGAAGAGATTTTCCATTTGGTGTGGGCAAGGGCTTGGACCCTTCCTCCTGTTCTGTGGCAAGCATTTTGGACTATTTATGGTCCCTTTCTAGTCAAGGGCTTGGTCGGCGACCTAAAGGTACCTGGCAGCCATCTCTGCTTGCAGGCGGGCGGGAGGAGGCAGTCGGTGGCGCAGGGAGAAGGTGGCCTGGCGCTTTTTCAAAGGCCTTGATCACATTTCCCTTCCGGTGCGAGAACCTCCACCTCCGTGGGATTTACTGCTGGTACTGGCAAAGCTTATGGGCAAGCCATTCGAACCAATGCACAGGTGTGATCTCTCTCTCCTGTCGTGGAAGACCGCCTTCTTGGTGGCTATCATGTCAGCCAGAAGGATGGGAGAACTCCAGGCGCTCTGCATTGAGTCTCCTTACCTGGTCTGCCACAGGAACAATGTTGTCCTGCGCCCCCACCCGAAATTCCTTCCGAAGGTGGTGTCAGAGTTTCACCTTAACCAGGTGTTGACTCTGCCGGTGTTCTACCACAATCACACCCGGAGGCCGAATACAGGCTCCATACTTTGGACCCTAGAAGGGCGCCGCTTATTATAAGGAGCGCATGCGGCTGAAATTCGGGAGAGGTTCGCTAGCTGTTTGTCACCCACGCTGAAGCGCACCTGGCAGACCTGCAGCCAAGCAGGCGATAGGCAGGTGGGTCACCTCCTGCATAGATCTCTGCTATAAGTTGGCGGGCATGGAGCCTTCCAGAGGATAAGGCTCAATCTACCGTCATACTGCTGCATCGGTGGCTGCTTCCAGGGCGTCCCTATCCAGGAAATCTGCAGGGCTGCTACCTGGAAGTCAACACACCTTACCATTACCACATCGACCTTGAGTCAAGCCGGGATGCTGGTTTTGGGGCCTCGGTTCTCCAGTCTCTATTCCCTAAGTAGTGGGTGTGCGCCTTGCCTCCCTCCTCCCGGAGAACTGCTAGAGTCTGCCAGACAGTATGGATGAACAACATATCCATGTCCTAGAAATACAGGTTACTCACCTGTAACAGGGAGTTCTAGGAATGGTATGTGTTGTTCATCCCACCTGACCAACCGCAGGCAGCACAACCTGAGCTTCCAGCCGGCCAGATCTGGCGCATGGGGCGGAGCCGAGTTTTACCACCCGGGTGGGTGGGAGGAGCCAGCTTGAAGACCTTCCGGCAAGATTTAAAGCGGCAAGGATACCTGCCAGACAGTGTGGATGAACAACATATGCCATTCCTAGAACTCCTGTTACAGGTGAGTAACCTGTATTTTTGTCATCTCTGCAGGCCACCAAAGCAATTGTGCCGGAAGATGGTAAAAGCTGAGGGGGCCGAGAATCAAAAGGGCTCTTATGAAAGTACAAAGGGCACTTTTTCTGTACTAGTTTTTGCCATACAGAAATAAAAAGTGGAGTGGCTACCGCCCTTTGCCCCCACCCCGGTTCCGGCACCTGTGCACCAAAGTCATAAGAGCCTTAATTTCAATATTGTAAGTGTGGAGATAAAATTTACAAAGACACACACATGTGGTCTGTATGTGCTGTCTGGGCCGGTCTCACCATGTGAGGACTTAAAAACAGATTTTGTCAGCAGAAAAAGGACTTCTAGGCTTATCCAGTCCATCCCAAACCATCCCCCCGCTTGCAGATTGGGCATCTACTACCTAAATGTAAGAAGCCTTCTGCCTAAGCTTGATCACATCAAGGCATGGAAATCATAATGCTCCCCCCATTATCCTCTGTATCTCAGAGACTTGGTTATCCGCCAGTGTCCCTGACTCCTCAGTCACCATTCCAGGGTACTCTATTTTCTGACAAGACGGGTAAGCGTGGTGGTGTTGCTATCTATGTCCATGAGTCCCTGCGTATGTCCACTGTCTCCCAGGTTGTTGTGCTAAAATCACACGAAATCCTACTTACCAAGCTGGTCTTCCCTTCCTCGTCACCCCTTTTTGTCTCTGTCTGCTGCTTCTCTCCCAGTGCCTCACCCTCCTCTCTTGTCCCCAACCTCGCCACCCCAACCTCTTCAGCTGCCTCAGGTGATCTGCTAATCCTGGGTGATTTCAACATTAACTGCCTTACCCAGCATTCCAAGGCCATCACCCAAGAGATTGAGGCCCTCAACCTCATGCAGCTTATCACTGACCCCACAAGACTCGACCCCCGGTCTTCCAATCACTCACTGTTGGATTGGATTCTAACCACCCACCCTAAAATATTCTCCTCAGCTGGCACCCTCCCTGATTCTTTCAGCTGCCATTGTATTACTTTCTGTCTCAGGAAGAACCATTCTCTCTCCCCCCCGCCCCACCAAACTATATACTGTTCAGGCCCCTAAGGTCCCTCAACCAGCAGGCACCACTAGCCAACCTCTACCTGGCCGATTCGTCCGGAGTCCTTGCTGCCCCAGACACTGACTCAATTTTGGTGGCCTTCAACTCCACATTCCTAGGTATTTGGAATTCACATGCTCCCCTAAAAAAGCTGTGTCTCCAGCATAGGCACCTTCCCTGGATCTCCCCTCACCTAGTAAAACTTTACAAAGCTAGAGACAAAACTTTAAAAGTGTTCAAAGCCTCCACTAATGCCTCTTATCTCCTAATGTACAGAACACAGAGGAACACATGCAGCAAGGCTGTGCGCTCCATTAAAGCGGACTTCTTTTTTTTTTCCCTTTCATAGAGCTGTTTGGTCCCTGTCACCTCCTCCCACCAACTGGCGATGGGGACACATGGGTATTTTACTGGTTTTCTCCCTTACCCCCCCCCGAGGCCCTGGCACACAGCTGTGCGAGCGCGTGGAGGCACGTTATGCACCCTGTGGCACCAGCTCAGTCCCTTCCTCCCTCCGTAACTGATTTTGCCACCCCTCTCCGCCTACTCTACCAACAAGACCTCCACCCAGTGGAAGCGGAACTAAGGAGGGGGCGCCAACCCACCCTTGGAAGAGGAGAGCTGCCCATCAGCATGCTCCATACTGCTCTGCCCCCATGCTGGCAACCGGACGTCCCCAGGTATCTTTCCCAAACCCGGGTCACCGGCGTAGCGCAAGGTGTGGCATCCAGTGCCTCAACCCTCGGCACCTTCGAGCCGGATAATGTTGACTTAAGTCTCAACTTGAGGATTGCCGCCCCACACCAGCTGCCTTCTAGAAAACTCCCCATTCCCTGCTTGGCTCTGCTTAGCATGCTCCTTCCCCTGGCATGGACCCCACTGACGATGGCTCTGAAGCCATTGCATCTTCCATAAATCACTTCTTCACAACCTGTGCCCTACCCCAAGTGCAGCCACCCACCCCTCTCTCCCCTCCTCGCTGTCACCAGCATGTTCCTTCTCCTCCAGAGACCAACTGGACATCAGATTCCCCCCCACCCCCTCCGCTCTGGTGCTCACCCTTCCACTCTCCAACCCACCCATGTCCCCCCATCACCTCCTCAGAGGTGCTTTGTGCCCCCAAAATCTCTGAACTCCTCCAAACAAAGTCCAGATGGGATTAACCCCATCCTCTTAAAAATCTCTGCTCCAGCCATAGTTCCTCCAATTACTCACATCTTTAACTTCTCCCTTTGCTCTTTGCCAAAGCCTTGGAAGTTAGTCAAAGTCATCCCCTACACAAAGTGTGTGGGGGGTGTGTGACCCCTCCATCCCTGGTAACTACAGACCTATCTATCTCCTTCCCTCCCTTTCCAAAATCTTTGAATCCCTCATCTCAAAAAGACTAAATCAATTCCTTGCCTCTAAGGATGCCTTGTCACCATTCCAGTCTGGTTTCCGTTGCCTCCACTCCACTTCCTCATCCCTTCTTCGCCTCACCAACCGCATCCATTTGGCCATAGATAAAGGTCATCTGACGCTTGCCATATTTATAGATCTGGCCAAGGGCTTTGATTCTGTGGCTCACAAACTACTCCTTGAAGACCTCTTAGCTTTAGGACTATCCCCAACCTCTGCTGAATGTTTCAAGGCTTACTTAACTGATAGATGTGAATTTATCCAGCTAGAGGAAACCAAATCTGCTCTTCTTCCCCATCCTGGCTGGTGTTCCTCTGGGGTCAATCCTTGGACCTACCCTATTCTCAATTTTTGTAAACAATCTCCCTTCTGCCTGCTCAGTCTCCCACATTCAAATGTATGCCAATAACACAATGATCTGCACTTCCGGTCCCTCCCAGGCACAGGTCGAACAAATCCTCCAAGCTGACTTTGTGAACACCCTAAAGTGGCTTGATGACAGGTCATTCAAATGCAACACTAAGAAAACTGTCACCATGGCTTTTGATTCTACCTAGAAACTAGCCAAAATAACAACTCCTCCCACCTTATACACCCTCGATGGCTCCAAAATTACAGTAGTCGAATCATATAAATACCTGGGAGTTTGGCTGGACCCTAAATTAGACTTCTTCCTACACCTGGACAATATTCACAGCAAACTGCATCCAAAATTAGGAATGCTGTGTAGGCACAAGGACAGTCTCTATCTCCTCATCAGGAGGTAAATAGTCTCTAAGATTATCCTCCCTTCATTTGATTATGCTGATGTGGTCTATAGCTCAGTGCCGCAATCCTCCTTCACCAAATTAGACCCACTGTTTCACGCCTTTTGCAGATTTGCCTCCAATCTCCCATACTGCACTCACCACTGCCTCCTCTACCAATCCATCTCTTGTACCGTCGCCCACCGACCGTCGCTTGGCATACTGCGCGACCTTTGTCGCTAATTTCTGGTCAATATCCTTCCCTCCTACCTCTCCTCCTTGCTAGCCCCAGCTTCTAGTACAGGCTACTCCCCACGCTTTCATGACCACTGCTCCTTCACCTTGGTCACACTCCACTCACTCGCCGGTAAATTAGCCTTCACCCATCGGCTCCCTGCCCTCTGGAACTCTTTTCCCCTTACTATATGTAGCCTGCCCACTGCGATATCCATCAAAAAGTATTTCAAGCATCTCCCACTCCCTCCTTGCAACTGTTTCCACCTTCCTTAACTGCTAAATACTGCCAGTTATTCTGACCCTACACCCATTCTCCCAGCCAGCTCCAGCTCAAAGTATATGTTTGCCACACAATACATGTGCTGTCTTGTCTGCCTCAGTGCACCAAGCCTGTTTTGCCAGCTTTTGTATTGCTTCATCCTCGTATTCAACTGTCCACTGGTAGATACGTTGTTAGGCCCTACTTCTTGTGCATGTTACTTATTTACTGTTTATTTTTTCATGTACTCATGCTTCTCATGTATAAATATAAATATAAATATACATTTATATTTTGTGTACATTGTACCCTTCCCCCAACCCCGGGTCACACCTGGAAATGAGCCTCGGCTCAGTGTGCCTTTCCCAGTTACCAGCCTTTAAATAAATAAATAGGTCGATGGAATTTTCCTCAACAGGTCAGATGAGGATGATCAATGGCGGGAAAAGAACTAAGGACTGATGGGGCCACACAGGGCTATATAGATGCGGACGTGGTACATCATCGTGCGTGGCCCCTGGCAAGCAAAAGTTTCCCTGTGGTCCTAGCACTGTCAGTTACAGTTACAAAGGTGTGCCCTAATGGGGGCATCACACTGAAGAAGATATGAAAATTATGTACTAACCATAATTCTTGACCTTCCAAAATATTTTCACCATTCATCACTGATACATCTATTCCAGGGGTACCAGGAGCATATCTCTTTAAAGCTTTGGAGGCAGGGGTCCAAAGGCGGAGATGGTGCCACCCATGGGGCAAATGTATGATGTGGGCTCATGAGTTGACCAGTAACAGATGCTGGCCCACTTGCCTCCTCAGTTCTGTTTGCATAGGTGAGGAAAGAAAGGGTAAGAAAAAAGGGAAAGTAAGAGCAAGGAAGCCCAAGGGATAGACAAAAGGATATAGGATATAAAAAGAACAAATAAAAAAATGACCAAAAGAAGAAGGTGGGTTTGGGAGGAGGGTCTTTATAGTGGCCACAGATGACCAGGATAACTGGGCAGGAAAGAGAGAAAAGGGTGGGGGGGGGAGAGAGCAGTGGGGACCCTGAATTCTCAACAGAAAAGCAAAGTCATCCGAAGAGTTGGTTTGCTCTCAACTGAATCAAGAGCGTGGCTTATGCTCTCTAAGGGCTAGCTGATCCTCAAACAAGAACATGGTTTACGAGAATATCAAAGGACCAGCTTAGAGGGGATGATTGCAAGGAAGGAAGTACTCCCTTGAAGTCTCAGAAACAGGAGAACAACTGTGAGCCCTGTGAAAATACTGCCAGCCATAGCTGTCCACCTGAGGATATAAGAACTATAATAGGCTAAAAAGTAGCAGCCCAATATGACCAAAACATAAAATGGGAGAAGGAAAGCCTTAGATCTCAAAGGTCTGAGAAAAGGTGAGTTAGAGCTGAAACAGTGCAATAGGATCGGTTTCCAAGCTAAGCAAAAATATACAGGAGCTTGGCAGAGAAAATGCAACCCCCGAGAAGGGGAAAAATGACTGAAAAAAAGGGGGTCCTACCAAAGGACAACTGACAGGAATAGAATTCCACAAAAAAGGAGGGATTCCCATCCTTCTGGCCATCTCTGGGTGAAACATCCCAAAAATAATAAGAGAAACCGAAAGATAACAGGCCAGTAAAACAAATGCAGAAGACTAACTGTAAGGGAAAATAAATCTGAACTGGTAAGTAAACTGGGGTACAATTCCCAAAAGTTTCCACTCCCTAGAGCACCTGCTCCCCTGTAAGGCCTTCTCCCCAAGAAAAAATTATCTAACAACAAATAAAGTACAGTTACATTAGAACTTAACAGTAGATCTTTGAGAGGAGCTCTTGTAGCAGGTTACACCTTAAGGACAGAAGTCAGCAGGCACCAGGATCCTACAGAAACGTTTTAGCTAGCAGTATACAGTGGGAGACTGGCCAATGGTATATAAGCGGCGGTCCCCCAGCTCTTCCTCAGTTCTGCTACCGGAGACTCCAGCAAACTCAGAAATGGAGAACCAAGGAGGTTAGTCTGAAACGAGGAAAGAAGGAAACAGTCAACGGAGGCAGGAAGGTAGGAGGGAAAACAGCACCTGCTGAAAGAGCTTCTCTTGAAGATCTGGTACCGCAAGTTCTTACGTAACTGTACTGTCTCATTTCGAAGGGGAGCTCTTGTAGCACCATGAGGACTGAGACCCAAGCAGTAAAAGGACCAACCCCCAAAGGTCAGGAGGAGGTAAGTCAGCTGAAAAAGCTCATGAGAGCAGGCCCTGTAGGACAGCAAGGCCGAAGCCTGCCCTACGATGAGAGGCAATATCCAGACTGTAACGCTGAATGAACATGTGTACTGAACTCTCAAATGGCAGCTATGCAGATATCGCCCTGGGGCAAAATGGAGGCTGGAGAGGGGTCCTCCCTGTTTGGTCTCCATACTCAAAGGCTCCACCTTGTGTGGGCAGGCTCCCCGATCGGCCTCGGAATCTCATCCAACTTGGGCGGTGTTATGTAATGCTAGGCCTGTCAAGAACAAGATGGCATTGATCGCTAATCTTGTCAGGTCATCTGACCTGGCATGCAGCACTGAGACCTGGCTGGACACCAATGCCGGCTCAATTCTTGAGGCGGCAGTGTCGGCTGGATTCTCGGTGGTACACCACCCGATATTGGATCAGAGTGGCAGGGGTGTTGTCATATGTTTTAGATCAGAGTTGGGCATGGTAGGAGTGCCAGTGGGGGAGATCCATTCCTTTGAGTGTATCCTGGTCGCAGGTGTGGAGTGCAAAATTCTTCTCATCTACCATCCACCTGGGGATGGGAAACAATTTTTGCAGGAAGTTGCAGAATTCGTGATCTATGTGGTGTTGGAGTCACCCAAAGTGATGGTACTGGGTGATTTCAATGCCTGAATCGATGATGAACTCTCGCGTTTTGGACAGAACTTCTCCAGCTGATGAGTTTGCTGGGCTTCACACAGGTAGTTTCCTCTGCAACCCATAATTCAGGTCACTCATTGGACTTGGTCTTCTTACTGGGTATGGAGACCACCAATTTGGTGGTGGAACCAGTTGGATGGTCAGACCACTTCACTATCAGATTCAGCTTCCAGACACCCCTTATAGACCTGCCCCCATGGAGATGGTTCAGTATTGCCCATTAAGCGGCATAACTCTAGATGGCCTTATGGCGGTGCTGAATCTCTCAGGACTTCCAAATGCAAGCATGGGTCTGGAGAATCTACTACAGGCCTATAATAGGGCCCTGGTAACAGCTCTAGACTCCATTGCTCCTGTCTGTGTTCGCCCCATCTCCCTTTGGCCCCGGTCTCCCTGGCTGGTGGGACATTGAGGGAGCTGAGGAGAGTGGGGTGAAAGCTGGAACATCGCTGACAGAAATCTGGCATTGATGCCAACAGACTTAGACTGATGTCTCATTATGCAGATTATCAGTCAGCAATCTCCTGTAAGAAGGCAGAGTTCTTGTCCGGGGAGATCGCTGCTGCTCGGAATTGACCATCTCAGCTCTTCCGCTCTGTGGACAAGCTGTGCAATCCAGCCTGTCTACAGTCGCTGAGAGCTTTATCACAAGAGAAGTGTGAGGAGTTCACTCATTTCTTTACAGATAAGATTGCCGTCATCAGGTCAGAGATCTGCTCAGCCTGCTCCATGGGGTGTGGCGGTGACCATTGGGAGTTCGCAGTGCCTTGGTCTGGTTGGTTGGCTTTTGCCCAAGTGGCAGTTGCGGATTTCATGAGGATCGTCCGTAGTTTGTGACCGACGTACTATAATTTGGACCCGGGCCCAACCTGCCTCCTTGTGGGGTGTGTGGAGGTCATCGTCCCAGTCCCGACGGAGATTGTTCGGTGCTCGTTGGAGATTGGGGAGTTCCCGGACTCCTTGAAGGAGGCACTGGTGACCTCGACCTGGACTGTCCTGTCAGTTACAGGCCTGTCTCTAACCTTCCCTTTGTGGGTAAGGTTATTGATAAGGCTGTCATGCTGCAGCTGGACGACCATCTAGCCATCCATGACATCTATGACCCCTTCCAATCGGGATTTCGGAAAAGTCATAGGACGGAGACTGCCCTTGTTTGAGTGTTCAGTGACCTCCTCATAGCGAGAGATCGGAGGAGCCGCACCATCTTGGTCCTCCTTGATCTCTCTGCAGTATTCGACACCGTGGATCATGGAGTGTTGCTAGAGTGACTGCAGCTGATCTACGGACTGTCAGGCATGGTCCTCAGATGGTTCCACTCTTCCCTCATGGGCAGGTTTCAGAGATGACTTTATTCCTCTAATGCATTCTCCCTGCCATGTGAGGTTCTGCAGGGCTCTGTGCTATCACCCATGTTATTCGCGGTGTACATGCTGCCTTTGGGGGACACTGTAAGGTGGTACGGACTGAGTTTTCACTACTATGCAGATGACAGTCAGCTGTCCATGTCCTTTGCACCTGAACAAGATGTAGCGGTCTCACTATTTAACAACTGCTTGCCGAGATCCATGACTGGATGTGTGCCAACTGGCTGAAGCTGAATGCTGAGAAGACTGAGATTTTGGTAGTGGACCCAGGTTGTTGAGCTCGGGGGAACTCGGCTGTACATGCTGCCAGCCTAGTGCTAGACAGCTGTCAGCTGAGGGCTTCCGAACAGGTGTGGAGTCTGTACATTATTCTTGATGAAGAGTTGACCCTGAAGTCTCAGGTGTCATCTGTAGTCAAGACCTCCTTTTATCATCAGAGGAATATCACTTGGATTAAGCACCTTGTTCCGCCCAACAATTTATTGACTTTGGTCCATGCCTTTGTGGCCTCCCGGTTGGATTACTGTAGCACCTTTCAGCTGCAGCTGGTGCAGAATATGGCAGCAAGGTTACTGACTGGACATTCTTGATCTAGCCATATTACACCTGGGCTGTGCACACTGCACTGGCTATCAGTTCAGTGATGGATCACCTTTAAGGTCGGACTTGTGACCTATAAAGCCCTACACGGTCTTGGACCGAGTTACCTGAAAGAGCTTCTTCGCCCTTACCACCCCCCTCACCCACTCCACTGACGAGGGATTGCTAGAGATCCCCAGGGTTCAGCTGTGGACATCTGGGGCATGAGCATTTGCTTTTGTTGCCGCCACCCTGTGGAATTTTCTACCTCATTGGGTTTGTGAGTGCCAGACCATGGACAGCTTTAAATCTGCTTTTAAGATGCACTTATTTAACCTGGCATTCTATGTAAGTTGACTGATTTGTTGCTGTGCTGAATTTTAAATAGCTTGGTTTTAACTTTTATGTATTTATTGTTAAAGCACTTTGGTTATGGAAATACACTATATAAATAAAGGTTATTATTGTATCAGCAGCAGACACATGTCTAATGGATGCAAAGGAAGCAGCCATACCCCTGGTAGAATGGCCTTTGACCGGACCCGGCAAAGGCTCGTCATACTTTCTGTAACAATACACAATGCAGTTAACTAACCATTTGGATAAGGACTGTTTAGAAACTGGAGCCCCTTCCATCCTTGGGGGCAAAATAAATGAGCACATTTTCAGACTTTCGGGCAGCATGGGTGTGATCTACGTAGTAACAAAGCACCTGGTGGACACCCACCGTATGAAGAGCCTTCCCTCGATTAAGATACTCTGGATAGTAAACGGGTAAATGGATGTCCTGATTCAGTGTAAATTCAGACACCATCTTGGGTAAAAACTTAGGATTTGCCTGCAAGGACACCCGGTCCTTGTGGAAAACTAAATAAGGCTCTTTACACATCAGAGCCTGAAGCTCAGAAATCCTTTGAGCAGAAGTAATGGCAACTAAAAATAACACTTTCCACGACAGAAAGTGGAGCTCGGATCTTGCGGCTGGTTCGAAGGGAGGTATCGTAAGTTTTTCCAAAAGAAATAAAATATCCCAAAGCAGGACAGGATCCCTGATGGGAGGTTTGAGGTGTATAATACCCCACAAAAAAGTGTGGGAAAGATCCAGCTGGGCAAGAGTCTTGCCCATGTAACTGGGTAATAAATTACCCTTTCAGGTTCTTGGTGGAATGGCACAAAAGGAAGAGACAACAGACAAGTGGTACTCATGTAATAAATTAAATTAATTTTGATAAATAATACAGACTTACTACCATTACAGTGTGAACACTGGGAGAACACCATTTTTTCTTACCTAGGCAATGCAGACAGTTTTTCTCTTCTCAGAGAAGCTACGTGTTACAAAGCGTCTTATACCTTGATAATTACTATAGCAACAGCTAAGGAAGATAAAAAAATGTATATAATTGGACAAAAACAGGTGGTCTGAGCAACTGTCCTGACTAGTGTGAAAAAGTTGCATAGCTTGCAATAGATAACAACACAATGAGACCTCTATTATCCATGGTCAATTGTAATAATGTACAATTACTCTCCTCTGATTCTATAGAGCACTATCCGATAAGCTTCCTGCATACATCTCGAGCTTCGAGCATGCCAAGGGGTCTTATGGTTTGAGATACTTCTCTATACTCTGCTTTCAGATGCCTAGAGTAAAAGCATCCCATGGCTTGGCTGCAACTAAATTCTCCTTCCCTTCCCTATAGAACACCTTGCAAAGTTCTCTAAAACTCTCAACACTCCCCAGTCCATTCACCTTCAAAACACTATTAACTGAATATCTGAAAGAAACCTGCAACTGCTTTAGGTAACCAAGCTCCCTTATCTTCTGATACTTCTTTCGAATACTCTGGCACTTAGTTACGTTCAGCTCCCTCTCCCTCAAGGTACTCATCTCTCTCTCTCTCCCCTCCCCCCAAGTTCTATAACTGACTATACACCAGTCTACATACATAAGCGTATGTATGGGCCTTCCTAAGCCAGTAAGTCCTAGGAGTTAAACTTTTCACCTCTTCTGCTTCCCTTTTTTCTACTGACTTACCTGCATTTAACTATGCAGTCCCGGAATTCTCTGGCAGTTATTTCTCGCACATGTACAATGGTTTTGGGGTATCCTCCCTTCTGTCTCACTCTCTCTTTCTCTCGCGCTCTCTCTCCTTCTCTATTTTGGCCAGATTTATCTCACACATGTATAATGGGTTTTGTGTCTCGTAACTGTTCATAACATTGTTATCTAGTGTATTATGGCCTGATAGATCTTTCACATGTACATTGTGTTTTTGTCTACCCATGCCTGTAATCGGTTTGATGTCCGGGACCACCTTGAAAATGAGCTTGCTCAATGGTGTCTACACCTGGTTAAATAAAGCTTGATTGATTGAATCACTAAAGATGGCATTGTTGCCTTACATATGAAAAATACCAGTAAAAATAGAGCAAAAAGCATTTCTCATGGCTAATATATATCAGTAAAACATAAGAGAGCATAATAGAAACATAGACTTTGACGGCAGATAAGGACTACTTGGCCCACCCAGTCTGCCCATTTCCTTACCTACTGGATAAGCTGCAGATTCTAGTTTACCAACAGCCTACTTCCTGCCACTCCCCACTACAATTGCCTTGTGTCTGTCCCATGCATGTTTGAATTCCTCCACTGTTTTAGCCCCAACAACCTTCCCAGGAAGGCAGTTCCACATCCACTACTCTCTCATGAAAAAGATTTCCTCACATTACCCTGAGCGTCCCCTCTGTCTTTAAATTGTGTCCCCTTGTTCTTACACATCTCTTTTTCTGAAAGATGTTACTCTCCTGGACTTTGTTGATTCCCTTGAGGTACTTGAACGTTTCTATCATGTCCCCCCTGTCCCTCCTTTCATCAAGGGTATACATGTTAAGCTCTCTGTCTCTCTTCATGTGATTTCTGATGCAGACCCTGCACCATTTTAGTTGCCCTCCTCTGGACTGCTTCCATCCTATGTCCTTGCGTAGACGAGGTCTCCAAAACTGCACACAGTACTCCAGATGGGGTCTCACCAACTGTCTGTACAGAGGGATAACCACTTCCCTTTTTATACTTGTGATGCCCCTTCCTATGCATCCCAGTATCCCCCTGGCTCTCCTTACTGACTTCTCACATTGCTTACCCACCTTTAGATCATCTGATATGACTACCCCAAAGTCCCATTCCATTTTTGTTGTTGTTAGTACCTCCCCTGATATTGTGTACTCTTCTCCTGTGTTTTTGTTTCCCAGGTGCATTACTTTGCACTTCTTTGCATTGAATCTAAGTTGCCATATGTCTGACCATTCTTCCAACCTTGTCAAGTCCCTTCTCATCCTTTCTACCCCCTTGTGTATCAACTCTGTTACAGATCTTTGTATCATCTGCAAAGAGGCATACCTTTCCCTCCAGACCCTCTGCAATGTCACCTATAAAGATGTTAAAGAGGACTGGACCCAGTACTGAGCCCTGAGGTACTTCACTAGTGACCCCCCTTTCTTCGGAATGTGTTCCACTCACTATTACCTTCTGTGTCCTGTTGTGCAGCCAGGTTACAACCCAGGCTACCACCCTGGGACCCACTCTGTGTCAAATGCCTTGCTAAAGTCTAGGTAGGCCATATCCACAGCCCCTCCCTGGTCTATTACTTTGGTCACCCAGTCAAAGAAATCTATTAGATTCATCTGACATGACCTTCCTGCTGTAAATCCATGCTGCTTTGGGTCCTGTGCCCTGCTGGCCTCTAGGTACTCAACAATTCTTTCTTTCAGAAGTGATTCCATCATTTTCCCTACCACTGAGGTCAAACGTACAGGTCTGTAGTTTCCTGCTTCTGCCTTGCTCCCACTTTTGTGAAGGGGAATCACATCTGCCCTCCTGCAGTCCTCAGGTACCACCCCATCCACCCATGATTTGTTAAAAAGTGTGGTCATTGGTGTCACTAGGTCCTCCCTTAGTTCTTTTAGGATTTTGGGGTGAATCCCATCAGGCCCCATTGCTTTGTCTACCTTGAGTTTTAGGAGTTCTTTCAGGACACTTTCTTCTGTAAATGGACTGGTGTCAACCCCCCTACCCAGAGTGCTTCTATTGTCTGGTTTAGGTAACTCCTCCTCATCTTCTTCTTTTGTGAATACTGAGCAAAAGTATTCATTCAGTATCTCTGCCTTTTCACTGTCTCCCTCTGCCTACCTCCCCTCTCCCTTATTAATCTTCACTATTCCTCCCTTAACCTTTCTATGCTCCCTAATGTACTTATAAAAGGTTTTATCCTCCTCCTTAACTGACTTGACTATTTTTCCTCAGTTTGGGCTTTTGCTATTCTGACTGCCTTCCCGACTTCTTTCTGCTTTAATTGATACAGTTCCCTGTCGTGCTCCTTCTGTGATGCCTTATACTTTTTGAATGCAGCCTTTTTCTCCTTAACCTTCCCTGCCACCTCTTTTGAGAACCATAGTGTTTTTTTACTCCGCTTTGTTTTCTTTATCTGTTTCACACAAAGGCTTGTTACCTCTATGATGTCAGTTTTGATTTTTCTCCATTGTTCTTCCACTCTTCCTTTTTGGCCATTTGCTAGTATATTCCTCAGGTATTCACCCATTTTGCCAAAGTCAGCCCTTTTAAAGTCCAGTATGCTTGTTTTTGTATGGCTTGTCTCCATGGTTGTGCTTTATTGTGAAGCACACTGTGCAGTGGTCACTTGTTCCCAGATGTCTACTGACTTATAAATTTGTGATCCTCTCTCCATTTGAGATACCAGGTCTAGTATTGCTTCCTCCCGAGTGGGTTCCAACACTAGCTGTCTAAGACCTGCCCCCGGCAGGGCATCAAGAATGACCCTGCTCTTGGATGTGGCTGCAGTACATGTCATCCAGTTAACATCTGGCATATTCAGGTCCCCCATTAACAGTATCTCCCCTTTTTCAGCCATTTTGAGAATGTCCTCTATCATTTTCTTGTACATTTCCTCTCCTTGAGATAGGGGTCTGTATACAACCGCTGTGTGGATTGTGATGCCATTCCCTGTCTCCAATGTGACCCAGAGTGCCTCTTGTCCTCCCCCTGTACTTTTTAGTTCTGTAGCTTTGATCACTTCCCTTATGTATAGAGCTACTCCACCTCCTCTTTTCCCCTCCCTGTCCCTTCTGTAGACTGTGTACTCCGGTATGTTGACATCCCAGTCATGGTTTCCCTTGTACCATGTTTCTGTGACTGCCACAATATCCAAGTGTTCATCTTCCATCAAGGTTACTAGCTCAGGAAGCTAGTTTGCCAGACTACGGGCATTGGTACTTATTGCTCTCCATTTAATGTTGGCTTTATCCTTTTTTCCCCCATGCCTGCTCTTTTTGCCCATGTCTATTTTTCCATTTACCCCTGTCCTGCCCTCTGTTGAGCACTGTACCTCAGTGTTTACCTTACTACCCGTCATGTTTTGTGAGGGGAGGCTTGAAATTACATGCCTCTTATTAGCACCTCCCCTCATGGCTAGTTTAAACGTTTGCCAAGGAAGCATTTAAACCTGTCACTTAGGATCTTGGTTCCCTTCATGGACAGATGCAGACCATCGTGCCAGTATAAACCTTCATCTCTCCAGGTGTACCCCCAGTCCTCAATGAAGCCAAAGCCCTGTGCTCTGCACCAGTTTTGCAACCATTCATTAAACTGCATGGTGTGTAGTACCCTAGCCCCACCCCTGCCATGGACTGGCAGGACCTCTGAGAAGGTAAGTGTGCTTGCTACCTGTCTGAGGCCCCTCCCGAACTCCACAATTTCATCCTGCACTGCACTGATCCCATGCCTAGCTAGGTCATTTGTCCCAAGGTGGACAATGATATCTAGTTCTCTCTCCTGTGATGCTGCTTCTGCAATCCTGAGGATTCGCTTCTTGTCCCTCCAAGCCATGGCACCAGGCAGGCACCTTACTTCCCTCTCCTCTCCCTTCCCCAGGTTTGCCCCTCTAACAATTGAGTCCCCTATCAGAAGCGGTTTTCTTCCCCTGTGGTGTCCCTTGTCACCCTTCTGTGGGTCTCCCTTGTGGGTGTCCTCAGCATTCTTCTTGGTCTCCACTGATGGTGCCGTCATAGAGGAACCTTGCTCTGCCAGACTGGCATATGGTTTGTGTAGAGGTACAACTAGGGGGCTTCGCCTCTGTTCCACCACCCATACCCTCCCAGAACCCACTGTGGCCCAACTGCTCTTCATACTTGGCAGCGGTGCTCTTTGGGTGGGGGAGGCCTCCCTAGTCCTTGCCAGTTGCCTGCAGATAGGACAGCAATGCAGTTTCCAGAATGTCTCCCGGAAAACTGCTGCCTCACAGCCAGTGCATTGCATCACTCCCCACATGTCCCTTTCCCTTCTAATACACAATATGTAATATATATATATATATATATATATATATATATATATATATATATATATTCTTTCTTCCTTTGTGTGGTGTGTTCTTACCCTTTATGCACTGTGCTGGTATATAAGAATATGACTGTTCTGCCCCAACACCTGTTGAGGAAGTGATGTCAGAACCTTGGCTATAAAGGAAACGTCACACCTGGGGGGTGGGGAAGGGTGGGTAGTCCACAACCACTGGTGACTGTTAGAAACAATCAAATACACCACTGCTCCACCACCCTGGTGAGTACTGCCCTTTATAGCAATTCAGCTAACCTCCAGTAACTGATGTCAACTATTTAAAAGTAATTTGATGCAAACTGTTACAGAATACTAGTAGACAGTCCAGTTAGCCACAAAGGAAAATCAAACATGCAGTTATTTCAACCCTGCTGAAGTTGCTCACAAGATAAGTAGTTTTGAAAACCCCCTTCCTGATTTAAAAACTAAAATAATTAAACACAAAGCAATACCAATGTAAGACTGTAAAGTAAGGAAAACTTCCCTGAGATGTAAGTAAGAGAGATCAGTTGCAGATTTCTAGTCCAATATAGTATATCCCAGGTAGCTTCTCAGTTGTTTCAAAGCACACCCTGTTACACCACTTGAAGAGATGGCCTTTTAATAGAACACGCCACCTGGTGGCGGTTCCGGCAACTTTTTCTCTAGTAGTACCAATGTGGGAACGCACCCCCCCAGCTGACGTCAGCTCCACCTCCAGCGTTGCCCTATATAAGGGAGGAGTTCCCCACGTGCTCCAGATCTTTCCCGCTGCACGGTCAGGATTAGTTCACTCGGTTATGGCTCAATACCGATCGCTTCTTCTCCACCGATAGAATTTCGTGTTATTTGTCAGTGTTTGCTTCTATGTCATCTCATCCTAACAAGTGCACTTGTGGGTGACAGATTCCCACCAAAGATGGTCATTCGGCATGTCTTTACTGCCTGGGGCCTGACACCGGTGCCTGTCCTAATTGTCAGGCCTTCAATTTGTGTACGCAGATCAGGCATCAGAAGTCGCTCGCGGCCTACCTCGCCGAATCTAAACTTGCCGCCATGGAACAGGCCTTTTCCTTGGGGGAAATCAGATCATCCTCCCACTCACAAGACCCACAAGCACCGGGAGCAGGATAGAGGGAGGTCTCACTCAAAGCACAGATCTTTGAGATCGAAGTCCGAGTCCTGGCGACATGACTCCCACCTCATAACCCTCAAACCCTTCTCTGCTTCTAAGTCTTCTGGATCTACCCTTCAGCCTTTGAGGGTTCCTCAGCCCGCCGATAAATCAATGGGCACAGGTACGGGCTCCTCCCGCTCGGCCTCTTCCTCAAAGGCCGACTCCCGGGAGTCGAGCAAGGCCTATGGGTCTTCTGGCAGCAGGACCTCCTCCTTGCTGCCTAAACAGTGCAACTTCAACCGGCGCCCGCCTCTGGCGACAGACCAGCGCTCGGCCGAGAAGCACTCCGGCCACAAAGCCGACAGTCTTAAAGCACATGCCTCGGAAGGACGTCCATCAGCACATAAGGAAAAGTGGATGCCAGACCGATGTCCGCCGGTGGCCCCCCTAGACCCAGGCCTGACAGCGGTTATTCTGACGCCGGTTGTGGTCCTCCCTATGCCAGTTACTCCGGCGCCACCTGATATCGGCTCTAATACTCCACCCCATTCGCCGGCCCGGCAGACGCTGGACCCAGGCAATGGTGGTGCTGACGCTGCCCCAACATCCCTCCTTTGACCTGCACCAGTCGATAAGGGTGCGGATCTGACGCCGGTATCCCCGGACAGCGGTACCAAAGCCGGCTTGAGCTCTGGTGCTCCTCTTCCAACACCAGGTTCACCTAAGTTGAACCTTTCTCAAGTAAAGGAGCTGTTTTCCCACTGGTGGGATACTGTGAAAAAGGATCTTCCAGCAGGCGCGCTCACCCCCACACCGGTACCGGTTCCTGACCCGGTCAATGTGGAATCAATGGACGGTAGGGCGGAAGAGGAGCCCCTTCCTAGGAAACGCACTAAAAAGTGTAGGAGGTCTAAGACTAGTAGTTCCTTCTGCTCACCTTCTCCGGACAGGAGGAGCAAGAGGAAGAGGCGCAGCCCCTCACCCTCTTCCACACCGGATTCCTATGTGGATTCAGACTCTTCGAGTCCTGACTCCTACATAGAGCCAGACCTGGGGGACTTGGAGGACCTATTTAAATCCCCTCCTGATGACCCAAGCTTCATGGAGGTGAAGAAGCACATCCAGGCCAACATGGGCTGGGACACTGAGACCCTGGACCCCGAGCGATTGCGGTTGTCTAAATGCCTCTGCCGAAAAGACCTAAAGCTGGTGGTCATCCCTCCCATGGTCGACACCTTTCAGGATGTCACCCGTGCGACCTGAAAGTGGCCTCATTCCTCCTCTGCCATGCCAAAGAAGGCTCATCGACTCTACCGGGCACCTTCAGACCATCCCTTTCTTGTCGAACCACCCGCTACAGACCTGTGGTGATTTTGGCGGCTCACGACCATTCGCAGAAGCCCAAACATCTGAGCACCTAGCCGCCTGACAGAGAATCGAAGCAGCTGGATTCTGTGGGCCACAAAGTGTACTCTGCTGCCACCTGCAGTATCAGGAGCCTAAACTTCCTGACACATATGGTCCAATTCCAGAACACCCTTTGTGAACAGGGACTGGACATCGTGCAGAGCATGCCCGATTGCCCTCAGTGGGCAAAGCTGGCCTAACTGTTACAGACTGGCTCAGACGTGGGTACCCACGTTCTGCACTTGGCCTATAACTCTGTGGACACCTCCTCTAGGGCGGCCACTACTGGCATTTGCTTCTGACACCATCCGTGGCTTTGGGTCTCTGGGTTCGATCCAGATGTGCAGACCAACAACCTGGATGCTCTCTTTAGGGGCTCTGTGCTCTTTGGCGAGGACACGAAGCACATTATCACCAGACTGCAGGACTCCGGTAAGGCCATCCGATCCGTGCAGTCAATGTACCGCCCAAAACAGGGGTGAGCTTGTAAGCCTCATTTTTGTGGCCATGGGGGACATCAACCACAGCAGCTTTGCTTTCAACAGCATGTGCAGCGAGTCAGCTTCAGTCGTAGGGGTGGAGCCAGAGGTTCTTTGGCCTCCGCCTCTAGACAACCCAAAGCAACCACCGCCGCCCTTCCTCCCCCTCCCACCGCCTGACTATCCAGGCTACCCTCCCTCCTCAATCGTTCAGCCAGGGGAGCCAGTTGGAGGCCGCTTTTCCCTCTACACAGACGAGTGGGGTCAGGTGACCTCCAACCAGTGGGTACTCGATCTTGTGGAGTTCGGGCACTCCATAGAGTTCGACTCTATCCCTCTGGACAGACCACCACCCCCATCCCATTACCCAAGGGAACACAGAGTGCAGGTCAGACGGGAGATTTTATCCCTTCTGGACAAAAGGGCCATCAAGCTGGTGCCACCGGATGAAACAGAGAGAGGGTTTTTCTCCCACTTTTTCTTAGTTCCAAAAAAGTCGGGAGATCTCAGACCCATCCTGGACCTCGGCAATCTAAACCAGTGGGTCTCCTACAAGAGATTCAGGATGGCGTCCCTCCCCATTCTCCTTCCACTCATTTTGGCTGGAGACTGGTTGGCATCTCTGGACATGCAGGATGCCTACCTGCATATTCCTTTCGCCAGAAACCATCAAAGATTCCTAAGGTTCCAATTCAAAGATGAGAACTATCAATTCCGAGTCCTTCCCTTCGGTCTCTCTTCAGCCCCCAGGGTCTTCACCAAGTGCCTGGCCATAGTGGCCGTGGCACTTCGGAGGTGGGGCCACTTTGTGTTCCCTTATCTGGACGATTGACTTCTCCTGGCTCCTTCCAGGTCTCACCTGTCGGAAACTATCGGGGATTCCATCTCGCTGTTTCAGCACCTCGGAATCACCATCAACAGGGACAAATCCCATTTGATCCCAGCCCAGATTCTCAAATTCACTGGAGCTCTTCTGGACACCACTATTGGGAAGGTTTTTCTTCCCTCCGACAGAGTGGGTCACATTCAGGTCCTGGTGTCCCAAATCTCTTCAGCCTCAAGTGTGCCAGTTCAGCTCCTTCTCAGGCTGTTGAGGCATATGGCCACCACCATAGTCTCAGTCCCTCTGGCGTGCCTGCGCATGAGAACCATTCAATGGTCCTTAAGAGTCCAGTGGGATCAGACAGTGGACAGTCTGGATGCCTTGATCAGGATATCAGAGCCAGTCTGCCAGGAGCTGCGCTGGTGGATGTCATCCAAGAACTTGCTAGTGGGAATCCCCTTCCATGTAGGGGCACCATCCCATACTCTGACCACGGACACCTCATCAGTGGGGTGGGGAGCTCATTTGGGGACACATCATACTCAGGGTTCTTGGTCCCCAATGGAGGTACATCTGCATATCAATGTCCTGGAGCTGAAAGTGGTCCTTTACACCCTACAGGCCCTGGTCTCGGTCCTAGTACCGGGCCTTCTCTTGGTGCAGATGGACAACACTTCAGTGATGTTCTACATCAACAAGCAGGGTGGCACACACTCTTATCCCCTCTGCAGGAGGCCATGCGCGTGTGGGCCCTTGAGCATCAGCTGGTCCTGATGGTGGTGCATGTCCTCGGGGTCCAAAACGTGTTAGCCGACACGTTCATTAGGACGAGATCACAATCCCACGAATGGGAGTTGCTTCAAGAGGTCGCAGATCACATCTTCCGTCTATGGGGGATGCCAGAAGTGGACCTTTTCACGTCACGATTCAATGCAGAACTGCCCAATTTCTGCTTGCTAGGTCCAGAGCCTGGAGCTTTTTAGCAAGATGCATTGTCCCTCTGCTGGAACGGGAAGTTCCTGTATGCATTCCCCATTTTCTGCTCTTACAAAAGGTCCTCCTCAAAGCTCAGTCAGAACCTTCCACTCTTATTCTGATTACTCCATTATGTTCCAGTCAGATTTGGTTTCCCTTACTGCAGTGTTTAGTGGGAGTCACCGATGCCTCTTCCTCTATCTTCCTATCTCCTGTCACAGGACGGGGTGTCTCTGTTACACCCAAACCTGCGTTCTCTTCACCTGCATGCATGGCTCCTCAGGACCTAGCTAAGGTCAGGTTCAGGGTCTCTGATCAAGTCGCTCAAGTTTTGGTTGAGGAACGGAAACCTGCCAACAGGGCAGCTTACGCTATGAAGTGGAAACAATTTTGTATATGGGCCACAGCCAAAAGTGTGGAACCGTTGGTCTGTCCAGTTAATACAGTCCTAGAATATCTGCTTTCTCTTTCTGAGAAAGGTCTCAGTTATTCCTCCATCAAGGTGTACCTGGCCGCCATCTCCGCTTACCATTTCCCTGTGTCGGGTAGGATGGTGGCTCAGATGGAGGTTTCCAAGGCTTTTTTGCATGGTATTCTTCACATCAGACCTCCCATCAGGGACTCTGTTCCTCCTTGGGACCTCCTTTTTGTCCTGGAGAAGCTTACACTTCTCCCCCTTTGAACTGGCCATGGAGTCTGAGCTCCGTCTTCTTTCTTGGAAGACTTTATTTTTGGTGGCCATTACTTCGGCGAGGTGCATTTCAGAGCTTCAAGCCCTCATGTGTAGAGAACCCTACCTTGTTTTTCACAAGGGCAGGGTTGATCTCTGCACTAATCTGAAGTTCCTACCAAAAGTGGTTTCGGAGCTCACTCTGAATCAATCAGTTCAAGTCCCGGTTTACTACCCAGAGCATTCTAATAGGGGGGAGGCCCTGCTTCACTCCTTGGACGTCCACAGGGCTCTCTGATGTTACCTGGCTAGGACCAAGGGGGACAGGAAATCTGATCAGCTTTTTGTGTCCTTTGCTCAACGGTCCATTTGTCGCCTGGTCACCAAACAGACGCTTTCGCTCTGGTTGGTTCATTGTATCTGCTTCTGTTATGAGAATCACAAAAGGTCGAAACTGGGGCCGGTTAGAGATCATTCTGCTAGAGCTGTTGCTGCTTCTTTCGCAGCACTGAAGAGGGTACTGGCACCAGACATTTGTGCTGCCACTACCTGGAGTTCTGTTCATGCCCTTGTCAGGTACTACAGCCTCGACATTATTTCCAGATGCAGAGCAGGGTTAGGTCTCGCAGTTCTGCAAGGCTTGGTTTCCTGAGGGACCTTTCCTTATCCTGCTGTTCCTTTCCTTACTGCCCTTCCCCCTCTCAGAGTTTGTTATATGTTTATACTGCTTGGGACTCAGTCCTCATTTTGAAATCTGCTGCAAGAGCTTCTTCTCGAAGTAAGATAGTACAGTTACGTAAGAACTTACCGTAACAGTAGATCTTAGAGAGATGCTCTTGCAGCAGGTATATTTCCCGCCCTCCTTCCCCCAGGGATCAGGTCCTGTTCAGGCCAGTCTTCCCTCTCTTGAGGGATTCTCCTTTAAGAATTGCACTTCTGACCATTGCCTGTTTCCGAAATTTTGCCTGACAGGGGGCGTTCAAGAACTGGAGCACATGGGGACCTCCTCCCTTATATAGGGTGACACTGGAGCCAGGGGGCATTCCCACGTCGGTACTGCTAAAGAAAAAGTTGCCGGAAGCGTCGCCAGGTGGCATCAGTCCTCATTGTGGAACCTGCTGTAAGAGCTTCTCTCAAAGATCTACTGTTATGGTAAGTTCTTACATAACTGTACTATCCCGACACTTATGCCAATACGGTAAGTGTCTTCACCCTAAGGTTAGTACATATACCTACATAAGTTGCTGCCCGCGAGGTGGGGGGCACCGTCAGGGTTGCTGGACAATGGATAACATTTCCTCCCTTGTTGCCTTCAAAAGAAAAGGCAACAGCCACAGGAAAGTAGTGGGATGGAGCTACAGAAGCCATTGTTTATGAGCCTGAGGCACAAGCCTTGTAAAGGAATTAGAGTTGTTTGCAATGTTGTCTGAGTACGTCACAGACAGCAAAGGGTTAGTATCAGAAAAACTATCAAAAACACTTGAATAATAACAAAAGCTTTGAAAGTTAATTCTAACCAAGTATTGGACAGAACATCACCATCATGGATAAGAGTATTAAGAGAATCTCCAGCTTTGGAAATATTGTTGCTAATATAGATAAGATGTGAATCTTTTCTAACTAAAAGGGATTTCAAGGAAAGTGTCAAAGGATCAATACATGCATTAAAAATAGGCAAATATTAAGACAAGGCAAGCAAGTATTGACGGATCAGTATCAGCAACATCTGGTTCAGGGAGCGGAACAGGAGTAATAACAGTGTGACCAATTACTGTTTTCTGCCGTGGAGTAAAACAAAAGTTAGGAAAATTAATAGCACAAGTTTTGAAACCATAAGCAAAGGAATAATGATTTGTCACTACACAGTACTGCCCATTGGAACTGTAAGTAACTCTTACAGTTGGAACTCTCCGTTGTTGTAGATGGATAGGACAAGTGACTGACAGGTTGGTGAGCTGTGATGTGAAGCAATGTACCTCCTCCAGGTAGCTTCGGGATGCAGCTATTTCAGCAGCAGGTGCTGAAGAAGGTTCTTCAGTCAAGTTAGATGGCAGATCATCACCCAAGGTAAAGGACCAGTCCAGTTGATCTTACTTTGAGAGGGTTCCTTCAGTAGGTCATCACATATAGGACTGGCGCCACCTGGCGTCGGGCCGCACGGCAGACTTTTCTAGCAATACCTAATGGGGGACCGCCCACCCGATGTCACGTGACTGACATCAGCGTGACTGTATATAGTGGGCGGTTGCCACGCCCACCCTCCAGTTCTCTCCCGCCATCGCCTCGTGTCAGTCGCATTGCAGACTTCCAGTTAGCGATCATCATGACAGTTATCACATCAGTTTATCCCTCGCTGCTTTTTAAAAAAAAAAAATGTTCTAGAAGAAGTGCTCGTCCTGTGGTACACAGATCCCACACAAAGAAGGTCAAATGAAGTGCGTCCTCTGTTTAGACTCGGATCATCCAGTCTCCTCCTGCCCTGAATGCCAGACCCTTAACCAGGCCACTAAAAAGAGGAGACAGCAGGCTTTGGAGACCCATCTGCTAAAAGCCTGCCTGGCTTCCCTCAAGAAGAAGATGGATCATCTCAGAGATTCATCCGAAAAATCTCCTTCAAAGAAACATAAGGATAAAACTAGGGAGCGGGATTGCTCAGTGGACGACGCCAGGCCCTCGACGTGCAAGACCTAGCTGCCGCCCAGAAAATTGGATGGTAAGTCTGGCAAAACTTTGTCAGATCAGTCGGCCATCGGCTCTGACGATGACCGCACCGCTTTGGCTGATAAGTTTTCCCCCGGCTCCTCTGAGGACCGCCGGTAAGTCATCTACCCAGGCAGTGGGTACTCGCCTGGCTCCGATCGATAAGCCGACCGGGGGCTCCTCCCCTGACTGCCCGAGCCCACATGGTAAGTCGGCCCGTCCCTGATATTTCTGCTCGGGTTCAGTTCTTCCTGGCAGTCTAATGGTGCCTCACCCGATGTCGGTGGAATCAGAGGAAAGTCCCTCTCCCTCCTCCTTCTTCCTCGTCCGTGCCCTCCAATTCTCTAGCGGGTATGTCCGGCAATAGCAGCGGAGAGCCCATTGACCCTGTCGATGTCTCAGGGTCTACTCTGCATTTCCCTTCTAGGTTCAAGGAGAAGGAGGCCCCTCCTCCACCTTCCGGTGGGCTTCCAGCACCTCCTCCTCCGCCGGTTATCCCGGCTGACTGGCACTTGCCTTTGGCCCCGATGCCGGATCTGGCCCCGATGCAAGGGTCCCTTCATCTGATTCTGATGCCGGCCCCCCTTATGGCACCAGTTCCCTGACGTGGGCTGTCCGATGCGGACCCTCAACCTATATACAGCGGCGCGGGTCTGGCGTGGGTTCCCCGATGCCTGATCTGGCGATGGGGTTTATGCGCACCCCGAACTGTCCCGCATTACCCATTGGGGTATCCTGGGGACCACTACCTGGGGGGTCCCACTCCGGACTAGAGTCATCTTGGGCAGTTTTACCCTGGATTGAATCCCTATTCCCATTATACAGGATTTCAGGGCTATTATCCACCACCGGTTATTCCTCTCTGCCTACTCCACCTCCCCTTCCCCCTCCTCCTCCTTCAGTTACCCCGGATTTCAAGTCCCTAATCCAGTCTTGGTTGTAGGGGGCTCAGTCGGAGTTGGTCTCGGACCTGGAGACTAGGCTCCCACAACCGTGGTCTCCTAGGTCCCCTTCCCTGAGCAGTTCGTCGGTAGCCACTGTCCACATCTTGGGGAAGACTCGACAGGACATTTCCCTTCCGGATACCAGATGCCATACTGTTTCCATGAACTTGCATCCTCATTCATATAGGTCCCATTAGAAATGGAAAAGAGGAGTTATTGCAAAAGTCATTTTTGATGTCAACCTGCTTTCTGATTGTGAGATAGAGCTCTCCAGACCAGCACAATGAGTCCACCATGTGACAGAACACTGTACCATACCTTCCCAGGCTCCGAGCAATGATGTGTTTCACCAATCCTTGTGCTGCCCAGCCAGCTCCCAGAGCTAATCTCTGAACCTGAGTTGCCGGCACGGAAACACAGCATGCTACCCTCTAGCCCAACAGCTGTCCCTGCACACAACATTTCTCCATAATTTTTAGATGACTCTATCAACCAATGACAATATGTAATCAATAACCTTGGCAAAAATGCATACAGTGCAATTATTTATTTAACAGGTCTATTCTTTCAACAGGTCTACACATTATTATATTCCACTTTTCTGGGCATAACTACTTTATTTTTCTTAAAAATGACAGGTTAATTAATTTTACCGGTTATTCATTTCAGATGGCATCTCTATACCTTAAAGGCACAAATAGGTCTGTACAAAGAGAAGTATGGACTTAACAAGTCTATGCTATTGACAAGGTTTTGTTTAAGTTGGCCCTAGTGCAATAATGTAAGACTGAAAATTGTATTAGGCTGTAGTGCAGGTTGAACAAATATCACCATGCCTGATGTGCTGTGTCACCATCTCTGGCAGTGGGAGCTGTGGTAGATAAGTGTCTGTTTATTTCTGTTGCAGAATGTAGCCATTTCATTAGCTAATGTATGATGTTATAGCAATGATAACGTCATATTCTGAGCATATAGGGGGTTTAGGATATAAAAAGAGGGAAGGGGAACCAGATTCTATGGAAAACAGAAATATTAATAAAAATCAACAAGAAGCATAGATTCTACGCACATAGAAGTTCTATGATGAATTACAAGTTCTGTGCAAATTCGTGACGCAGGAATTCTAGGAGGCCTTAGGCACAGGTAATAATATCCCTTCATGGAAAACAGTTGGTATGTGGTGCGACCGAAGCTTATAGAACAGGATAATAAACAAGCAGACTAGGACACAAAAAAACAGCAGAATGTGGCTACAAAGAGTTTAATAAATTACAACATGAACAAACGAACGTAGTTTGGTAAGCAGCTACAATGTCAAGAAGCATCATACTGAAAAATTCAGAAGTGTTGATTGTGTGACAAGACCAAACTCGGCCATATTCCAATGTGTAAGATTAAAAATAACGGGAATATGCATAAATTGAACATTGTTAATCAAAGCTCCTGGAAGGGAAGTGGTGGTCAGACCACTAGGAGGACCAGGCTCCTGAGGAGGACATTCTGTCAATTCTTCTTCAGTGAGTGGGACCACAGAAAGGAACATAGCTTCAGTAGCCATATAGTTGTGAAGACAGAAAGCGTGTGACTCCTCAGAGGTGAGGTGATCACAGAAGGTAGGATCTATTAAGGCAGTTAAGTTGTAGAGACCAGTATGTCTAGAAGTGGCTTGTTGAATAGAGAGTGTACCGTTTGGTGCAATCCCTGTGTTGGGCCATCTGTGAAAAGTTCCGTTAGATAAACATGCTACAGGAAGTGTGTAACCATTTAAAAATCAGTTTCCCACTGTATCTGCAATGTGGATTTGTCTGGGGCAACAACCGTGGCATTAAGATAGGCGTCTGAGCCTTCCTTAACAGTAATCAATTTGTTAGGGACGTCAATACATACTCCCTGGGGTCTGGAGATGGGTGCATCTCTAGCTGAATATTCAAGTTTGTCAAGCAAATGTGCTATACGTTGTCTGTGTTCAGTCGAAAGAGGTTTGTCTTGAGAGCAAGTCAAAGAAAGTAATCCCACCAGGATGAGGAGGACAAGATAGCCATATTGCCAGTATATCTGAAAGAAACAGAAAAGGACTGTTAAGTGAGAGGTACTATTCCGCTCTAAGAGAGTTGGGAAAATAAATTAGTCACCTTTGTACAACTTGAGCTGATTAGCATGTAACCACTTGTCGGTGATCTATTTCTGATGCTGAACTCTCACCTGATAAACAGCAGTGCTGAGTTTGCTGGCAATGGGATATATGGGCCATCCCATTTGCTGGTAAATGAGTGAGCTGGTGGTCTGTATTGGAGAAGCGTGACTTGATCTCCAACTTGCCAGTCGACTTCTTTAGCATGCTAATCAAAATGGACTTTTGTTTGTTGTTGTGCCTTACCCATATGATTTGCAGTGAACAAGTGTGTTTTTATGATGTCATCACAAAGTTTTTCAACATATTTGTCCACAGATACCCTACCTGCAGTAGGGGTGTGGAGGTCAATCAACAGGTGCTCAGGCAGTCTCATGGCTCTACCAGTCATAACCTCATATGGTGTGCACTGAGCAGTTGTTGCAGGAGTGCCCCTGATTGCCATTAGCAGTAGTGGCAAGAGGGAATCCCAATCCTTGGGATTGTCGTTGATGAATTTGCATAACATATGTTTGATTCTTCTATTTGCTCTTTCTACCTGACGTGAGGATTGAGAATGGTATGGGATAAGAAATTTCTGATTTACTGAAAGCATTCGGAGTGTCTCCTTCATCAGCTCAGCTGTAAAACTGGTTCCTTAGTCTGAGTCTACCTAAAGGGGTAGGCCCCACCTGGTGAACAACTGATCAGCCAGGATCTTGACAGTTGTCTTTGCCGTGTTATTCTGAGTAGAGAATGCCTCAACCCACTTGGAAAACAAATCTGTGACCATAAGTGTATATTGTTTCTGCTGGAGTTGGTCAGTGGGCAAGTGAAATTGATTTGTATTGCATTCCATGGTCCAGATTGCCTTTGTGGCAATAATTTGGCATTTATTTTCACTGAAATTGGATTATTCTGGGCACACACTACGCAGTTGTCTACATAGTGCTCCACGTCCTTGGTTATGCCAGGCCACCAGACGATGGTTTTAAGTCTCTGGATGGTGTTATCTGCCCCCTGGTGTCCACCAGTGGGGTATCATGAACCATATGGATGAATTCAGTTTGTAAGGACTGTGGTACAACCCAAAGTTTGTAACCTGTATTGTCCTTCCTGTACCAGATCAGTTTCTGATCATGAGATAGGTGTATGTCATCAGAACGTCTCTTGTATGGGCTACCAGTAGGTAGTTCCTGTTCAATTCTTTTGTCCAGATATTTGAACACATCTTTCAGATCTTACTTCGAGAAGCAACTTTTTGCAGCAGGTTACACCATTAGGACTGAAGCTAGCAGGCGCCAGTACCCCACGGAAAAATTCTAGCTAGCAGTATCCAGCGGAGGATCACCCCCGACGTTGGCCCCGCCCCCGACATCAGACATCATATAAAAGGGGTGGTTCCCCAGCATCCCAAGTTCTTTTCCCGCTATCAACTCGCCAGCATCAGCCTCACAGATGCCTCGGCCAGACAAATGACGCTTGAAATCTTCAAAATAATTACTTTTTTAAAAATCCATGTCTACTTCTCCTACTCCTTCTACCGAAGGACACCCCTCCAAGTGTGCCTGCAGCAAGCAGATCCTGTTTACGGACTGTCATATGGCCTGCGTCGGTGCCTTGGCCCAGAGCACAATACTCAGGCCTGTTCTATCTGCCAGCAATTTAATAGTAGGACCAGGATCTGCTGCCAAAAGGCCCTCCAGGGGTTCCTTCTGGAAGAAAAACTTAAGAAGATGGAGAAAGTCCTTACCTTCAGGGAGGAATCCTCTTATAAATCGGTGAAGCACCGGGACATGGGTAGGTCTAGATCCCCAAGCCGGCCGTCTGAATCTAGAGCCAGTTCCAGCTCCACGCGATCAAACAGATCGCCTTCCTGGGCCCGCCCCCAGTGAAGGTAAGGTCTTCAGGAGGCCTCAGGCTCTCTGCACCCGTTGAAGACTAAGGATTCCCGGATACCCAACTCCACTACCAGACCTGGGACTTTAGACCAACATAAGTTGAAGTCTTCTTTGAAGCAGAGCACTGGGGCATCGGACCAACGCCAGGACCCTGATCACTGATCGGTCTCCCAACCCCCAAAAGGAGCGGATGGCCTTTCAAGGAAGACACTGGAGCTGATGTCCCTTAAAAGGACATCGGAATCCAAACGGGCGACCGACCTGACGCCCGCCAAATGGGTCAAGGAACTGACACCTGCACCACCGATGCTGGCTGACACCGGTCGTCAGGGTTCTTCTGGAGAGGAGGTCACTGTTTTGCCTGATGACCAGACAGGCGACACGGAGGATGCCGGATTGCCTAGGGAAACATCATCAGACCCGATTGTTCCCCAAGACCCGACGCCTGACCCCACCAACAGGCCAACATGGACGCCAGGCCCGTCGTCGGGTATGAATTTGCAGGAGATCAAAGACCTATTTACTTTCTGGTGGGACACCATTAAGAAAGATGTGGTGCCCACCAAGCCACCACCGCCACCACCTCCTCACGGCTCTGCTGATGAAAGACCCCTGACCCCTAAGGAGCCTGCACCACCTCCGAGGGGCAGATCCCGTGAATGGAGAAGACCACCATCAAAGTCTCCCTCAGGGTCCCCAGCTCTAAACAGCCCAGAGGCAGATGATCTTCTCCAGCGGATAACTCAAGGCCGGACTCATCAGACACTTCCAGGTCTGCTTCTCCCATCAGTCTCCCATCACTTGACCCACAAGACCCCACGAGAGATAACACCTTGCCAGATATCTCAGGCAAAAAGACCCGAAGCCTGTGGTGGTCCCACCATTGGTGGACACCTTTACGGACATCACCAAGGCTGATTGGAAACATCCACATTCTACTCTGGCAGTTCCAAAGAAGGCTGACCGCCTCTACAGGTCTCCACTAGAGGACTCGTACTTGGCGCAACAACCCCTGGCCGATTCCTTGGTCATAACAGCGTCTCATGATCGGTCTCAACGGCCTCAACATCTGAGTACCCAGCCACCAGACCAAGAGTCTAAGCAATTAGATTCACTGGGCAGACGCATGTACGTGGCTGCTACATGCTCTATAAGGTCTTTGAACTACTTAATGCACATGGTGCAGTTTCAGAACACCCTATGGGAACAGGGCCAAGACCTTATGAAAGATTTCCCGGATGGTGAAAAGAAGGATGAACTTCTTAATCTCCTTCAAACTGGGTCAGACTTGGGGACCTAAGTACTCTGAGCCGCTTACGACTCAGCGAACTTGGCGACCAGGGGTGTAGCCATAGGTGTTTGTCTCTGGAGACACTCCTTGTTGAGAGTCTCCAGTTTTACTCCGGATGTCCAAAAGAACATCCTGGATGTCCCCTATAATGGAGCTGTCCTGTTTGGTGAGGAATCGGAAAGAGTGATCACCAGGCTACAGGACACCGGGAAAGCAGTCAGGACTGTACAAGCTATGTGCAGGCCCAAATCTGGTTCCTTTCGTAGGAACCAGAATCACTTTCGTGGCCGGCAACAAAGGCAAAAGCCACGTTCCAGCCAGCAACCAAGGGGCAACTTTGGTAGAGAAAGTCAAACTAGGTTCCCCTCGGGCCAGGGCCAGAAACATCAAAAGTCTGCCCAGCCCGCAGGGACAAATACCACCACAACATTACTCCTTCATGGCCCCCATCCCTCCTCTGGATCTAAGGGAAGAGAAAGTTGGGGGTCACATTTCTTGCCACCTTACGGGATGGCAGAGGATAACCTCTGACTGGTGAGTGCTTCAGCTAGTACGTCAAAGGCACTCAAATCGAGTTCCTCGACCACCCACCTTCAAGGCCTCCCCTGCTTTCCCAGTATTTGGGTCAGCATGTCCTGCTCATTCGGCAGAAAATCTTGGCACTCCTGGACAAGGAGGCCATAGAGTCAGTGCCACGGAATCAGAGAGGAAAAGGGTATTACTCTCACTTCTTCCTGGTTCCAAAGAAGACAGAGGACTTGTGCCCGATCTTAGACCTCAGCGATCTCAACACCTTTGTGTAGTACAAACGCTTTGGCATGGTTACCCTTCCAGGTCTCATTCCCATGCTCAAAGAGGACACATGGTTCACGTCACTGGACATGCAGGATGCTTACCTCAATCTCCCGATTGCTCGAGCACACCGAAGGTTTTTGCACTTCGAGTTTTTGGGACACCACTACCAGTTCCGAGTTCTCCCCTTCGGACGGTCCTCGTCACCTCGAGTGTTCATGAAGTGTGTGGCAGTTGTGGCAGCAGCTCTCAGGAGACAGGGCCACTATGTGTTTCCGTACCTAGATGACTGGTTCCTCATGGCCCCCTCTCAGGAGGCTCTGATGACTGCGATTCAGGAGACCCATTCCCTCTTTGAATCGTTGGGCATCACCATCAATCAGGAGAAGTTGCGTCTCCTTCCATCTCAGAACTTGTAATTTATAGGTGCAATTCTAGACACCATTCCTGCCTCAGGACAGGGCGGAACACATCAGGTCCCTCATAACGGACATAATGGGAAAGAAAGCAGTCCTGGCCAGGACCATTCTTTGCCTGCTTGGACACATGGCGGCTGCCATCGTGACAGTTCCCCTAGCTCGACTCCATATGTGGGTCACCCAGTGGATGTTATGAGACCAATGGGACCAAAAGCGAGACCAACTGCAGCATCCAGTTCAGATTACGAGTGCAGTTATCCAAAATTGGCAATGGAGGCTCATCCCAGAGCACTTTTCTACGGGAGTCCCCTTTCGTAGTGCCACCTCCAACTATGACTCTCTCCATGGATGCCTCGGGGTCCTGATGGTAAGCTCACCTGAATGGTGTCAGGACTCAAGGCTCCTTGTCGTCTCTGGAATCTCATCTCCACATAAACATTCTAGAGATGCAGGTGGTCCTGTACTCCTTACAGGCTTTTCAGTCAGAGATTCCACCGGGTACCCTCCTGTTACAAACAGACAACACCACGGTGATGTACTATCTCAGCAAACAAGGAGGCACTCATTCCTACCCCCTTTGCAGGGAGGCAAAGAGAATATGGGATTGGGTATTACAGCACAGCGTAGAAATCATTGCATTGCATGTCCCCAGAGTGGACAACACCATCGCGGACAGTCTGAGCTGATCGCAGGCCAGAGTTCACGAATGGGAACTGCTACAGGAAGTCACAGAGAACCTGTTTTGCAGATGAGGGACACCAGAATTTGACCTCTTCCTGTCCCCATGCATCGCAAAACTGCCCAGTTTCTGCTCGCTAGATCCAGGGCCTGGTGTTTTCTGGTGAGACGTGTTGTCCCTCTCCTGAACGGGCAGGTTCCTCTATGCTTTTCTGCCCTTCCCTTTGATCCAGAGGGTTCTCTTGAAGCTCTGACAAGAGCGGGCATTGGCCCAGGCAAATATGGTTCCCTCTCCTATTCCAACTGGCCCAGGAACCTCCAATGCCTCTGCCATTCAGCTCTCCCCTACTGTCCCAGGAGGCAGGCTCCTTGGTCCATCCAGATCTTCAGTCGCTGAACCTACATGCCTGGCTTCTAAGGACATAGCTGTCATGCGATATGGGGTCTTGCAAGATGTTGCTGACATTATGGTGGCGGCAAGAAAGCCACCCACCCACACCATGAAATGGCGCAGATTTTGCATTTGGGCTCAGGCTCCTGGACTGACCCCCATTAGACTGCTCGGAGAGATCAGCCTTAGATTACCTCCAATCTCTCTATGAAGCAGGGCTTGCCTACTCCTCTATCAAGGTGCACCTCTGTGCCATTTCAGCATACCATTCACCGGTAGGTCGCAGGTCCCTAGCACAACTAGAGGCTTCCCGCACTTTCCTGTGCAGTATTCTCCACTTGAGACCTCCCATCAGAGATCCAATTACACCTTGGGATCTCCCCTTTGTCCTAGAGCAGCTTACGCTGCCCCCTTTTGAACCAGCCATGGACTGTGAGCTACATCTCCTCACCTGGAAGATGCTCATTTTAGTTGCTGTTACCTCTGCCAGAAGAATTTCTGAGCTTCATGCACTCATGTGCAAAGACCTTTACTTGGTTTTTCATAAGGACAGGGTGTCCTTAAGGACAAATCCTAAGTTTCTTTCCAAAGTGGCCTCAGCCGTAACACTCAACCAGGATATCGACCTTCCGGTGTACTATGCCAATCATTCCAACAGAGGAGAAGCCTTGTTGCACACCCTGGATGTACATAGGAGCCTCAGATACTATCTGGCTAGAACCAGATTCCATCGCAAGTCAGACCAGCTCTTTGTATCATTTGCGCAAAGGATGCAGGGTGCACCTATGTCGAACCAATTGCTCTCCAGATGACTTGTCAAATGCATTTAGTTCTGTTACCAGAAGTGCAACAAACCTTTACTGGGACCAGCTAAAGGTCATTCCACAAGGGGGGTGGCTACCTCCTTCGTGGGTGCTCAAGAACATTTCTTCATTGGCCATCTGTGCAGGAGCAACCTGGAGCACTGTACACACCTTCATCAGGCATTACAGTTTGGATATTGCCTCTAGGCGCAGAGCAGGTTTCGGCTTGGCGGTCCTTCAAGGGCTTTTGTCATAAAATCTGGTTCACACCAGGATCTCTCCTATCCTCCTCCCGATCAGGAAGTAGTTCCCCAACTGCTTGGGAATCGGTTCTAATGGTGTAACCTGCTGCAAGAGCTGTTTCTCGAAGTAAGACAGTACAGTTACGTAAGAACTTACTGTAACAGTAGATTTTCAAGAACAGCTCTTGCAGCAGGTAGTTTCCATCCCACCTTCCCCTAAGGATGTTGAGTCTTCTGACCTAGGCTTTAGGCTGCAGCGTCTTTGATGCCACCAGTAACTATGTTTCAAACCTTCCTTTGGAAGCGGATCCTCGGTCTCCCATTCAGATGTCACCTTTGGGCCGGGAGTCTCCAGCGGGAGAACTGGGGATGCTGGGGGACCGCCCATTTTTATAAGATGTCTGACGACGGGCGCAGGGCCAATGTCGGGGGCGGTCTCCCGCTGGATACTGCTAGCTAGAATTTTTCTGTGGGGTCCTGGCACCTGCCGGCTTCAGTTCTAATGGTGTAACCTGCTGCAAGATCTGTTCTTGAAGATCTACTGTTACGGTAAGTTCTTACATAACTGTACTTTCTGGGTCAGATTTCTGTACAGAAGAAAGGTTCAGTGGAGGTTCTGGTTGCGGTTTCTGTCTGGTGTTGGCAGCTAAGAAAGTGGCTGCCACAACTACTAGGTGAGTCATTGACCATGTTTCCCCCCTCGAGCACCTGCTTTGGCAAGCGAGTCAGCCCGATCGTTAAATTCTTGGTAAGGGTCGGTTTTGCAGTGAACCTTTACCTTGTGAATGTACAGTTTATGAGTGAACTGTTGGGTCAGTGTGTGTATATACACAAACAAATCCCTGTATTTAACAGGTGTACCATCAGAGGATGTGAAGTTATTTCTCTCCCAGAATGGTAGAAATTCAGTGAGGGAGGAGCAGACCCAGTTAGAGTCTGCAAAGATGATAGTGTCATTAGCACCATGAGGCATGACCTCTAGAGCACAGGCCACATCTGCCAGTTTGGCATACTGTGAGGAAATGACAGTACATTTCCTAGCAATACGCATGAAATCACCATCTGGATAGACTATGAACACACCAAATCCTGCTATCTGTTCCCCCTCCACATAGGAGGCGGAGCCATCTGTGAAGATGCGATACATGCTGGTATATTCCAAAACATTTGGTGTAGCCGGTAAGAATGGTCCTAGCTCAGGTATGTCAGGAGGTTGGAATGCACAGTTGTGGGGCTTACCTGTGTAGAGTAGGCCATGAGCCAAGATGGATGGCATTTTTGCAGGTAGTACCTTGATGTCCCTGTCCTGCAAAAGCAAAGACCAGTGGGTGAGTTGGGTATTGGAACCTGAACCATCTTTTACTGTGTGTGAAAGTAAGAAGTTGGTTGGGGTGTGATAAGTATGCAAGATGATAGGTGCATACCCAGTGATGTACAGGAAATGTTTGACAGTCCAATAGGTTGCCAAAAGTGTTCTTTCATAAAGGCTATACTTTCTCTCTACTGGGGACAGCATCTGAGAAGCATAGGCAATGGGTCTGAAGTACCCATTGTACTTTTGTGCCAACACTACAGACATGGCCACATCAGATGTGGCAGTTTCCAAATGAAATGGGAGATCTGGGTTAGGATTGATCAGTGCTGGTGCTGTTTGATCTGTGTCTTAGCATCAGTGTGAGTTGTACCTCATGTCCATGGGACGTCATTTTTCAGAAGTTCATACAAGGGAGCGGCCTTCAAGGCAAAGTCAGGGATAAAATCCCTGGAGTAGTTTACCATTCCTAAAAAGCGTCTGAGTGTTGCTACACTAGTAGGAAATGACAGATCTTGCAAGCCCTGGATCTTTTTGGCAGCTGGGCTTCTGCCTTGGTCTGTAATGTGTAGGCCAAAGAAGATGACCTCTTCCTCATATAGTTGTGCCTTGTAGGGATTGCACTTAAGGCATGCTCTCTTGAGGAGAGACAGAAGTTCGTCTAGAAGGGCCAAATTATCTTCTTTCTTGGTGGCTGCCAGAAGCAAGTCATTCACATACTGCAGGAGACACTGGGGTGTGGAGAATCCCTGCAGAGCATCCATCATGTGGAGATGGAAAAGGAAGGGGCTGCTATGAAACCCCTGGGGGAGGCACGTCCAGGAATATTGGCATCCATCAAAGGTGAAAGCAAATTTGTATTAGCGTCCCTGTGCTAATGGGAGTGACCAAAACCCATTAGAAATGTCAAGAGCTATGAACCAGTCTTGGAGTGGGGGAGGAGCAGACTACACTCTGTGGAAGATTCTGGGTTTCAGGTAATTCTCTTCTGACTTTAAAGGGAGGTGAACTGGAATTGTGTTGCCGGGGCTGATACACTCGTGTGGGTTGGGTGTGGGCCATAATCCCACCCTCTCCCACCCTCCTCCCCAGAGCACAGCTCATTTATAGGGGACCACCTGCCCTGCAACTGGAGAAAGAGGCTCCAGATGCAACTCATGTAGTTTCTACCCAATAAAGCAGTCACAGGGCAGGGAAAAAGCATAGGTAGGTCCTGAATAGGAGTGCAGCATCCACAGTAAATTGCTGATCAGTGGTACAGTTGGATATTGTGGAAGACCTTAAACTAGAATATAGTTCATGTAGTTCTAGCCACTGGGGGTTCAGTTTAAAGGCTGGGAGAGAGGAGCTTAGGGAGTTGTACACTTCCCGTATAAGTTTACTGTGTAGTACTGCACCTAGTAACGGGGGTATCTGTACACTGTGGGACTGTATCTAGGATTAGTGGGTGTCTTGATTAGTGGGTAGGGGTGTATCTTAGACTAGTGGGGAGCCTGGTGGTTCACCCAAGGAAATCTACTTGGAGGGGATTGGACCACACGTCATTAGGGCTGGCATCTTTGGGAGGGTGATGGGGTGCACAGAGTGTGGGGCAGCCATGATACTGGACTGGGCTTGGAAGTTTGGTGGTTGCTCAGTGTGCTACCAGTTAGCACAGCTCAGTAACTGCTTCAATTCTTCTTCTGCTTGGGGATGAGGGGTGATGTAGCTATGACAGGGGCGGTTAGAGGTGGAAAGGGAGTGGGGGCAGGAGGCGGGTCTGGATAGCAGGAAGTACAGGGGAACTTGGAATGCAGGAAATTGGGGGGAGCAGGGGATCAGAGCAGGAGGAGGAGGGGTAGAGGGAGGAAAGCACAAGGAGAAGGACCAGTTGGGGGGGAAAGGGCAAGGAGAAGGACCAGAAGTACAAGGAGGGTACAGTAAAGGGAGTTGAAGGTTTAGGCCAGGGGAGCACAACAGGCAAGGAGGGGCTGAATGGAGACAGGAAGGAAGGAAGGAAGGGAGGACAAGCCAGGCTAGTTTAGCAGATGGGTGGGAATGACCAGTCGCGAGCAGTGATGGGGGGGTAGCGGGTTACAGAAGGATGCTCGGGAGGAGGAGAGGCATAGGATCAGAGGGAAGGGGGTGGCAAGGGTAAACATAGAGGGGCGGCAGGTGGCACCCAGATAGGGGGAGGAGCAAGGAGCCGGCTGGGGGGAGGGGCTGGTAGAAAGGATGAGGGACATGGAAGGGTGGGAAATGGAGGAAAAGGGGCGGTCAGAGTGCTCCTGTTGGGTGATTCCATGATCAGGGGTATCAAATGGGATAGCCAATGGGGGAAGCCTGCCCAGTTAGAACAACATGCTTCCCTGGACTAACGGTGCATAGGGCCAAGCATGAGGTATATCAGCTGGCAACGGATTGTGGAGGTTCCCCGGACATACTGGTCCACCTGGGTACCAATGGCATTGAGGGAAATAGTGAGCTGGAGATACAGGCAATGTTCAGGGGAGCTTGTCAGGGTCTGTCATGACATAGGATGCACGATTTCCTTCTCGGAGATCCTGCTGGTGCCAAGGGCTAGTGGAGAACACAAGAGGAAGATTAAGGAGATAAACCAGTGGCTCGGGGAGTGCTGTGGGGCCAGAGGGTATGGGTTGATGGGAGCTTGGAGGGAGACATAGGAGGATAAGGGGCTGTATGCTAGAGATAGGTTCTATCTCAATTTGGATGGGAAGGAAATCCTTACGTGGAAAATAGAGGGGTTCGTTCGGTGAAAGGTGGGGTTTAAACTTGTGAAGGGGGGAGGGATGGGAGAAAAGGCTGTCGAGGGGGGTACGATAAAGGAGGGACTCTGTCTCCACCCCCCCCCGGGAACTGGAGGAATGTGAGAAAAGGCCGACTGGTAAGGTGCAGACCGGGGGAAGATGGAATCCCCATGGGAACGCGAGCAGGGGAAATGGAAGTATAGGGAAAGGGTGGAAGGTAGTCTTGCTAAATGCCTGGAGCTTGGGCAATACGATGCCTGAGCTCCAGGCGATGCTAACTGAGGGAGAGGTGGATGTGGCAGCAGTCACTGAGACCTGGGCCACTGCAGGGCACGACTGGGACCTGAACCTGGAGGGTTACACCATGTTCAGGAAAGACAGGGGGGAGGGAAGGGGAGGAGGGGTAGCAATAATAGTCAAAAACGGCATTGGCATAGGAGGAGTAGAGGAGGCGAGGGAACTGTGGAGGTGATTTGGGTCACCTTGATAACAAAGGGGCAAGAGAGTAAATATAGGACTGGTGTATAGACCCCCTGTGCTGGCAAAGGAGCTGGAGGAGAGTCTGGTGGCAGATGTTGGGAGACACTGCAGATTGGGCAGGGGAAGGGTGGTGGTGGTGTTGGGGGACTTAAACTTGCCAGGAACAGATTGGGAAACTATGACATCCTCGGTGGCCAGGGAACAGAGGTTGTTGGATGTCTTTCAGGATGCATTCCTAACTCAGCAGGTGGGGGAACCGACCTGGGAGGTGCGGATACTGGATGTGGTCCTGGCAGGCAATGACCAGATTGCGGGCCTGGAGGTAAGGGACCCATTGGTGGGGAGCGACCATGCCATGGTCTGGTTCTGCCTGGACCTAGGAGGGGTGGAAGACTGCACAAAGACGGAGGTAACTGACTTCAGGGAGGCGGATTTCAAGGAAATGGGAAGGATCCTTAAGGGGCATTTGGATGGGATTGGGCCAGACATGGACGCTGACAGTAGGTGGGAAATCATCAGGAGGAGGGTACAGGATGCTACCAGCACCTGTGCAAGAGTAAGACGAAAATGCGGTAGGGCCCAAAAACCCTGCTGGTGGACAAGGGAGGTTCAGGAGGTGGTGAGGGGAAAGAAGGTGGCCTATAGGCATTTCAAGTGCTCAAGGAGTGAAAGGGATTGAGGGGAGTACGAGCTGGTGGCCAGAAGGGCCACTAGGGTGGTGAGAGCAGCAAAGGTAAGAAAGGAGCAGAACCTGGCCAGGGAAATTAGGAGAGGGAATAAGGGGTTCTTTAGGTACATTGGGGAAAAATGAAGGGTGAAGGGGCAGATTAGCAGGATTAAAACAGGGGAGGGATGGGCACAAGACCCGGGGGAGCAGGCTGAGGTACTAAATGAGTATTTTGCCTCAGTTTTCACCAAGGAAAATGGGGGGGGGCTGCATCATACATGGGAAGAGACGGTGAAACTGAAGGGGGGACCCTTACCGATAGGCGGGTCTGGGGAAGGGGGGCCATCACTGTCAGGAGGGGGGAAGGCAAAGGAGGGGGACGAGGTAGCAGAGGGGGAAATCACAGCAGAGTGTGTGAGGGAAGCCCTCAGGTCCCTTAAGACAGAGAAAGCACCAGGGCCGGATAAATTATGTCCCAGAGTGCTGAAGGAACTGGCGGATGTCCCGGCAAAAAACCTGTCGGAGCTTTTCAACATCTCTCTCAGAACAGGGTGGGTGCCCCAGGACTGGAAGATGGCGCATATAGTGCCTATCCACAAGGAGGGATCAAGGGAGGTGGTAGGGAACTACAGGCCAGCAGCCTGACATCTGTGGTGGGCAAGGTGATGGAGGGCATTGTCAAGGAGAGGGTAAGGGGGGATCTGGAAAAGTCGGGGTGCCTGGATGATAGACAGCATGGATTCATCCCAGGAAAATTGTGTCAGACAAATCTTGTGGAGTTCTATGACTGGGTGACGAGTGCCTTGGACCTCGGTAGACCGGTGGACGTCCTCTTTCTTGACTTCAGCAAGGCGTTTACTCTGTTCCTTACGGGGGCCTGTTGGATAAGCTGGGAGAAATGGGGGTGGAGAACAAGATGATCAGATGGATAGGTAATTGGCTCCAGGACTGGACCCAGAGGGTTGTGGTTGGTGGGTTAGTCTCATCCCCAAGGAGGGTCATTAGTGGGGTCCCTCAGGGATCGATCCTTGTGCCCCTCCTGTTCAACACCTCCATCTCAGACATAAGGAAGGGTATCAGGAGTGAGATGAGTCTCTTTGTGAATGACTCAAAACTGGGGGCAGTGGTGGATGGGGAGAAGGGGAGGGTGGCCCTACAGGGGGACCTGGAGGCTCTGGAAAGATGTTCTAGAAAGTGGAAGCTGAGGTTCAATGCAGGGAAATGCAGGGTACTGCACCTGGGAGCCAGAAACCCCAGTCAAGTGTACACCCGGGGGGGGGGGAATGCTACAAGTCCCAATGGCTGAGAGGGGCCTGGGGGTAGTGGTGGATGTCAAGATGAACAACTCGGAGACTTGTAGGAGGGCAACAGCCAAGGTCAACAGGATGCTGGGATGCATCATTAAGGGGATGACCTCCAGAAGGAGGGAAGTGATACTTCCTCTGTATAACTGCTTGGTGAGGCCGCACCTAGAGTACTGCATGCAGTTTTGGAGGCCACACTTAAAAGAGGGACACTGAACTCCTGGAGAGGGTCCAAAGGAGGGCAACCAAAATGATCTGGGGCTTGGGGGACTGGACCTATGGGGAGAGGCTCGAAGAGCTAAATATGTACACATTGGAAGAGAGAAGGGACCGGGGGATGATATGATAGAGGTATTCAGGTACATGAAGGGGGTAAATAGAGGAAGAGCAGTCAGGGAGCTCCGAAGGAAGGAGGGGGGCAACTAGAGGACATAGGTGGAAGCTGGAGGGGGGAGATTCAGGGGAGAAAGGAGGAGGTGCTACTTCACTGAGAGGGTGGTGGAGCCATGGAATGCGCTGCTCAGGGGACTGGTGGAGGCAGAGATGGTGGAGGGGTTCAAGAGGCGGTGGAACAGGTACAGTGGAAGGGTTCTGGAAGCACAGTCCAGTGCAGCAAGGCTATCCAGGACTGGGAAGGGAGAAGCCAGAGAGGGTGAGGGGGGCAGCAAGGTCAGCTCCCAGGGTGGGGACTGACCAAACGGTCAGACACGAAAGACTGTTATGCCTATTCTGCTGCCATTTTAGTATGTTAGTAACCACTTTTTGTCAGGTGCTAACAGCTTGAGTACATCAGGTGCTGATGCTACTATTGGTGCGCAGATAGGAGTAACCCAATTGAGTTTTCTGTAGTCATTGGTGAGTCTCCAGGCCCCATTTGTTTTTTCAACAGGCCAGATAGGTGAATTAACAGTGGAGACATGAGTCCTACTCACTCCTTGTTGTAGCAGTGATTGGATGGTTTCCTTAAGTGATGGCAAAACTTCAGCAGGAAGTGGATACTGTTTTTGCCTCACAGGGTCAGGCCCTGTGATTTCAGTGGTAGTATGCAAACTACCACAGTCGTGTTTATTGGTGGCAAACACGTCAAGGTGTTTTTGCAGCAAAGGTGCAAGCTCTGAAAACAGGTCATGACTTTTAAACAAAGCCGTGATGTCATACTCTTTGTTATTATGGGAGATAGCTGCCACCACGTGCGAGTCTGGGATGGTGACAGCATGACATTGTCCTTTGATCTGAATGTGTAGCCTGTTGGCTAGGTCCACTACACAGCTGTGTAATGCTAAGAAATCAATACCCAGTATGCTGGGGTGATGACGTAGAACCATGAGGTCAAAAGCAAAATTAGCCCTGAGGTGGCCTACCATCATAGGTAGAGGAATAGATTGGTAGGTGTGTAGCTGGGTACTATCTACACCCTGTGCACTGGTTTTCCAGCTGGTAGACCAGTCAGATGAGGCTGCTTCCTCATCATGGGGGACTGACATGGCTGCTCCGGTGTCCAGAAGCATGGTAAGTTGGCAGCCCCCAACTGTGGCCTTAACACAAGGCCGTCCATTTGTGTCAACAATCAGGTTACTCACAATCCTGGCATTGTCTTCCTGTTCCTGAAATCGAAGGCCTGCAGGGTCTTCTAGGGCCTTCTGTATGTCTTTGAATGGGCACAAGTGTACTTGTGATGTCACAGGTGCAGTGATGGCCTGCACGGTGGATTTTGCCTTAGATGTCGTGTTGGCCTGGCCAGTAACCAACGCAACCTCTCCTCGGCTGCATGACAGCTCGACAGCTAGGGCAGCTATAGTTGTGTAGCTGTAGCTCCCCTCTCAGCATGTATTTCCTCCAGTAGCTTGCGGAGGGTTTTGTTTTCTTCTCTGATTTGTCGATTGCTAGGACCAGTTTGGTATCAGTTCTGGCTATTTTGTTGGGTGTTTGGATTTTTCCAACTGTCTCTGTTGTCCCTAATGTTCTGGTTGTTTCTGTAGTTCTAGTTCCCTTCCCCCTTGTGTGACTATTTGTCATCAGAAGAGGTATCATTTTTCTGGTTGTTTCCCCTTCACTATTTAGTGGGTGGGGGTGTCAGGTGTAGGCTGTACTGGATTTTATTATTGGATTTGCCAGAAGAAATGGCATGGAGATAGATCTGATAGGCCCGCTCCGTCTTAGTGAGGATATCCTCAAATTTGTCAGTGTCTGGGAAAATATTGAGCTCGACCTTTTCCCACAGGGCCAGGCACATGTTCCGGAAGTACAAATCCTTGTACTCAATTTGTTCTACATCAAATTGCTCATCTGCTAGGGCTTTGCCAGTTCTGTACGCAAACCACAACCATTGATAGTAGGCGGCTGGGCTTTCCTTTGCACCTTGCTTGACTTTGTAGGCCAAGTGCGTCCCCACAATTCTTGGGAAATTTGCACATATGAGTGCAGCGGCAATTTCATCGAAAGTGTTTTCAGCACACTGTGCTGTCTCTGAGAACTTAGCCCAGAGGGTAGGTTCAACTGTTTGTCGCAAGACTTGAACCTGGTACTGGGGTTGCAGAGAGAGTTTCTCACAAAAGGAGTGCACTTTCTCCAAGTGGCAACCGAGATTGTCAGTTGGGCCCATTTTTCCATTGCTCTGTGCAATTTGCTGGACAGAATGAGCGACTTGTAGGTGGTTGGAAGTATGCGTAGTCGCACCCAGCTCATTACGTTGCATGGCCCCGCGAAGTGCAGCCTCTGCTGCTGCTGCATCGGCAATAGCTCTGTACATGTGATCCTGAGTGATGGAGTCTTTTAGCATTTGGTCAAGTTTGGTCCTGGATGGCCTTCTTTTGATCCTCTGGGACAGTGATCCTACTAATTGCATCACTACGCATGCTGCAAATGTCTGACTCTGCCCCTAGTAAGAGGAGCAAGCAGAGGTGCATCAGGAATACAGGCCCTCCACCTGCATCATGTGGGCTGCCATCTTGGCATTGTATGTGGCATCTGCCATGTGGTGACGCAGTGTGCATGCTGACGTCGGCTCCACCTTGTGAATGGCAAGCGGAAGTTGCTACACCACGGGGGGGTTGGACTTCCGTGTGATGTGGCATGCTTCGTCATCCAAGTCACAGTTGTCATTACTGGATGACGTAATCTCAGTGGGCATATACTGAAACCTATTCATAGTCTTAACCTGGCCAGTAAGAACCTCCCGTTGATGGTGCAATTTCATCATCTTTTGTCTACATTTCTTGTGACAGACTTTTGCAGTGCCCTGCTCAATACCTCTCTCGACTTCTCTCTGCAACACTCTATATGTGTCGCCCAATTCACCGTTTTCCCTAACCTCTTTATCCAACTCACAACTAACACACTTGTAATCTTCTTTCAACTCAACATTCTCATCTCTCAGAGTTTCATTTGTATCACTCAAAATATTCAAATGTGCTGTTTCTCATCACACTTCAACCTTTTGCAATCGTCTGTTAACAAACATAACTCTCACTTAGTGTCTTGAACAGTACCCCAGTACAGTGCATCAGCCTGGAATTAGCATCACGGACTGACTGTGTATCCTCCACTAGTTTCTTTTCCTTTTTCTGTAACTCCGATGTCTGCAAGCCCATTTCTTTTTTTAGAGACACATTTTGCAGTTCAAGGGAGGCATACCTTGCTGTGAGACTCTCAACAGCGTTATGTAGAGCCGCAATCAAAAGACCTTTAAGGTTGTATTTTTTGCTTGTTTGTTTAGAACCTAAGTAATGGTCAGATAGTAGCAGCAATGTTTTTTCCGCAGATTTTGCATCCAGTGCAAAATCTGTCCATCCACCATGGGATATGAGGTAGTTTGAGACATCGAGTCTCAGTTCTGTGCACAGAACAGACATGACAAATAAGGGTAGACAAACAATTAAGCAGTGTGAAAACTGGTAAAAATACCCTGGCACCGTCACCAACTGCTTTCCGGTCCCTGGTGGGTGAACGGTCGAGCCAAGTGGGGTATGCTGTCACTCACAAAAGGAGTGTAAGGGGGGTCTGGTGTGGGTCTGCCACACCTGACACCAAGATGGTGTGGGTCTGTCACAACCGCTACCACTGTAAGCACGGGTAGGTCCAAGTAGGTGAAAATCGCACTACACTACTCGACATTCAAAATAAATTAAATATGAATCTTCCCTTGTACAATCCACCTGCATGCGGTCACCAAAATGTAACTGGGTAGTAAATCACTCTCTCAGGTTCTTGGTGGAATGGCACAAAAGGAAGAGACAACAGACAAGTGGTACTCATGTAATAAATGAAATTTATTACAGTTAAGTAATACAGACTTACTACCATTACAGTGTGAACACTGGGAGAACACCAGTTTTCCTTACGTAGGCACTACAGACAGTTTTCCTCTTCTCAGAGAAGTTACTTGTTACAAAGGGTCTTATACCCTGATAATTACTATAGCAACAGTTAAGGAAGATACATAAAATGTATACAATTGGACAAAAAAACAGGTGGTCTGAACAACTGTCCTAACTAGTGTGAAAAAGTTGCATAGCGTGCAATAGATAACAATACAATGAGACCTCTATTGTCCGTGGTCAGTTGTAATAATGTACAATTACTAAAGATGGCACTGTTGCCTTACATATGAAAAATACCAGTAAAAATAGAGCAAAAAGCATTTCTCATGGCTATTATATATCAGTAAAACATAACAGAGCATAATAAAACACAGATCCTGACACTTATGCTCATATGATGTGTCTTCGCCCTAAGGTTAGTACATATATCTACATAAGTTGCTGCCCATGAGGTGGGGGGGCACCATCAGGGGTGTTGGACCATGGATAACACCCTCTATAGGTGCATGATATGCAGAGATGGCTGATAAGTGCACCTTAATGGAGGAGTAACTCAGCCCTGAGTCTGACAGAGAAAGGAGGTACTCCAAAACAAGAGTTCACCGGACATGTGAACAGATAAAGATAGCGAGAGCGGAAGACCAAAGGCAAAACCACTTCCACTTCATTGAGTAAGTAGCTCTGGTGGAAGACTTTCTAGTGGCCACCAAGAGTTCTGCCACTTTGGGGGAACTCCAAATCTTATCACGGCTAGGTCTGCAGGAGCCATGCATGCAGGTGTAATGACTTGAGGTCTGGAAGGACCAGGGTACCGTGCTCTTGGGAGAGCAGGCCTGAGCTCAGAGGCACGGGACTCAGGGGTTCCACAGCAAGCAGCTGAAGTAGTGGGAACCAAATTTGATGTGCCCAGTTGGGAGCTATCAAAATCATCCCTGCTCCTTCCGACTGCAACTTGAGAAGGACTCTCTGCAGTAACGGGAAGGCGTAAAGAAAGCTCCTCATCCAAGAGAGGGACAATGCTCCTCACCAGAAAACACCAGGCCCTGCATCTAACGAGCAAAAACTGGATAGTTTGGCATTGAGCGGGGATGCAAAGAGGTCCAATTCGGGCCAGCCCCACCTGCCGAATAGCTCTTCAGCCATAAATTGGAGGAGTTCCCATTCGTGTACTCTGAACTGAGACTGGCTTAAACTGTCAGCCAAGGTATTCTGTATGCCTGGGACATGCAGGGCAGAGCTCCAGATGATGTTCGATGGCTCAGTACCAGACTCACATGGACTCCCTGCAGAGGGGGTAAGAGTGAGTCCCCCCTGGCTTGTTTATGTAGAAGACCACTGACATGTTGTCCATCTGAATAAGTAGAGGACTGGGGAGCAGATTCATCTGGAAGGTCTGAAGGGCATAAAGAATTGCCCGCATCTCCAGAATACTGATATGGCGATGTCACTCCTGTGGAGAATAAGTGCCTTGGGTCTGATGGTCCGCCAGATAAATACCCCAGCACAGATCAGATGCATTCATTTTCAGGATCTGAGAAGGAGACTCCTGCCAAAAATGGACCCCTGTGGAAAGAATGGAGGGGTTCAACCACCAGGCCAGAGTTTGGCACACTAAAGTGGAGTTTTGTCACCAGCTGCTGCAACTCATCCGTGTGTTGATCCCATTGGACTCACAGGGTCCACTGGGGAACTCACATGTGCAGGTGTGCAAGAGGGACCGTTGTGATGACTGCTGCCATGTGTCCTAGCAGCTGCAGAAATACTTTTGCTGGGATCTGGCACGCCAAGGAGACTAAGTGAGCCTGTTCCTGAAGGCATTCCACTCTGTCTGGTAGCAGGAAGGGAAGGGGTCTTCAGGGGTTGAGGGTTATGCCTAAGTCCCTAAACAAAGGTACCGATGTCTGTTGTGGTGCCGACTAGCCAGTCCCTGGATGGAGCTGCCAAGAGACAGTCGTCCAGGTAGGGAAACACATAATGGCCCTTCCATATGAGGGCTGTAGCCACTACTGTGAGGCACTTTGTAAAGACTTGGGGAGTAGAAGACAGGCCAAATGGCAGAGCGTGGAATTGGTAATGGTTGCCCTGAAAGCAGAAGTGAAGGAACCTCCTGTGGGGTTGAAATACCAAAATGTGGAGGTGTGCGTCCTGCATGTCCAGACAGCACAACCAGTCCCCTGATGAAGGAGGTGGAGCAGGCCCGGAAGGGTGACCATCCCGAACCATTTGTACTCTATGTACTTGTTCAGGTGGCTGAGATCTAGGATGAGCTGAAAATCCCCCGTTTTCTTCGGGACCAGAAAAAAGTGGGAATAAAATCCCTTTCCCTTTTGAGTCTGTGGAACTGGCTCTATGGCCTGTTTCAGTAAGAGTGCCTGGCTCTCTCCCTGGATAACAAAGAGGTGTGATGGGGGGTAATGGGAGTTTTGGGAGGATTGTACAGGGGCATCTCCATGAACTACAAGCCATGTCCTTTATCAGATGAAGAACCCACTGATCCATTGTGATTCTTTGCCATCCCTCTAAATAGAGGGAAAAGCGACTCCCTACTGCCTCCCACAGGGATTCTGCTGGGGTCGGGGGATCAGGTAAGGATTCAGGCTGAGAAACCGGGGACAGGTAGAGAGGCCGGGGATGTTTTGGGGGCTGTTGGTCCTGAACCTCCTGAGGCCTAAGAAGTGGCTTTACATTTAAATGTTCCCTTATTTTGTTGGCCTCGGGGCTGTTGCCTGGATGACCAATGAAATGGCTGGCGAGAGATCAGTTTTTGAATGGATCTATACATAGTATGTACAGATCATACATCCTTACCAGAGTCCTGGAGGTGAGTTATAATGTTCTCTAAGCCCTCACTAAAAAGGACTGAGCCCTTGAAAGGGGCATCCATAATCTTTGCTTGTACATGTGGGGTAAAACTCGAGACATGAAGCCAACAACAGCGGCAAGAAAAAAACACTGGAGGCCGCTGCCCAGGCCGCATCTGCCATGTCATAGGAGGAACGCAGTATGTGAGGTCCTACATCCGAAACTGATTTTAGAATGTGAAGCAACTCAGTTTTCTGGGGACCATTCTGCTGAGTCTGGACTAGTTCCATGGCCTTTTCCCAGAGGGCATTCTGGTACTGGACCATGTGGGCCAAAAAATTCAGAGAGTGGATGGCACTGGTGGCCAAGGCACATACCTTGCTGCTAGACTGGTCAACCTGTTTGGAATCCTTGTCAGAAGTCTGGGTACTTAGATGACGCGGCCTCTTGGACTGATTGTGAGCTGCCGTTATGACCATATAGTCCGCCACCGGTTGCTCACCAAAACAGAGTTCATCCTGGGGGGCACTTTAGAGATGGTCAGCCTTTTTGGTAACAGCAGGGCTGGAAGACAGGTGTTTATTTTATTTATTTATTTATTTATCAAGTCTAGGATTACAAATACCTTTGAGCCTTGGCTCTTTTACAAAGGTTCCATGTCACATCACATTTCCATGCTAATTTAGTGATGTCCATAGAGGTGTCCACCAGAGGAGGAACTACCATAGGCTTCGGATCCTTCTAGCAGACAATAACAGCCACATGACCTCTATGAAGGTCAGGCCATTGGTAGGTGACCTAGCTGTGTCCTTAGAGTCCACAGGAGGAGGAGGCAACCCTGATTCGGACGACACTGAGGAGGAGGAGTTGCGGCCGACTCCTCTGAGGAGAAAGACATAGCAATCAAATGCCAGTGCCTACAGCCATGAGATGGCCCCTGTGCCTGTCTGAGGACCTACAGGATGAGTGGCAGTGTTTTCTCCTATGATGTTTGGAGTGAATCCTGCCCATATTGTCCAGTTGTGGGGTAGGCTCTTTGGGCTGTGGGGAAGGCTTCCAAGGTAGAGCCTGAGGCTGGACCCCCAAAGGAATAGGATCCTTAGGAGAGGGGTGCAGATTTTGGTAGCAAGTCACCCTTAACTGTATTCCACCAGGAGGTAAATGGAGCTGTCAGGTCTGGCAGATGATTCTGTGGATTAGAAAGGTTAACCAGTGCCAGATGGCGAATGTTAGCCGGTCCCAACGTTGGTTCCTTCGGAGGCGACAACCCAGGCATCGGGCCCTGAGGATTAAGGTCAACTGGCACTGGCCCAGTGGGTGTCAGGGTATCTTGTGTCACCCCGGGATATGTCATCAGGCCAGATGGCAGACCCTCAGGCATCGGTTAAACTGAAATGATAGTGTCAACTGGTAACACAGGGTGATTGGGTGACAACTGAATAGGTGTTTCTGTGTTCAACGCCTGGGTAACAAGCATCAACCAGACAAGCGTGGACTGGTACTGGTCGGGGAATGCTGCTGGCATCATCCTGGGAGGAGCCTGTCTAGGGGCGCTAACTCCAGAAAGGAGTAGAGACGTCACTCTATTGGAGGAGGCGGACGCATGCCCCTGGCACGACTTGGTGTGTCGACCCCTGAGCCAGGGACTGACGTAGCTGATGCCGAGGCCAGGCAGACGATGGACAAGGACCCACCGCACGAAGAAGACCTGGCCAAGCTGCCTGACTGTGAGCCTGAAGACTGGTGGAAGGGCTGGAGCAACAGAGACTGGGAGGTCGAGGAAGCAGTCCCCAACGAACCATAGAAACATAGAAACACAGAATTTGACGGCAGATAAGGACCGCTTGGCCCACCCAGTCTGCCCATTTCCCTGCCTACTGGATAAGCTGCAGATCCTAGTTAACCAGCAGCCTACTTCTTCCTACCCCCATCCCCTAGAATTGCCTTATGACTGTCCCATGCATGCTTGAATTCCACCACTGTTTTTGACTCCACGACCTCCTCCGGAAGGCCGCTCCAGGCATCCACAACCCTCTCTGTGAAAAATACTCCTTAAATTACCTCTGAGCCGCCTCTATCTTCAAATTGTGCCCCTTGTTCTTGCACACCTCTTTTGAAAGATGCTACCCTCTTGACTTTGTTGATTCCCTTGAGGTACTTGAAAGTTTCTATCATGTCCCCCTCCTCTCTTCTTCCTCGAGGCTATACATATTAAGCTCCTTTAGTCTCTCTTCATATGTCTTCCGTGCAGACCCCTGCACCATTTTAGTTGCCCTCCTCTTGACAGCTTCCATCCTGTCTATGTCTTTGTGAAGACTGGGTCTCCAGAACTGCACGCAGTACTCCAGATGGGGTCTGACCAGCTGTCTGTACAGAGGGATAACTTCCTGTTTTCTACTGGTGATGCCTCTCCCTATGCATCCCAATATCCCCCTCCCTATGCATCCCAATATCCCCCCAGCCCTCCTTGCTGCCCTCTCACATTGCTTGCCCACCTTTAGGTCATCTGATATGACTACCCCCAGGTCCCTTTCCATTTTTGTTGTTGTTAGTATCTCACCCCCCATTGTGTAGTCTTCCCCTGGGTTTTTGTTTCCCAGGTGCATTACCTTGCACTTCTTAGCATTGAATCTAAGCTGCCATACATTTGACTATTCCTCTAACCTTGCCAAGTCCCTTTTCATCCTTTCCACCCCACCTTGAGTATCAACTCTGTTGCAGATCTTTGTGTCATCTGCAAAGAGACATATTTTTCCTTCCAGTCCCTCTGCAATGTCGCTTATAAAGACATTGAAGAGGACTGGTCCTAATACTGAACCCTGTGGTACCCCACTAGTAATCCCCTTTCATCAGAGTGGACTCCACTTTACTATTACTCTGTGTCCTATTTTCCAGCCAATTTTTACCCAGGCTGTCATCTTGGGTCCCACTCCCAGGCTAGCTAACTTGTATATTAATCTTTTGTGGGACTATGTCAAATGCCTTGCTAAAGTCTAGGTAGGCCATGTCCACAGCCCCTCCCTGATCTACTACTTTGGTCACCCAGTCAAAGAAATCTATCAGATTTGTCTGGCATGACCTTCCTGCTGTGAATCCATGCTGCCTTGGGTCCTGTGCCCCACTGGCCTCTAGATACTCAACAATTCTTTCCTTCAGAAGTGATTCCATCATTTTCCCTACCACTGAGGTTAAACTAACAGGTCTGTAGTTTCCTGCTTCTGCCTTGCTCCCACTTTTGTGAAGGTGAATCACATCTGCCCTCCTCCAGTCCTCGGGTACCACCCCATCCTCCCATGATTTGTTAAACAGGGTAGTCAGTGGTGTCACTAATTCTACCCTTAGTTCTTTTAGAATTCTGGGATGAATCCCATCAGGCCCCATTGCTTTGTCCACCTTCAGTTTTAAGAGTTCTTTCAGAACCCTTTCTTCTGTAAATGGGCTGGTATCAACTTCTGTATCCAGTGTGTTTCACTGTTTGTTCTAGGTACCCCCCTTCCTTTGTAAATACTGAGCAAAATATTTGTTTAGTATCTCTGCCTTTTCACAGCCCTCCTCTGCCCCTCCTCCCCCCCTTTATTAAGCCTCACTATCCTCCCTTGGTCTTCCTTCGCTCCTGATGTACCTATAAAGGTTTTATCCCCTTCTTAACTGGTTGGCTATCTTTTCTCGGTTGGGCCTTTGCTGTTCTGACTGCCTTCCCAGCTTCCTTTTGCTTTAACTGATACAGTTCTCTGTCCTGCTCCTTCTGTGATTCCTTGTACTTCCTGAAGCTTTCTTTTCTCTTGAACCTTCACTGCCACTTCCTTTGAGAACCATAGTGGTTTCTTGCATCGTTTAGTTTTGTTTATTTGCTTCACACAAAGGCTTGTTGCCTCTGTGATGGCAGTTTTATTATTCCCCATTGTACTTCCACCCCTCCTTCCTGCTCATTTGCTAGTGCATTCCTTGGCACTTACCCATTTTGGCAAAGTCAGCCCTCCTAAAGTCCAGTACCTTTGCCTTTGTATGGCTTGACTCTATTGCTGTGTTTATTGTGAACCATACTGTTCGATGGTCGCTAGTTCCCAGATGGCTACCCACTTCTACATCTGTGATCTCTCTCATCTCCATTTGAGAGAACCAGGTCTAAGATTGCTGCCTCTGAGTGGGCTCCAATACTAGTTGTCTAAGGCATGCCCCCTGTAGGGTATCTAGAATAACCCACTCTTCAAGTGGCTGCTGCAACTGCACTCCAGTTAACATCTGCATATTCAGATCACCCATCAGCAATATCTCCCCTTTTTTGCCATACTAAGTATACTTTCTATCATTTCCTTGTCCATTTCCTCCCCTGAGAGAAGGAGGTCTGTATCTAACCCTATGAATGTTGTGGTGCCATTGCCAGTCTCCAAATTTACCCACAGTGCTTCTTCTCCTCCCTGTTTTCTCTTCTGTTCTGTTACTTGATTCCTTCCTTATGTAAAGAGCTACTCCTCCTCTTTTACCTCTCTGTCTCTCCTGTAGATAGTGTATCCTGGTATGTTTATGTCCCAGTCATGGTTTTGTGCGAACCATGTTTCTGTGACTGCCACGATATCCAGATGTTCCTCCTCCATCAAGGCCACTAATTCAGGAAGCTTGTTACTCAGACTACGTGCATTGGTACTCATTGCTTTCCATTTTTTGATGGCTTTACTTTCTGTTGCAGCATCCCCCACTGACCTTTCTACCTCGGTCTTTTTCCCATTTAGTACCCTGTTTTGTAGGGAGAGGCTGGGATTTTCCTGCTGCTTATCAGTGCCTCCCCCTTTGACTAGTTTAAAAGCTTGCCAATGAAGCATTTAAACCGATTGCTCAAAAGACTTGTTCCCTTCCTGGACAGATGCAGACCATCCTGCCAGTATAGGCTGGTGTCTCTCCAGGTGGAACCCCAGTCCCCAATGAAGCCAAACCCCTGTGCTCCACACCATTTTTCAACCACTCATTAAACTGCATGGTGCAAAGTACCCTTGCCTCACTCATGCCATTTACAGGCAGCACCTCTGAGAAGGATACTGTGTGTGCTACTTGTCTTAGGCCCCTCCCCAGTTCTACAAAGTCCTTCTGCACTGCTCTAATCTCATGTTGAGCCAAGTCATTTGTCCCTAGGTGTACAATGACATCCAGCTTAGACTCCCATGCAGCTGTTCTCGTGATCCTGAGGATGCGCTTCCTGTCCCTACAAGCCATGGCACCAGGCAGGCACTTTACTTCAGTTTTCCCTGCTCCCCCCAGTTCTATCCCCCTAATAATTGAGTCCCCCACCAGGAGCTGCTTCCTTTCCTTGTGGCATCCTCTGCCTCCTTCCTGTGGGCCTCCCTTGTGACAGGTGTTCTCAGCCTCCTTAATCTCCTCCGTGGGTGCATCCATAGGGGAGCTGTGCTCCCCCAGAATGGTGTATGGATTGTGGAGTGGAAGAACTGACTGGGTGCTCCTGTTCCACCCTCCTCACCCTCCCTGAGCCCACTGTGGTCCAACTGCTGTGCTTTGCAACCTCTGAGGTAGTGGTGGTGGCTCTGGTGCTCCCTGGATGGGGAGTTCCTTCCTACCATCCAGTCTGGCCTGGGGAAGGTTCTCTTACTGCTGTCCAGTGTGGCCTGAAGACGGGCAACTTCCTCCTCAGGGCAGAGAGTTGGTCTCAAAATAGGCAGCATCTCAGCCTCCAGAAAGACTCCCGGAAGACTGCTGCCCCACAGCCATTACATTGCACTGCTCCTCACATGACAATTTTTTTTGTGTGTGCTTGTGTGTGTGATTGGTTTGTTATATAGAAATATATATATTATACAATGTGTATGCGTATATTTTCAGTGCTATGTAGAGAGGATATGACATTGATATGCACCTTGCACTCTTGAGGAAATGATGTCAGAACCCCAGGTATAAAGGAACTATTTCCAGGGTGGGTGGGGTGAGGGTGGAAGGGTTGGGCCTAAACTGTGCCCTTATAAAACAATCAGCTAAGAGCTCTGACCCACCGCTGTGATGAGTGCCTTCCTGTCTGCAAGATACTATACACAACAATTTGACAGAGAAAATCCCTGCTCATCAAACAGAGAAAATCCAGACATCCAAGTCAGACACAGGTAAACCTCCCCAGCCCCAAAACAGCTTGGTGGTTTGTGCTCTGAAAGCAGTCAGCCCCAAAATAAGTCAGCTGTGCTTTGAACTCTTCCTGCACTGAAAATCTTAAGAATTGTAACCAGACTGTCTTTTCCTGATAATTGTAAATTCCTTATTTCACCTTTCAGTTAGAAGCAGCCTCCACCTGCAGTATATCTGCTACAAACCAAGGACAATTGAAAGGTTCCCTTCCCTCTGTTGTGAGCACAACTCACTTTCTTGCAAATCCTATGTTCAGTATTGCAGCTCCCAGCAAGAGATAGTTTGACTAGGAAAAATATTAGCTGTTCCACCTGACACCACCACCTGACATCTGAATAAGAACGGAAAGGTTCACCACAGGAAGCCCAGTAGGAGAGAGAGCTGCCATGGATGCCAATTCCAACTTTCTGTGGGGGGAGCGGGTCAATTTCAAATGAGGAGACCAGGAACGGGAGGAAGACTTATCCTTATGTTTATGTTTTCCATTCTGCTTTCTCCCGTTGGGAGTACAAAGAGGTGGAGGCCCCAGAAATTGGAGAGGAGGAGGAACTTTTGCCCTGGTTTTGTTTCTCCATTGCTGCAACCTTATTTTCTAGCAAGAAACTTTTCAGGGTCTTCTGGTGGTGGATCCTGGTCCTTTGGTTAAACTTCAAACAGTGCTCGCAGGCCTCAGTGTCATGCTTCTGGCCTAGGCAGAAAAGGTAGAGAGAGTGGCCTTCCTTCAATGGGGTCTGCTTGCCGCAAGGACACTTGGACTACCACAATTCCACAGAAGTCAGAGATGAAGACATGCAGAGAAATTGAAGAAATATCGAATATATGCAGAAAAATAATAAAGTGCAGACACTTGCAAAAAAATGGCACTTGACTAGAACAGAAGGCGTCCATGGAGCCGAAGTACGCAGGTTGACAGCGGGAAAAGAACTGGGGTAGGGCTGGGGGACCTCCTTATATCCCAATGGCTTGGGTGGTCTGATGAGGCAGCCCCCTGCTGTATAATGCTAGCTACATGTTCTGTGGGTTCCTGGTGCCTGCCAGCTTCAGTCCTAGTGGAGCCTGCTGCAAGAGCTCCCCTTCAAAGTGAGATAGTACAGATACGTAAGAACTTACCAAAACTGTAGATATTTGAGAGAAGCTCTTGCAGCAGGTAACACAAGTAAGACTGAAGCCAGCAGGCAACAGGACCCCACAGAAAACATCTAGCTAGCAGTATACAGTGGGGGACCGCCCCGGATGTTGGCCCACCCCTGACATTCCAAATGGTATAGAAGGGGCGGTTCCTCAGCATCTCTCAGTTCTCCCACTGGAAATTCTGGCATGGTTGAAAATTTGGATGGAGAAACTGAGGCTTCTCCTGTAAAATAGGAGGTCAGATGTTCTTGCTGTGAATGCAGAACGAATCCCTTGAGGGGAAGGTGGGTGGGAAACAGCACCTGCTGCAAGAACTCCTCTTGAAGATCTACTGTTACTGTAAGTTCTTATGTAACTGTACTATCTTACTTCGAGATGGAGCTCTTGCAGCAGGTAACCCAAGTAGGGCTGAATCCCAAACAGTAAATAGTCACTTACACACAGGGTGGAGGAACAGAGCGATAAAGACTGAGTCCCTCATGAGAGAAGGCCCCGCAGGACTGCAAGACTGATGTCGGTCCTGCGCCTGGAAGAAATGTCCAGACTGTAATGCTTAATAAATGTGTGTACAGAACTCTAGGTGGCTGCTGTACATACAGTATGTCTGCTGCAGACACATTCCTTAAGGAAGCAAAGGAGGTTGTGACGACTCCTGGTGGAGTGGCCCTTTACTGGTCCAGATAAGGGTTTGCCATACTTCTGATAACAGAGCACAATACAATTAACCAACCATTTAGAAAGAGTTCATTTTGTAACAGGTGCCCCTAACATTCAGGGGGCAAAGGAGACGTACAATTGGTCAGATGAGAATCTGGTGAACATCCAATATAACTAATAGCTTCTCCTTGATTTGAGTGCTCTGGGTAATAAATAGGCAGGTTGATGTCTTGATTATGGGTAAATTCAGACACCACCTTTGACAGAAACATAGGATTTGTTCGCAGACACATCCTGTCCCTGCAGAAAATTAGATATGGCTCTTTACACATCAGAGACTGAAGCTCGGAGATCCTCTGAGCAGAAGTGACTGCAATCAAAAATAATGCTTTCCAAGAAAGAAAGAATAGCTCGCAATCTTCGGCTGGTTCAAATGGAGGTAACGTAAGATTTTACTTGGAAAGGGCTCTTTCAGTAGGTAATTACATATATGACTGCACGGAAACATTTCTAGCTAGCAGTCCCTGGCGAGGGACCACCCCCATGTTAGGTGACAAGGTGTCAGGAGACGTCGGTATAAAGGGGCGGCCCCTCATGCCCGCCTTCTAGTTCTTTCCCGCCGTTAGCTTATGCCAGCACCTCACGGAAAAGTTCCCTGCTTGTCAGGCCCTCTCGTCGGTTATTTTACCGAGTTTTTTCGCTTTTTCTACTATAAACATCAGTCATCTGTCGGAGTATGTAGATCCCCACCTCCAAGCACAAAAAATAAAATGACTGTCGGCCTAACTCCCGCACAAGGACAGCCATTCCTGTGCTCTTTTCTGCCTTGGCCTCACCATCAAGTAGAGAAGTGCCAGGACTGCTCGAAGCCAATGCGGCCACCTGGAGAAGGCGGGCATAGTCCCTGGAAGCCCACATTCTCAAAAAGAAGATGAGCTCCATGGAAAAGGAACTCGAAAAACTTCGGTAGGCGTCAACTTCCCCTGAAGGCCATTGCAAGAGAAAGGACAAAGAAAAGCACCGGACAAGGGTTTTCCCACTGCGACTCCCTTGGGAGTCACCGTGTTGAAGGTAATGTCCCTCCCGGGGGACCGCTCCTCGACGGCTGCCTTAGAGGTTTCGAAGGTGGTGTCGGCCCGCCTGTCTGGTTCGCACTCAGGCCCTTTGAGCGCCCCCGGGCTCTTGGAGGCTTCCGTCCCCAGTAAGGTCATGGTTTCCCAGCCCACCGGCGTGGGCGGCTCCGATAAGCCAGACGTCGGCTCCTCCAATGTTCGCACAGAGAAGGCCAGTAAGTCGCCTGACTCTTCGGGGCAGCGTACGACCCCTCTTCCATCAAACCAGGCCACCCCTCCTTTGTGGCCTGCCTCTGGCGAAGGATCCATTAAGCCAGACGCCGGCCCCTCTGGCGCCCGCCCGGATCCCGCTGACAAGATGCACGTCGGTCTGCCCGATGTCAGCACAGCGGATGAGCCGATGCCAGACCCTCCCACTTCCGCCATTCCTGGCTCCCCGCAGCCTTTGCTGCCCTCCGGGAACCCAGAGTCTCCTCAGCCCGACCCCAGAGATTTTTCCCCTCCGTCCCCGGGCGAGGCTGAGGTCTCTGTTCCACCTCCGTCGGATCAACCTCCTGCTGATTTGACGCCGGCTCCCGGACGCCGCCCAGACGCCAGCCTGCCACCGGCTCCGACACTGGTAGTGCCGACTCCGGGTGACATCCCGCTTCCAGATACCAACCCGACGCTGGGCCCTCCACCCTCTGGGCCTTCTGCTCCAGTTCCGCCGATGGGGCCATCTGCTCTGGCAGCTCCCCTGGCTCCCGGGTACCCAACCCCATTGTATCCAATGCCATCGTACCCGGGACCGCAGTATCTGATGCCGCAGTACCCGGCGCTGGCCTACCCGATGCCGCAGTACCCAATGCCACAATACCCAATGCCAGGCTTCCCGCCATCGGGTTATGGATACTGGCCCTATGGGTATAACCCATACCCTTATCCCCCTCCTCCTCCTCCTCCACCGCCCCCCCAGCCACCAGTGGATTTGCAAGAGACTCTAGCCTCCTGGTGGGCTGAGGCCAAGGCTCAGCTCACCAGAGAGATGGAGAGTCATCTTTCGACGACGGTACCGGTACAGGTTCCTGTACGTCCACGGCGACAAACTCCCTCACCTCCTCCAGACACCAGGGATAAACCCTCTGGGTCCAGAGAGGGGCAGGACACTCTTCCCCGATAGCTTCCCAAAGGTCCATTCCTCCCCCTAGATGGGAAAGGGAGTCATCTTCTTCTTCAGTTTCTTCCTCTTCCTCCTCGGACGCCTCTGGCGGCTGCTCCGAGAAGGATGATGAGCCTCGCTCTCCGTCAAAGCCCAGGCCAAGGACTCCTTCGAAGTCCCCTCCAGAGGATCCTTCTTTCATGGAGCTGCTATGTAAAATCCAGGCAGTACATAAGTGGCAGTCCTTGGAGCCAGACCCACAGTGGGTGAAACTTGCTGAGCATCTGGATCTGCCCGTCACAGCTCCCACCTTGGTGCCACCCTGGATTGAGCCTCATGCCCACCTTGTTACCACTATTTGGAAACAACCGTCAGCATTAGCCCATCTTCCTCAGAAGTCGAATAGGCTATACCAGGCTCCAGAGGGTGTTGACTTTTTAGATTCCCACCCTTGAGCTGACTCAGTCATGATTAGCTCCACTCACAGCCGGTCAGCTAATCCAAAACACCTTAGCTCGTCACCACCTGATAAAGAATCTCGCCTTCTGGACCAGTATGGAAAGAAGATTTTCGCTTCTTCCACGGTGGGGATCAGGGCCCTGAACTATGTCGGTCACATGGGGGATTACTAGAAGGCAATTCTTCCTGAGGTGGAAACCAAGTTGGACTCCCTGCCGGACTCTCAAGTCAAGCAGGAGCTGTCTGACCTTGTCCGCTCTGCACGTTCGGCCAGTCGACACATGCTTTGCGTGACTTACGATGCAGTGGACACTGCTGGATGGAGCTCAGCTTTTGCCGTAGGCTTACAACGTCATGCTAGGCTCTGTGTGTCAGGGTTGGTCCCGGAAGTGCAATCCGCTATACAGGAAGCACCCTTCCGGGGTCGGTGCTCTTCGGAGGTGATGTCAAGGACATCATCACCGATCTGCAGGAGAAGGGGACGGCACTAAAGTCCGTTGACTCTATGTATCATCCCCATCAACCGCAGCGCCGTCCCTTTCGCAGACGGAATTGACCAAAGGCAAAACCTCCAGGAAAGTGGGCCACTGAATGCTGGACCCCCACAGCTGCCAAGCCCCCTCTGCCCAAAAAAGCAGCGGATGCTTCAGCTGGGGCACTGCCCCACACCACCTGACTCCTTCCCTCTCTCACAGCCTCTGGGCTTCCCAGAGGAACCGGTAGGAGGGAGGTTTTCCCTCCACCTTCTGGGCTGGGAGAGGATAACAGATTCATGGGTGCTCCAGCTAATCGCAGAAGGACACTCAATAGAGTTTCTACAGACACCACCTCGTCACCCTCCCCAAAGGTTGTCGTACTCTCGGGAACATCTTCTTCTGGTCCAGGAAGAGATTTCAGCACTGTTGCTGAAAGAGGTGCTAGAACCTGTCCCTCTTTCCCTTCAGGGAACGGGTTACTGTTCCCATTTCTTCCTGGTGCCGAAGAAGACACGAGACGAAAGACCTATCCTAGATCTCAGTTCCCTGAACCTATTCATGGAATACAAGAGGTTCAGCATGCTCTCACTGCAGAGCCTTCTGCCCCTCCTCCGCTCGGGTCAGTGGCTGTGCGCTCTGGATATGCAGGATGCCTACCTGCATATATCCATTCGCCCATCCCACCGCAAATATCTCCATTTTGCTTTCCAGGGGGACCACTACCAGTTCAAGGCAATCCATTGGGCCTTTCCTGGGCTTCCCAAGTATTTACCAAATGCCTTGCAGTGGTGGCAGCCTACCTGCATACCTGGGGAGTGCAGGTTTTCCCGTACCTGGATGACTAGCTCCTGGTGGCCTCATCCAGGGAGGAACTCCTGCGCTGCCTCTCCCTTACTCAACAGGTCTTTGCCTGCCTGGGTATTACCATCAACCATTCCAAGTCTCATTTGATCCCATCCCAGAGACTCCAGTTTATCGGGGCGATACTGGACACAACCCTGGGCAGGGCCTTCCTGCCACTGGACAGGGCGGCCACTATTCAGACTCAGGTAAGCCTGTTGTCCAGCTGCAGGTGAGTCACTGCAAGATCGGTTCTTCACCTTCTCGGGCTCATGGTGGCTGTTATCCTGACAGTTCCTCGAGCTCGGCTCCACATGAGGGTTTCCCAGTAGACGCTCCTCTCCTCTCCCAATGGGATCAATTTGTGGACGACTTGGATCAGCTGGTTCTGGTCTCCTCTCCCATGTTTCGAGATTTGCAGTGGTGGATGGTCAGAGAGAACCTGTTTCAGGGGGTTTCATTTTTCTTTCCTCCCCCCTCCCAGACTGACTACAGATGCTTCGGGCGAAGGTTGGGGAGCCCATCTCAGTCCTCATCGGACCCGGGTCTCTTGGTCCAAGCTCGAACAAACTCTTCACATCAATATGCTCGAGCTTCGGGCAGTACTTTATGCCCTCCAAGCCCTCCACCTGTATCTCCTTCCAGGCCACCTAGCCGTCCAGACGGACAATATGTGTGTGGTATGGTACATCAACAAACAGGGAGGGACTCAATCCTACTCTCTTTGCAGGGAAGCAATGAGAGTGTGGGATTGGGCAGTACAACACGACCTTCACCTTATGGCAATTCATGTTCCGGGAGTCGACAACACCTTGGCAGACAAGCTGAGTCACTCGTCCACCCGGGCCCACGAGTGGGAACTGGATCAAGGGGTCCTAGATGATATCTTCCTACGCTGGGGAACACCACAGGTAGACCTGTTCGCTTCCCCTCAAAATGCAAAGCTTCCACTCTTCTGCTCGCTCATTCAAAAGCGAGGCATTTTCTGCAGAGACGGTCTGTCTCTAGATTGGAAGGACAGATTCGTCTATGCCTTCCCTCCAATTTCTTTGATTCCCACGGGTCTTGCAGAAACTAGGGTCAGAAGTAGCAAGAATGATTCTGATCGCTCCTTTTTGGCCCAGGCAAGTTTGGTTCTCTCTTCTGCAACACTTCTCAGAGGAACCACCGCTTCCTCTTCCTCTGTCACAAGGTTTGCTGACCCAGGATCAGGGAACCCCGGTCCATCCAGGTTTCAAGTCCCTTCAGCTTCATGCATGGCTCCTGCAGACATAGCTCAGGCCCACTTTGGAGTTTCTCCCCAGGTGGTGGAGATTCTGGTAGAGGCTAGAAAACTCTCCACCAGGTCTACCTATGCCATGAAGATTCACAATTTGGGCTGCTTCAAAAGATGTTGAGCCTTTCTCCTGCCCTGTTGGTCATCTGCTGGAGTACCTGCGCCATCTCTTTGACCTGGGTCTTAGTCATTCCTCCCTGAAAGTCCACATGGCGTCCATTTCAGCCTATCATGTTCCCTTTGCAGACAGAATGTTTGCTCAGCTGGAAGTCTCTAAGACTTTCCTCAGAGGGGCTCTCCACCTGAGACCTCCTATCCGAGCTCCTGCCCCTCCTTGGGATTTGAATTTTGTTTTTGAGAAACTAACTCTGCCTCCCTTTGAACCAGCAGCTTCTGCAGACTTGAAGTTCCTTTCTTGGAAGACACTTTTTCTCGTGGCCATTACCTCTGCTCGGAGGATTTCGGAGCTCCAGGCCCTAATGCATAAAATTCCATACTTAATTTTCCACCAGGAACGTGTGGCTCTGCGTACCAATCCTAAGTTTCTCCCCAAGGTGGTAGCGGAATCTACTCTGAACCAGTCCATAGAGTTACCCGCTTTCTTTACGCAGTACTCCAATCAAGGGGAGTATTTGTTACATACTATGGATATTCACCGGATTCTGAGATACTACACTAACAGGACAAAGGGTCTCAGAAAGACAGATCAACTGTTTGTCTCTTTTGCTCTAAAAAGGGAAGGCAATGCTATTTCTAAGCAATGCCTATCCAAATGGTTGGCTCATTGCATCACTTTCTGTTATGACAAGTACAACAAGACCCTCCCGGGTCAAGTCAGAGGTCACTCCACCAGAGGAGTCGCTGCCTCAGCGGCTTGTTTCAAGAATGTGTCAGCGAGAGACATCTATGCTGTTGCCACTTGGACTTCTATCCATACCTTTATGAAACATTATGGTTTGGATATTGCCTCTCGCTGTAGAGCAGGCTTTGGGCTGGCTGTTCTGCAAGGCCTCCTTTCCTAAGGCCTTCACAGCTAGAGGATCTACTTTGAGTAGCTTTCCTCCTCCCGTGTGCTTCTTCTTGTTCCAGACTGCTTGGGACTCAGTCCTACATGTAATTACCTACTGCAAGACCCTCTCAGTAAGATAGTTAGATTACGTAAGAACTACTGTAATAGTAGATCTTCGAGAGAGGCTCTTGTAGTAGGTAATACCTTCCCGCCTCCATCCCCCCAAGCTTTTCAGCTTCTTTCCATTTTAAGAAAATATCTGCTTCTATCTCGTCCCAGCTCTGTTAGCCCTTGGCGGAAAGAACTGAAAGTGTGCATGAGGGACCGCCTTTATACCGACGTCTCCTGATGCTGGTCACCTGATGTGGGGGCGGTCCCTCGCCAGGGACTGCTAGCTAGAAATTTTTCCGTGGGGTCCTGCCGCCTACCGGCGTCAGTCCTATATGTAATTACCTACTGCAAGAGCCTCTCTCGAAGAGCTACTGTTACGGTAAGTTCTTACGTAACTGTACTTTTTTCCAGAACAAAGAGACGGTCCCATGGAGGGATGGGGTCCCTGATGGGTGGCTTCATATGAAGGATACCACGCCTGAATGTGAGTGCAAGATCTGACTGTGCCAAGGTTTTTCCCAGCACAGGTGCATGATAAGCTGACACTGCAGACAGGTGCACCTTTATGGAAGGGTAGCCAAGGTCCAAGTCGGAAAGAGAAAGGAGTTACTCAAGGACAGAGTTCACTGGGCAAGCAAATGGATCTATGTGATGGCTAAAGGCCCAAAGGCAGAAGCATTTCCACTTCGTGGCATATGTGGCCTGGTGGGTGGTTTTCTGGCAGCCACCAAAACATCAGCTACTCTGGCCAAGACTCCAAAGCTGGAAATGGCTAGGTCCATAGGAGCAATGCATGCAGATGTAAGGATCTTAGATCTGGGTGGACTAGAGTCCCATTGTCCTGAGAAAGCAAGTATGAAGTCAGCGGTAGTGACAGAGGTGGTTTCCTTGCCAACTATTGGAGTAGGGGGAACCAAATCTGTTAAGGCCAGAAGGGTGCCACCAGAATCATGTCTGCCCTTTCTGACTGCAATTTGAGAAGAACCCTCTGAATCAGAGGAAAGGGAGGAATCTCCCTGTCCAGCAGAGGGACAACACGTCTCACCAGAAAACACCAGGCCCGGGATCTATCGAGCAGAAACAGGGCAGTTTTGCGTTGTGTGGGGATGCAAAGAGGTCCAACCCTGGTAGAACCCACCTGTTGAACAGGTCTTGTACAACTGATTGCTGGAGTTCCCACTTGTGTGTTCTGGACTTTCACCAGCTTAGAACATCTGCCAGTGTGTTTTGCACTCCTGGGAAGCGGACTGCCGAGATCACCGTGTGGTGAGCTATGACCTGTTCCCAAACTCTCATGGTCTTGCGGCAGAGTTGGCACGAGTGGATTCCTCTCTGTTTGTTGATGTAGAACACCATCGACATGTTGCCCATCTGGACTAGGAGGTAATCTGGGAGTAGGTCGGTTTGCAATGCTTGCAAGGTGAATAGGATGGCCCTCATTTTCAATACATTGATATGCAGGGACTCTATCTGGGACCACAACCCTCTAGTCCTGCGATCATGCAGATGTATTCCCCAGACTGTGCTGAAGGCATCTGTTGTCAAGATCTGTGTAGGAGTTTTCCTCTGGTTGTTCCCACCGAAAGTTGAAATGGTACCAGCCACTATTGGAAGGCTTGTTGGACTGGTCCTGAGATTGAGACAGGTTGATTGAGATTGCCCCAATGTTGATCTCATTGGACTCTCAGTGTCCACTGGGTCACCCTCATGTGCAGTTGGGCCAGTGGTACAGTGGCAATGGCTTCTGCCCGGTGACCTAGTAGTCCGAGTACTGTCCTGGCCGGGACCTGTCGTGAAGACTGAATGTGATGAGCGAGACACCTTAGGTGGTCTGCATTGTCCTCTGGAGGAAGGCCTTCCCCTGAGAGGTGTTGAGAAGTGCCCCGATGAAGTGGAGTCTCTGAGTCAGCCAGGGGGAGGATTTCAGCATGTTTACTGTGATTCTCAGTGTCACAAAGAGTGAAAAAGTGTCTTCCATGGTTTGCAGAAGTGCCATCCTGGACAGGGTTGTGAGGAGCCAGTCGTCCAGGTAAGGGAAGACGTAATGCCACTACTGCCAGGCATTTGGTGAAAACCCTTAGTGCCGAAGACAGACCGAAGGGCAGCGCCCTGAATTAGTAATGCTGACCCTGAAATTCAAACTTTAGGAATCTCCTGTGGTGCCTGGCTATAAAGATGTGTAAATACTCTTCTAGGAGCGTGGATATGTTGTTCATCCACACTTCTTGGCATGTCCCCTTCCACTTTAAATCTTGCCGTAAGTCTTCAAGCTGGCTCCTCCCAACCACCCAGGTGGTATATACCTTGGCTCCGCCCCATGATGCCAGATCTTCCTTTCTGCTGGAAGATACAGGTTCCCTCATGCTCTCAGCTTATCATAGACCCTGGATTCTAACCATCGGTTTTAACCGAAAATTAAACTCGTTAGAGTTAGCGATCGCGCTTTTATCGCATCTACCATGGAGGAAAAATCTTCCCCTGGATTTCGCCGGTGCCACTGCGGCCAGAAGATGTCACGCACTGATCATCATCTCACGTGTGTTTACTGCCTAGGTGTCGGCCATGACACCTCGTCATGCAGTTATTGCCTGGCTTTCCATCCCAAATGTCCTGGACGACCACAAGGCACGTTTGAAGCTGGGAAGACCAGAGAAAAGGAATCCACCGATGAAATCGAAAGAGGCGATGTGGGCAGTTTCCATGGCTGCAGGATCTGCCAAACAGCTGGAACAGATGAAGGTGTTCGAGGAGGAAGCAGCTCGAGCTTCAGCCAATCAAAGCTTCTTTGTTCCTGAACCTTGGCTCCACCTTTACGGGCTCCTTCAAGGAGTTGTGCCAGTCTCTTCCCACTCGGGGTGAGGCACCCTCGGGCTTGCACTGCTCCTGTTCTCAGGAGAGAGATAAGGACCTCGTGTCTTTGTCTCGGTGAAGATGTTCTTGGGACCAAGAGAGGTCCAAGTCCCAGGAACACGTGGTCTCGGCTTTGGTCAAGATCGCATCCTCGGCTTCCGGCTTCACAGATCTTCCGTCTGGCCAGGGGACCAAGGAAGTGGCTGATGAGGTCAAAATTATCCTCGACCCGATCGACCCCTTTTGGCCAGCTAACCCCGATGACTCCTTGGAAAGGACTCTGGTCCTTGTATTCCCTGATGAGGAGACCCAGCCTGCTGGTGTCCCCATCAAAGACCCAGTTCCAAACCCTTGGTTCTCACTGACCCCGGTGTCTTCTGATCAACCAAGTCAGCCTCCTCGATCTCGGTCGAAGTCCAGAACCCCCTCAGTAGAATGACCGAGAAAGAGCCACAAGAACTCTAAAAAGAGGCGACGCCACAGGTCCTCATCCTCCTCGGAGGAGGAGAGGCTCCGGCAGAAGCTCTGTCAGCGCTATGAAGACCTCATGTGGCAGCAGCTGATCCTGACCAGGTAGAAGCCGGCTCTGCCGCCTACCCTGGCCATAACTTGGCTCCCACCTCCTAGGCAGACGCCGACCCTTCCGGAACTGATGCCACCAGTTCCTCTGCCTGTAGGGCTGGCCCGTCTCCCAGTTTGGCCTATCCTGGTCTCTCCACCGATTCAGGTGGAACCACTGCCTAAACAGCCTGAGGGAGGGGCACCATTGAAAGAGGACTGAAAAGACACCGGGCTTCCCCGACATCTGTCGTTTACAGTCACCCTGGACTGCCCTCGGCAGATCGAGGGTGACTTAGGCGATAGACCGCTCTATTACGACTCCTCGGACGTCACCGGCTTACTCTCACATCCCAGGGATGATGAGTCGTCGGTCGGTGCAGGGATGGAGGAAGGCCCTTCCTCCTTCCAGGGCATTCTCCGCCTCATCTCCAACTCCACCGGAATGCCCTTGGAGCCCATCCAGAAAAAGGTGGAGTACCCTCTCACTGACATCCTCAAGAGAGGGGATACCCTGACGGAGGCCTTTCCAGTGACCGAGACCATTGTTGGCCCAGTCCTTGAACTTTGGCAGTGTTCTGCATCCTGCCCAGCACCATCTGCCCGCATGGACCGCAAGTACGCGGTGCTCATGGGGTCCCTTGCGGGTTCACAGAGCACCCTTCGGCCGAGAGCCTAGTGACCGCCTCTGTGTTCTGGCATACGGGTAGTTCGGCTGACACTGACCGACCCCCGGACAAGGAGTCCAAAAATATGGACCACTCTGCCTGCAAGGTCTATGCTGCCTCTTGTCTGGGCCTTTGTCAGGCCAGCGTGACTGTTATTATGGCACACTTCTCTCATGCCCTTTTGGGGTCATTGGATGAGGTGCTCCCTCATCTCCCACTGGACATGCAAACTATGGTCAAGCAGGTCTGTGACCAAGGCTGTGCTGTCGCAAAACAGCAGCTCCAGACAGCCTTGGATATAGGAGATTCTTGTGCCTGCTCATTGGCAGCCACATTGGCCTCTCACCGCAGGGCTTGGCTGAGGCTTTCCTCCTTCCCCATGGATACTCAATATAAGCTTGCAGATGTGCCCTTCCTGGGTACCGACTTGTTCGTTCCAGGAGTGGCCGGTCACCTTCAGCGTATTGAGCAGACCAATGCCACCTTGGATGCTACTTCTGCCAAGGGTTCTTCAGGTAAGAACCAGCAGAAGAGAAACAAGAAGCCATTTCGGCACTCTTCCCCCGCGGTCAGGCAGCCCTCCTATCTAGGAGGTCAGCAGCAATGGCAGGCTCAAGCTTGGCACCCGCAGCCCAAGCAGGGTCCTTAACAGCCCTGAAAAGGAGGCTGAGGCACAGGTCCTGGAGCCTCCTTCTCCTCCTCTAAGCCTGCTCAGTGACGGGTTGAGGGTCACCACCACATACCCATCACGCCAGCTCTGGGTCCTCCAGTGGGGGGGTCGGCTCTGCCACTTCCTTTCCGCCTGGTCTGCTATCACTTTGGACAGGTGGGTTCTCGAAGTGGTAGGTCAGGGACTGTCTCTGGAATTTGAACAGTACCCTCCCAGCCGACCCTGCACCCCTCGGGAGGAACGGATCTCTGCATGCACCCAGTCGGCTCTTCGAGACGATGTGGCTCAGCTCCTCTGCAAGGAGGCAGTAGCCCCAGTGCCGGATCCTCTGACAGACCCAGGCTTTGTTTCCAGGTACTTCCTGGTGCCCAAGCGGACGGGGGAGCTGGTGCCCCAACCTAGATCTCCACGACCTCAATATCTCAGGTCCCGCACCTTTCGGATGGTCACTCTGAACCAGATCATACCATCCCTGGAGCGAAACATGTGGTTCTGTTCACTGGATCTACAGGACGCATTCTTTCATGTCCCAATTCGTCCGTCCCATCAACGGTTCCTCCGATTCAGGGTTGAAGGGACCCTGTACGAGTTATAAGCCACGCCGTTCGGCCTGTCATCAACCCCTCGGGTCTTCACCAAATGCATTGCAGTGGTGGCAGCCCACCTTCGGCATCAAGGAGTCAGACTCTACCCTTATCTCGACGACTGGCTCTTGGCAGGTTCCTCCCTTCAGGTGTTGGAGAGGTCCAGGGATCTGGCCCGCCAGACCTGCTGCCAACTCGGCCTCCTGATCAATGAGGCCAAGTCGGAACTCGTGCCCTTTCAGGTGATGGGCTTCATCGGGGCAGAGCTTGACTCTTGTCGAGCTAGAGCTCGGATCCCAATGGACAGGGCAGAGGTTCTCTCCTCCTTTGCCCGATCATTTCTGGTTGGGCACTTGCACCCTCCCCGGGACTTTCTGCGCGTTTTGCGTTACATGGCGGCATGCACCTGAGAGGTCCATTGGGTCTGGTGGCACATGCGCCCCCTCCAATGGGAGCTGGCCACCCAGTGGACTAAGCGATATGGTCACTTTGACCAGCTAATCATTGTAACTCAGAAGATGTGGACGCTCTCCAATGGTGGACTGCCTGAGACCGGTTGCAGGAAGGGATCCTGTTTGTCCACCTCGAGCCGACAGTTGTCCTTATGACCGATGCCTCGCTCATGAGCTGGGGAGCCCACATGGGGGACAACAGGACCCATGGGTTCTGGACCCCCGAGGAGTTCCGATGCCACATCAACCTGTTGGAGCTCAGAGCAGTCAGACTGGTGTTGTCAGCTTTCGCTCCTCAGCTCTGGGGTCAAGTGGTTCAAGTCCAGATGGACAATACCACGACCATGTACTACCTCAACAAACAGGGCTGCATGCACTCCCGTCTGCTGTGCAAGGAGGTGCTTCAGCATCTGGACCCTCGTAAGCCAGTTGGAGGCGGATCTCCTAGCCATCCATGTGGCAGGAGCCTTGAACCAGTTGGCGGATGCTCTCAGCCGCATTGGCCAGACATCCCATGAGTGGTCTCTCCATCCTGAGGTAGCTTACAGTCTGTTCTCCTGTTGAAACAAACCGATGGTTTACCTGTTTGCCTCCAGGGAGAACACCAAGCTGAGGCTGTTTCATGCCCGCCCCATCAGCAGAGCTCACTGCAGGGGGATGCCTTCGCGAAGCCATGGACCCCAGGCCTCCTCAATGCCTTCCCTCCATTCCCCTTGATGCACAAGGTGTTACTCAAGGTGAGGAGGGACAAGGCAAAGGTGATCCTGGTAACCCCAGATTGGCCGCGCCAGTTCTGGTACCCAGATCTTCTCAGCCTCAGCTACAGGCCCCCGGAGCAGCTTTGTACATGTCCGGATCTGATATCTCTGAACCAGGGGAAGGTAATCCATCCAGACCTTCAATCCCTACACCTCACAGCCTGGAACCTGAGCAGCTAGAGTTCCAGGCTCTGGGTCTTTCTGAAGATGTCTACACCATGGTGGAGGCATCCAGAAAGGATTTGACCAGGAAATGTTATGCCTTCAAATGGAAACGTTTTTCCATTTGGTGTCAGAGTAAGGGTCTGGACCCCTTATCCTGTTCTGTGTCTAAAATTCTCGACTGCTTTTGGTCTCTCTCCAAAGGGGGACTACAGTCATCGACCCTTGGGGTGCACCTGACAGCCATTTCTGCTTACCGGGCGAGGGCCGGTCAGCCAACATTGGCGCAGGAGACAGTGGTCTGGTGCTTTTTCAAAGGCCTGGATCACATATCCCCTCTGGTGCATGAATCTCTACCTCCATGGGATCTGCTGCTGGATTTGGCAAAACTCATGGGCAAGCCATTCGAACCCATGCACAAATGTGAGCTTTCACACTTGTCATGGAAGACGGCCTTCCTGGTGGCTATCATGTCTGCCAGAAGGACAGGGGAGCTCCAGGTGCATTCAGTGGGCTCCCCTTATCAGGTCTTTCACAGGGACAAAGTTGTCCTGCGCCCCCACCAGAAATTCCTTCCGAAGGTGGTGTCAGAGTTACACCTTAACTAGGTGTTGACTCTTCCGGTTTACTACCCTAATTACACCTCAGACGCCGAGTACAGGCTCCATACCTTGGACCTGAGATGTGCTCTCCCCTACTATAAGGAGAAGATGGTGGAAATTTGTGGAGAGGTTTGCCAGCTGTTTGTCACCTATGCTGAAGCCACTTCTGGAAGACCTGCAGCCAAATGGACCATAGCAAGATGGATTACATCATGCATAGGTCTGTGCTGTGAGTTGGCGGGCAAGGAGCCTCCCAGAGGGATAAGAGTTCATTCTACCCGCCATACTGCTGCATCGGTGGCTGCTTCCAGGGACATCCCTATCCTGGAAATCTGTTGAGCTGCTACCTGGACGTCAGCAAATACCTTCAGTACCCACTACCACATCGACCTTGAGTCATGCCGGAATGCTGGTTTTGGGGCCTCGGTTCTCCAATCTCTGTTTCCTAAGTAGGGGGTGTGCACCTTGCCTCCCTCCTCTCGGAGAACTGCTTGGAGTCTGCCAAGAAGTGTGGTTGAACAACATATCCGTGCTCCTAGAAGAACAGGTTACTCACCTGTAACAGTAGTTCTAGGAGTGGTATATGTTGTTCTTCCACACACACCCACCCAACCTCCCCAACTTTGGGCACACAACCTTGCTTCCAGCGGGCTAAGATCTGGTGTCATGGGGCAGAGCCGAGGTATATACCACCCGGGTGGGTGAGAGGAGCCAACTTGAAGACTTCCGGCAAGATTTAAAGTGGAAGGGGACATGTCAAGAAGTGTGGATGAACAACATATACCACTCCTAGAACTACTGTTACAGGTGAGTAACCTGTTCATCCTGTATGTCCAGGGATGAGAGCCAATCTCCTGTGTGGATCATGGGTAGTAGTCCCTGCAGGTTGACCATCCGAAAGCACCTGTATTCCACGTATTCACTGAGGTTGCTGAGGTCTAGGATGGGTCTCAGGTCTCCCATTTTCTTGGGCACTAGAAAGAAGTGAGAATAGTACCCTTTTCCCCTTCTGAGAGGCTGATACAGACTCTATTGCTGTCTTGTCCAGCAGAGGTTGAATTTTGTCCTAGATGAGAGCAGCGTGGGATTGGGAATAATAGGAGAATAGGGGAGGCCTGTCCAGTGGTATCTCTATGAATTCTATCTAGTGTCCCTATTGAATCATCTGTAGAACTCATTGGGCAGATTTAATCGTCCTCCAACCTTCTAGATAGAGGGAAAAGTGGTCTCCAACCGCCTCTCCTGATAGATCTGCCTGGAGAGGAGGGTTTAGCCAGAAGTCAGGCGTTAGTGGCGATGGGCAGAGTGGGTTCGGCTGACCTTTGTCCCGAGCTTCCTGAGCCACGGAAGGGGCCCTTACGACTGTAGCCTCCCTTCTGCTGTTGCTGATATCTGGGTTGTTGTCCAGATTTGCCACGAAAACACTGTTTTCAAAATGGTTTCTCTTTGGGTTTGTACATCATCTGGACTGAACGAACAGCATTTCCAGAGTCCTGTATTCTGTTGATGATTTTTCGAATTCTTCTCTGAAAAGGATGGAGCCCTTGAAGGGAGCATCTAAAATGCTTGCTTGGATGTCTTCGGCAAAACCAAAGCCTCTAAGCCAGGAATGCCTTCTGAGGCATACCCCCTTAGCGGCTGCCCTGGCTGCTGTGTCTGCCGAATCATAGGCCAGTCTGAGAATGTGAGTGCCTATGACTGAGCACATCGGCATGAGTTTTTCTAACTCAGTTTTTTGTGGAAAATCTGGTAGGTCCCAGACCAAATCCATCCCTTGTTCCCACAAGGTGTTTTGGAACTGCACCATGTGGGTAAGGAAACAGAGATTTAATGGTACAGGTGGCCGACGAGTATACCCTCCTGCCCATTGAATCCAGCTGTTTGGACTCTCGGTCCATTGGTTGTGTACTTAGATGTTTGGGTCTCTGGGACCTGTCGTGAACTGCCGGAATTGCGCTGCCTTTATCCGCTGGCTTTATAGTAATGTCCAGATTGTCCTCCAGTTCCTTTAAGGCATTTCTTTCCGAGTTGGAAATGTTACAAAAATGTGGCCTCTGTTGGGATTCAAAAACTGCATCAATATCATTGAGGCATGCTTGTTCGAAGGTTTGTATAGCAGCACTAGGATGGAGGGGTTAAAGGTTGGTGGTGACCTAAAATTATGCAGTGAAGTCTGTGCTGTAACTTCTGACTGGGTGTTGTCAGAGACTGTAATGCCACCATTTAGATCAGGGCCATTGTCGTGATTAGTATCAGTGTTACGATTATTGCCAGTCACATCTTGGCTAGCCACTTGGCTAGTTGTGGGGAAACACATTTTTTGCTTATTAAGAAGGCTTTTATACTAAGTTTCCTTGTTAGTTTTTTGATGTCCAAAAATACGTCAAATTTTCTTGTAACACACGTTGGCACAAAACTAAGTCCTTTACTTAGTATTGACACTTGATCCTGGGAAAGTGTAGTATTGGAGAGGTTGTTTATGTTTCAAACAACATGAAGTCTTGCTGTATTCTGACATATGCAGTTAGCCCCAGCATTTGAACTGCTCAGGAGAGGAAAGAGTTAACTCTATGCAGAAGCATAGAACATTGAGCTCGGTTCAAACCACTGTCTGCAGCACTTCAAAGTGTAACCGTCCGATTCTTTACTCCGCCTATCTGAACAGTCACTCCGGAGATTGCTTCTTCGCTTGTAAGTTCAGTTGAAGTAATACGTCGGTTTAATACCATTTTTGTCTTTTATTTTCAGCTTCAAATCCCTGTCTGCGGTACAGTAAGTGTTGTAGGTAGTGGACTTTAGTTTAATTATTGTTTATTTCTGTGTGGAAATTGTAAAACCTGTCGATCGGTCCGATTAGGAACTGATTGTGTTAGGGTTACTTAAGTTTTCTTTGTTTAGTGTGAGGTACCAGTTCCTATCAGTTTCAAAAAACTGGAATTTTAAACATTTTTTTCCACATCCCGTAACATGGTTGGTAACCGATAGGGGTATCTTACCTGGCTTTTAAGCTATAAAGGGTAAGTTGTTAGCCTGGCCACGTCTGAGAAACCCAAGAAAAAAAACGGGTCCACTGGGTTTCAACACTGTAGTGAGTGTGGGGATGCCTTTGCTAAGGCAAACCCTCACACCACCTGTGTTTATTGTCTGGGGTTTGACCACCTCGATTCAGACTGCCAAATCTGCAAGAATTTTCCAAAGGCCACCCAGGATGAGAGGTTGGGTAGGCTTAGGGAAAAGGAGACCGAGAAGTCCGCTAATCCGGATGGCCAGCCTGGTTCAGTTCTGACCGAGTCTGAGGGAGTGCCTACTGACCTGGGTGATACTCCCTCAGGCAAAAGGAGAGCCAATCCTGAGGGGTCGGTTCCATCAAAGAAAAAGAGGAAACTGGCCGGTTTGGATCCAGAGCCGCAACTTCCAACCGCCGACGAGATAGCCAGGGCGATAGCTATTGTAGAATTGCTCCATCTGGTTCCGTCCAATCCGGCACCTCTCGGTAGGTACTTGGTTTGGTTAGTTCCTCTGGTTCCGGAATATTGTCCGGATGAGTATTATGAACTAGATTAGGAAGGGGAGGAAGAGGACGACGATGATGATGATGGTGCGGAAGGTCTGGATGAGCCCATTGAACCAGACATCTCCCCAGACAGGCCTTCTAATGTTTCCCCTCCCAGGCTTTCTGAGTCCCCATCCCACTATTTGTTTTACAAAAAAGTGGCAAAGACCCTCCAGCTCCCTCTGGTTGAAGCTGTTGAGGAACAAGAGGAGCCTGATTTTGTAGAAATGATGGACATCCCAGAGTCCAAAAGGCCGTCTATTCCCCTCCACAAGTCTCTTGGGAAACAGACACAAAAAATTCTCCAAACAGCAAACTCTTTACCTCCTGTGGATAAAAGAATGGACAAGAGGTATATGCTTTCAGGTTCAGGTACAGAGTTCTTGTTCCAACAGTGCAGCCATGTTGGGGTCGTGCAGGCTGCAGCCTGTGACAAGGCTAATATACCTTTGGCTTCACACCCCCCAGATGAAGACTGTAGGAAGGTGGATGCTATGGCCAAAAAACAGTATTTGGCATCCTCCTTGGGACTTAGGCAGGCAAATTATATGGCCTACACAGACAGGTACCTGAAGTCCAGATGGGATACTGTTCTGGAACTGGCTTAACAGGCTTCCCTCCAACTAGTCAAGGAGCTGGAGTAGGTGGCTGCTGATGGGACTGAGGCATCTAAGATTCAATTTCATGCTGCTGTGGACTCAAATGATGTGTCATCATGAGTCATGGCTATATCTGTGTCTCTTCGGAGGTTTGCTTGGCTCAGATGTACTAGCCTTTCACAGGACACTCCGGCTAAGGCCATGGATTTCAGTGTGGTGGGTAATTCTCCATTTGGGGAGCAGACAGAGAATTACAGGAAAAAGATGGATGAATACCGGACCACCTACAGGAGTGCACAGGCCAAGGAAAGGCAGGCAACTCCTCAGAAGCAGCAGTCTTGGGGCAGGCCTTTTCACAGGCCTTTCTACCAGGCACAGGCCTCCTCTCCTTTTCCTCAGAGGGGGTTCTTCAGAGGGAGAGGCAGAAGGGGGATGAGCAGGGCTGCATCCTCATCCCAGTCTAAGGCTCCTGCAAAGCAGACACCCTGATGTGTCAGCCCAGGTCGACTCCCCTTTTCCAGTAGGAGGCAGGCTGGCTTACTACTTCCAGGCCTGGAAGTCTGTTACCTCAGACAAGTGGGTCCTGGAGGTAGTAAGTCAGGGACTGGCCCTCAGCTTCAAAAAATTTCCAAAATTGAGGATCAGGTCTTTTCCACCTGCAAACATCTCTGAAACCATTGCCCTAGAGGCAGAGGTTTCCTCTCTGCTGGCTCTCAGAGCCATAGAGAGAGTTCCTACTCTACACAGTGGCAAGGGTCTGTACTCCAGATACTTTCTTACCTCAAAAAAGACAGGGGAGTGGCGGCCGATCCTAGACCTAAGATACTTAAACAAGCACCTTGTCAAGCCAAGATTCAAAATGGTGACTCTGGGAGTAATTCTTCCTTCTCTGAGCCAGGGGATTGGTTAGCCTCCCTGGACCTCAAGGATGCCTACTTTCACATCCCAATCAGGTGCTCCCACAGAAAGTACCTCAGGTTCGAGTTGCCTTCAGGCCATTATCAGTTCAGAGCAATGCCCTTCAGCCTAACATCAGCTCCAAGAGTGTTCACAAAGTGTCTAGCAGTAGTAGTGGCTTTTCTCAGGAGACAGAATATCTCCATTTTTCCATACCTGGATGACTGGCTCATTGTGGGACAGTATCCAGGCCAAGTCAAGTCAAATCTACAAGTGACACAACAGTTGCTCACTTCCTTAAGGTTCCTCCTCAATCTACCAAAGTCAGCTCTCGAAACAGTACAATTCCTGACCGTCATAGGGATAGAGCTGAATACTGTCCAAGCAAAGGCTTTTCTTCCTCTGGTAAGGGTAAAGGCTGTTACAGAACTTGCTTCTTCTTTCCACCTTCTGGTGTCTCGACCAGCTAGACATTTTCTTCAGCTCCTGGGCCACATGGCAGCTTCCACTGCAGTGGTACAGGGAGCCAGATTTCAGATGAGGGACATTCAGTTCCATCTGAGGTCCTTTTGATTTCAGAAAAAGGATCCTCTAACCAAATTGATTCCAGTGACTCAGACTCTGATCCAAGCTCTACAATGGTGGTTGGATCAGGGCAATCTCAGACAAGGAGTCCCATTCATCAGCCAGACTCATTCAGTTGTGTTAACCACAGATGCTTCTCTCCTGGGCTGGGGAGCTCACTTAGGAGCCCTCACAGCACAAGGAGTGTGGTCTCCTCAGGAGTCTCTACTTCATATCAATCTTCTGGAGCTCAGGGCAGTATTCCAGTCTCTCCAAGCTTTCTCGGACTCAGTAAAGAACAAGGTGGTTCAGGTAAGGACAGCAACAACACCACCACCATGTGGTACATTAACAAACAGGAAGGCACTCAGTCTACGGTCTTGTGCACGGAAGCCATGAAGTGATGGTCTCTGGCTTATTCCCTGCAGGCATCTCTGGTAGCAGTCCACCTTCCAGGGAAGGACAAAGTGCTAGCAGATGTTCTGAGCAGGATATCTCGGGGCCATCACGAATGGTCTCTGGACCCCTTTGTGTTGAAACTAATTTTCTCAAGGTGGGGCACTCCAGAGATAGATCTCTTTGCAGCCCCAGACAATCATCAACTTACTCTGTTCTGTTGCAGACCCCCAGTCGTGGACTCAGTTCCCCTGGTTGCTCTGGTTCTGGATTGGGAGGGGAAATTCCTGTATGCCTTTCCTCCCTTTCCTGTGTTCAAGGTTCTAGTCAAGATAAGGTTACAATCATGCAAGGTGATCCTGATTGTACCAGACTGGGCCAGACAGCCTTGGTATCCTCTATTGATGTCCTAGCAGTCCATCTTCCCTTATCTGTTCCCAAGAAGCACAATCTGTTAACCTTCTCTCAGGGAAGGATATGGTACCCCAACCTTTGGTCTCTCAACCTCAAAGCTTGGCTCTTGAAGAGTTAGAGTATGCAAGTTTGCATCTGTCTCAGGGGGTTCTAGATATTATTGAAGCCTCTCGAAAACCTGCCATCAGAAAAACTTATAATTCCAAATGGAAAAGATTCAGCATTTGGTGTTCCAATAGAGATGTCCTATCAGATACTGCTGATTTGGCTACAGTTCTGGATTATATGGTTCATCTTAATGGCTTAGGCCTCAGGCCAGCCACTCTGAAAGTACACTTAGCAGCTGTCTCTGCATTCCTGTCAGTGGGGAAGGCTTCCTCCATGGCATCTCACCCTGTTTTCTGTAAGTTTTTTAAAGGTTTGCTCCATACTAACCCTCCTTTTAAGGACCCTACCCCTGCTTGGGATCTTAATGTTTACATTGCTCAGTTTATGCAATCCCTTTTTGAGCCATTGGCTTCAGCAGAACTTAAGTACTTGACTTGGAAAACTGTGTTCCTGGTAGCTATCACTTCTGCCAGGCGTATTAGTGAATTACAAGCTCTGTCAGTGGTGCCGGATTTTATCTCATTCCAAGGTGGTTTCAGATTTTCATCTGAACCAGTTCATGTCCCTTCTTGTGTTCTTCACTGATCATTCTTCTTCAGGAGAGAGAGAAGATTACACAGTTTGGATGTTAAGAGGGCACTTAGCTACTACATTGAACGTACTAAGGCACTTAGGTTTGACTGTCCTCAGTTGTTTCTCACTTATGGTGAAGTGAGAAAGGGTAAACTGCTACTAAGAGAACTATTGCCAGGTGGATTGTCTCTTGTATACAATTCTGCTATGAAAAGCTAGGCAAAATACCCCCAGGCCTGAGGGCTCATTCGTCTAGAGGTACAGCTGCTTCTCTGGCTACTGCCAGAGATATACCTTTACTAGAAATATGCAAAGCAGCCACCTGGAAAACAGTCCATACATTTACAAAGCATTACTCTCTGGATATCCAGGCTAGGAGTGATGCTAGGTTTGGTACAGCAGTACTGCAGAGCCTATTGCCAAAATAGGTTCGGTACCCTCCTCCTTGGAGGTACTGCTTGGTAGTTTGCATATGTCAGAATACAGCAAGACGTCATGTTGTTTGAAGAAAAGATTACTCACCTTAGTAATTGTGTTTCTTCTAATGGAGTCTTGCTGCATTCTGACCTTCCTCCCTGCCTCCCCTCTCAGAACCTGTTTTTGGGAAGTGGGCTGTCAGGTACAATGTTGCACCTCAGGGGTGTACCTGATACTCCCCCTTTTAGAAAGGGGGAGTGCGTTATGGTTATGGTTATGTTGTTTTTGTAATTATATGTTGGTTCACTACCTGGTTATTATTTTGGGTTCTCAACTTGAGTCTTTTGGGGGACCCAAAAATTGTTGCCTGTTGGCTAGTTTTCTTTACAATTTCCACTTAGAAAGTGTAGTTAGTTAGTATTAGCTTGTAAGAATCTGATGGTTACACATTGAAGTGCTGCAGACAGAGGTTTGAACCGAGCTCAGCGTTCTATGCTTCTGCATACAGTTTACTCTTTCCTCTCCGGAGCAGTTCAAGTGCTGGGGCTAACTGCATATGTTAGAATACAGCAAGATTTTATTAGAAGAAACACATTTACTAAGGTGAGTAATTTTTTCTTGTTTCCCTCTCCCCCTCTGTTTGGCTTTTGTTCCCCCTCTCTGCACTGTGGCTACTTGCTTCTTCTGGAGAGTTGATGAAGGTTCTCCCTGTTTTCCTACCCCTACTCCTTGTTCTGTTCCTTCCTCAAAACATACCAGTCTCTCTGAGCGTCTTGGCTGCCCGTTGCACGCCTCCTGTTCCTCTTCTGAAAAAGGCTCCTCTGCTGAATCTATTTCAGACTCTGATGTTGAATGGAAGCTGGTATTGAACTTTCTGAGACTAGATTTAGGGCTTTTTGCTCATTGTTGTCTATACTGATTTTTATTCTGGGGATTACTGTATTCAGATCCCTTCCATGTGAAGACTCTATTCAATGAATAATCCTGTCTGTCCCTTTCAAACTTATGGATTTTAACCGCTCAGATCTGTTTGTCCTGTTTAGTAATGGCAGCTCTGCTTATTTTCCAAAGTGCTGAACTCTGGATCTTTTTTATAGATAGCAAAGACTTTCTTTGTCTTTCAAGATAGGTTCTACTTCTAGTTGCTGAGCACAATAGTCTCTTATAATACACTACTGGAATAGAAGGGAAGGTGCTTGCCTCTGTTCCAGCCAGTCTATTTTGAAGATATTGCTGTCAAGTCCATAGCCAGGCCACTTCAAAACTCATAGTCCCCGAGGAACATGACTGACTTTTTCATACGCCTCTAGACTTGTCAGGTTCCAGTAAATCCTTCTAGCTCATAGAGCTGCTTTTACAAATTCAGAATATACTGTATGTATAATGACAGGAGGATCTATGGTCACTGCCAACTCTCCTTCTTCAGGGTTAGAAACCAGCCGCTGACAGCCTGCATCAGGATCTTCACTAATGAATGGATTAGGAGTGCCTATGCCCAAAAAAACAGCACTGCTGAACAAAAAGATACTGCTGTCACCTACATGCAAGTCCTCAATGTTTGAGGATATGACAATATAATTAGTAATCACCTTAACAAACAACAAGGTAGTTACTGCAAGGCTTACTGTGCACAAAGCCACGGTGTTGAGGTGAGCTCCAGCCTGAAGAGAGACCTTCAGAGAAAGCAGGAAGGGCAGCTCCAACACTGATGTGCCTCGGTAAAAGTGACAAGAATCCTAGAACAAACTGGGCACCATCCACCTGGCTAGACTCCAAAAGGATGGAAACTCATTCGTTTATTGCACTACGTAGCAGCAATAAACAACATAGAGCAAAAGTGCCACGTAGGTGTGCTTCCCCTCACAAAGGGCCCACTACAAGTGGGAGAGCATTTAAGTGACATACGATGCAAAAATGACAAAAATACCATAGCAAAACACATTCTTGTGACAGGGAATGACAAAACATATAACTTTTGTTTTTGTGGGCTAGAGAAAGTGGCTCTGGGGCCCAGAGGGAGAGATCTTGATAATAAACTCCTTTGCAGGGAAGCATCTTGGATCTTCCAGCTTGGAGCTTTATTCTATCCCAGCTTAAATGATCATTTTGATAGAATGCCCTTTCTGAAACAAAAAAACAAATGAGTTATTGTTCTGTAGTTCTTTGTTACCTGCTGTTATAGTGATTTTGTATTATGTGCTTTAACATATAGTATCTCATTTATTATTATTATTATTTCATTTTGAAACACACTAGAAATTGGCACAGTGACTATTTTTTTCCCCTTTCTGTTCCTACCTTACCTTCCAGAACCATGAAGCCTGTAACTACCTGGAATGTTGCCATGACAAACAGAGTAATGGACGGCACTAGAATTGGCTTCTACTAGTGGTAACAGTATCTATAGTCTGTTATAAATTAAAAGAAAAAAATTGCATGTTACTATGGTCAGGTTCACATTACCAGCCTATTTTCTGAATATATGGATCTAACATTGCCATTTCGAAACATTATATGCAATTGTGGTTGACCTTTTTAACCTTGATCCCATTTCTGTTTGTATGCACTATCACTTAAATTATAATACTACATAAGTATGGTGATGAGGGGGTTAAGGCCGTCCCTTAAGAAGCATGCACGCGTGAAACCGGTCGGGCCTTTTGTGAGGGGAAGCACACCTACATGGCACTTTTGCTCAATGTTGTTTTTTGCTGCTACATATTGCAATAAACGAGTGAGTTTCAATCCTTTTGGAGTCTAGCCAGGTGGATGGTGCCCGGTTCGTTCTTGGATTCTTATCACTTTTGCCGAGACACATCAGTGTTGGAGCTGCCCTTCCTGCTTCTCTGTCTCTCTCTCTCTCTCTCTTCTTCTCATATCCCAGATAGAAGAGTGCTAGTTCCAAACTCTGGATAGAGGGGAGGCAACTCTTTTCCAAATGTAGTCATAACTGTGAAGGCACCATTTCAGTATTTAAACAGTTCTCCGACAGTTCATAAAGTAAAATTATCCCAAAAGGCAGGAATTCCCTGAGAGGGATAGGCCAAAACCTGGCCATTTCAGACACTGGGCAGCACTTTTTCTAGTCAAAGTCTCTTAGCAATGGGGGATGCCCCATAAGTTACTCACGGTTACAGGAGCCATCAAATTTCAGGATTCTTCGCCCCCCTCAGTGGTACTGTACAAGAGAAAGCTGCTACCATGACTTGACACAGGTCTCTCTGTGAGCCGACCAGGGTCTGAAAAGGGTCAAGAGAGAGGTGTCACCTCTTCTGAGGCTCCCCTCAGTCAGCACCCCAAGCTAACTTTACTGCTATCAGGCAGAAACCTGACTGCACAGCAACATTCTGTTGTGGCTTATGCTGTTGCAAAAGCCACTCCTACTTGGAACCTCTGCTAGAGTGATTGGCAGAAGCTGCCAAGGGAGCCCAAGAAGGTTAGCTCTTTGTTGACCAGCATGCCTTCTTAAAATCCCACAACTACCAGGGTTCTAGTAACTCTAGGGGGAGTCTGAGGGTTACACTCACTACCACCAGAAAATGTTGCTGTCCACAGCAAGGGCTTTGGACTGCAACAGGACCTCCCTCTCTGGGCACCCTACGGGGAGGGTTGTGCACCCTTCCCCTACCTATGACCAGCATAGGCAGGTAACCACAGAGGACTGGGAAACCATGTAACAGGTATCTACCACTGACTAGCTATGGAATAACTCAACAGCAGCACATCTGCTACTGGAGGCAGCTTTCTCACGGAATTGGTCTGACCACCTACCACAATTGCGGGGCCACCAGCCCATCCCCCATCAGGCACTCACCCAGCTCAACCACCTGACATTTACTAGTGAACCCTCTATCTAGGCACTACCCACTATGCTACATCACAGGGGTATCCAAACCATGCCTTTTATGAAATCTGGAAAGTAAAAAGACATTAGCACCTATTAAGGATATGCACCATGGATTGTTATGCATTTCCTAATATTAACAGTTACTATCTTTTCACCTGTAAAAACAATTCATAATAGTACATGTTAAAACATTAAAAAACCATTAGAACAATTCTAAAAACAGTCCCTGAAGCACTCTTGGTGCTTTGGTCAAGTCCTCAGGTTCCTCTTCTTCTTCAGCTGCACCTGCAGAAGAACATGCAAAAGCACACAACTACAGTACACACTGCTTGGCTTGAAACATTTTTTTTTGTAAAAGTTTTTTTATAAAAATGTTGTAATTTTTTTTTTCTTTTTGTGTTTTTATGCAAAACAGTAAAATATTAAAACATGGGGGAAAGGAACCCTATTAGTCCATCTAAGGATAAATGTCCTTGGGACGGGGACCTCCCAGACAAAAGTGTCTCTGGTAATCAGATGGTACAGTTCCAATCCTTGGGAAATGGCATACTGCCCACTGAAATGTCCAGACTAGGTGTTCAGTCGGACCAAGGTGGAACTGCTGTCAACAATATGCCTCAGGTGTATTACCAGGTGTAGGTGTAACAGGCATAAACAATCAAGAAATAACAAAAACTTGGCCCTACCAGTTCTGACGTGAAAGAAGATCTATGACTCACAACTGTTGCCAGCTGTTACCTCCTCCTGCTGCTGGAACTGCTGCCTGCAGACCTTGCGATTCTGCTTCCCTTCGACTTTTGGAACTGGACCCAGGCGAAGACTCATCCCTCTTCTCCTTCGAGTGATGAGGATGCAGTGTCAAATCATCCTCCACGTTGGCCGATGCCCTGCAGAAAGTTTGGCCCACTGACCATGGCTTATAATCTTCTCCATTCTAGATGTCTGTGTCATTCTCTTTTTAGTGTGAATGAAGCAAAAAAAAACTGATTGTTTGCAGGTTGAATCCCTGTTTGACCATTTCAGATGTCATCACTCCCACTACCCCTTTTAACTGACAATTGCAGCACATTCCATTTCTCACCCGCAGCCTGTACCTCAGTGGTTCTAAGGTTTCCTGTGTTTGGGGATTACTGGTGATCAAGCGGAAAGCTAGCAAGCAGGCAGGTGGATGAAGAGGTGCGTGTAGACAAGAGCGGAGCATGTCAACCCATTCTTGTGCAATCTTTTATTTACTAACTACAGTGGCGTGAAAAAGTATTTGCCCCCTTCCTGATTTTCTTTATTATTGCATATTTGTCACACTGGATGTTTTCAGGTCTTTAGACAAAATATAATATTAGATAAAGGGAACCTGAGTGAACAAATAACACTTTTTTTTTTACTTATTTCATTTATTTAATGAAAAAAGTTAACCAACACCAACTGGCACTGTGTGAAAAAGTAATTGCCCCCTAGTTAAATCAACCCAATTAAAATGATAATTAGAGTCAGCTGATTGAACACAGCCAGGCTTGATTACAGCCAGCCCTGCTCAATATAAACCTCACTTATTTTGACCCTTACCATCAGAGTCACATTGCCAGCACAAAGATTCAACCAGCACATTATGCCATGATCAAAGGAAGTTCCTGAAAAGATCAGAAAAAATGTGTTGCCCTCTATCAGTCTGGAAAGGGTTACAAAGCTATTTCTAAGGCTCTGGGACTCCATTGAACCACAGTGAGAGCCATAATCTCCAAATGGAGAACACTTGGAACAGTAGTGAATTTTCCCAGGAGGGTGGCCTGCCAAAATTACTCCAAGGGCGCAGCGTAAAATCATCCAGGAAGTCTCAAAGGATCCTAAAACAACATCCAAAGAACTGCAGGCTTCTCTTGCCTCAGCTAAGGTCAGTGTTCATGACTCCACAATCAGAAAGAGACTGGGCAAAATGGGCTTCATGTGAGAGTAAAAGGTGAAACCACTGCTAACCAAGAAGAACATAAATGCTCGTCTCTCATTTGCCAAGAAGCACCTGGATGATCCACAAGCCTTTTGGGAAAATGTTCTATGGACAGATGAGTCCAAAGTGGAACTTTTGGATGACATGGATCCCATAATGTCTCGCTAAAGCAAACACAGCATTCCACAGTAAGAACACCATACCAACAGTCAAACATGGTGGTGGTAGTGTGATGGTGTGGGGATGCTTTGCTGCCTAAGGACCTGGATGACTTGCCAAAATTAAAGGAACCATGAATTCTGCTCTGTACCAGAAAATTCTTAAGGAGAATGTCCGGTCATCCTTCCGTCAGCTGAAGCTGAAGCGTAGTTGGTCATGCAGCAAGACAATGATCCAAAATACAAAGCAAGTCCACATCAGAATGGCTAAAAGAAGTAAAATTAAAGTTTTGGGTGGCCTAGTCAAAGTCCAGACTTAAACCCAATAGAGATGCTGTGGCAGAACCTGAAATGAGCAGTTCATGCTCGAAAACCTACCAAATGTTACTGAATTAAAGCAGTTCTGCAAGGAAGAGTGAGTTAAAATTCCTCCACAGCGATGTGAAAGACTGATATTGAATTATAGGAAGTGTTTGGTTGCAGTCATTGCAGCTAAATGTATGTAACCAGTTATTAAGTGTAAGGGGCAATTACTTTTTCACACAGTGCCAGTTGGTGTTGGTTAACTTTTTTCATTAAATAGGTGAAATAAAAAACAAAAAACCAAGTGTTATTTGTTCACTCAGGTTCCCTTTATCTAATATTACATTTTCTCTAAAGACCTGAAAACATCCAGTGTGACAAATATGCAATAATAGAGAAAATCAGGAAGGGGGCAAATACTTTTTCACGCCACTGTATATACAGTAGTCATTAGGGATGGAAGAGAGGCATCAGCCAGGCCAGCATACCTGATAGTGATGCATCTTGGTCCTACAGGAAGTGTTGGTTCCAGTGGCTGCAGTTCAAATCTAGGGCCGTGAATACTTCAGCAAACTTAAAAGACATGAAATACAACAAAAGGTTAAATCTTTTATTCTACAGATGGAATGGGGCATCGTCCAGGCTAGCAAACCTAATGGGGGTGCACCACGGTCCTGCAGTAAGTGTTGGTTCCAGTGGCTACGGTTCAAATCTCGGACTGTGGATACTTCAACAAACTAAAAAGACAGGAAATAAAACAAAAGGTTAAATCTTTTATTCTACAGTTCTTTTTTTTTACATCACTGTTTAAACTTGTACATTTGTTGTTATGAGGGGCATTGTTTTCAGTTTTAAAAAGGTTTTTTCTACATTAGTGTAGTAGTGGGTATTTGTTGTTTTCACAGCACAAACATAGCTGCCAGAAACAAAACATTTCTGGCAGGCATAGCTGTGTGGGTTTCATTGTGTTCTGCTTGGCATTAAAAGTGCCAGCCACAAGGTTGTTGTCCTGTAAGGACACAGATCCTGACCAATCAGGATGTAGAAAACTCTCTACCCATTTTATAATACCTGTTAATCTAACCCAAGCAGGGGGAGGAGGGGTCATGAGATGTAGCTGAGTGCCTTATGCCCCTAGGGTAAGATTAACAAAGGTAGCCAACTAACCAAACTCCTGGAGAGCAATATTGCTATTATTAAACAATTTTTGAATGCATGTTTTAACAGTTAAAGTTCTAATTATTGTATTGTACATGAGGGCTTTCAGAAATCAGCCTAACCAGTTTTGGGATATTGTTAGCCAATGAGAATGTTCTGTTTCCAACCATTGTTTATGACAAAGAATGGAATGTACTGCAATTTTTTTTGTTTTGTTAATGTAAGGAGATTTGCAAATCATTTGCGTTTCATGGATGTCAGCAGAATATTTTGCAACACACTAACAAATCTCTTTAAGGTAGGTTTTCAGCCATTATGCTTTAAATATAGTTGCTTTAGTTATTGTTGAGCCAGGCAAAGAGTGGTGTATCTGATTAATCTTCTGTCACAGAGTGGTGCAGCTACTTATACAAATACTTATACAAACAGACATCTGTGACCATCTTTTCAGGCTTGTGCTGTACCAATGGGGATTTTATGGGCTTGCCCGCATGAAACAGGCACAAAAATAAATACAAACCAAACTGTTTGGAATACAGAAATGTTTGAATTTTACCATGCTGATCCGAACACCCCTTAATCTCATTTTATACCACTGCCCACTAGGGATGTACAAATACTTTCAGTCGAATATTCACCAAATATTTGTACTCAGGGTATTCAGGTCTTCCAACATGGTGAGTCAGAACCGCCGCTTATCTTCTTTGTTATTCATGCTAAAACACTGCCAGACTGAAGAGCTTACATCAGGGGACTCCAGGATTCATAGAGGGTCTGTAAGAGGAAAAGCCTGCTTCTTTCCTTACAGCTTGCTTTCTGAAGGGATGTTAGCCCATTGACACTGTGTGTTGACTGCCCTGCCAGCGCCACCCAGAGCTCTACATTTATTGCTGCATACTGGTCATGTGATATGTCACATGACCACACCTTCTGCACTCTAAGTATCCACTTTCCCATTTGTAGCTTATATTTTCTGACCACTAGGAGTCACTACAGTGCCCTTCCTAGGCCCTGTTTTTGCCTTTTATACACCACTCTGTTTACCCTCCTAATCTCCACTCCTCCTCACTTTCCTAGTGCTATACCCCTACTTAAACCCTTTTTTCCTCAGTTTTGCTACTGTCCCCCTGTAGGTTTCGAACCCTGGACTCTTGGCACCAAAGTCGTCAGCTCTACCACTAAGCCAATGGGTCAGGCTAATTTCTTTCAGCTTTTTAACACTCTTAAACCCTTCAGCTTCCCCCAACTACTGTGTACTCATTATGACACTGCTTACTACTACCAGCTCTTCCATGTGGCTTGCACTGCTAACACTAGCCCCCCTCATTTTGGTAGGGGATGCTCCATGTCTCCCAACATGGTGAGTCAGAACTGCCGCTTATCAGGCTTCTCACCTTAGCCACCCCCCACCTCTACCAGTGTGCCGCCCCACTCACTCTACCGACAATCCGTGCTCCCCCCACCCACATCTCCCCCATTGGTGCTGCCATGGTACGGCGGTGGACACTACTCTGCCTTGCCTCTCCCTCTCTATGGGACCTACCCACCCCATCACCATACACTGCTCTTCCTCCTCCCTACTGGTGCCTAAGCTGGTGAAGAAGCAACTAAAACTGGCATCTTTGTGCATCCTCCTGCTCCTGTTCCTCCTCTCGGGAGATGTCCACCCCAACCCAGGACCCGCCCAGACCCCACCCCCTGTTACTGCTCCTATGGATCTAATAGTTGCCTCCCTTAATATATGTAGCCTCCTCAACAAATTTGACTCTTTTTAGGGCTGGGTTGCCCAGAATCGCCCTGATGTCATCTTGGTAGTTGAAACTTGGCACCATGACCTCACCCCAGACTCCATGTTCTCACTCCCCGGGTTTATGCTATACTGTGCCGACAGAACCTCTAAAAAAGGCGGTGGATGTGCACTGTACGTCCAGGACTCATTACAGTGTCTCGCCCTCCCATCCCCTACCCTTGGACATGGGGCCCAGGCTCTCACTCTGAAAATCACTCTTGCACCTAGCAGAGCCCCCCTGTTCCTCTCTTCCATATACATTCCTCCCTGAAATCAGAAGAGTGCCTTCCACTCTGTCCTCGCCCACCTCCAGACACTCCCTGACAGGGCTGAAATCATTGTCCTTAGGGATTTTAATATAAATTGGATAGCTGACACATTGGCTCCCATTAGGGATGCTGCAGCCTCTCAAAACCTGTCCCAACTTGTAACCACTTCCACTAGAATCAATCAGAAGACTGGTACTGCCACCCTCCTCGATCTTGTGCTCACCAATGCATCCCACAAAAACAACCCAGGTCAGGGTACCACCCAATGCCCTGAGTGACCACTCCCCGGTGCTTTGTCACCAGTTGCATATTGTTGGAAAGCCTCCCCACAAAACTATCCTCCAATGCTGCCTCAAACCCGCCAAACTTCGGTCCCTTAGACAGTGTTTCTCAGCTAGTGACTGGTCTCCCATCAAAACCACATTGAACATTGACTCTGCCCTCGACCACTTCATTGACACTTTCAACTCTGCCTGCAACTGGTATGCACCCCTAAGTAAAAAGATAGTTAAAGGGGTTGACACACCTTGGATGTCACAAGTCCTGCTGGGCCAGATGCGCGAACATGACAATCGATGGCACATTGCTCTTGAAACTGGTAAACTCGCTGTTAAGCAGCGCTACCAAGAAGCATGTAATAATGTACTTGGAATATTTGTAAGGCAAAAGCTGAGTATTACCAAACCTCGCTCACTGCCACATGGGGCTCGGGGCGCAAGTTGGGTGACTCCCTCAAAGAGCTCAGTGGCAAAGCCTCCGCTGCACCTCCCTCCCAACTCTGGGCCAATGGGACCCTGCCCTGATTGCAAATACGTTTAATGCCTCCTTCTCCAACCTTAGCAGTGTTCTCCCGCACCCCCTTGCTCCCTCTCCACCCCCCAATTCTGCTTTAAAGCAATATCTCAGCGCAAAGCTGCCCCCTTCTCCTCAAGACCCTCAGCAAATCACGTTTCAGCAGCGACACACTAGATTTTAAACTGCTTAGACTCACCTTTAACAAAGTTCTCCCCCCTCTCACCATGCTTCTGAACAACTCCCTATCGCTGGGCCAGTTTCCCTCTAAATGGAAATCTGCCCTCATCACACCCATCCTTAAAAGCAGTGACTGCACTCTGCCTGGGAACTACCGCCCCATCTCAATCCTGCCTCCCCTCTCCAAAACCTTGGAGAAGATTGTAGCCACCCAGCTTATGGACTATCTTTCCAAATATAGCCTCCTGTGTCTTGAGCAGCATGGCTTCTGCCACAACCACAGTACCACCACAGCCCTTTTGGAATTTACAAATTCCCTCCACACATCTCTTGACACTGGCCATATTGCTGGTGCTGTTTTGTTAGACCTTTCCAATGCATTTGATACGGTGCACCACACACTACTTCTGGATTCCCTCACACAAATAGACTTGTCTCCAGAGACCACTGGCTGGTTTGCCAGCTATCTGTCTGAGAGAACTCAGACAGTCAGGCCTGCCTAAACCCTGTTCTCCCCCCTCCAAGTCAGGTCAGGGGTCCCGCAGGGCTCTTTTCTTGGCCCTCTACTTTTCTCCCTGTTCCTCAACTCCCTGCCCAAGGATTGCTCTGGGAAACTACTCCTGTACGTGGACAATGCTGTCCTCTACAGCTCCCACACCAACCCCACAGCCCTCTTTTCTGCAATCCAAAAATCTTTCACGGAAGCTGAATCCTGGTTCATTCGACATAGGCTAGTCTTAAATTACAAAAAAACAAAATCCATGGTGTTTGCCCACTCCCAAAACAAGAACATAGGACAACCCCTGCTCATTTTGAACTCTCTAAATGATCCCCTTGAGCAGGTTACCCTGTTCAAATACCTAGGTATCACCCTAGACTCTGGGCTCACCTACCATGACCACATCCGAAAACTGAGCACCGCTGTCAATGTGCGTATTGGCCTACTTCATCGGTACAAGCACTGCCTCCCACAAGAAGCTCTCCACCTAGCTGTCTTGGCATCAGTACTATCACTCATAGACTACAGAATAATTATCTATGGGGCAGCTGACAACACGCTCCTAAACAAAATTAGGCTGGCCCGTAGACTAGCCACTGGCTGTGCCAGACTCACACATACCTGCACCCTTTACGCCTCCAACTGGCTAAACTTTGACGGGAGGCTCAAATATCAGACCTGCCTTTTTGCTAGAAAAAAAATTACAGCAGGGCTACTCCTACCTGCTCTCACCCCCCTACTCCAGGCACCAGTGTCCACCTGCCTCACTCTGCAATCGGCTACAACCCACTTCCGGGTACCTCGCTGCAAGACCACCTCGGGTCAAAGAACTTTTAGGTACCTGGTCCCTAGCTTAACTCCCTCCCAAACTCCCTCCTCTCAGAACCCAAACTTGAATGGTTCAAGTCCCAGCTAAGAGACCTAATCTCTCATAACTCAGTCTGTGACTGTCCTTGATTTCAAGCCCTACCCACTCCCACCCCCCCATGACTATGGACTTAACTCTGGTCCTGCCACCCCAGGGCATGCCTATATTTGACAGTGGACGCCTCAGTCCAGCCAAGGCCTGCAAATAACCACCAGGGCATGGCTGGTGCCACCGCCCTGCAGTGTATGTTTTCTGTTACCTGCTACCGTCTATACTATGTACCTATGCTTGGCAACACTCTGTATCTTTGTATCACCAGCTGCTTTACTGTGTTATCTGTAATCATTTTGTAACCATTTCTGTAACTATTGTGTCTAATTGTTGTTATTGTCCCTGATGTCTCTGTTCTCAATGACATGGAACTTTTGTAAAGGAGTCTTTGACTCAAAGGTATGTTATCCGATATCTTCAATAAATAAATAAATAAATAAAAATAGATACATAAAGTCAAAAATGGTGTCTTTCACATCCCATCTGGCACAATTGTACCCAGAACAGACAACTTCACTGTATTATCAATTACACAGTGCGGGACTGTAATGATACATGTGGAGTAGCCCGCAAGGCAAATTTATTTATATAGCGCTCAATCCAGCGAGGGCTCTGAGTGCTTTACAGAGTTTGATACCAGTCACAACACAAATACATTACAGCACTAAACAATAATTAAAATAGAATCAGATTAAGTCAAATTAAAAGCTTGATCAAACAAGAAAGTTTTCAATGGACACTATAGTTTAAGGAAATAACTTCAAAATGCCTTTACTCCTCCCTAGGTGGCCAGGACTAGTCCCATGGTCATCCTCCCCTTAGTGGGCTACCATCATCTACCCCTTCATACTCTCTCATACAATACAGATTTATGTGTCTGTGTAAAACAGGAGCTAGCACACAGTGCCAGCCCCAGTACATATCCTTTGAAGTTGGCCGTCCCCACCCTGACTTCCTCCTGGAACCAGCGGTTAATAACTTTGCAGTAGCCCCATGACCCTGGATCCATGATTTGAGGGTGGGTAGCAATCTTAGGTACAATAATCCTGGCTAGTCGGCATCCTCACCTCCCATCCCCACAGCACGTTGTCGATAGTAATCTTGATATTAGCAGTCAACTTGTACACAACAAGCCCAAGAAGAGGGGATGAGCATTCTGTGTGTATGACACTAGACAAACTAATGAATCCTCTTCCTCCCTCCTGAAGGGTAGATGTCTTCAAAAGTCATATAAACTCTTACACAGTCACAAACATGTATATGGTATTGAAAGTACAGGGAAGAGGATGGAGGGTGTGAAACCACTGAGGGGAGAGGTAGGAGTGGCCTTGGGATTTGCACTGGCCACCTGAGTAGGCCTAGAAGGGTTTTAATCTGACTTTGCAAAGTTTTCATTCTTTTTACATTCCCAAACAGGAATATTATCAGCAATAGACACTTCATTATTTGGAATCCAAGTAACAAGTAGTCCATTATTTGTGGTAATTGTGTAACCAGAGCCCTTGGGGGGCTCAGCCCAAATAGCAAGAGGGCAGTCAGGGTTCTTTGATTACTTTACAGCTGAGTCTGGAGATTTGGAAAAGAGCCTAAATTAAATACAGGTAAACACTGCAACCCTTTTGTGGTTACATTGCTCACTGCAGATGAAGCAGGTATACCTGTGGTGTCTCCGGTAGGGGAGACTCCAAGATCAGTCATTCTCAGTCCCACATCTCCACTGGGCAAGAGCACCAATACAGTAGCACCCTGATTATCTGACCTGCCCAGGGGACATCCGATCAGTTCAGGTAAGTGGGAGGTCGGACAGTCGAGAATAAATGCTGTGTGCACGATTGGTGTGCATCGCATCTGCCTCTCAAGTATCTAGTTTTGGTTTCACACAATGAAACACATGAAAGAGAGAAAAATGTATCTGAAGTTAAAAACACTTATTTAATAAAAGATAAGTACATTGAAAATCTAGCAGGCAAGCAATACAGTACAACAGTGTACTGTGAAGCTCTGGTTTCACGAAAAGAAGTCCTTTATTTTTGCTTAAGGTCATTGAATTTCTTTTATAGTACTTTTTGCCTTAAGTTTCTTAGGAGCATTACCAGTACTGGGTCATAGTCGCTCTGATTCTCAAGATACAGCATGCATTTCTCAAGCATATTAGCTGCTTCTCGGTGAGTAGGGATCGCTTGTTGCTCAATCTCTTCTTCCTCCTGTTTGGACTCCTTGTCCTGTTCATTCATCTGGGTCAGGCTTTTGATGATGGCATCATCTAATAAAATTTGATGGCCCTCTTCTGTGGTATCACACTCTACCCATACATTCACTTTGCTTTCAGTTGGCGGCTCTTTGAGAGATGTGGCCTGCCTTTGTAATTCGTCTGTCGAAGACCACTGTTCCAGCACTTGTGGCTGTTATGTGTCTTGCAGGGCACCATAAAAACATAAAAAACTGCCAGCAGATACAGGCCATATGGTCTACCAAATCTGCTCGAGTGTGCAGCTAGCAATCCCTTATACTGCAACTGCCCTCCCTCCCCGGTCATGGTGACCCTCCCTCTCCCTCTCACTTTGTCCCACCCCTTTAAAACTGTCCACCAACTTACAGGACACCACCTCTTTGGGCAGCACATTCCACATAGACACCACCCTTTCTGTGAAAAAGTACCTCCTCATTTCTCTCCTGAATCCTCCTCCTCCCTCCAGTCTCTCACTATGCCCCCTCGTGTCCCCCCTTCCTCAACTTAAAAATCCCCTCTGTACCCATTTTTTTTATACCCTTCATGTATTTAAAAGTCTTAATCATATCTCCCCATCCCTCCTCTCCTCCAGGGAGTACATGTTAAGTTCCCTCAGCCTCCCCTTGTAGGGGTTGTCTTCCAATCCCACGATCATCCTTGTTGCTTTGCGCTGGACTCCCTCCAGTAATCCACAACAAAAAGCACAGAAAAGCCGCACCAAGTAAAATGCTGGTGCTTGATTAATGAACGTAAATCCACAAGCAAAGAAAAAAAGCATCCAGCTAGAGCAGAATGATATAATAAATATACTTTCATTTAAATATAAAAGTGTGTAGCATACTAGGCTAAAAACCACAATGGTAAGGGTTAATAAAACATCTTAGGCATGGCGAAACGCAAGATGTTTTTTTACCCCGTACCATTGTGGTTTTCAGACTAGTATGCTACACACTTTTATATTTAAATAAAAGTATATTTATTATATCATTCTGCTGTAGCTGGGCGCTTTTTTTCTTTGCTTGTGGACTCCAGTAATCTAACATCTTTCTTCAAGTATGGGTGCCAATACTGCATGCAGTACTCCAGGTGTGGCCTCACCAATGATCTGTGCAGTAGCAGGATCACCTCCCTCCTCCTGGAGGGGATTCCTCTAGCAATGCACCCCAGTATCTTGTTGTCTTTAGCTGTTGCCTTCCTGCACTGTGCCCGAGTGGTTCATTTACCCTGTTATTATCACCCCAAGATCCTTCTCCTCCTCTGTAGCAGATATCTGCACCCCTCCCAACTGATATCACCTCCTTGGGTTCCTTGCTCCCAAGTGCATGACTTTTCACTTCTTAGCATTGAACTTCAGCTATCATGTGTCCGACCAGTCCTCAAGTTTTGTCAGATCATCCTGCAGTCCCTGCCACCCTATTGTGTCATCCACCACCACACCGATCTTGGTGTCATCCACAAAAAGACTAATCTTGTTCTTAATGCCATGTGAGATGTCAGCTATGAAAATGCCAAACAACACTGGGTCCCGTACCAAGCCCTGTGGCATTCTGCTCATTACAGCCCTTGGAGCTGAGAGTTCCCCTCCCACCACTACCCTCTGTTGCCTCCCTTGCAGCCAGTTCTTGATCCAATTCACCATCTTTGTCCCTGGTATCCCAACTTGCTAAATCAGCCTACCATGTGGCACCGAATCGAATGCCTTGTTAAAATTCAGATACAGGACATTCACCACATGGCCCTTGTCCAGTTCCCTAGTTACCCAGTCATAATAGTCAACCAGGTTGGTCTGGCAGGATCTGCCAGAGACAAACTCATGTTACTTCCCGTCCTGGAGACCATTACCTTCTAGAAAGGTTACTAACCTCTCTTTTAAGATTGTCTCCATTAGCTTTCCCACACTGGATGTGAGGCTTAGTAGACTATAGTTGCCTGGTTCACCCTTGTTCTGCTTTTGTGGAAGGGTACCACATCAGCCATCCTCCAGTCTTGGGGTACGCACCCTTTTTCCAGAGAGATATTGAACAAGTCTGCCAATGGCTCTGCCAGGACCTACACCAATTCCTTCAGAACCTGAGGGTGTATGCCATCTGGTCCTGGTGCCTTATCCGCCCTCAGTACCCTTAAACCTTCTAGTACCCTGGCTGCTGTGATTTCCCCATCTGTCACTCCCTCCCCCTCCGTGCCTACCCTCCCCATCCCCTGAGGCATTGACCCATCCTTTTTCTTAGTAAATACAGAACAGAAATATTCATTTAGCGCTTTTTGCCTGCTCTGCCCCTTTCTCTGTCCACCTCCCCCATCCTTCCTGATCCTTACTATTTGATCTTTGCAGATCCTTCTCTCTCTTATATACAGTACCTGAAGAAGTTCTTTTCCCTATCCTTGGTACCCTGTGCCAGTCAAAGCTCTCTGGAAGCCTTGGCTGCCCAGACTCCTCTGGACACCTATCTAGATTTTGTCAGGTACTCCTCTCTATCCTCCCCTCACCTGGATCCCTTGAATCTACTGAAGGCTGCCCTTTTGTCCTCACCTTTTCTAACACCTCCCTGCTTAACCAACTAGGTTTCTTGGACCTAGCCTTTTTGTTTTGTGTCTTGGTACAGGATCTGTCCAGTATCCATGTGTGGGTGGAATGCAGCTAGGTGCCCAGCCACTCTTTTCCCCCATCCTCCCAAAGTCAGTTCATCTGAAGTCCAACACCCTGGTCCCTGCAGCCTCCTTGCCCATGCTGAGTGAGAACCACACAGTGTGGTGGTTACTCCCTGCAAGTGAATCCTCCACCCCCAGCTCTCTGACAAACTCCCCACTAGACAGCACAAGGTCCAGAGTGTTGCCTAACCTAGTTGACTCATTTACCATCTGTATCAAGAAGCTGTCCTGAAAATCCTCAAGGAGGACTTGCTCCCTTTTTGCTTGAGGTGGCTGGGGTGCTCCAGTCCACCCCTGGCAGATTGAAGTCCCCCACAATCACAGTGTTACCCTTCCCGCTGACCATTCTAATCTGCTTTGCTAGTTCTTTGTCCAAGTCCACTGCCTGAGTCGGTGGCCTGTACATCACCCCCATCCTAAAGGTCCTGTTTCTTGAATCCTGGAATTGTGTCCTGGAATTGTATTCCCTCGAGCAAATTGTACTCCCTTGAGCAAAGGAGAAACAGGGGAGTTTTGATAGAAACCTTCAAATACATAAAGGGCATAAATAAGGTACAAGCAGAAAACCTCTTTCACAGAAACAAGACCACACGAATGAGGGGGCACAGTCTGACATTAACAGGGGGTAAGTTTAAAACCACCATTCATAAGTTCTACTTCACAGAGAGGGTGATGGACCCTTGGAATAGCTTACCACCAGAGGCTGTGGAGGCCAAAACAGTCATTGCTTTTAAGCTAGCATGGGACAAGTACTGTGGTAATCTCGGAAGAAGAACAGAATAGGTGGGTAGGCAATCCGGGCAGACTAGATGGATCATATGGTACCCTTCTGCCAACACGTTCTTATGTTCTTATGTGTCCATATGTATCCATAGTGCCTCTGGTCTACCCTCCTCCCCTTCCTCCCTGGCACACCTTATCATCTTCCTCACATAGACCACCACCTTGCCCCCTTTCCTTTTTCCCCCTATCCCTGTAGTATGTTCTGTACCCTGGGATCACCAGGTCCCAGTCCTGGTATTGGGTGGCCCATGTTTCAGTGATGCCAGATAGGTCCACCTCCTGCTCTGCCATGAGAGCCTGCAACTCAACCATTTTGCTTCCCAGACTCCTTGCATTCAAGGATACTACCCTCCAATGTGTGTCCTTCCCACCCTTCCCCCTTTGAACAGTATCATTATCAATCCTGTGTGTACCCTCCCTTATCCCATCCCTACTTGTATGGGGGGTATGCCCACTTGACTCAGCTACCTAGAGGCCTTGTTTGAATTCCACCCAACTACCTTCTGCCACACCTAGTTTAATTCCATTCTGGTTGCTATATACTCCACCAGTCTCTGTTTTAATACCCCCAAGCCCTCCTTTCTCAAGTGTAACCTGTCACGGGCATACAGGGTGCTGCTATCCCAAGTTCTTCCCCATCCCCCATCAGCCCATATCCTTTGGTCTGACACCAGGCTCCCAGCCAAGTGTTTATTTATTTGTATTTATTGTGTACTAGTATTACAACACCTTTGAACCAAGGGTTCATTTACAAAGGTTCCACGTTAAAAGAAATGGAGGGGGTACAGCTGTGGGGTACAGAGCAAGGAGGTTACAAGGTGGCAACAAGCACTTGAAAAACAGAATGAAGTTACAGTCCATTGTGATAACAAAGAGAACAGGCATGAGATAGAAACTGCAGTTACAGTAAAGCAGTTAGAGAACTAAAAAGCTATACAGTCAAGTACCAATATTTGTGACACCAGAGCAAACAAGCATATGTTGAACTCCTCTGTTCCCTAATTTCCTTGCAGCACTTGCTCTGTGTACTGAGAGTACTTCTGAGGAAGCCACCGAGCTCCCTGCTTCCTCACACAACTTCCCCAGCTCCAAGAATCTCTCCTGAACCTCCTTGATTGTGTTCCCCTCCAGATCATTCGTGCCCAAGTGTACCATGATATGAGGTTTCTCCTTCCCCCATTTTGTGCACTTAAGTATAACCTGCCCCCTCCACCTGCTGTCATTCCTGGTATGAACTCCACCCATGAATGATTATGCTGTTCCCTTTTACTCTCCCATCTCACCGCTTTTAGTATTGAGTCTCCCAGCACTAAGACTCCACCCCCTTTTCCCTGTTGTAGCCCCTGCCTCATCCCATTTTTCTGGCCCCTGATCAGAATCTTTACCCCATCCTGCATATCTTCACCTTCCCCTGCCCCACCTGCATCCTCCCCAGCCCCTACCCTCATCCTGTCTCCCCCGGTCCCTTGGATGACCCACCCTCCACTCCCCCAATGCGCTCCCTGCTTGAGCCCCCTAATTCCCATCACCACTTAACCATTGCTTCCCTTCCCTCTCCACTGCTTTAGTTCCCCCACCTGCCCTCCTCACTGTTTACCTCTTTCCATTACCCATCATACCCCTGTCCCATCCATCTTCCATACTTCTGCCCTCTGGAATGATAGTACCCCCCATACTTCCTGCCCCATCCACGAGTTCTTTCCCCTCCTTATCCTCCACTGTAACCAGCAGTGAGAACCTATTGTTTGACACTTATACTCTGCCCTGAGCCTCCCCTGGAAAACTGTTCTGAGACTTCCATTTGCTGCCGGCTCTTGGACCATTACTACCCCTATTCCTGATACTCTTCCAGCCCCCTGATTCTGTACCCCTAGGTTCTTGAGGAGGCGGCAATATTGGTCCATTCTCCCCACCCCCCTTGTCACACCTTGGTCTGGGATACCTGCCAACCTCTGGAGCACTCCTACAGTATGTACCCCAGGTCCTGGATGATTCCCCCACACTGTCCCCATCCCTTTCCTTATCTCTGTCCTTAACCAACTAATCTCATCCCTAAGCTGCTCAAACTGCCTGCATACCAAGCACCCTCACTCTCCATGCCACCTCTAAAAAGATAGCCATCCCGCAGCTATTGCAGCATACCCACCGGCCCCTTATCTCTATCAGCCATTCAACTCACCCCTAAGCCCCCAGCTGTAGGTTGTCTGCCCCATCCCCAAGGCTCTTTCCACCTTCTAGGTTTATCCATGATATATGGGCAACCCCCTTTTCCTCGCTGATCCGCATCTCTATCTAATGTAACAGATTTTATTGTGTCCCCTCTGGATCTCAGGGATGATTAGGACATGTTAGTGGACGCACCTGGTTATGCTATCCACCAATCCAAATGCAGCAGCACTCCAATAGATGTGGATGAGCTCGAGATGGGAGAGTTGGTCCTACCCTGATTCCCATGAGAATCGATCAGCTTCTTGCACTACAGTGCACCTCAACCCCTTTCCTCAGGCAGGAACAAACACTTCCCTGTAGTTCATCCACCTTCGGCCTCCAGATCCAAACTGAATCAATTAGCTAAAATGGCTCCTGGCTAGTTTCCCCCTCCCACAGCTCCCCAGCCTTCCTCCCCCAAGGCTAAATCCGTTTTCAGTTTCCTTTGTACCTCCCACAGAACAGAATTGCACTCTCAGTAACAGCTCAAATCCCAAACAGCACTGATTAAATTCCCAATCACATATCACCCTCCTCCTCCCAGTACAAGCTATTACAACAACTAAAACAAACAGCATGAACATATACTTCCCTGTAATTCATCCTCCCTCAAACAGCAGGAACAAACGCTGCCCTCTAGTTCACCCTCATTCAGCCTCCAGATCCAAACACCAACTTGTTGAATCCTCAGCTTAATCCAAGTCTTTTGGATGCTTTCATAGCATAGGCCATCCCATGCCTCTAATGCCATATATAGGACATCCCTGAGTCTGTTTTTATTATCTGTGTCAGAGAGAGCTACTCATTTCTTCAGACAGGACAGTTTGTAGTTGCTTCACAAATACTATCTTTATTAACTGGAGAGTAGAAAGTTTGATAATGGAAAGAAAGTCTGTAGAGGGAACAGCAGGCCTTGGACCTCCAGCCGGGTTTGACTTGTAGTGCATCACAGGCACATGCTACGCTTCCCCTGAAGCCATGACACATTACAGTACTTGCCATCTCTATCAAGCAAGTCATTTAAAGTTGATGAAGATCGTTTTTTCCTGAAAACCCTGTGGGATAGTTCCTCTCCCTCCCTAGTACAACCAAAGCAACTGAATCCCTTCTCAGAATTCATGTAATCAGAGATTCATTGGGTCAGTTAGTGACTAAGTATAGGGAGAAAATGGTACTTGTGCAACCTGATGTTGTTATCTGTTAGGATACTGTTAACTGAAGTTTGTGTAATTGAATGTTCTGCCATGCTCCTGTGGCTGTTTACACGCTCTGTTCCATACAGGTGTTACCATCCTTTTAGGGTACTACTGTATGAAACACTCTCCTGAGGAGAGTTCCACCTGTAGAGGTGCTGAGGTGATGAAGTTCCTTTAGCCTAATGGTACCTTAGGGAAGGATCCCCCAAGGAAAAAGGTGCGCCACCAACGAGGGAATGGTGGGGGAGCAAAGGAATGTGAGCCTCCAGAAGTGGCATGAGCAAGCTCCCTTAAATAGCCCTGGGAGGTGGGTGTGTTTAGAATCACTCACTTCCCACTAATTAACTGGGTCAGTGAGTGACTAAGTATATGGAGAGAATGGTGCTTGTGCAACCAACTTGATATGTTATTCTGTTATGATACTTGTAACTGATGTTTGTTTGACTGTGGGTAGTCTGAATGCTTATGCGGTGCACCCCTTTACGGTGATACCCCAATGGCGAAACAGGAAAAAAGACCATTACAGCGACATTCGCAGTAATGGTTCTTTTCCGTGTTTCACCTTCCCCCAGTGTTCTGCTCCTTCCCCGGACCAACTCTGACCTGGAGTTGGAATCCTAAAGACTGGGGCAAGGCCTCTGCCAGAAACACCCATGGATAGGCGGCACAATACCTGCATTGGTATTGTGCCATCGCTGTGGGGGAGGTCGGCATTGTACCTGCCGACAAAACTTGATGCTTCCATGCTTATGCAACGTACTTGTAGCTGTTCATGACCTCTGTCCCTTGCAGGGACTACCACCCTTTGGGGTACCATGAAGACACAGGAACGCTCTTGAGGAGGGTTCCCTTTAAAGGTGCTGCAGGAATGAAGTTCCTTTAGGTTAAAGGTACCATATGGATGGAGCCACAAAATAGCAGAGCTGAACGAATGAAACATCCACACAGCATGCCTTTAGAAATGAGAGGTGGAACAGCGGATATTGAAAATTTAGGTGATGGTTGAAAGATAACTGGAAGGCTTAGCCTGGAGTTCAATGGACAAGCAGCCAGCCAATCCCACTTACTGAGCTATGTAAGCAGTTCCTCTCAGCCTCCTTCTGAAGCACTTTTTTTCTTTTCTGGCCAGAGGCTCTGTTTGTCCTCTGCAGCTGGCTCGGGCCTACCCTGGGGCCTGCGCCCCCGCCTTGCTACATTCTGTTTGTCTCTGCTGGACTCTGCATTTGTTCTCCTGCTTCTGGTTTGTATTTGCTTTTGGCTGTGTGCTTCTTTCTGTCATTACTCCTTGTTTTCTGTTTGTGTGTTTTTGTTTTGGTCCTTGTTCCCTGTTCTCCGTGTTTCTGTGTTTTGATTTGTCTTTTGGAGGTTTGTTTCTAAGCTCCTAGCATACTGTTACTCCAGAGCTCATACTATTTGCTTTTAGTCACAACTCTCAAATTACTTGCAGTGCAACTCTGCAACCATTATTTGTGTGTTTCAGCTCAACCATAGCTGCTTCCATATTGCATACTTAATTGTTTTCATCTGACTCAGGCTTACTCTGAACCCTAGCTATGCAGCTCAGTCATGCTCTCTCAACTCATTCTACTTACCTCATTGCAGCAGTTTCATTGCACTGCCTGATGACAGCTGCTTTCAGAACATTGTGCCTCATTTTATTTTATGTTTATTGCAGTTTTACAACTCAGTGTACTCAATACAGATGTTACTTCTATGTTTGTACGCCCTGATATACTCTGAGGTCAGCTAAGGCTACTGCTGATGCTGTAATTTAGTTTCAATACCTGCACATGGGTCTTGGTCCTTCCATCACTTCTTGTTTTTCCTATGGCGGGGACTTGAAGGTGTTTTGGGAGTCGTGGCCCCATGTGGCTAATTATTTATGTTCTGAATCCTGTCTCCGCCACCGACAAATCCTCAGAGTACGTGTCACCTCTGTTGACTTTTTGGATGCCTGGCTGACTTGCCCCATTATTAACAGTGCTGTTTCATTGCTACTATGTTATGCAGACCTATGTGCAGGTCCACTCTTGCTTACACGATTGTTGCTTCATGCCTACCGCCATCCCCTCTGCTTCAGCCTCTGGGATGTCTGCTGCACTCAATACTGCATTTTTCCTTTGCAAGGTCTCAGCACTCAATGCTCATTAAGGTCTCAGCACACCAGTGCTCATTCTGCTGCTCACCATTTTTTCAGCTCCCTATCAGTATTCTGGGGCAGGCCAACCATACCATTCTGGTGCAGGGTTCCCTGCAGCTGATGGTCTCATTCTGCACCATGAGTCCACAGCTTGAGCATGTGATGCTTGGGGCAGGGTCCTTCTCACCTGTCAGCTAAACTGCACCGTCCTCTCAGATTCAGCCTCTGGGATGTCGCTGCAGCTGGGAATGTCCTTGCTCCGGGTGGACATTCAGTCATCGACCGTACTGATGGCACCTCAAGTTGTAGAAGTTAAGACTCAGCTTGATGGGGTGGGGCACTCACGGGGGCCCCTTTAGCTGCCCAAGTGGGTTCGGAGGCACCCTTCAAAGCTATTCTCCCCATGACTGCCTCTGGTTCACCTTTTTTGTGTTTATGGTGAGTAGACCAGGTGAGTGCCTCAGCAGTTGTTGCTCTCCTCCTCCCATCTTGGTTGTCCATGTTATAGAGTAGTCCTCACAACCTTTCAGGGTGTTCCCGCTAGAGGGATTGAGTGAGAGCTTTCCACCAAATTGGAATATTTTCCACCTCCCTTTAATTGGGTTTTCCAAATTGCAGCTGCAGAGCCATCACTAAATAAAATATCCCAAGCCTGGAGGGAAGGCAACCTAGGCCTTGGATCCCCAGAGATTTCCTCCTCATACAGTTTTTTTTTTCTCCCTCCGTGCCACAGGTCATAATTGTTAGTTAGCATAGTAGTGTTCCCTAGTTTCTTTAGGTAGGTTCCACTGTGGGATGGAGGTGGATGGTGTCCTTGCCATTCCATCTCTCTTTAGAAGGTCTCCTCTTCACAACGCAAACCATCAAATCATGCCACACATACCTGGGCATTTCATTACGTTATCAACCTGAGCAGCTCATTACATTATCAAGCTGCCTGATGCTTATCTACTACTATGGCACAGCTATTGCTTGCTTATATGCTTCATTTTACATTTCTTTTTGGGGATCCTTCCTAAGGTACTTTTAGCCATGGGAATCGTCCCGTGGCACCGCTAGGGATGGAACCCTCTTTGAGGGTTCCTTGCCTTTGGTACCCCTACAGGGTGGTAATTCCTCTGGAATAGAGAGGAAAACACTCAAAACCAAAGTAACACAGTTAGCCAGGCTGCGATAATAATTATTACTGGCTGCGGTGAGGCTATTGAATTGGAAGGCTTAGCCTGGGAGTTCAATGGACAAGCAGCCAGCCACTTCCACTTCATGAGCTATGTAAGCAGTTCCTCTCAGCCTCCTTCTGAAGCACTTTTTTCTTTGCTCCACCATCCTCCCCTTCTCCTCCAGTGGCAACACTTCTCTCTTAGGATCCTTCCTAAGGTACCTTTAGCCACAAGAATCATCCCGTGGCACCTCTAGGGGTGGAATCCTCTTTGAGGGTTCCTTGCCTTTGATACCCCTACAGGGCAGTAATTCCTCTGGAATAGAGAGTGCGAACTGCCAAAACCAAACTAACACAGTTGCACAAGTGTAACACTATACTTGCTGTGTAGGCAATTGAATTAAGGTGATGGTTGAAAAAGCATGAGGGCAGAGATGCAAGGAGACCGTAAAGGGAAAAGTATCACCGTTGTGACTCCTATCCATAAGGTGTGGTATGAGGAGAGTAGTATCTGTTGAACAGAGGTCACCTAACGTCAGTACTACAAGGTCCTATCCTGTGATTGAGATGAGTGGAACTTACGGGAAGGGGAACATAGTGCGATTAGGGGACTTGTAGGCAAATGCAGGTAGGATTGCTTTAAAAGGTGTCACCAAGTCAGCCTGCACAACTGAAGAGACCCCATGAAGAGGGTCTCACCCTCAGGAAGCCATAAATACATCACCAGGAGGTGCTGCTGAGTTGATCTGCATTGCTAAAGGAGCCACTCTGGTGAGACTTCCATCATCAAGGTACTGTATATTGAAAGGTGGATGCCACAAGATGCTTCAGAGTTGATCTGCATAGCTAACAGGATCCCCACTTAGTGAAGGCCCCCCTCCAGGAGCAGGCTTCATGGGGCAGAAGGAGCATGTTAGACCTTCTGATGAGACCAGGGCTATCCTAATAAAAGGATAAGGAAAGAAGACAGAATATGATGGAGAGGGCAAAACCCTGAGACATCAAAGGAAAAAGAGGCAGTAATATAGATGGATAGTTGAGGGATGAGTACTTGAGTATAACTATATAGCAGCAGAACACCTATTGGAAACTAAGTATGAGGGTGTACCTGACAGGAGCTAAAGAAAAAAGCCTATAAATGAGGGTGGAGCCCAGGAGACAAACAAAAAAAATTCCAAAACAGTGGGGATGAATGGACAAACAAAGATTCTAGAATCATGAAAGAGGGAATCCAGTACATAATTTATCTAGCATTAGGGAGGGGGATGTGACCCAGACTCCAGTAGTTTGATCCAGTAAAAATAAGAGAATAAAATGCTGATTAGATAAAGGAGCACTGATGTGGATCTATTATGCATGCCGAATACAAACACACTGGCAGAATTTATAATTCTCTGAACCTGTGCAAAACATACTGTAGAAAGAATTTTAAAATGCAGAGCATGAACTACAGTTCAAAAGCAAATGTCAAACTAGAGGCACTAAACAGAACAAAAAGGAAACTGGATGAACAGGGAGGTTGAAGTTGTATAGGACTCAAAGTGCTTGACAGAGCAGATCTAGTGATCAATGAATATGTTTAAAGCAAGACTTGACTGAAAGGAATGAGACAGACTAAGGAAGGAGGTGTATGCTGCAACCACAGCTAAATAAATGTAGAAGGGAATAAAGGTAAATAATACAAACCAAATAACAGTTCTGGAGCAGCAGATACTTGATAGAAAATCCACAAAAAGCAACATGGATAGACACAGCAGAAATACAGGGGAGTAAGTGTGTGTGCGTGGTTCAGGGAGGCAGCAGGACAAAAGCAGGAAGCAAAAAACTGAAGAAAAGAAACAAGCCTTCAGGGGAGGTTTCAGCATGATCCCATAAATATTCTGAGAGGGAGGGCATGGTTAGAGTCACTCTCTGCCTCCCTTAACTCCAGGCTACAGCCTTGCAGTTCTTGACAGTTATGACAGAGTGCCTGGTTCTCTGTACTGGAACTGTGGTTTAACCTGGAAATACTGTAACAGCTTCCCTTTTAGGGACTCTTCTTCCTTGTGGAACCCACCCCACAGTTAGCAAACCTGAGAAAACTGCCCCTTTCATGCTGGACCTGAGGCCTCATATTATTTCTACTACCCAACGATGCTCCCCTAGTTACTGGACCTTTTGGGGTTTCATGTCCTCATTTTCTTGAGTCAGGTCTTGGATAAAGGCACTTGCTATTCTCTAAGACAGGAAAAGGACCTACAGGGTGATGAGGATTGGTGCCTAGTTGCTAAAAATATAATACAAAGAAAGGCAGAAGAAACATAGGGGAATCTTCAAACTTTCTTACTCCAAATAGATATTCTGCCTTAAGCCAGGATGCTATAAATGAAGAAAGTTTACTGGACCAGGTCCCTCCTCACCCCACCCATTGTCCAGCATAAATCCTCCAGCTATGGAAATTGCACATCCAAATACCAGGGACAATGAGAGTGTGGGACAAGAGATGATTGTAAAACCAAGGGACGTACTGGTTGTAGGGGATTCCATGCTGAAATATACAGATCAGATTATCTGTAAGCATAGGAATACGACCACAACTGTTAGTGCACTTCCAGGGGTGGGCATAAAGGATATTCATCAACTTCTCCCAGGTTTACAAGAAAATACTTTTAAACCAATAGTTCTATTACACGTCGGTGTAAATGATGTGGGTAGAAGGAGAGTTCTCGACATCCAAAGGGATTATGAAGAAGTAGGGAGGACCCTCACAGTGGAGGGATGTGATCTTATAATATCAGGCATATTACCAGTGTTTAGGGCATCTCAGGAGAAGAAAAACATGACTCATGTTTTAAATGGATGGATGAAAAGATGGTGCATCCGAGAGGGTTATACCTTCTTGGAACATGATGCCAGTTTTGGAATTAAGACTATATTCACAGGATGACCTTCATCTAAATAGAAGGGGTAAATGGATTTTTGCATATTGACTCCGACAGGCAATTGAGGAAGGTTTAAACTCCAGAATGGGGGTTGGAGGGCCTGGTACACCAATATTAAGTCACAATAAGAATAATGATCCAGTTTTAAGGAATTGCTTACTTATGAATGCCAGGAGTCTAAATAACAAGTTTAGAGAACTACAACTAACTATGAATAATTTAGATATTTGTGTTTGTGCCATAACTGAGACCTGGTGGAGCCCTGGTGATTCCTGGGATAAACATATTTCTGGTTACACCTTATTTCATAAAGATAGGCAATCGAAAATGGGCAAGGGTGTAGCCTTGTATATCTCCGACAGTATAATTTCTGAAATGGTAGATATCCAAAAATGGGATAAAGCTGAGATCTTATGGGTAAAGATATCCCCCCCACACACAGAAACTATTAACATAGGTTTGTTATATAGCTCTCCCACAGTCCCCTTGGATGAAGAAGTACAATTGTTAGATTTTATTAATACAATTGGTAATACTAAAAACAATGTTGTCCTTGGAGACTTTAATCTCCCTGGTATCAACTGGGATACACTCCAGACTAATACTAAAGCTGAGTCACGTTATTTAGAAACATTTTTGCTAGCCAGGATGAACCAGTTGGTTACATCTAATACTAGAGATAATCATATCCTAGACTTGGTTCTAAGAAACCTAACTGAAAACATAAATGACTGCAAGGTCCTCCCCCTCTTGGGTCTAGTGACCATTCTATGGTAAATTTTTCCTTTTGGAGCAAGGTTGGGTAATATAAAAGGCAAGACAATTAAATATAAATTACAATAAAGCAGATTATGTTAGTATGAAATATTCCCTAAATGCATGGAAGTGGGAAGAGGAATTTCTGGATAAACCATTACATCTTATGTGGGACCACCTTGTGGACATGGTGTCTTTCTTAACAAAAACCTTCACCCCGTTAATTAAGAGCCAGGTAGGTAAAAACAAAATCTTGCCTGAATGGATGACCCCATTAGTGCGGAAATTGATTAAAAAGAAAAATAAAGCATTCAAAAGAGAAAAAGAAATCTGGCAGTAGTATAAGCTGGGATTCCTATAAGATGCTTCTTAAACAATCAAAAAGGTGTATTTATAGTGCAAAACGAACATACAAATTGAGTCTTGTAAAGAAGATTCAGGATAATTACAAATCTTTTTATGTTTATATCAATAACAAGAGGGGTACTAGTCGTTCTATTGGACCCTTACATGGAACTGATGGCAGTATGGTTACTGACCAGCTCCAATTAGCTCAACATTATAATAGCTTTTTCACATCCGTATTTAATAACAAAACTCACCCTAAGTTAACTCACCTGGATTCAGTACCAGATATTGGCTTACGGATCACAAGGGAAGAGGTTCTAAATAGGCTTCAGAAAATAAATCAAAATAAATCCCAGGGCCCAGATGGGCTGCACCTAAGAATACTTAAGGAGATGGCAGAAATATTGGCTGGTCCAGTTATGGCTATTTATCAAAGATCACTGGATGAGGGTTTAGTTCTGGGTACATGGAAACAGGCATTGGTAGTGCCTATTCATAAGAAGGGGAGCAGGCATGAGGTGTCAAATTATAGGCCTATTAGCCTGACATCAGTTTTGGGTAAAATCTTGGAAGGTATTACTAAAGATCACATAAATCTGCACCTTAATGAAACAGAACAAACCGACCCAGTGCAGCATGGTTTTACAAGGGGAAGATCATGCCAGACAAACCTCCTTGAGTTTTACAAAAGGGTTAGTAAAGCATTAGACCAAAAGCACTCAGTGGATGTGATATACCTGGATTTTTCTAAAGCTTTTGATAAGGTACCACATGGAGAACTTATTGATACTTTAATTGAACATGGAATAGGGGGTAAAGTAACCAGATGGATAGAAGCATGGCTTGACACAGGAACACAATCAGTTAGAGTAAGTGGTACGTGTTCCACTTGGGTAGAGATGACCAGTGGGGTGCCACAGGGCTCTGTTTTGGGGCCTTATTTATTTAATACGTATATTGCCTCAATGAAAACGGAGACTGGAGCATGGGTATCTAAATTCACAGATGATGCCAGAGTAGGTAGCGTAGTTGATAGTCTGGAAGATGTATCATATCTTCAGAGAGCTTTACGAGATCTGGAAAAGTGAGCATTGGATAAAAAACAAACCTTTAATAATGACAAATGTTTTGTTATGCACTTTGGGAGATCAAATGGTAATAGGACATACTCACTTGGAGGACAGACACTAAATACAGTGGGGCAACAAAGCGATCTGGGTATTATGATAACAAAAGACTTATCCTTTAAGACACATTGTAACCGGGTCATTAAGAAGTCTAGTGGTATTCTACTCTGTATCATAAAACTCATAAAGTGTAGAAATAGGAAAGTATTGTTGGCCCTGTATACCTCCTTGGTGAGGCCACATCTGGACTATTGTGCCCAGTTTTGGTTTCCTGGAGGGAAAACTGAAATCGATGCGCTTGAGAGAGTACAGCGTAGGGCTACTCATAATATAGTGGAGGCAAAAGGACAGGACTACCAAACCAGGCTAAACATTTTGGGCCTCTATTCATTGGAATATAGATGGCTAAAGGCCGGTATGTATTTGATTTTTTTTTTTTGCATCATATGTTTATTCACTATTTCAAGAACAAAAATATACATACAACACATTTAAAAAACTGGGGACAAAACAATAACAGACAACAATAAAACATAGTTAATATGAACATTCAGATCCAGTCCTTCAGCATCTCAGCCAAATAAATAAAACTGAGTAATATAGTCACTTATACAATGTTAAAATTAATTAAAACAGAAATGAATCTATTATTCATTAAACCAATTGTGCACCAACTGTAAACAGACAGTCATTCAACTGTCATCCTATACAGCCCCTCTCTGCCCTATCCCACCCATCCCTCTTCAAGTGTCAGAGTCTCTGCCGGCGAGAGGGCCACCAAGTATGGCTGCAGACATTATAAAATTGTTCCCCTTTCTCCTGCATTACATATGTTAATCTTTTCAAGGCAAGGGCCTGTAAAATGAACATCTTCCATTGCTGAGTAGTGGGTTTAACTGCAGAGACCCATGTGTTAAGAATGCAGTATCTGGCCATGATTAACAAGACTCTGAGCCATCATGGCAAAGGGGCCCACTCATCTTCCCCTGACTTCTCCATCCCAAACAGCATCTCCATTGATGATTGTGGTATTGGTCTACCAGCCAGTGTCTGCACTTCTTGATTCACCTCCCTCCAGAACGCCTGTAGTATAGGGCAAGTCCAGAAGTAGTGGTAGTAAGAGGCAATACCTGTCATGCATCTGGGGCAAACTGGAGAGACCTCTGGATTAAATTTACTGACTATTAATGGGGGACAATATAATCTATGACAACATTTATAAAAGAACTCTTTATACTTATTACATATCAAAACACCCTGGTGTAATTGGGACATCACCTTCCATGAGTCTTCCATAATATTGATCCTCATATCTCTTGCCCATAGGTGTCTAGTTTGTTGTGTCATGTCAGGAAGCAGGTGTCTGCCCATCTTAGCTACCCGACGTATGGTGCCTTTTGGATTTCTCCATCCTACTTGTATCGATTGCTCCACTTGCCCTATCATAGACTCTGTTTCAAGCATATGCCCTAGTGTTTTACAATACGTGTTGACATGTAAATAGCGAAAAAAATGCTGATGTCCCAGACCTGTTTTATTCCTGAGGCCCTCAAAGGTAATCATCCCTTCCCTGGTGTATAGATCTCAAACATTTTATGCCCCTAGTCTCCCATTCTCTAAAGCCAGGGTCGGTCAGGCCGGGAACAAAGAATGGATTCCCCACCACTGGCAGGAGCAGGGTCTCTTCGTACCTTCCCCCTTGCCTGTGTCATCCACCCCCAGCAATCTAGTACAGATATAACCAGCGGGTTCGGTCTAGGCAGTCCTGCATAAGACCTCCATCCCCTCACCGACAAATACGCTGAGACCCTGTCAGGGCAGCCCCTTTCTTCAAGATCCAACCATCCCGCCTTTCAAGGCCTGCCCACCCAATCTTGTAAGTAGCGGCATTGTATTGCCAGGTGATAAATCCCTAAATCAGGAAACTGCAGCCCCCCCATTCTCAATCAAGGACTTTAAACGGGCAAGGTGTACCTTGGGCCACTTTCCTTGCCACAGAACATCTGAGAAGGACTTTTCCAAACGTTTGGTTTCCACCCTTGTCAATTCCACATGCAGCATTTGCATGACGTATAATATCCTGGGCAGGACATTCATTTTGATCAAATTTATCCGGCCCAGCCATGTTAAAGGCAATTTTCCCCACCTACCCAAGTCAGCCATAATCTTCTGCACTAAGGGAGTATAATTCAGATCATACAATGCCCTAATATTCGATCCAACTCTGATTCTCAAGTATACAAGGGAGTGTTGCACTTTACGCAAACCCCAGTCCTGAACCTGACCCTCCTCTACATCTTTAAGCCTCCCCACGTGCATCTCTTCTGACTTACTAAGATTCAACCTATAGCCTGAGAATTTGGAGAATCATTCGATCAAACTCAATAGTGGGGGCACAGACTGGGCAGGCCTAGCCACATGAAGTAACATGTCGTCTGCGCAGAGGGAGAGTTTATGAACTCTACCCGATTGACCCATCACACCCACTATCTCTGTGTGTAGCCTGATTGCCATTGCTAAGGGTTCCAGCACCAGGGTGAATAGAAAGGGGGACAGAGGGCACCCCTGCCTGGTACCTCTCTCAAGAACAAAACTATCCGTAGGTGTTCCATTGACCAGAACATAGGCTGTAGGGGCAGTGTACGTTAAACTCATCATCCCTATGAATTCATCACCCAGACCAAACCGGGCCAAAACCTCCATCAAATACTGCCATTCAACCTGATCAAGTGCTTTTTCTGCGTCCATTGATAATATATGTACGGGTTCATATCCGTTCGAAGCTCCCCAAAGTACATTAAGAATAGTTTGCATATTATGTTAGGAGTATCTATTCCGGATGAACCCGGTTTGGTCTGGGTGAATCAACTCTGGTACTAGCCTATCCAGTCGACTAGCTAAGGCTTTAGCCAATATTTTGGCATCACAATTAAGAAGAGAAGTAGGCCTGAAGGAGGCACACTCGAGCAGATCCTTACCTTCCTTAGGGATCAAGCAGATCAGTGCTTCTCTCCCTGTGTGGGGCAGTGTCCCCTCTTCTTCCCTCGCGGCATTGAATGCTGCTTCTAGATGCTCACTTATGTAAGGCCTCATAGTCTTGTAATATTCTGCAGTAAACCCATCAGGGTCACTAGTTTTCCCTCTCTTTAAATCCATAACTGCTGTGTCTATTTCTTCCCTTGTCAGCCTAGAACCCAGCCATTCCGTCTGTGTCATAGATAATTTAGGGAGGGTCAGACCATCCAAGAAGTCCTGCATATCAACCTGTCCATTTCCACATTGTGTTCTGTACAATTCTTGATAACATCTCCTAAACCTCTCCCCAATACCACTTTCAGTATCATGTAATGTGCCATCCGAATCCCTGATTGCAGAAATCAGATGTGATCTCCTCCTCCCTCAAATCAGCTGCGCCAGCATGGTACTAGGTTTATTCCCCCACTTGTAGAAGTGCTTCCTGACAAATAGGCAGGTTTTCCTAGCCTACCCCATTAATAAATTATTTAATGCCTCTCTAGTCACCACCAGCATTTGGTGGGCAGCTTCCCCTCCCTCCCCTTGAGCCACCCATCTCTCCAGTACTTTAAGGCGCTTTTACAAGTTAATTCTCCTCTCTTGGACCCTTTTCTTATGATATGTCACATAACTAATAATAGAGCCTCTCATAACTGCTTTTCAAGCATCCCAAAAAAACGCCTTTGAAGGGGCCGAATCTTGACTGGACTGTACATATTGTTTCCACTGCTCCTGTAAGTATTTCCTAAATTCTTTGTTGGCCAGTAAATCATTAGGAAACTTCCAGGCTCAAGGTTCCCTTCTATCCTTACCTAGAGACAAAGTTATAAGTACCATTGCGTGATCTGACACCTGTATTGAACCGTGTTTAACCTGTGTTACTCTCGGGTACCAGTAAAGGGGGATATACACATAATCTAATCTGGACCAAGTCTGATGTATGGGAGAAAAATGTATATTCCCAGAGGGTTGGGGTTAGCTGTCCTCCCGCTGTCTATTAGGTCTAGGTCAACCATCCCTGCCTGCCAGTTATGGATAACCCCTTTGACAGTACTCTTGCCTTTGGAGTGATCTTTTACAGGATCCATCAGGCAGTTTAAATCACCCCCCTCATTAACTCTGGGAGTTGTTCTTCCATTAGGAGTGTCAGGAGGGATTTATAAAAATCAGGGTCATGCGCCGCCGGCGCGTACACACTCCCAAAAGTTATCCTCTCCCCCATAAGGTCACTCGTTACAAAAATATAGCCGCCATTGAGAAGGTCGGCCACCACTCTTTCAGCCTTGAAAGGTAATCTCTTATGTAAGAGTATAGCTACTCCCCTTTTGTGAGAGGTGTATGACACCGCGTAGCATTCCCCCACCCACCCTTTTTTAAATTTAGTATGCACCCTCTCCGCAAGATGAGTCTCCTGCAGTAAGGCTACATTCACAAATTTTCATTTGAGGGTAGTTAATAACATAGTTCATTTGACTGGGGTAGATATGCCTTGCACATTCCATGAGGCCATCACTAAATCTGATGGGCTAACCATACTTCTTGCCCCAGCCTTCCCACAGGGCCCTTTCCGGCCAAGCCCATCTTTCCTGAATGAACCATTGATGCATGTATAATACTCTTCTAATCTGACTGGATCTGATAATTAACAGTGTATGAACCAACAAACATCAAACGAAAACTATATACATACCCCTTATTCCATCCTTCCCCATACTCTTCCGCGACAATGTCTTGGTTGAGTATCCCTCCTCTTTGTAACAAAAACTGTGCTTAGCAGGCATTTTACAATCCCAACCCCAGATGTAGTGAGGACGTTCCCCCCACCCCACCACAAGTTACTGAAGCAAATTCGGACCACCATCCTCCCAATAGGTTTCAACAAACTATTTTTATACACTTTCCCCTGTTCCAATTGCTGCTGAGCATTATAAGTCCCCCTTAACAGCCACGAAAAGAGTTACATAATTATAAAGAACTTCACTTAATCCCTTTAAGTGTTGATGCAACTGAAAAGAGGCCCGTATAGTCCTGATAACAATAGAAAGCAATAAGAAACCGGGGGGCATTTGCCTTCTGCTTCAGTTCTTTATGCATCCCAGAGAATTTAAAGTCCACGTGTGTTCAGCCATACAGCTCCAGTGAGTTTCTTCACTCGCAGCATGGCGCCAAAGCAAATCTAAACAGTTCTTTCCCAAAATCCAGCCTTGACCGTGCCTCTCATGTATTCACCCTTCGATCAATCGCTTTCTCCTTCTCTTTCTTTCTTTTACCCCAAGAGTTTGTCTAATATCACAGTACCTTCTGTCAAGCACCATGTTGATGTAGTTCACAGGCCCAGAGGTATCAACATCAGAACTCACCCTCTGCTCGTGTGTAGTCCCTTTACCCCATCTTCTTTTTCAGGTCCTTCACAAAGGTTTCCACTTTCGAGACTTCCCAAAAGGAATAAGTAGCCCCTCATGTTTAATTTTAAGAGTCGCTGGATAGAGCATAAAACATTCAATGTGGGCTTCTCTCAACTGTGCCATCACCGAGTTAAAGGCACGTCATTTTTTGAGCAGCCGTGCTGAGTAATCTTGGGAGAGATCAAGCTTGTGGCCTTCATACTGCAATGAGGGTGTGTTTCGGTAGGCTTTCAAAATTAGCTCTCTATCCTAATAGTTGTGGAATCGCAGCACTATCTGCTGTAGTGGTTGTTCCAGTGCTGGTCTCGGCATCACGGTTCTGTGTGCCCGTTCAAGCTTGATTCGACCATTTTTGGGCGAGAGACCCAAGATTTCTGGTAGGGCTTTTGCACAAAACTCCATTACACTAGGTCCTTCTAACCCCTCCGGCAATCCCCAAAGTCTGAGATTCAAACGTCGCTGATAATTCTCCTGATAGTCAAACTGGTCCTTGAATTCTTCAAGTTGTTTCTGTAAGGCAGCTATCTGGTCTGGAACTGGTGCAGTGACATCCTCGACACCAGAAATTCTCTGCTCCATTTCAGTAAGTCGTGTAGAGCGAGAGGCATGCAGGTCCACTAATTCCTGCAATTTGTGGTCAAAATTAGATGCCAGGCTGGTTAGACGAGGCTTGAGGGCTGCTAGAACTTGGTGTGTAACCTTGCAGCCTAGGGCGCTAACTTCAGCTGCCGAGAATGAAACAGGTCCGCTGTTCTCCACCTTCGAGGCCGGGGGTTGCTTTCTCTGATTTTTAGTCACTGTCCGAGAGCCCTTCGCCGAGCCATATGCAAGGTATTCATTCATATTGTTGTCAGATAGTTTAGTGCTTAGTTTTAGCTAGGCAGTTGAAAATATTATTTTAAATTCCTAAAATTTGTGGTAGTTTGCGGAGCGAGGTAGAAACATGTCCTCATGCTAGTATGCTCATTAGCGCCCCCCCCCCGTGTTTAATTTTTAGATCCCTTACAGACCCTGGTTTATGGGAACTCTTGGGGCTGAATTTTAGGGAGTTATCATATAGCACAGGGGCCCATCCACTCCAATTAGAAGTGGAATGTCCAAGATGAAAAAAGAGGAAATCCTAGCTAACGTTGAGAATAACTAATATTTGGAATGTGCTTCCATTGGAAGTAGTGGCTAGTGACAACATGATTACATTTAAGAGTAGATTAGACAACTATCTCACTGAAAATAATATAGCAGGATACTCTTGATATGGCAAGCAAAAGGACTTTTGTCTATTATAGCTCTGTTCTTACCAATGAGACCTATGAGCCCAGTCATGAGACCTACTATAGCTGCCACATCTTAAATCCACCCTTAGGGCTGGGGTGTCTTTATCACTGTAAGGGAGCCACTGGTCTGAACCAGAACCTATTGCACACCCTGGGCCAAGATGTCCACCCACCAAGTGAATTGCCCACTCCAGACACATCCTGTACTTGTATCTAGAACATTGATGCTCTGTTCTTTCCAACTTCTCCTCCTGGGAAGTGAAATGGACCCTATTTAATCCCACTCCTGGAAAAAATCAGAAGGGTGTTCCCAGCCAGGGGAAAACCTGGATTGCACTGCAGCCTTTGGGGGTGGGTTACACTATCGTAGCCGAAACCTGGCAAGTTACCTCTCCTACTTGGGAACCCCAAAACATGTACCCCACATAACATATGGCACATACAGAAATAGGCAAAACAGTGCAAAAAAGGCAACAGATGTATCTGAAGCTACACACACACATATTCTGCATCAAACTATACACTGCATAGTAGATGTGCTTATAAAATGGGGTTTGGTCATTTCTAACACCTCTTTGGTCAGGACCTCACCGCATGCTACTGCATTAAACTAAAACATACACCTGCTTCCATAACATGATTAAGTGCATTAAATGACAGCATGATCTGTTAGAGTAAAAAAAGGTCAGTAAATTAATTACATAACCCCAGGGTAAAAAAGGTCACAATGCAATAAATAATTCAGCAACATCTGAAAGAAATACAAATAAAATAAATTGTAACAAGAAATTTGTAATTTTATTGTGTATTTCTCTCTGTGTCTGACTGAATGTAGGTCTCATTTGAGGGTCATCTTGAGGGAAGTAGTCAATATTCAGGTTGATTAATGACTCTAAATTACCCACAAAGAATGTGAATAGCACAGAATCTAAGTGGCTACTGAAAGTCTGCTCACAGTGGAGACCCCTACCGTGTTTACTCCTGGTTTCTCAATGGCAGGTAATTAAAGTTGTAACCCCCTACAAATGGGGGTTCCCAAAAAGTCTTCCTTGAGCTTGCCTAAATGCTCACTGCCAGGCTGGTGTCCTGCATTTTAGCAGTTTAAATGTGATTGCCAGAGCCTGTGTGGAATCTGTGTGCTGTCTCTTTAAGAGCTGCCTGATTGCAGCTTAAGTAATCTGAGAGGGAGCTCTGTTGAAAGATGCAACTATTTGCTGAAAATCATTTCGAGTGATAATGATAATGTTGTTTGTCTAACCTGCTTTCTTTGTAGCAAGGACTGTCTTGTTTGTCTCCACTATCTTGGTCCTGGACTGCAACTTGGACCAAACAGTACTGGTGGGACCTAAAATGTAGCCAGACTACAGGAGCTGCCTGAATTCAAAATATGTAGGAACTGTAGTTTGGAGTTTTTTTGCGCCTTTTTTGCAACTGAAGGGGGAGCTCTTGCTTTGACTGACAGCCAAGTCAGCCAACCAAACCTTTTGGATCTTGGGGAAATCCCACACTGCTTGCAATTTTCAGTTAGTTCTGAGCTGGGAAGTGAAATGAGAGCAGCTGAAGTGATTCTGAGAGCAATCCTGAGTGGATTTGCATGGGAGAACTGTGAAAAGGCTGAGTTTTTGGCTTGCTTGTGTGCCTGCTGCTCCTGAGTGGGAGAGAAGAGAATTATTTTGGATTAAATCCAAGTTTGTGTGACTAAAGTAAGCTACTGAAGTGGGCCAGGCTCAACCTGAAGAAGTCTGAAGATTTTGCTGAATGCGATTGGCCTGTCAGGAGTTACAGCTACCCCTAAGCTCCTGATGTGTGCAGAGACTTTGCGAATGTGACGGGGGAGCACTTTGCCTGGTACAGTAGAATTCCCTTATATGTAAATGTGTTATGAACTGCTAGTGGGTCATGAGTTAGTTCCCCACTGTGTGAACTGTGTTCTGATTGCTGGAAGCTGTATCCAGCCCAAAACGGACTGCATCTGAATTTGTCTCCATGCAGTCTGGGTCTTGCCAGACTGGCCCAGCCAGACTACCCGCTGCACAGAGAAGCCATTGTCGAGAGACCTGCCTGGAGATCAGCCCCCTGCTCCACACTTGAACAGGAATGATGCCTCTGCGACTCGTGTGGGCCCTGCTTCTCCTGGCATTCCAGATCAACCACCTGCAGTCTCAGTTTTCGTCCGGCCTATGTCCAGTCTTGGGTATCATGAGTAAATACCAGGGTAGCTCCCTGCAACAACAGCTTAATCTGTGTGTGTCATCTGATTGTCTTGTCATTTAATTTCCTTTAAGAACTGAGCCCTCTGGCTCTGGATTACAAATATCGTGTACTGTGCATGTTGTGTTTTCCATCACAGGGCCCCAACCAGCTGCAGCCCTGGGCAATGGTCCTGGCTGCACATCCCTTCTCCACCTGGGTACCCAAAGGTGGACTGTGTGGGGGGACTCAAAGCGCATGCATAACTGCTTGATTTATATAACCTTTAGGCTAATTAATCTGATTTTTCCCCTCCCTTGTTCAAGACCCCTGAATAAATCAGATCTAACTTTTTCTGCATGTAATCTGACTGTGGTTCCAGTTTGTGCTCAAAGTACTGTACTGTTGCTATTTGCTGTGCATAACCTTGTTTTACAGGGTGTCCCCAGGGTCGAGCCAGAGGAACCAGCCCTAGTGGTAAGTGCAAACAGTGTGGGTACTTATGTGGTGTACCAGGGGTATTGTGAAAGTGATTATTGTATACTGTTCAGGCCACTAGAGGAGAAAGAGGGGGGTTACAGTGTCCCAGAGGGCTGTGTCCAGGTTAGCGTGACCACTACCAACCCTGACCTTCGGGTCGAGGCACCGGTTTCAGAACTCAGGACCCTTAACCTGCTACTAGTCAAGCAGGCAGGAGTAGTAGCCCTTGGGATAGCGCCACCTAGGGGTTACATCTTGGAGGCTCACTGCTGGGATTTTGTGTCTTCTAGTGGCCGACACTACGAATTATTGTCAAAAATAAATGGCTACCCCAACAGAAGTGACTGTGCACCAGTTGGTGGGGTGGTATACAGGGCAGTAGACTGACCCTCACAATGCCCTGCTTGTATTGGATATTCCCCTGAACATTGATAAAGATGCTGTAGAAGGAGTACTTTCCAAAGTTGAATGTTTAGCAAACGCTGTGGTGGTGGGGCGACAGGCTGATTTGACCGCCCAAACTTTCATGGCATTAGTAGAGTGTAGTGACCCAGTGGGCAGTTCCAAAGTGCCACAGACTATTGCCCCAGAAGGGACCCCAGCCACCTGGAGAGTGATAACTAGAAACAGTAAAAACCCTGGGGAGGATGAGCTCCCCCTATTGTCTGAGACTTTTGAGGAGAAATTTGATAAGTTGTTGCTGGAAGAAGGGAAAACCATAGAGGACTTTAAGAAACTATTCCTGCCACCTGGGGGAGTTCCCTCCCCAACACCCCCTTCCACTCCAGCACCTGTTACTGCCCCGCCTTCTGTGCCCATGACAATACTGGCCCCTATATCTGTACCTGCCATTAGTCACAACTCCTACGGAAGTTTGAGAATCTTCTCGTGCACACTCCCCACCCCCGAGGGGGAGGATGACTGGGAGACCTGGATAGACTATGTTGCTCCTCTAGTACTTGAATGGCAATGCTCAGAAGCAGAGAAACGAAAGAGGTTGCGTGAGAACCTCTGAGGTCCTGCCCTGGCTACCATCTGTGCCAAGCGGGCCAATAACCCCGAAGCAACTGCACAGGACTATCTTGATGCATTGGAGAATGTGTATGGGAGCTCGAATTCAGAAGAGGACCTGTGGTGGAGAGTAAGAAACGCCCAGCAGTACTCAGGGGAGCCATTGTCTGTGTATGTACCTTGGCTTGAAAGGCTGCTACAAGAGTGCCTCAGAAAGGGTAGTTTGCCATCAAATGGATTAGATCGAACTAGGCTGGACTGGATCCTTAAATCTGCTCCATTTTCAGAATTGTTACTGCTTCATTTGCGCCTTGCCAACTGACTGGAATCTCCCCCCACTTATGATGAGCTAATGAAATAAATTCGGGGGGTTGAGCAAAGGCGACCCTGGGGGAAGGGGATTTCACCAATATCTGCTGCTACTGCGCAAGTGACAGGGAATGATCATCCAAGTGGGGTTCAGGGGTAAACCTCAACACCTAACAAGCACTCTGAGAATGCAAAGGACTGCCTGCCCTGGGCCCAGTTTTTGAAAGTCGAGCTATTAAAGGAAGTCTGAGAATTGAAGATGGGCACCTCTGTAAGGGTTTCCCACCAGGGAACAAGATTCTGGTTCCTCTCAGGATGTGACTGCCATGGGGTTGGGGGTGCACCCTCAGGCATCCTCTACCGAGGATAGCTCCCAGGCTGAAATCAAAGAATTGACTGCCAATCTAAAGGAACTATTGAGATACATTGCACCCCTCTCACCGCTGCAAGCAGATATTGGACCCTGATCCCTTGCTACTTCAGTTCCTCATGTAATGTTCTCTCCAAGGATGACCCAGGAGTCTATCATTTGTCATCACTGTGGAAAGGATGGCCACATGAAGAGGGAATGCCGGTCTCAGAAAGACTTAGAAAAAGTGGTAAACTAGCTTCAAGGAGGGCTTCAGAAAATGAATCAGTGGTTAAGGGGTGCACAAAATGACCGCAGTGAAGGCTTCAGACATCCTAACTCAAACCCCTTTGTGGCTAAATCGTCCATCCAGGTCCCTACTGCTGTCCCTCCAGACTGGTTCAAAATAGTGGGCCCTTCAATGGAGACTACCGTGGCTGTGAATGATATTCCTACTCAGGCTGTGCTGGACAGTGGGTCACAAGTGACCATTGTATTTAAGGACTGGTATGACAAACACTTGTCTGCTGTGCCCTAACAATCCCCAGAAGGCCTACATGTGTGGGGACTGAGCGACAAGTCTTATCCCTACCTAGGATATATCCACCTCTGGTTGTCATTTCCTGCAGCTGTAACTGGTGTAGAGGAGCAAGTCAAGACACTGACCTTAGTGTGTTCCCCTACTGGACTGTATGATGGGGTTTCCCTGTTAATTGGGACCAATGCCCATATGTTTGGGAGACTGGCACAACTCTGTTGTGAGAAACAAGGGCAATGGACTGGGAGGGCCCTAAGAATTCCCAATCTGATCAAGATGGCCTATGATTTGCAACAGAATGCCAAGGGAGTGGACCAGGATGAACCGGTTGGGGTCATGTGGAAGAAGGATCCCGATTCAATGGTACTGGCCCCTAATGCCCAGTGTACTGTTCAAGGGGAGGTCTGCCTCCGCAAAGATGTCAAGAATAAAATACTGATGTTGGATGCACCAGGTGATGGAAAATTGCCAGAAGGATTATGTGCTCATGCCTATGCATATCAAGTGATGGTCCAGATTCATAATGTGTCAGATCGGGAGATCCGGGTGAACAGAGGATGCACCTTAGCTACGGTACACTGAGCAGACACTGCAGTGTTGCACAGCAACAAGCACCATGGCAAGACAGATAGAGTGACTCCTGACTTGTTTGATTTTGGTGACTCCCCATTGCCAGCTGAATGGAAGACTAGAATTAGCTAGAAACTTTCCCAGAGAGATTAAGGTTTTTTTGTTGAAGGAATGGGACGTGGGATGTGTCCAGGGTGCAGAGCATCACATACGTCTGCACGATGAACTGCCATTTCGAGAGAGGTCTTGATGCCCAGCCCCTGCAGACAGACGATGTGAGAAGACACTTGCAGGAAATGCTTGTGGCTGGTGTGATACAAGAATCCAGGAGCCCATATGCTTCTCCCATTGTGGTTGTGCATAAGAAGAACAGATCTGTGAGAATGTGTGTTGATTATTGAACTCTGAATCGGCGGACCATCGCCGATCAATACACCATGCCCCGTATACGAGATGCTCTGGATTGTTTGAATGGGAGCAAATGGTTCTCAGTGTTGGATCTTTGCAGTGGATATTACCAGATTCCAATGGCTCCAGAGGACCATGAGAAGACAGTCTTCATCTGTCCTTTGGGGTTCTATGAATTCCTGAGAATGCCTCAGGGGATATCGGGCACCCCAGCCACCTTTCTAGTGAATGATGGAATGAGCGGTGGGAGACATGAATTTGCTGGAATGCCTAGCGTACTTGGATGATGTCATCATGTTTGGGAGCTCCCTAGAGGAACATGAGACAACTGTTCAAAGTACTAGACCGACTGGAAGATTTTGACCTCAAGCTGTCTATCGACAAGTGCCATTTTTTTTTCTAAACCTCTGTGAAGTATGTGGGGCACATAGTGTCTACAGAGGGGATAGAGACTGATCCTAGTAAAGTTGAAGCCTTGACTACTTGGCTCCAGGCCTACAATTTGAAAGAACTACAACGTTTCCTGGGATTCTGTGGCTACTACTCCCGGTTCATAAAGGACTATTCCAAAGTGATTCAGTCACTCTTGAATCTTGCCCAGGGTTACCCTCCTACCAATTGGAAATACAAAAAAGGGTCAGTCAAAGAACCAGATAAAGCATATTTCCACCCAGGTGAACTTTTCAGGTCCCGTTGGACGCCTGACTGTGAAGCAGCTTTCCACAAAGTCATGTACCAGCTCACCTACGCCCCCATCCTTGCTTATGTTGATCCCACCAAAACCTATGTGCTGCATACTGACGCCAGTCTGCAGCCTCTAGGAGCTGTACTGTATCAAGAACATGAGGATGGTTTGAGACCAGTGGCATTTACCAGTAGGAGCTTGACCCCATCAGAGCAAAACTACCCTGTGCACAAGTTGGAGTTCCTTGTGTTAAAATGGGCCATTGTCAACCAGTTTCATGATCACCTCTATGGAGCAAAAATATTGGTGAGGACTGACAATAACTCATTGACCTATGTACAGACTTCAGCTAAGTTACATGCCACTGGGCACTGGTGGCTTTCTGCATTGTCAACATATAATTATGCTGTTGAATACAGACCAGGCCTGAATCATATTGATGCTGACACCCTATCCCAGAGGCTCTTTTCCAAGAGTGACTGGGTCAGGCTGTCTGAGCCTGACAGCCGAGCATTGTGCCAAAAGTTTGGTAGAAATGAGCAGATGTCTACGGACACAGTGGACTGCTTAGTAGATTGCTTGGGCCCCTCTGACACCTGCATACCGGCTGCATATTGTCACTTCTTTGCTCTAGATAGTAGTGCACTACCTCAGTTTGACAATGACAGCATTCAGTGGGCTCAATCCCGAGATTCTATGATTCAGCCAGCACTTGACGCCCTTTGTGCAGGAAAAGATGAGTCCAAGTTGCATTCCTCTGATCTGTGAAATGCTTTATTGTTTAAAGAAGGCCCCAGGTTGAAGCTACTTAATCATTTGTTGTATAGAGAGACTGTAGATCGAGGTGGCCTAATAGACAAGCAACAATTGGTCCTGCTCACAGCCTTCAAAGATTTGGTACTGAGGTCCCTCCACAATCATATGGGCCACCTCGGTATTGACCGGACCCTTGACCTAGTACAATCTCAATTCTACTGGCCCAAGATGGGGGCCAATGTTGAGCACCATGTAAGGACTTGTAGTTGCTGCCTGTAGAGAAAAGCCCTGCCTCAGAGGGCTGCCCCCCCATCAACATTACTACCAGCACCCCAATGGAACTAGTCTGCATAACTTCTTGAGTTTAGAGCCTGATCAGTGAAACATTGGCAATGTGTTAGTGGTTATGGACCATTTGACACGGCATGCACAAGCTTTTCCCACCAAAGATCAAAAAGCATCTACCGTGGCCAAGGTGCTAGTGGAAAATTTCTTCGTCCACTATGGGGCCCCTCAACAAATTCTCTCTGATCAAGGTCGAGACTTTGAGAGTCGGCTCATCAAAGAAATGCTCTCTCTATGGGGGGTGTGAAAGTCAAGAACCACCCCTTATCACTCGCAGGGGGATCCTCAACCAGAACGCTTTAACCGCACCCTGCTAGACATGCTAGGCACCCTCCACCTAAAAGATAAGCATAAATGGAGCCAGCAGATTAGCACCTTGGTACATGCATACAATTTCATGAAGAATGATGCTACCGGGTTCTCTCCCTACTGCCTCATGTTCGAAAGAGAGGCCCGGTTGCCTGTTGATGTCTGTTTTGAGGTTTCTCCCGATGGGGTCTGAGCCGAAGATTACCTGCAATATGTACAAAAACTGAAAGCTCAATTCAACCATGCCTATCAACTGGCCCAGACAATGGCCGCCAAAAGAAATCTAGCCAACAAAGAGAGACATGATAGAAAAGTAAAGGCTCAAGAGCTTAGGCCTGGAGACCGTGTGTTGTTGCGAAATTTAGGATTGCATTGTAAACACAAAATTGCTGATCGATGGCACCATCTTCCCCATGTCGTAGTTGGAAAGTTGGATGATTTGCCAGTGTACAAAGTGCACCCAGAGAATAACTCCAAAGCTGTCAAGACCATGCAGTGTAACCACTTGCTACCTATTAGTCAAGTTATAATTGAGGCTGAACCCACTGAGATGGATTCCCCTGGACCAGTGACTCGTGCTGCTGCAAGAAAGAAACAGAGGCAGCCTGCCCCCGTGGTTGTCGATTTAAGACTTCCCCCGCAGCAGGCCCAGAATGATAGGGACTGCCAGTCTAACTCGGATGACAGTGAGTGTGATAATGCCTATTACCCCTCATATGAACTGAGTCAGTTGTTTTGTGGAAATCCTATGTTGAATTATGGGGAGGAAGCTGGCCTTCTGGACTGCCTAACACCCCGGCATCATCCTTGGAGCCAATGCTTCCTGAAGGTGAAGTGCAAAGTATCACGTCTGAGGATGCTGAGTCTTTGTGTATCGTGGAACTGTATGATTTGCCTGAAGGAGAGGCTGATGGTATGAGTCTTTCTGGTGACGTGCCAGAACTTGAAGAACACTATGAGAGTGCTTACAACCCCCCCTCCCTTCAGTGCCAGAGTGTCTTCAAAATGAGCCAAGTGTTGTAGAAACAGAGACTACAGAGCAAGAGACTGACAGTGCTCCCAGCTTGGACATTCCCCTTCATACAGAGGCACCCCTTACAAGTGATGAAAGCTCCAAGACTATTGCTGAAAGTACAGAGACTGTGGTTGTTCACCCCAGAAAGACTGGCCGAGCTGTCAAGCCAGTGGTGCGTTTCAGTTATGATGCCCCTGGGAGGCCAATGGATTTGCTTCTCAATGTAGTCCACAAAGGTGTTTATGTCTCTCAGAGCTCACTGCCCAAATTGAGCTTGACGGCTCATTCCAGGTTACTTGTTTTGCCCTCTCACCATAGTGCCCCTGCCCCATCCAGCCCCAAGTTAGCTGATAGGGAAGGGCCCCCTCTTGCATTGTTTAGAGTACAAGAAGTTACATGATTCTGTATAGTAATGTTCAATTTACCTGTGTGAAATATGCATAAGGTATTGTCAGAATGGAAATGATACAGTGCAGTACATTGAAATGTATAGTAAAGAGACAAGGTATGCCAAGTAATGAATCAGATAGTACTTGTAGAGCATGCTAATGGTATAAATGTCTTGTATATGTTGCATTTTCAATGTTATTATGGTACATACTTGATGCGGACACCAAGTTTGCCCAGGCAGGGAAGGGTGTAACCCCCCCCTACAAATGGGGGTTCCCAAAAAGTCTTCCTTGAGCTTGCCTAAATGCTCACTGCCAGGCTGGTGCCCTGCATTTTAGCAGTTTAAATGTGATTGTCAGAGCCTGTGTGGCCTCTGTGTGCTGTCTCTTTAAGAGCTGCCTGATTGCAGCTTAAATAATCTGAGAGGGAGCTTTGTTGAAAGATGTAACTATTTGCTGAAAATCATTTAGAGTGATAATGATAATGTAGCAGTGGCAGAGCTGGGGGGGCAGTCGCCCCTCCTGGCTGCCCCAGTGTGAGTAGTGGTGCCCCACCACCATCTTTATTCAATGTTTAGTGCCTATTGTGGAGCCCATGATTGACTGAATGGCTCCCCCCGGCTCCCAAATGCTCCCAAACCTGGCTTCACCACTGTAATGTAGTTTTTCTAACCTGCTTTCTTTGCAGCAAGGACTGTCTTGTTTGTCTCCACTATCTTGGTCCTGGACTGCAAATTGGACCAAACAGTACTGGTGGGACCTAAAATGTAGCCAGACTACAGGAGCTGTCTGAATTCAAAATCTGTAGGAACTGTAGTTTGGAGTTTTTTTGCACCTTTTTTGCAACTGAAGGGGGATGTCTTGCTTTGACTGACAGCCAAATCAGCCAACCAAACCTTTTGGATTTTTGGGAAATCCCACACTGCTTGCAATTTTCAGTTAACTCTGAGCTGGGAAGTGAAATGAGAGGAGCTGAAGTGATTCTGAGAGCAATCCTGAGTGGATTCACATGGGAGAACTGTGAAAAGGCTGAGTTTTTGGCTTGCATGTGTGCCTGCTGCTCCTGAGAGGGAAAGAAGAGAATTATTTTGGACTAAATCCAAGTTTATGTGACTAAAGTAAGCTACTGAAGTGGGCCAGGCTCAACCTGAAGAAGTCTGAAGATTTTGCTGAATCTGATTGGCCTGTCAGGAGTTACAGCTACCCCTAAGCTCCGGTGTGTGCAGAGACTTTGCGAATGTGACTGGGGAGCTCTTTGCCTGGTACAGTAGAATTCCCTTACATGTAAATGTGTTATGAGCTGCTAGTGGGTCATGAGTTAGTTCCCCACTGTGTGAACTGTGCTCTGCTTGCTGGAAGCTGTATCCAGCCCAAAACGGACTGCATCTGAATTTGTCTCCATGCAGTTTGGGCCTTGCTAGACTGGCCCAGCCAGGCTACCTGCTGCACAGAGAAGCCATCGATGAGAGACCTGCCTGGGGATCAGCCCCCTGCTCCATGCCTGAACAGGAATGATGCCTCTGCGACTCATGTGGGCCCTGCTTCTATGGCATTCCTGATCAACCACCTGCAGTCTCAATTTTCGTTCAGCCTGTGTCCAGTCTTGGGTATCGTGAGTGAATACCAGGGTAGCTCCCTGCAACAACAGCTTAATCTGAGTGTGTCATCCGATTGTCTTGTTGTTTCGTTTCCTTTACGACCTGAGCCCTCTGGCTCCGGATTACAAATATCGTGTACTGTGCATGTTGTGTTTTCCATCACAGGGCCCCAACCAGCTGCAACCCAGCAATGGTCCTGGCTAGCCATCTCTTCCATCTGGGTACCAGAGGTGGACTGTGCGGGGGGACTCAAAGTGTATGCATAACTGCTTGATTGATATAACCTTTAGGCTAATTAACCTGATTTTGCCCCTCCCTTGTTCAAGTCCCCTGAATAAATCAGATCTAACTTTTTCTGCATGTAATCTGACTGTAGTTCCAGTTTGTGCTCAAAGTACTGTACTGTTGCTATTTCCTGTGCATAACCTTGTTTTACAGGGGGTCCTCAGGGTCGAGCCAGAGGAACCAGCCCTAGTGGTAAGTGCAAACAATGTGGGTACTTGTGTGGTGTACCAGGGGTACTGTGAAAGTGATTATTGTATACTGTTCAGGCTCAGGACCCAAGGCAGCATGGATTCACAGTGGGAAGGTCATGCCAGACAAATCTGATAGATTTCTTTGACTGGGTGACCAAAGTAGTAGATCAGGGAGGGGCTGTGGACATGGCCTACCTAGACTTTAGCAAGGCATTTGACACAGTCCCACACAAAAGATTAATATACAAGTTAGCCAGCCTGGGAGTGGGTCCGAAGATGACAGCCTGGGTAAAGAATTGGCTGGAGAATAGGACACAAAGAGTAATAGTAAATGGAGTCCACTCTGAAGAAAGGGGGGTTACTAGTGGGGTACCGCAGGGTTCAGTATTAGGACCGGTCCTCTTCAATGTCTTTATGAGTGACATTGCAGAGGGACTGGAAGGAAAAGTACGTCTCTTTGAAGATGACACAAAGATCTGCAACAGAGTTGATGCACAAGGTGGGGTGGAAAGGATGAGAAGGGACTTGGCAAGGTTAGAGGAATGGTCAAATGTATGGCAGCTTAGATTCAATGCTAAGAAGTGCAAGGTAATGCACCTGGGAAACAAAAACCCCGGGGAAGCGTACACAATGGGGGGTGAGATACTAACAACAACAAAAATGGAAAGGGACCTGGGGGTAGTCATATCAGATGACCTAAAGGTGGGCAAGCAATGTGAGAGGGCAGCAAGGAGGGTGGAGGAATACTGGGATGTATAGGGAGAGGCATCACCAGTAGAAAACAGGAAGTTATTATCCCTCTGTACAGACAGTTGGTGAGACCCCAACTGGAGTACTGTTGCAGTTCTGGAGACCCAATCTCTGCAAGGACATAGACAGGATGGAGGCTGTCAGAGGAGGGCAACTAAAATGGTGCAGGATCTGCACGGAAGACATATGAAGAGAGACTTAAGGAGCTGAATATGTATAGCCTTGAGGAAAGGGGGAGGGGACATGGTAGAAACTTTCAAGTATCTCAAGAAATCAACAAAGTCCAAGAGGTAGCATCTTTCAAAAAGAGGTGCGCAAGAACAAGGGGGCACAATTTGAAGATAGAAGGGAGGCAGCTCAGAGGTAATTTAAGGAAGTATTTTTTCACAGAGAGGGTTGTGGATGCATCTAACGGCCTTCCAGAGGAGGTTGTGGAGTCAAAAACAGTGGTGGAATTCAAGCATGCATGGGACAGTCATAAGGCAATTCTAGGGGTTGGGGGTAGGAAGAAGTAGGCTGCTGGTTAACTAGGATCTGCAGTTTATCCATTAGGTAGGGAAATGGGCAGATTGGGTGGGCCAAGCGGTCCTTATCTGCCATCAAAATCTATGTTTCTGGGTCACGTGATAGCAGCTTAAGCTATGTCAGCGGTCCCTCAGAGCTCCGGTCCCTATCTCTTGGTTTTTTACAAATCAACGGCATTTCGCATCGGAAACTTGCTGCAAAATCAGCTTAAGGCCGAGACAACTTACCTCCGGTGTACAAGGCTGACTAGTAGATGGAGGTATATATGAAGAAGGCGCCTCCAAGGCATTCTCCTCCTGGAACGCCAGAGAAGGATAAGGCCTCAAAACGGCCTAAGCAGCAGCCTGCTAGTGCAGTCAAGATGCCTACCGCTGAAGAAGCTCTTTCCGAAGGCAGATTTCTGGCAATCATGCAGCCGCTTCAGACTGCTATAGCCTCCATCTCTGAAGACCTGCAGGAAATTAAGGGCTCAGTAGAGTCGCTGATGAAAAGGGTCGGTGATTCCGAAATTAAAATTGTCTCACTGGAAAGAAAGCAAGATAAATCTGAGCTAGAATCGGTAAATATGAAACGTAGAATGAAGAAACTTGAAGACAAATTAGAGGACCTGGAGGGGCGTAGTAGGCGGAATAATTTAATAATATTAGGAATTCCAGAGAAAGAGGAAGGGTGTGATGATTACGTTCTTGCAGAAGCTTTGTAACAAAATAGCTGGTCCTCACCGGCGGAGGAGAATACATCATAGAGCTGAGCCCACCAAGCGCTTCGCCTCCACCAGCCCAAGGTCAGCCTCCCAGGCCAATTATTTTCAAACTCTTAAACTATCTAGATAGACAACATATCTTATATAAAGTCAGAGGCATCAGTGAAGTGACTTGGGAAGGAAGGAAAATTCGCATTGCCCAGGACCTGCCACACTCGGTACGGATACGGCGACAGGAATTCCACCCTTTGGTCTCCAAGTTGGTGGCAGCTTCAAAGCCATTCAGGGTCAAATATCCCACTATCCTAAATGGTCAAAAATGAGGATAAATGGCTCTCATTTGAATCGCCCGCACAAGCCCTGCCAGAGCTTAAAAACATTTTCCCTGATCTCTTCAAGTGAATGGAAAGAGTGTATACCCTGGCTCACAAACATGTCAATGTTGTGGTTTTTTAGGTTATTTGAAAGACTGATCGATTCAGCAGAGCACATTACACAGGCAATCATTTCATGAGGAGGTTAATGCCTGGGCACAAGCATCTGTTAGTTCAGAGGGCACGGTGCTTTATCATCACGACTCCCGCTTGAGAAGAGGTATATTTCAGAACGGACCTTGAGAGATCACTCTAGTAATTGTGAGAGCAGAGTACGATAGTGCAGAACTCGAACTGTGTTGCCACTGTACCTAAATGCTACGCTGATGCTTCATAAAGTAATGTGATGCTGAGCCAGATGAATGGTGATATCTGCCTGCTAAAGTGACAACTCAACCTCAGATGAGTGTACGCTGATGTGTTGCCCAGACTCATGACTACTACGGGGAATAGACTATCCCCATTTTTGAGTTAAAGAGTCAATCATTTTATTTGGTTTTATTGGCAACCGTGACAACCGTGGAACGGCTGAGAGGTTGGACAAAAGACAGTCCAGCATAGATCCCGGCTCTGGAGCCTTGACAGTTATGCATAGCTGAGATATCTTGACAATTTAACTGGTCTAGTGAGGCGCTTCATAAAATATGACCCGAAGATATGTCTTGTACCCTGCAGAGCGCAACCCCTTCCCCTCCTTTTTTTTTTTTTTTTTAAATGTTCCTCGGTTGACGAGGGAAATGGGATCACTTATCCCAGTACAAAGTCTTAGAAGAAGTTGGGGGGTTGTACAGTGCGATGCCGGCACTGATGGACCGGTCTCTGACCATTCTTTGTTATACTGAAATATTGATTTCACAGAAATAAAGTTAATTGATATTTGTTAATAGCACTAGTGGGGCTTAGGGTATCCTAAGGGTACAGTTGTTCAATCAAACAATATTGAGGGGCTCCGGGGAGTATGACTGTGGAGCTTGGACTGCTATGATGTTAATCATGTGGAATAACTGGATTAGGGAGTGCAGTTGATTTGAACTGGGGATGTTTGTTCTGTTAGGTTGGGGGTTGTAGGTCTGTTGATTTCGAGGGAATGGTAGGGATCTTATGTGGGGGTGGGGCTTTGACTACACACTGTCAGGGGTTATTAGCCCCAGCTAAAGTCAGGTCTTGTTCCAATTTCTCAAGCAGAATCTCTGGCATCACCACGTGGGGAAGTTCTATGTATTCTGGGTATTTACGCCACTTTATACTATTATAGACTATGGGCAGTCAATACAACTTTATTAGCTGGAATGTTAAGGGAGCCAAGGATAGGGTCAAGAGGCAAATTATATTAAGGCACCTGCAACAACTGCGGGCGCAAATTGCCTTTCTACAAGAAACGCACCTGAGGAGAGAGGATATTCTCCTTTTTAAGAGAACATGGGTTGGGCAAGTTTTTGGGGCAGGGGTGTCCACAAACAAGGGAGGAGCAGTCATTCTCATAGCAAAAAATGTCCCTTTTAAATTGGCCCAGGAAATTTGGGACCCGGAGGGCCGGTATATTATTGTGCATGGTGCATTAGAATCCCATTCAGTTCTTCTTGGCTCTGTGTACGGCCCAAACTGTGACTCCCCAACCTTTTTTGTGCGGTTACTAAATATTGTGGTGTCCAACCCACCTCAGCTTACCATTCTGGGTGGGGATTGGAACTTAGTGCTCCAAACAGACCTGGATAGATCCGGCCGTGAAAGACGAGGGTTATCTCCAGCACAAAGAGCACTGAAGGATCTCATTAGAGATGCTGCTCTTGTTGATGCCTGGCGGGTCATAAATCCAGCAGTCCGGCAGTATACTTTTTTTTCTGCAGCACATAGGACGTACTCCCGAATCGACTACATTCTTATAAGTTCTTTTGCCATGTCTGGGGTGGTGCAGACAGAGATATCGGCCAGAGTCCTGTCTGATCATGCTCCTGTGAGTCTGGAATTCTGGTTAGGAGCAGGGAGTAAACGGTCTCCCCAGTGGAGGTTAAATAGCCAGATACTGAGAGATGAGGCTTCTCTGGGGCACATAGTGGATTTCATTACTACATTCCTCAACAGCAATCAGGGCTCAGTGGCTAAGTATGATTTAATTTGGGCTGCTTTAAAATGTTCCTAAGGGGAGAGCTGATAAAATGGCCTCCATGAGGGCTCGGACTCAAGAGCTCAATTGGACTCTCTTTTGGTATCCATTAAGGATTTAGAATATAGCCTATCTCGAGCCTCTACGGCAGAAAGTTGGGCCAGACTATCGGTTACAAGCCAAGTACGCTGGACTGGTATCTCAAAGAGCGGAATTAGCCCTTCTGAGGACTAAACTCAGATACCTAGAGGCAGGGGAGAGGGCAAGTAAGTTGCTCGCTATGCGTATCTGTCAATTAGATTCATCACAATTCATTACAGGAAACTATTCAGGGGGGGATGGCCAAGTATGTACCGACCCTCTGGAAATGGTGAAAGCCTTCGCTACCTATTTCCAAGGGTTATACGCTGTGGACCCAGCTCAACGGCCCACTGATGCCGACATTAGTTCCTATCTTAGCTTGGCGAACCTGCCTAAGATTACAGACGCAGAGGTGGCGTCTCTGAGTGCCTCAATTACTCTTACTGAAATACAGCAAGCCGTTCAGCAGATGCCCTTAGATAAATCCCCTGGGCCAGATGGATTGCCTAGTAATTTTTACAAAGCCTGTCATTCGGCAATTATTCCTGTTCTAAAGGAGGTATTTATGTGCTGGTATGACAACGGGGTTTCAGATCCTAGTTTCTAAGAAGCCACGATCTCTTTAATTTTAAAACAAGGGAAAGATCCTCTAAATATCGACAGTTACCGCCCCATCTCTTTATTAAATACGGATGTTAAAATCTTGGCCAAAATTCTCGCAATAGACTCTCAAAAGTTATGGGTAGCCTGGGTGAGCCGAACAAGTGGGATTATGATGGGTAGGTCATCTCAAGATCACATGAGAAAATTGCTACATCTCCTGGCAACTGCCAGGGACTCTGATACACCAGCGGTATTAGTATCGCTTGATGCCGAAAAGGCATTTGACAGGGTTTCCTGGGATTTCCTATTTGCTACCCTAACTTCATTTGGGCTGCCTAAAGAATTTCGGAGATGGGTGCGTCTTCTATATTTGTTTCCCTCGGCCAGGGTCAAGTGTAATGGGGTATTGTCCCCCTCATTCAAATTAGCCCGGGGCACAAGGCAAGGATGCCCTTTGTCCCCCTTACTTTTTAATTTATACTTAGAGCCATTATTACGCAGATTGGCAATGAACGCAGCTATAAAGGGAATTCAAGTAGGAAATGCCAGGTATGCCTGTTCGGTATATGCAGATGACATTCTATTGCATATTGAGGAACCAGATATTTCAATTCCAGCTACCCTAACTGAGGTCTAGAGTTTTTCTAAAATAACCTATTATAAATTAAATCGGGCCAAAACAAAGATACTTCCTTTAAACAGCAGAGTTAATAAGGCCGAACTTCTTCCCTTTGGCCTTTCCTGGGAAGTAAAGTCAATCACATACTTGGGAATTAAGGTTTGCAAAGCTTTGAACTTTACTATTAAAGATAATCTTGGCAATTTAGTTAATGTAATAACCGGGGATATGGAGATTGTCGGCTACTCCCCTTTTCTCTCTGAGGCAGGCTAAACATAGTTAAAATGAACGTATTACCAAGGATAATGTACCCCCTTGGTATGTTAGGGGTTTATCTACCGAAAGGATGGTTCTCTAAATTGCGAAGTGCAGTTAATCTTTTTGTATGGAACAAGAAAAGAGTTTGTAGGTCTTATTTAAAATTGACAGCCCCAAAGTTAAGAGGAGGCTTGGCCGCCCCTTCCTTCTTTCTCTTTTATGCTGCGCAGCATATAAGCAAACTAGCCCACTGGAGTAGGGAGATTGGACACCGGAATATAGACCGCTGTGGTTAGATATAGAGCAGCATTTGGCGACATCAGGGTTAAATGCTCACTGAGGCTCTTCTATATGTTTCCCATCGGCTATCCCTAAGGCCTTTAGAAGCAACCCAATAGGATGGTCACTAAAAGCCTCCCATCAGATACAAAAGTATCTCGCAGTAAGGTGGTATCACTCGTCTGACCAGCCCATTGTTGGTAATCCACACTTTAAGATCGGGGGGGGCACCGCTGTCCCCCGCTTTTTGGCCCCAACTAAATTGTGCCAGAGTTTCAAGCTGTTGGTCAAACGGGAAACCGCTCCCTTTTGATTATCTACAAAAGTCCATAGGGGCCTCGCGTAAGGAGATATTTAAATATTTGCAAATTAGTAAAGCCCTAACCTCCTTTTTCTCCCGGGTATCGCCGATAGATCCGAGTGACAGGGACCTGTCCATGCTCCTGCAAAAAGCCTCCCAACCACGCTCAGTCTCAAACCTGTACAAAACTCTTCAGGAATGGGACTTTAGATTACCATCAGGGATTTGTTATTACTGGACAAGGGAATTGAGAATTCCGGAGGACCCTAGTCTTTGGAAGAAACTCTGGCTGTCTATGTACAGATTTATAAAGCAAGACAGACTGAGATTGGTGCATTTTAACATTATGCATAATATCTATATAACTCCCGTTCAGCTATGCAAATATGGGGCATCGACAACATCACTCTGTGTAAAATGCAAGAGAGGCAACGGTACCCTGTATCACATGCTTTGGCTATGCTCTTATGTGCAGGCCTTCTGGCAGTCTATCAATAACATCATTTACCCTATCCTTGGCTTAGAAACCCTGTTTACCCCTGAAGTTTGTTTAATTAACTTTTTCCCAATGAGTACCACCAAAGCTAAGAGGGCCCATATGTCGCTCATTTCTGCAACAGCCAAATTAATAATCTTGAGACACTGCTTTGGTGACAAACATCCCACTTTGATGGAGTGGTATAAGGAGAGCATTTTGGCTTTGCAGTTAGAGGCATATAGCCTACATGCATGGTAGACCTAAGGTATATGCATCTTTGTGGGGCTCTCTGGGCACTCCTGACAGCCTGGAAGCCTCGATGGCTGAATTTGCTATAGAAGCAGTAAGCCAAGAGCTTTTGGCGTGTGTAGTCATGGGGGAAGGTGGGGGGGAGGGATGGACTTGGTTGTTTGACTTTGTTGTTTATTGTTATGATATATTGTACTGGTACTGTTGCTGGGTACTGTTTTGATTATTGTAAAACTAATAAAACTGATATAATAACAAAAAAAAAAAAATCTATGTTTCTATGTTTCAGGCCACTAGAGGGGAAAGAGGGGGGTTACAGTGTCCCGGAGGGCTGTGCCCAGGTTAGCTTGACCACTACCAACCCTGACCGCTGGGTAGAGGCACCCGTTTCAGAACTCAGGCCCCTTAACCTACTACTAGCCAAGCAGGCTTGGGATAGCGCTACCTAGGGGTTACAAAGTAATTGGCTTGAAGTTCAAGTTTATTGCAGGAATAACTCAACTGAGCAAGTTCATTCACAAGGAGGTCCTGAGAAACCTATATCGGTAACATATACAGAGAGACAATACAAGAATTCAAACAGTCCTGGTTTAAATTAATAACATTGGATACAAAATATAAAATTATATACATGACAGGAACTGAATTTTCAAAGCACATCTGCTGGTATGTAGCAGGCATGCCAAATATATAGGCCTATACAAAATATACTCCATTTTCATGACAGGAGCAGAATTTACAAAGCAAACCTTATGGTAATAAGCAGGCTAAGGAAAGTTGAGCAGACTAAATGTGCACTGAGCTCTATCAAACATAATGGGTAGATAGGGAGCTAGACAGATGGAAGAGGGGAGAAAGGAGAGGGTGAGAGGGAAAAGGAGGGAGCAAAGGGGGAAGAGCAGGAAAGACCAAGGGAAGGTGATGCAAGAGCCAAGGCTAGGACCTGGGACAGTTGCAGAGGACTTTCATTTTGCTTGCAGTTAAGGCTTTGAAGAAGGTAATAGATACAAGGCTGGTTAGTTTAACTGTCTGTACTGTACGCTGTTCCAGACTGCAGGAAGGGTATAGGAGATAGCACGCTTGCCAAAGGAGGTACGAGTCCTAAGAAGAGCTAAGTAGATAAAGTCAGTCTTCCTGAGGGAATATGAACAATGGAAGATCTGGATAAGAGAAGATATATAGCCCGGGAGATTGTTCAGCAGGATTTTAAGCATCCAGATTCCAGAGTGTACAAGGTGTCTAGTGGAAAGAGATGTCTAATCACAGTGATGAGTTCTGAAGGGAGCACTGGTGAAGAACCATAGGGCACGATGATAAAGGACATCCAGTTTGTGCAGATTGGTAATCAAGGTGGAGTTATAGATTGTCGCCATAATTGAGTAGGGGTAGGAAAGTGGCCTGAACAAGCCTTAGTCTAATATCAAGCAGGAAGAGGGACCTGTTACAGAAAAAGAAGCCTAACCTGGTTTGAGTCTGCTGGTGAGAATGTCAGTGTAAATGTTAAAGGAGAGCTTGCTGTCAAGCCAAATGCCTAAATATCTTAATTTTGAGATCACCTCGAGAGGTTCCCCTAGGGTTGTAACAATGGATGCATTAAGTGGGGATGGAATGGAGGTGGGGAAATTGTTGAGGGTGAAAAACATGGCCTTGTTTTTTTGGAATTGAAGAGGAGCTTTGAGTTCATGAGGTTTATTTCAAGCTGGAAAAAGTACTTGAAGCTCGTATCAAACTTCAGACAGTGTTGGCTTGGATGCATACAGTGCCGTATCATCTGCAAATAAGTGCAGCTTGGATTTGTTTATGTTAAAGCAGAGATTGCTGATGTAAATGGAAAAGAGAATGGGGCCTAGGATGGACCCTTTTGAGACACCCCTGGTGATGGGGAGGGAAGCTGAGAATAGACCATCAGCCTTGAGTTTCTGGAATCTACCTGAAAAGTAGCTGGTAAATCATTGTGCTGTGGAAGCAGTGGCTCCCAAGTTGAGAAGGCCAAGGATGACAAGGTTGCACTCAACGGTGTTGAATGCCTTGCTGAAGTCTAGAAAAATGGCACCTATGACCATTTTGGAATCATGAGCTGCAGTCCAATCATTAGTAACTTTAGCGAGGGCAGAGATGGTGCTGTGGTTTGGCCTAAAACCAGATTGCGCAGGACTGAGGAGGGAATAACTTTCAATGTGATGTTTCAGTTGTTTGTAGATTAACTTTTCAAAGATTTTGGATAGAGTGGGCAAGATATAGATAGGCCTATAATTATTTAGGACACATGGGTCGCCAGATTTCAATAAAGGAAGAATGTGTGCAGATTTCCAGCAGGAAGGTACTGAGGCAGTGTTGATGGAAAGATTAAAAATGTGTAGTATGGGGGCTGTTAGGTAGAAATGGCCTAATTTGAGAAAAGAGGGTTCTAACTCATCCCCACTACCACCCTTCTTGGTATCTAATTTGATGAGGTCTTCTACTTCCTTGTAAGAGATAGGCTGCAGTTGGAAGGGGTGCTCTGAAGCAGGACCTTGTGGAGAATTGCTGGCTAGGGTTGGATTGACTAGACCAGCATAAGGGGAGGTGTCAAAAACCAGCCCGATGATGGAAAAGTATGAATTGAGTTCTTCCAAGTACTACCCATGGTGTGGATCTTGGAAGGAATGGAGGGAGCGGCCTGGCAACCTTCAACAGATTTTAGAATCCTCCAGATTTTGGCTGAATTCTCATTGGCCTGTTCGAGGATAGTGATGTAGAAATTTGACTTGGCAGCACATATATGTTTAGTGCAGGCATTTCTTGCAGATCTGAAGGCCTACCAGTCAGACGGGCACTTAGCACACCTTGCACGGGTCCAGAGTTTGTCGTGGTTGGAGAGCGCAGCTTTGAGATCAGGCGTGAACCAGGGGTGGGAGAATTTACGAGCTCTAGTTTTGATGAAGGGGGCATGCTTGTTGGCTAGGTGGGTAAATTTGTCATTCAGGATACAGACTGCCTCATCTGCCATTTTGGCTAAATATAAGCTTTGCCATTTTAAATTTCTTAGGTCAACCAGGTAGCTAACAGGGCTGAACTTGCAAAAGGACCGTTTCGTAATGAGCTTGGTTGAGGAGGGACCCTTAGGGTGGGCCCTGATGCAGACTACAATCCCGTGATCACTCATGTCATTATGAAAGACCAGTGATTGCAGGATTTTATGGGGATGGTTAGTTATTATAACATCGAGGATAGAGCTGTTCGCATTGTTTACAGTGTTAGGATTTGGTGGTAAGCCAGTCCATGTTTAGATCCTGAAGAATGATAGTTTCATTAATGTTAGAGGCGATAACTGATTTTAAGGTTGTGAGAATATCTGAGCCAGCAGCAGGGGGCTTGTAGCAGCCAATAATGGTAAAGCTTTCTGTGGAAGGTATATGAAGTTTAAGGGACACAAGTTCAAATTCTTTTGACTTGGACATGCAACAGATGTCTGTAATGTTGTATTTATCTTTGGAGTAAATTGCCCCCAGATGCCCTGTCAGCCCTAGAAAGTTTATAATCTGGTGGGGCTATTTGCTGATCTGGTATGGTGCTTTTGAGCCATGACTCTGTGATGATAATAAGGTCTGGGCCAGTGTGGGTGGCCTGGGCTTGAAGCTGATCAGATTTCTTTGTCAGGCTCAGGACATTAACTAGCATAATTTTTAGGCCTGGTGCAGATGCAACGTCTGAGGGAGAGGCGAGGGGGTACTGGTAGACCACGTTTACCTCTACATTACCTGAGCACAGCAGAAGCAGCAACATTAGCATTTTTAAAAAGCACTTAATTGAAGTAAGTGCTTTCCTACTTCTAGAATGCCTACAGTGTGAAAAGGGAGACAAGGGTTTTGGGGGGGTAGAGATACAAAGGTTGCAATTGGTAGACAGTAGGGAGAGTGCTCTAATGGCCATGGGGGAGGAGAAGGAGTCAAGGTGGGCCAGCTTGGGGGAGTGAAGACTAGGGGGAGTGCAGTTTATAGGGGGAAAGAGGTACATTTCCTCGGGACGTAATGAGGCTAGGGAATGATTAGCTGGGCTGGGATGGTCCATGGGGGAACGTCTGAGGTTAAGTTGCTAGATAGGCATGGGAAGAAGACCATCAGGAGTAGTATTTGGAGCACTGTAGAAAGTGTGGTTAGGAGCGACAAAGAAGAGGATGATGGCAGCTCGGAACAGAAGCAATACGAATGTAGCCCCAGTTAGTCACAGAAGATCTAAGTTTGGGTGCAGGGATATTAAGAGTTAAGAGAATACAGGTGCTGGGGAATTAAGAGTTAACACAAGAGTACAGGTATCTGTAAAATGTCTCAGAGTCAAATTGCCAACCTTAGGCTGGGTTTGCTAGCCTTTTGCAGTAATTATCTTCTAGGGCAACAGAGAACTGCTTGAAGGTTAGGCACTTCCCTTGACCAACTTCAGAGGCTTTTCCCCTTTAATTAGCTTCAAAGGCATTTCCCCTTTAGATAGTTGGAGTGTACTTCATTAGAGAAGGAGCAGGGCAAAAGTGTATTTAATAGTGGTCAGGGCCAGGGTGGGTGGGTGTGACAAAAAAGCAAGTAAACAGTACAGTGCAATGCAGGTCTGGTTTCTAGGAGCAAGCACACAAAGCTCAGGAACTAGCAGGGATTCATGCGCCAGTTGAAGCAGCACTGAGAAAAAGTGCCAAGTTTAAAAAGAGGGTCCTGTACATACCTAGGGAATATTGGGGAGCAGGCTGGCGGCTGTGCATTTAAGGGGTATTTTCGAACCGTAGACACAGTTCGAAATTGAGGAGGTTCCTGCCCAATCAGGGTCATTTGTCCCCTGGAGAAGAAGGGGACAGAAACACAACTATTATCAAGGGGAAGAAAGGTGAGGGGTAGTAGCTAACATAGGGGACAAAGAGCAGGGAGGTTCTGGAATAAACTGGGAGTGAGTATGAAAGGGGTGGAGCAGTGGAGCACAGCAGAAATCAGCAGGGGCTGAGTTCCAGTTGTAATTAATTCAGCAAAACTTAGCACTCTAAAGGAATTAAGACTTAAGTTACACTTTCTAAGCACATAAAATTCAGCAGAGGCAGAGCTCCTGCACAGTTAGTGCCAGTAAAATTCATACTTTAAGGAAATTAAATCTTTACTTAAGTTTAAGATCTAAGCACTTTAGCACTGTACAAAAATTAAAATCTAAACTTAATTTAAATATAAAGTTCACACAACTGCAAAAAAGCAAGTTAACAGTACAGTACAGCTCTGGTTTCTAGGAGCAATTACACAAAGCTCAGGAACGAGCAGGGGTCCATGCACCAGTTGGAGCAGCACTGAGAAAAGGCGGCAAGTTTGACAGGTGGGTCCTGTCCATACCTAGGGATTGTTGGGGAGCAGGCTGGTGGCTGTGAGCTACAGGGGTTTTTGTGAACCGCAGATGCGGTTCAAAATTGAGATTCCTGCCCGATCAGGGCCATCTGTCCCCTAGGGATTGTTAGGGAGCAGGCTTATGACTGTGAACTTCAGGGGTATTTTCGAACCGCTGATGTGGTTTGTCTAGCGTGAATCCCTGATTAGCATGGCTATCTGCCAAGAATCAAACTAGTCTGACCTGGTTCTTAGGTTTGTTCAAATATGAGGAACTTTGCAGAAGTGGCATGGACCCTCTGAGTAATGTGGTGAGAGGGTCTGGCCCTGCAAAATACTGTATGTAAGGAATAAGACATGAAAGGGTGTGCATTATGGTGAAATAATCACACATCTCAAGTGCGTTGTTAGGCACGAGGTGCAGGCGAGTGCCGTGAAATGCACCTAAAAAGTACGATTATTTCAACATAATTTATGGCACACCATGGAGTATCCCACTGCTGTTATAAAATGGCATTTAAATATCTGACCTAAAATGAATGAAAATAAGAAGAAAGTGTTTAAGAGAGATACGTATTGGACCTTATATTGAAATATGCTTCCATTTTAATGCTGAATACAAAAAATAGTCCATATTCTAGTAACTGGGGGGTTAGCTAAAAACAATAAAACATAATGAAATCCAAGTGTGGCACAAATTTTTCTAAGAAAAAACATATTACCTTACATTTCACATCAATATAAGTACTGTATTTTAATGTAAATGTGTTCAAAACTTTGAACCTGTAGATTGCTTTTTTTGGGGCGTGTGATAGATTTCACCTGAAAGCACCCATATATACAGTAATTCAAATGTACTGTATGTGCTTTTATAAATTTCAGGAATGTATTTGAGCAGTTTGGGTCCACCTCTGCCTAGGTAACTGCATTTCCCCCACCTTTTCTTTTTGGTTATAAAGTATTAAGGCCTACTTTCTTCATCCTGTTTTTTCTCTCTCTTTCCCCACATTCAGCATATGGAATGTTTACTATGGGATACTGGGATGCTAAATTCAGCCCAGTTCATCTGGCAGAATGTTCCTCTCTCAACATACTGTATACACACACACACACACGCGCATGCACACACACACACCCCAATGGCCTCTAGTAAAGCCAAAGATTCAGTTATATCACTGTCAGGGCAGATAAGCAGGTAAAGATAAAAGGAGGATTTTTTTATTGTCAACAAAGAAACACTTGTAATGAAAACTATGAACAATGCTTAATGTTTCTAATTTGTTTATGTGTATAAAGAAAGTGTGATTTTTAGGGAAACATTTAATTAGTTTTGTTTTTACGGCTGTGTGGATGGAGATCCGCAGACATTATGCCATCATCATCCTCTAAGAAGAACACTATGAAAGCTCATGACCGGACCACTGTCCGGTTTGCTTCCACAGTATTTTTTTTTTTTTTTTATATTTCCTTTATTGTGCAAGTTTATGAATACACTTAAAAATATTAGATTCAATACAGTCAAGCCTTTGATAAAACCATTTTACAAAGAGTGACTTTACCAAATTAAGCCACAAATGTTAAAACATTGTTTTAAAAGCTATGTGGGCTAAACATCAGGAAATAAAAAATAAAAGAAACGTGAAGTGAGCAGGAAGTATCTAGTGGACCCTATCCAATAATTATATTAGGTTAGGACAAGAGGAAGTATCTTCGACTCAGTGCTGGTTGTGACTTATGGAATCCCCACCCTCGAAGAGCAGAGGCAGGCTCTGTCCCTCAAGTCAATGTATTTGGTCTTGTATCAGCTCCCATCTTGTCATACGTCAGTTAAATGCTTCTAATCTATTATGTAAGACATATGAGAACTGTTCATTGTGTTGTATTAAGGACCAGTGCCTTCCAGTCTGGGACCGTTGAGGGGGAAACCTGGAGCCATTTTTTGGTAATGGATTTATACACTGCGCACAGCAGCGTGGACCATAAATGTAGGATAGTTTTATCTTTTATTCCCACAGATGGGATCCCCAGCAGCCAATTAATTGCAGGGAAAGGTAGTTGTAGATTTAATATGGATGCTATATGCTGGGTGATCAAATTCCAGATAGTAGATAATTTAGGGCAATCATAAAATACATGCTTATGAGATGCTCTGGTTTCTCCACATTCCCTCCAGCATTCAGAGGATGCTCCAGGTCTTCGTAATGCTACAAACTTGGGGACAAGGAAAAACCTCACCTGAACCTTCCACACAAATTCTCTCCAGGTTGGGGATGAGGTAGTAGTCCAAGTTCCTCTCCAAACCTTTTGCCAGTCTTTAATACTGATAACCTGGGCTAGCTCTTTTTCCCAGCTTGCCTTTACAGATTCCATTGAATGAGATAATTGTTGTATCAGGGATTTATATATAATAGAGGTGGCTTTTTCACCCTGGGAGGAGTTCCAAATCTTTGTGAATGGAGTTCCATCTTCCCATAGCTGTGACCGTTACTCTCTACTTCTAATTTGTTTGGTAATATAATCTCTGATTTGACAATAATAGAGTCTATTCCTCTCCGTCCATGCATATCTTTTTTGGCCTTCTTCAAAGCTTATCACAGTGGTACCCTGCATTAGCTGCTAGGGGGCCACTAAGCCTCTCAGGGCCTAGGATCTATACCAGGGCTCCCCTAGCCCGAGTTGATATTGAGGAGTTTCCAAGAATCATTGGTATTTCCAAACCTGTTGCTGTGTAGCTTTATGTTTTGTTCCTCTTCTCCACCCTTCCAAAACAGCCACTGTGGCCTCCGGGACCGATTGCATAGCCTGTTTCAATAGAGATGGAGAGAACAAGCTTGCCTGTAATGGGAAGGCGAGTGTCTTGGCCAGGTTTATTTGTTTCCAGGCAGCCTGATGGGTATCAGTTCCCCATAATAGTGCTAGTCGCATTTGAGCAGCAGACCATTAATCAGCCAGGAAGGGGAAAGCCACCACTCCTTGGGTCTTAGGGAGATACAATTTATTTAAATGGACCCTTGGCTTTCTATGGTTCCATTGAAAAGCACTAAAATCCTTCTGCCATGAAAGAATTTCTTTAAGAGGTATACTACAGGGTACACATTGAAAAAGATAAAGGAGCCAAGGGAGAGCGTTTATTTTTAATGAGAGGGTGAGTGTGTAAAAGGAGGACGGGAAAAGACTCCAACTCCTTAGGTCTTGTTTAAGGGTACTTATCAAAGGTTCATAATTTAGGGTGTATATTGTAACTGGGGCAAATCATTTGTAATTTGAATTCCTAGGTGTTTCATAGTTTGTTTGTCCCATTTAATCGAGATCATCTTCTTAAGTTTGGGTGAGGGGTTGTACCCAATAGGGAGAGCCTCTGTTTAATTTAATATTTAAAGACTAGCCGGATAACTGGGAGAAGTCTTTAATTTCCTGAAAGAGAACTGGCATTGAGGAGTCCAGATTGGACAGGTAACTCAATAGGTCATCGGCAAACAGGGCCAATTTGTGTTCTGTACCTGCAAGTTGAACACCTGTGATATCTGGGGAACAGCGGAGGTATTGTGCCAACGGCTCTATATAGAAAGCAAAGAGTAGGGGGGAGAGGGGGCATCCCTACCTGGTCCCTCTGTACAGGGCAAAGCTTTCTGAAATGTGTCCATTAACTCTTATGAATCCTGTAGGTTTATTGTAAAATTTGAATATGGTATCTGAAAATTGGTACAGGAAACCTAAAAAGGTTAGGACCCCCCACAAAAACCTCCAGGAAACCATATCAAACGCTTTCTCTGCGTCCAACCCGAGGAGAAGTGTTGGACCTTTCTTTGATTGGGTATATTCTATAAGATATATAGTGCACCAGACATTGTCCTGGGCTTGCCTACCAGGGATAAAACCACATTGGTCCATGTGCATTTTTTGAGGGGCAAATATGACAAGGTGTTTAGCCAAAATTGAAGTAAATATTTTATAGTCTGTATTCAATACAGATATGGGCCTGTAGGATGTGCAGAGGGAGGGATCCTTACCTGGTTTTGGTATGACAGAAATTATAGGCTCATTTCAGGAGGGGGGTAGTACCTTCCCTAGTTGTTAAAAAGGAGAATACTCTGTTCAACAGTGGAGATATAGGCTTAGTGAAGGTCTTGTAAATTTCTCCCAGGAGTCCATCTGATCCCTGGCATTTTCCTGTCTTCAATCTTCCTATTTCTATTTCTATTTCTCTAATGGTTATTGGGGCTATTAATTGGTTCCACTGTTCCTCGGATAAGGTTGGCAGCCCTAGAGAGGCCAGGAATTCCCTGATTTTGTGGTTGGGGGAGGAGCCGGGGCTGCAGAATAAAAATAAGTATAGTAATCCAGAAAGGCTGTCTCAGCGACCACTCCCCTGTTCGCTGTACCTTGTCAAATAAATTCAACAAACAACTGCCAAAAACTATCACCAGCAGGGTTCTACCCAGTGGTCACCTTTCTCAACTCAAATCCCACCTCCTTTAGCAAGACGGGTCCCCTATCTTCAATGCAACCAACATAAACACTGCCCTTGACCACTTCATAAACATCTTCACTGTGGCCTGTGACACATTTGCTCCTATTAAGAAATGCAAAGTCAAATCACTCAGTAACCCTTGGCTCACAGGTAACCTTGTCAGGATGCTAAAAACAAGAGACCACCTATGGGAGCTAGCCAGAAACTCTGAAAGGCAAAACGATGTCCAAAACTACAAACGTGCCCGCAAGGACTGCACCAAAACCATCCGGCAAATGAAGTCCACCTACTGTAAGCATGCCCTCACAAACTCCTTGGGCAATGGTCGGGAATTCTGGAAGAACATAAAGGAACTCACCAGGAATCCACTCAAACCCCCCCCATCAATACTCAAAATCAACGGAACCACAATACTCAACCCAAAAACCATAGCAGATACCTTTAACAAAGCCTTTACCGACCTCAGCACTGTCCTACCCCAGGAGTACTTCAAAGATGGTGAAGCCCCTCTGTCCGCAATGAACACTACTCCCACTAGCTCACCCCACTTCTACTTCAAAGCAATCAAGGCTCACCAAGTACGCAAATATGTTACCAAAGCCCTTGGTAAATCAAGATTCAGTAATGACTCCCTCGATCTCAAAATCCTGTCTCTCACACTTGATGAAGTGCTTAGTCCTCTGACAAGAATTTTGCAACCTCTCCCTGAGCCTTAGCCAGTTCCCAGACAGACAGAAATCTGCCACTGTCATCCCAATCCATAAAAGTGGTGACAAATCTGCACACGATAACTACAGACCTATCTCCCTACTACCCCCACTCTCCAAGGCACTAGAACGCATTGTCTCGGACCAGCTCACAGAATACCTGGATATGCACAACATCCTGTGCAAGCAACAACACGGGTTCCACAAAGGTTACAGCACCTCCACAGCCCTACTTGAATTCACCGGCACAATCCACAATGCACTTGACTCCGGTGAACTACTAGGCTCAATCTATATTGACTTAACTAAAGCCTTCGACACCATCAATCACCGCCTCCTGCTTATCCAGCTTCAGAACACTGGGCTGTCAACCAACTCCATTGGCTGGTTTAAGAGCTTCCTTGAAGAACGATCTCAAACAGTAAGAATCGCTGATATACTCTCAGACCCTAGACCGGTCCACTCGGGAGTCCCCTAGGGCTCCATTCTGGGACCCCTCCTCTTCATCCTATTCTTAAACTCACTACTGGACAGTTGCCCAGAACAAATTATTCTCTACGCCGATGATGCTGTGATCCAATCCAATTACAAAATAAACTTCAGCGAGCCTTCTCCTCCATCGAATCCTGGTTCCTAAATCATAAACTGCATCTTAATCAGAAAAAAAACAAGTCTATGGACTTCTGCAGCCCCCACAACAAAAACAAACAACTCCACCTCTCCATTGCAACCAAACAAGGAGCCATCCTAGAGCAAACACAATAGTTCAAGTACCTCGACATCACCCTTGATCCCCACCTCTCATGCACTGTCCATATCAGCAATGTTGCAAAGTCTGCCAATGCCAGGTTAGGCATATTATTCCGGCACAGGAAACACCTAACCCCAGAAGCACTGTCATTGGCCATCCAAAGCTCTATCGTCAGCATCATAGATTATGGTGTTATCATATATGGGTCTGCAACTACCACTGCTCTCAAACATATCGCCACCTCCCTGAATAAGGCCTGTCATCTCATCACTGGCTCACATTGCTGTACCCACACATGTGACCTTTATTCCCAATCTGGATAGCTTCAACTGGACAAATGCATAAAATACCAAACCTGCATCACGGCCAAGAAAATTATAATGGGGCTTGCCCCACCTGGTGTCTGTGCCCTCCTTAAGCCTAGACATAGGAACGTCACTACAAGGAGATCCAGTTAGCATCTACTACATATCCCACGATGTTGCACGACCCAAGGACAAAGATCATTTGCCTATCAGGCATCCAACTGGCTCAACTCTCTTGGCAGCGACATAGTGACTGCTCCAACACTTGGCCTCTTCAAGTCCAAGCTTGTATCCTGCGATTGCCCTTCTTAGCATTTCCACCATTCCAGCTGCACATGCCCCAGCACCCAGCACTTACAATCAGTCTTTGCACCCCTAGCACCTTACCTGTCATATTACCTCGACAAGGCCCCCTGGCTGCACTGTCTCCCCCCTCGCCCACCCCCCTTATCTCCACTCTTTGCCCTGCCCCAACCACCTCCCATACCCCTTCCCCTGCACCTTCTATCCCTCGATCTCCCACCTCACTTCCCCCCTCACCTCTCTTCCCTTGTCTTGCTCATAGCTCAAGTCTTTGTACTGGTTATTACTTGTCTGTAAGTCAATGGCTATATGTTTGCAACTAAAAATGATGACTGTTGCACACGCTGACATGGAACCTTTGTAAAAGAGCCTCAGCTCAAAGGTATTGTAATCCTAAATTGAAATAAAATAAATAAATAAATAAATAAAATATTTCTAATAGTATTCTGCATTTCCCCAGTTAGGGGATTTTTAATTTTCATAACAGTGGACTTAACTCTTTGAGCCCGCAATTGGGCTGCTACTAGCCTTAGGAACCGTGGTCCCCCATCATAAAATTTATGTCATAGATACATAGACAGTGTCGGCAGATAAGGGCCTATGGCCCACCCAGTCTGCCCATTTGAGCTTGTAAGTTCAGTTTGTTTTCCTAGAAGTCTGTTGCCCCTTACCCCTGACCTCTAGAATTCCTTTATGTCTATCCCATGCATTCTTAAATCCCGTCTTAAAATGTCTTAAAAACATAATTTTTTTCTCCACTTCATAATCTAAAATATTATTAATTTCCTTCTTTAATTTACCGAGCTCACGGTTCCTGTCTTTGGATGAACTTAATATCTGGAGTTCCTCTAGTTCCCTAATTCTTTGCTCTAAGGAACTCTATAGGCTTCCCTTTGCCTTTTTTTAAATGCTGAAATTCCAATCAATTTCCCTCAGACTATTGCTTTAATGGTATCCCATACTATAGATATTAGAGTGTCCTGGGTATCAGTTTCAGAAAGGGCCTGTTTAATTGCATCCTCAACTGCTCCCCGAACCTCCTGATCCCTCAACAAGGATAAGTTTAGTCTCCAAAAAGTATTTTTCTGGATTGCTTGAGATTTAACTTTGCAGAATACCGGGGCATGGTCTGAGAGTATAAAATCCCCTGTCCCAACCCTAAATGTTCCCGTGATGCCAAGAAGAAGTCCAGGCAAGAATAAGCATTATGGGCCTGAGAGTCAAAGGAATGTCTAGGTGCAGAACCATGTATGAACCTCCACACATCCTCGTATCCTAAGTCCTGGAGCAGTTTCCAAACCTCCCAGGATACCCTAGTAGCTCGGCTGTGTGGCTAATGTAGAAATTCCCTCTGAAATATTAGTATTGAGGTCCCCACCACATATCACCTGACCCTCAGCCCATTGGGCTAGCTGTACAAAGAAGGATATGTAGATTTAAAATTCAGAAGCGTGGGGGATATAGAGTGAGTCTATTGTGTTTTTTTTGTCCATCCAGAGTGCCCTTCACCAGCACATATCTCCCCTCCTTGTCAATAATCTTATCTGTAATTCCAAATGGAACTCCCTGTCGAATCATCACCACCGTTTCCCTTCTCCTACCACCCTTTTAGGAAGAGGTCACCACATGTGAAAAAAACAAAACATTCAAATTTCTTATGCTTGGCTTGTGAAAGATGGGTTTCTTGCAGTAGCAGGATATCCGCCCCTGTACATTTTAGATATTGAAGAATTTTACTTCATTTTATGGGGTTAGTTACCCCGTGCACATTATAAGTGCACATTGTATATGTCTGTGTCATTCTTTATGTTTACTTAGATCGTTAAACTGGTTGACCCTATCTTGTCTCCCCTTCCCTATATGTGGTGACGTCCTCCCTTTTCTCCCTCTGTTGAAGGATGTTTTATTCTCTGCTCAAAGATTCCTGAAACCCAATAAACTTTCTATAACTTGTAGGAGCCAACATGGCTAAAACCAAAAGAAAGAGAAAACAGTAACAGTAAACTGAATTAAGCAATTGCTTCCAAGGTAGGAGGTTAATATAATGGATTAGCCTCTATGTCCTCTCACCAAGAGAAGAGCAAGGAGGAGTTCTAGTGCTTCCATGTATGGAAGACCTCCCCCAGAGCCACGATTTAGAAGGGCTCTGTAAATTGAAAATACCCAAGGGTACAAGTAGTCACGGGCTGCACAGATGTTATGTCATGCTCCTGTACCATGAACTACAAGCCAGAGAGAAGAAAGAAAACATTAATTAACTTAGTGCAGAAATTGGCCTGTTGCTGTGTAATTAATTCAAAGAGCAATGGTCGTTGTATTATCTCCCCCTTCTAGATCCCCCCTCCCTCGGCCTATAACAAGGCAACAGAACAACAGACCAAGGGGTATTCTGATACATAAACACAACAAAAACCCCAAACTGGCTCAGCTGTAGTTGCTTTTGATTTCAGAATCCCGCCCCCCCGATGCTCCAAAAACATGAACATTAAGAGAATTCAGACAATGTATTCATTCAATATGTGGGGCAAAGGAAGGTGTCAGTCTATTGCAATGTGCAGTAATCTCTGAAGATCCTGCCCAAATTGAAGTGTCCAGTTTCAACTTTATTTCCCTATTTAATAAATTTTAGGCTTTAAGGTAATATGTTCGAATCGACTGCTGCTTAACCCCCCCTGTCCTCCTACACAGCTCTCTGGGGATCACTTTCTTTCTGTTTTTAAAATCTGCAGAAAGAAAGATGAATTGTAGGAACTATGTACTTATCTACCCGTGGTCCTCTGGAGGCAGGAGAATGTCCAGGGAAGGCCTGTGCACAGTCGCTTGTTGAATGGGGCAGATACTTTAGAAGATCAGTGTCTTAAGTGGGCTTTTCTGTTGGTCTGGATGTTCTATCGAGCAAGTTCTGTAGTTTGTGCAGGGCCTCAGTGTGTTGCATTATTTTGGGTCCTAGGCATTTCCTTCAATGGTGCATTGCCAACTTGGTCCACTTCTCCCCTCATTTTGGTTCCGGTTCTCTGGGACATCGATTTTCCTTTCTTTCAGAGCAGCTCTTGCCTCCTCGACTGTTGAGTAAATCTTAACACCATCCTCCCAAAAGATTTGCATCCTCAAGAGATATGGAGTGTGGAATCTGATTGCCTTTTCACAGAGGATCCACAAAATTGGAAAGTAACGAAGCCTCTGCTGCTGAACCTCTTGTGGGTAATCATGGTCTAGAAATAAATGATGGGAGAGGTATTTAATCTCCTTTTTTGTCCATGCACACCTTAATATACTGTATCTTCCTTGACACTACATGAGCTGAGTTAGAAGACGAGGGAACGAGGGTGGGCTGCAGGGTCTGATAGCTTTTGATGTAGTGACCAATGGGCCTGCTCCAAGTGTAGCATGGAGGTAGCTGGCAGTTCCAACACATCTTTCAGTAGATTTTCTATAAAGGGGGCGCGACCAGGGCAGTTTCCATCCCTTCAGGAAGGCCATATAAGCGCAAATTGTTGCGTCTCGAACGACCCTCGAGATCTAGACATTTGGAAGTTCCCCTGTCTGAGCCAGAAGTGATTGGATTATCTCAATGAGCTGGGTCATATTCTATTCTGTTTTGGCTACCCTCTCCTCTGTCAGTCCCATCCGAGTCTCCATTGTGGATAACTGTTTCTGTACCATTTTAAATTCTTGCTTATTTTCCTTTCGAAGTTCCCTAATGTTTTTATGAAGGGTTTCAAATCTGGTTCTAGAGAGCTGCTTGTTATCCCCGTCAGTGTCATATTCAGCCACATGGGAGCTGGCCAGCGAAGAAGATCTATGGGGGAGGGGGTCTTCATTTAATCTAACACCATCCTTGCTCTTGTTCTTTCCTTGGATGCGATTTCTGCCTCTATTACCTGCCATAAAACTTCCTCCTGAGCTCTGCGACATTTCAATAACAAATTGATAGGTTTTAGGAGGTTTGGCTTTTTAGATCGGGTAGAGAGCACCTGAAGTTAGGCTCACAGCAGCTCCATGACATAACCAGAAGTCCTGCTTCCACAGTGTTCTGGCACAGTTTCCAGTGGTTGTGTTTATGTGGCCCTTCTGCTCCACTGGCCACATAAACACACCCACTCTGTGGGGCACTTCTTTTTCTTCCTCAACTGCGGAAGTAACGGGCGCCATGCACAAGATGGCCACTGAGTCACACTGCGCATGCATATTGTGCATGCGTAGTTCTGTGATCACTGCCATCTTGTACATGGAATACTCTGGTGGCACTTGTAAAAGCCTTGTGCATCCATATCAGCTCTGACCAGAGTTTGTTTATTTAAGGTAGTTGCATTTCAGGGCCCAGCTGAAGGTTTTTACTATGTAACAATATCAGCCACGTTTGTGATGGAAGATTCGTTCTGGTTGTAGGAGGACTGAGGGAAGGTCAGTTCTGGTTGTAGATGGACTGAGTTGCTCATTGTGTAATGTAGCTATTAACAAATCCCATCAGGTTTAGGACCAGAATAACTGTGCATTATGCCCTAAGAATGCAGTCACCTGAGTGGTTTTACCCAATTAAAGGTCTTTGATTTTTAGACCCATTTTATAAAATAGATTAATATTGCACCTGTTACATTTTGTGCTTTGAGCCCTGCTGGAATGTTTGCACCTGTTCATTTTCACAATCTGCTAGTAGAAAAGACTCCATAGCTGCCATCAGCCATGAGTGGGGAGCAGCAAAGGTCATCTCTGCCAGTCCAGATGAAATGGAGAGAGAGGATTAAAAAAAAAGTAATGTATGTATGTGATGGGAGTCTCTCTCACTCACCCACCCACCACCCATCCATCCATCCACTCACCACAGTGTTCAGCATTCACAGAGATCAAACACTGACTACAAAGAAGTTGGCAGTCTAAGTTTTTTTCCTTCTTGCCTTTGTATCTTACCACTATTATTCTTGTTACAGCTTTGACATGAAGACAGTGGCCATAGTACAGGAGAGAGAGAGAGAGAAGTAAGGAAACTAAAAAAGGAACTGTACATACTGTATGTGTTGTGAGTGTTTCTCTCTCTCACCCACCACTTGGTTTCAGTGTTCGGTGTTTCAGGGTTCTGGGAGCTAAGATGCTGAATATTTTGCTTTGTGTTTGTTGCTTGTTTTGTTTACTTTGATTTTTTATTTTATTGCATGTACAAAAGCAACAGGACATGTAAGCATCAGAGCAGCATTTCAAGAAGCATTGTCTGCAGCATTTATCTTGTCAGTGAACATTGAATTACTGTACTATGTGAACTGACTGAGCTGCACTGAGCATGTGTTTAACTTTTACTTCTAGGAGATACATAGGGGATATGTGGGGTCTGACTGTGTGATAACTCATTTATGTGGCTGAGTTGCTCCTGACCTCAAGTAGCCTCATGAGTGGTGGAGCCATGAGTGATGGTTACGAGAGGTCACTGGCAACTCAGCTACCTAAATGAGTTATCACACATTCAGACCCTGCATACAATCAGTTTATCCAATAGAGCCCTCTTGGATGATGGAGTTTTTTTTTTTTTAAATACGTTGTGTTTGTTTTATTTTTATTATTTTTTTTGAAGTATGTGTTCTGCAGCTATAACATTTTGCAGTAGTTTTTTTTTATAGGGTTTGAATGGGTTAAAGGTGTGGAATTTGGTTGTTGTGTATGGTAGCTGTGGTTTACGTGTTTCGTGATTGGTTGGTTTGGTTTGGGAAGAGTGTGCTTTGATTGGTTGGTGGGCATGGCCATCCTTGAGGCTAGTTTTTTTTATTGGATGGAGGGTGTGGTTAGTGGTTATGGCACAGTTTTGGGTCAGTCAGTGGCTGGGCGTCTAAGTAAAAGGATCTCTGGAATGGTGCGTGTATAGTTTTTGGCAGCTGCTTGCAATGGTGACCAGAGAGGAGTGCAAGGTATGGCCGAGGACCATACCTTGAGGGCAGGAAGAGGTTTAGGTGATGGAGGGTGTCAAAGGAAGAGGATCTCTGGAGCAGCGCATGTGTAGTTAGCAGTGGCGGCATGCATGGTGACTGGACAGGAGTACGAAGGATGACCGAAGACCACACATTGAGGATGGGGAGAGGTTTCGGCAGTGGAGGATGACATTTGCGGCCTGGACACGACTTCACATCAGTGGAAGTGAAGAGTGCAGGGATTGGTGGCTTTGAGGAGGTGTTTGGGCCTATGGTGCTGCTCAAGGAAACAGAGTTAGAGTGAGCTATCTTTGGTCAGAAAGAGGAGGTGTTCCACAGAGGAGTCTTTGGAGGCATCGGAGGAGTTTATCTTCAGCAGACAGAGGGTTCAGTGGTCTGATGGACATCAGTATGAATCTGTGTTTTTTGGTGCAGTGTGGTCAGAGTCCCCGGTTGGAGGTTGCTGTCTTTGGTCTTCATCTTCAACCTTTACTGTGGATTAGGACATGAAGAGTCCATTCCTTTGTGTAGATTAAGATCTGAAGAGTCACTTCTTTTTTATGAGGGATGTATTTTTTATTTTTTTATTTTAGGGCTTTATTATTTTTTTTGTTTGTGTGTTTCCGGGCCTGGTTGGATTACTTTCACAGTGAATTATGTTTTTAACATGGAAGGAGACACAGTGAAGGTAAGGTAAGAAGCATTTTAAGTATTTATTTATTTAAACACAATCAATGAGGCAAACATGCTTTCATTAACTTTTCTTGTTTTCTGGTATAAGATAGATGGCTAGTTAGATAGTTATTTTTCCTCTAGGTTGAAAATGCTAGAACAAGATATAGATAGTGTAGGTAGACAGGCTGCTTTTATTTACATGAAAAGAGGGGAGAGAGACAGAGCAAAGAGTTGTAAACATTTATTAATACCGTAACTCAGTAGAAAAACTATTTTGATAAAGGGAACAGTGACATTTTAAAATATTTCTGAAATACTATTGTAACTTTAAATGAACCTATTTAATCCAGTCATGAATCAATCTTCACTGTATTGTACTTTGGGTCATGAGTCAGTCTTTCACAGTTTTTTTTTTCCTCAGGGTTTGAGTTGTATTTTGACACCGAGGTTGCAGGTTTTCTATTGGGGTTATTGTGATGCGCTCCTAAGGTTAAGATCTGGATTGCAATGGGGAAAACGAATTTTAAGTTTCCTTCTTTTCATGGCATTTACATATTACATCTATTCCATGTAAGAAAGGATGTTTAGTTAGATGGGTGATGAGGGTTTTCTTTTATTTGGCTTGCTGCTGTGCAGAAAAAAAAAAAAGAGTAGTGATAGCTTCGGTTTTGCTACAGGGTGTGATGTGTAGATATCCATTCACTGGTTTCATTATATTTTTCATTTTTGTACCCGAGTCAGAAATGTAATTTGGATGAAACACATTTAAAATGAAATTTGTTTCTCAGTGTCTGGTCTTCAGTTCAGTCTTTGATGCCCTGTAAAAGGAATATTTCTGTTTTTTTTTTAATCCTTTAGTATCTTTTTAGATGCTATGTATGTTCAATCTGTTTTTCCTGTGATGTGGGGAGGGGAGAGAATGGCATGTTTTTATTTTATGTTGTGATTTCTAGTGCAGTTGAACAGGTTCAGGTCACACATGTGCACAGTCAAGCAGACTCCCAGGTCACACATTCGAACTGCTCGGAGCAGTTGATTTCCACATTCAAGGAGTGAAGACTTCTTTGCTTTGCAATTGTGCAGGGTGGAAAAAGTATGCTGCAAGTTGTAGAATTTATTGTTATTTGCTTACATTTATTGGAGACACTTTTTTTTGTCACAGTGTAATGCACGTTATGTCATACTATACACTTACCTTATTCTGAGACACTGTCTGACAAGATGACTTGTGTTTTTTTTCTTTTGTAGTAATCATACCCATTTCCTAATTGTAGAGAGAGAACAGGGAAAAGTTGAATGTATTTGTATGTCTAATTTTTTTTTATTACGACTGCAGTGGGTGGAACCCTGCAGCCGTTTTGGATATTAGAGAAAAGGAGCTGACTGGATACCATCTGCTCCTTTTCTTTTGAATTTAGTAGTGGAGGCGGATTCACATCCACCACACTACATTGTTCACGCTGGAACACAACACTGTCCACCATGTCAAACATGGCAACTGATGCTTTCTGTGCATGTGTGTGAGTTCCACGCATGTGCAGATAGGTCTGGTGGCCATCTTGGACACAGTGGGTTCTATCGCTGGCTGCCCACCATGTCCAATATGGCTGCCAGGACATATCGCTTGCACATGCATGGGACATTGTGCATGTGTGGTAAGCACCAGTGGCCATGTTGGACATGGTGAACAGCCAGCTGTGCTACGGAGTTGCCGAGCTGTCAGCTGCAGCCATGCTGGACCTAGCTAGACCTTTCTATGTACTGCTGTTGACAAAACCCCAAAACTGTATTGGTTATTTTGGTTTTCTTTGCATTTTAGTGACAGTTTTGCATTTCGTGGACCTGTGAAGGGTGGGGGGAGAATGGTTCACATACAATAGCAGTCTTTTTTTTTTTCAAGTGAATGAGAAGATTGCTTACCTTGTACAATGTTAAAAGTGATGTTTTTTTCCATTGATGGTCATCTTGTTGAAACAGGTATCCAATACATCTGAATAATTGGTGGCAATTGCCAATAGTGGTTGTTCTGTTCTTCTCCGGTTATTTATTTTCAGAGGTTTGGAGCGGAGGGTGGAGGAGATCTTTTTTTGCTCCAACACTTGGCAGGTCTTTTCAGACATGGGTGATGCTTGACAGGGAAAGGAATGTGCTCAATTTTTATTCCTAAGGTACCTTTCCAGACTTTGAAATGTGGACCTTAATGTTAAGGGCTCATACAGTGTACCATCTTCTTTTCTGCATTCATAAAATAGTAGCATAAATACTGGTTTAGTTTGGGGAGCGGGCATTTTGCTGAGAGGAGTTGTTATATTGAAGTTTCTCTTAGGTAATTTTCAAACATAGTCACATCTCCATGTGTTGTTCTTGCAGTATTTAAATTCTTGTCTTGCCCATGAAGTTTTCAATTTCATCAGTATCTATTATAGGTCTGCTGTTGGTACTGGGTGGTCATCTGTTCAGTTTGGTTGAGGAACATGCTGTCGATTCCTTTGGTGCTGTCCATGTGGCAGTGGAGGTGGTAGGCCCATCCAGATCTTGAAATGTGCTGTATCGTTTTCTAGTTGTGTCATTATTTGTGACATTTCCATGTCAAAGCTGGTATCTGCATCTGTCATTGACATGTTTATTTTTTTTTTTTTTTTTGTACTTTTAGTGCTATCGGCTACAAAGTTTTGAAAGCAATGTTTTCTTACAGTAGCAAGTATGAGCTGCTTTCCATTACTGGTACACTATGACAGGCACAAAAACACTGATTTATTGCTTTTAAGTTGGGGCGCCACTAGTCAGGTGGTACAGATGGTTAGGATTACATGCCAATCAGCAAAGATTTTGTTTTGTTAGAAGCTCGAAAATAGTTTGCCACTGACAGACAAGAGTAATGTAAGAACTGTATACATAAATGGCATATGATGGGAGAACTGTGTCCATAAACGTGGAGTGATGTAGTAACTGTGTGCATACATTGAATTTATGTACACAGTTACTCAGATAAATGGATTTATCACAGTCTTTAGTTCCAATCCTATTGCATAAATAGGAGATACAGTAGAAAGGAGATAATAGTGCTTAGTGCTAGCAGAGACAGTTGATAGAAAATAGTTGATTTTCGCTGTCATGTTATTTTCACGCTATTTTCCTGACCGCAAAAATAAAATGACAGCAACAATTTCCTTATACCATATAACACAAAGGTGTCTCTGCTATAGCAAATTCTGATATATCGGGGGCTGGATGGTAGTGGTCCACCATGTAAAAGGGAATACTGGACTGATTTCAAGGCCTGTGTGGCACCATGTCTGTGATTCCCAAGAAGACCTGTGGGGTAAGGAAGCAGAATTTTAAGTGTCTGTTAGGCTGTTCTGTTTCTAATTATTTCTGTTTAAAATCATTTATTTGTTAAATTTCCCAGTGTTGTTGTATGTCCTCCAGTTTGCTGTATTTCTGTAAATTCAGTATACGTTTAAAATATCTCATATTTAAAGACCAAACGCAGTGCCTTAAAAATGTACTGCTTGCCTGCCATGAGAACAACTGGGCCTCGTGTTACAACTAAATTTTTGAAATTGCAACCTCATGTGCATAAAAGCAATTTTATTTTCCTCTCATATTGGATAGTTTTACAAAAAATCCCTTAGACTTTTTCAATCCAGCCAGCGGAATCTTGGTTGATTGTTGATGCCATTTAAGCAACAACAACTTCATTGTCCTCCAGGTCCTGTCAGCTTGGTACACATAGTACATGAAACTGTGAAATGGCAAAAAAAAAAAAATCAGTCTTTGCTATCAATTTTCTGATAGTGCTTCTATTAATGGTTGTATTCTAGTAGAACAAAATGTTAAATATCTGACATGCTTCCTAAGCTGATCGCCAACCTTTTGAGCACCGTATCAAGCACCATCCCCCCAAACAAGCCTCTAATACTCTTAAAATGTATTCAAGTCCTGAGTGCAGCCACCACAGCTCCCTCCTTATTTATTCTTTTAAGACTGGTATTTACTCACCTGGTAAAGGTGATTATCCCTGCAAACTTTCTAGCACTCTTACATGTAAAGGTTGACTCTCGGAATAGTTGTTTTTGACTCCCAAGGTGGTAGCACCATTCCAGGTAACACAGCACCTCCCTGACCCCTGATGTCCGTGACCTAGGATTTGGTCAAGGCCCATCATCTGCTCCACCTGGCATCCTTCATGAGGACCATCTACCCATGTTCCCAAGTTCTGTGAGTTGGATGTATTGTTCATTCTCTGTTCAGGAAAGGAAGCAGGCAAGCTGCTTTACAGGCTCACTAGCTAGGTGGGTACAGGTGGCTGAGGTGGCCGTTCTCTGTGGGCAGGGCTTTCAATCTCCTTTAGGAGTTAAGCTGTGTTCCATCAGGTTGCTGTAAGCATGCAGAGCAGCAACAGAGGCACCTATGTGTGGGCACCTACTCAGTGGTGCACTGGTTCTATGTATGCCTTTCATTTATTGGTACAGATTGGTTGTAGCATTGGCAGGTAGAACTACTTTTGGTGGGGCCATGCTTCCAGCCATTTCAGGTTCCCTACCACATTAGGTTCATTGTCCCACTTGGGACTGTTTGTGGTACTACTGCAAAAGTCCCACTTGTGAGGAATGTATGAGCACTAGAAAGGTTGCAGGGGAATAAGGAGGGATTAACCCATGACAGGGTATGGGTTTACTAAGCATTAATCCATGCCTGGGGGGGGGGGTGGAATCACGAGGTGAAGCCAAGTGACAACCCACCCAGGGTGTGGATTAATGCTTAGTAAACCCATATCCTGAAGTGGGTTAATCCTCTATAACATGGTAAATGTCCTAGTAGAGTTTTACCTAAAGAAAAAGTAAAATAAAGCCCTGTGAACATGCAACTGTGGGTATATCAGGGATTAATCAATGGTCAGATGACCTGTTTGGATGAATCAGAAGACAGTATTTTCAGAACCAATGTTATAATGGTATTTACTCACCAGGTAAGTGTGTTTATCCCTGCCACCTTTTTAGTGCTCATAGTTCCTCCCTCTTACAGATGAACTGGGAACCTGTGTGACCATTAATTTCAGGGATTCTCCTCGGTATTTTTTGGTGGACTTAGTCCTGTTATTCCTGTATGCTTTTTTACTTTTTCTGTTCATATCATTGAATACTTTGCTCTAATTACTCACCTTTAGTAAGTGTTGTTATTAGGGAAGATTTTGATATGGCTAGTACCAGTGGTACATAGGTTTCACCACTGAGATGTGTAATTTATGATTGTCTCTGTGTTGCCACTTCATGTTTGCGAAAACAGGCAAGTTTGCTCACATTTTCTGGTGTAACATAACACTGATTTGAAATTAAATGCTTTTCTTTTCTGCATCTTCCAGCTCATGACCTTTGCAAGGCAGTCACTGTTTTGTGGGTCACTTTGTGGTGTTGCTGTTTGTTTTTTCTTCTTTTGTCCTCTCGTTTTCTCTTCTAGAGAAGTATCTCACTGTACACTGTTATGCTGCCTGGGATCTTGGACTCTGGCAGTCCAAACATTTATGATCGTGCATCAGCCAATAGGATGAATGGAGGATAACCCACTTGTGAGGAATGTATGGGCACTAGAAAGGTCACAGCGGATAATCACTCCCTTTGCTGCGGATCCACACAACTCACAAAAAGCACATTACTACCCCAGTACCTCTCCACAAATCTATAATCCCACAAAAATGTATACCTCTACCCTGCCCCTCCTTTGTAATTTTTTCCAAAACATACCTACACACGTCTCTCAGGGTTTTAACTCTACCTTGCACCACTCTTATAATCTATACTTCCTCTCCAACATACCTTCTCAAATGTATGCTTACCACTACATCCCCCGTACCTCTCAAACATTTCTGCATACATCCTTAAATCTGCCCCATCACCCATAATATGTGTACTCCTACTCTGCACCATCCCAATATTTGAACACTCACCCCTCACTGTCCTCCCAGAATTTATACACCCACTCTACCCCACCAACATTTGTACCCCATCCCCATTCACCGAAGATGTGTGCCCATCTGTACATGTCCCAAATTCACAGCATACACAGTACCTCTCCAACCCTTTGCACCCCTCCCCATGACTCCTAAAACTTGTACCTCCACTGCATAGCTTCCAGACCTGCAGTCTTCCACAAGTTTGTCCCTCCACCACCCAACGCAAAATATGTACCTCCAACCCCATTCTCTCTCTCAAAATTGTGCCAATGCTCTGTAACCTTTCAAAGTTTTACCCCTACACTCTGCAAACAATGTACCTTACCGCCACTCTCCCCAAGATTTCTATCCCTTCTCCTGTACCCCTCACAAAATTCATTCCACAATCCACACACTTTCCAAAACTTTTACCTAGTTCTATGCACAAATAGCAAATTTGCAAGATTGCCAAACATCTGCAACCCTTCTTTTCCACCCCTCACACAATTTGCACACCTATCACTATACCCTTCCACAAATTAGTACCCTTTGCCCCACAGTAGTCTAAAATTATGTATCAGACTTTTCACACACTACCCAGTACAGAGAAATTACATAAATACTGAGAGTGTGGTAGAACCTTAGCAAATGAGATAAATCAAAACAGAACTGCATTTAGGTTAGTCAGAAAATGGAAAACAGTTACATGTCCTGAAGACATTTTGGCACCAATTCTATGGTTTAGTATTGCTCCCAAAGTTTTACTGATTAGCCTGTGAAAGTTACTAGATAGTTATCTTATAATACATCTAATGCTACTTGAGGTGACAAATGAATTTTGCCATTTCATAATCAGATGTAGTGTATGCATACTAGTCTGCCAGGACCTTGAGAAAATATCATTCTTGCTTAAATGACATCACCAACCACCCAGGATTCCACCAGCTACTCTGAAAATGTCTAAGGGCCTTTATGTGAAGGATTCAAATGACAGAAGCAATAAAAACTTACGGTGACGTCATCGCCCATGCGACAGCATTGAGCTAGAGCTCTGCTAGCTCAGGCATCTAAATCCACTACAGTTGCCCCTCCAGTCTCTGAATCTTCACCAAATCAACATGGAAAGACTCCACATTTGTATGGCAGCCCAAAATCAGTTAAAATAATTTGTTATGGAGAGCCCAAAGCTGAAATGGACAAGCTGCACTACAACAAAAAACTCCCCAGACCGGAGCCTAGATACAGACATGGAAGATAGCATAACAATTACATCTGAATCTCTGGTGGCAAAGTTCAGACTGATGATTTCTACTCTGCAAAAGTTGAAGGAAGTGACCCTCCTTACTCAAGCGGATATTAAAGAACTGCAGTTAAAACCCACTAAAGTCGAGATGGGCCTCTCCAAAGCAACTGAGCAGCTCGACTATCAGAATGTTACTATGTTATACCTGCTCAAATGCAATAGAGAGATTGTGACAAAGTTAGACGATTTGGAATCTTGATCCCACAGGAATAATATACGGTTATACAGCCCCCCAGAGGGCACTGAAATGAGGGAAATGACTGAGTATTTAACATCCCTCCTCTGTGAATTGTTGAATCTCCCCGCTGATTTTCCAATAGCTTTGGAGCAAGCCCACAGAGCCTTAGCCCTGAACCACAAAATCCAGGAGACTGACTAAAGTCTGTGGTCATGAAGTTTCTAGACTATCACACAAAGATGCAGATTCTGAAGAAAGCATGGGAGAAAAAAATAATTATGTCTAGGGGATGCACTGCTGTATATAGAAAGATAGAAACACAGAAACTGAAAGCAGATAAGGACTGCTAGGCCCATCTAGTCTGCCCACATACCCTACCTTTATTTGTGGCCTCTGACTCAACTTGGTCATTGGCTTTAGCCTGTCCTTCCCATCTCTAGGGTTCCCTTATGCCTGTCCCATGCATGCTTAAATTCCCCACTGTGCTTGCTCCCACCACTCACTCTAATTGTGCCAAAGCAGTGTCTGAATTAATTCATATCTGGCTTTTGGTAGTACCTTCTTTCTTACTTGGAGAGGGGTGAGTTAATTATAAGATATTATGATTCTAGGTGACTTTAATCACCAGGGTATAGATTGGGACACTCTTCCAGACAAAACTCTATCTGAACAACATTTTGTTGAAATCTGTGTATAAAATGGACAGGATCAATTGGTACCTGTAGATGAACCAACGAGAAACAACAATACATTAGATCTAATCCTTACAAATCTGAGCAATGAGGACTCGATATAACTGTGGGGGTCACGCTAGGAAATAAATGATCACTACCTTGTCCTTTGCCAAATAGCATGTGGAAGATCTCGATCATTATCAAATACCAAAATCAAAAATTACTCAAGGGCTGATTTTGCAGGAACCAAACAAACGCTTGATAAAATTGATTGGGACTCACTACTAGTAAATAAAGCCACTGATAATGCATAGTCTACCTTTAAAAATATTTTACTTGAAATTGAGGATAAATATGTACCAGTAATGAATAAATACAACAGTGAAGGTAGGGTCTCATTATGGTAAAATCGTAAGTTAAAAAGCAGATCCAAATCAAATACAAGGCCTATGCAAAATACAAAAAAGGACAAAACTAACAAATAAAGTAAATTATTTAAGAGTACAAATAGATTTAAAAATATCTTATTAAGAAATCAAAGTCACAATTATAGATTAAAATAGCACACTATAAAATAAAAAATTATTATATTCTTATATAAATTCAAACTGTTGAAATTCTGTTAAAATGGTGGGACCAATTTTAGAAAATAATATAGTCATAGATGATGATAGAATAGTAGCTGATAAATTCAATGATTATTTCTGTTGTGTTTTCTAGCTAGCAGACACAGTTAAGAATGTGAAAGTTACTTCCGACACCCCTCCTGAACCTCCCATATCAATGAAGGAAATATGTTCAGTCCTTGCACAAATCAATAGTACATCCAGTGTAGGACCTGATAACATGAATGCAATTTTTTACATACATTTGCTTCTGAATCAGTGCATCCTCTTTCTATTTTATTCAATCATTCATTGGCAGATGGTACAGTACCATAGGACTGGTGAAGTGCCATAGTAGTACCAGTTCATAAAAATGGAAACAGGAGAGATATTATGAATTACAGGCCTATTAGCCTCACCTCTCACTGTTGCAAGCTAATGGAACGATCATCAAATCCTGAATGGAAACAGTATTTACAACATACAAATAATCTAGATAAGAACCAACATGGCTTTTGAAAAGGAAGGTCTTGCATTACAAATCTGATAGCTTTATAATAACATCAGTGATAGCCTTGACAGGGGCATTCCATTTGATGTCATCATGCTCAACTTTTCCAAGGCATTTGATAAAGTCATACATTCCAAATTAGTGGATAAACTAACAAGCCTGGGTATAAATCCCAGTATTGTTAGATGGATTAATAAAAATGAAACAAAGGCGGCTACTTCAAATGCTCACTCCGGAGCCACCACGATGTGTTCAGAAACAAAATGTGGAGCGGGCTACAACGAGTAGGTGAAAGAACCATTAAACTCGGTTCAAGTTAAAAATACAGTTTATTACAACTATAAACAAGCATTTGTCAATGCCAATGTTGCTTGCTTATATGTGCTGTTTAGGTATTTGGAAGTGAGAGGTACCGTGTCAAGAACTAAGAACTAAGACCCCCAAGACATCCTCTGTATTATTACAGCAATCATAACAGCATAGCTCAGTACTTAGCTTAGTTAGACAAATAAGCAGAACAAGTAAATTTGTATTACTATAGCAATCCTAAAAATATCCAATCATTGCTTTGTGTCCACTCCAGAGACCCTGCTGTAATATAGGACCACAGAGGACCCTGGGCGGGAGGGTGTGCAACTCTAAAGTCCCGGCAGAGCTCCATTGAGCTCGCTCCCTCTCCCTCTCTCACTCGCTAATTCTATTTCTTCTGATGCTGCAGGCTGACCTTTTGTATTGGGCTCCTGCTTGCATTGGTGCCTTTTTCTGCCCACAAAGAAATCTACAGCAGTCCCAACAGAGGTCTGTTGAGCTCGCTCACTCCCCATCTCTCACTCGCTCATTCTGTTTCTCCCAGAGCTGCAGGCTGCCCTTTTGTACAGGGCTCCTGCCTGTGTTGGCACCTTTTTTGCCCACAAAGAAATCTGCAGCAGTCCCAACAGAGGTCTGTTGAGCTCGCTCACCCCCTCTGTCACTGGGGTCATTCTGTTTCTGCTGGCGCTGCAGGCTGCCTTTGTACTGGGCTCCTGCCTGTGTTAGCACCTTTTGCTGCCCACAAAGATGTTTACAGCTGTCCCAACAGAGCTCCGTTGAGGACACTCACTCCCTCCCCCTCCCTCACTCACTCAGTGTTTCTCCCGGTGCTGCAGGCTGCCTTTTTGTACTGGGCTCCTGCCTCCATTGGTGCCATTTTCTGCCCACAAAGAAATCTGCAGCAGTCCCGACAGAGCTCCATTGTGCTTGCTCACCCTCCCCTTTGTCAGTCACTCATTCTGTTTCTCCCAGCGCTGCAGGCAGCCCTTTTGTACTGGACTCCAGCCTGTGTTGGTGCCTTTTTCTGCCCACAAAGAAATTCACAGCAGTCCCGACAGAGCTCTGCTGAGCTCACTCACTCCCTCCCCCTCCCCCTCCTCACTCGCTCAGTGTTTCTCCCGGTGCTGCAGGCTGGCCTTTTGTACTGGGCTCCTGCCTGCATTGGCACCATTTTCTGCCCACAAAGAAATCTGCAGCAGTTCCGCAGAGCTTAGTTGAGCTTGGTCACTCCCCCTCTCTCACTTGATCTTAATCTGTCCCAAACACTGATTTCCCAAAGTGACTGTGCTATTCTGCGCTGGAAGCATGAAAACTTATTTCAGCCAGGATGTGAAAAATGACAGCTGCAGTGTTCATAAGGAGGTATGAAAAAACACCAGTGTTGAAAATCTGGCGTGAAAATATTACTAATTTGTGAAGTTACAAGGGTGCGTGGAAACTACGCAACGCACGCTTGTAACACAGTCATTTAATGGACTTTGATCACAAAATTTTCAACATAGGCATTTTAGGACCTCTGTTCATGCACACTCCCGAACATTGATTTCCCACAGTGACTGCGCTATTCTGTGCTGCAAGTGCGAAAACACATTTCGGCCAGGATGTGAAAAATGACAGCTGTACTGTTCATAAGGAGGTGTGTAAAAATGCCAGTGTTGAAAATCTGGAGTTCAAATACTGCAAATTTGCGTGTTACGACGTCGTAGAACTGTGCAATGCACATTTGTAAAACAGTCATTTTTTTTATTTCTTCCACCAAATTTGCAATATAGGATTCTTGAGAGCACACCTAATGAACATGGGCACTGTTTCATTAATCAGTCCCAAAAGGTGATTCCGCACAATGACTGCAAAATCACCTTTGGGGACTGAATAACACCATGACAGTGGTTGAATTCATGAGGAGGCATCCCAATAACCCCATGTTGAAAATTTGGTGCCAGAATTCCCCAAAATACCTCAGATATGCACCAAAATTGAAAAAACCCTATTTATGCCATTATACAGCTTTCCGGCATTTCCTCAGTTTGTGGTCGGCTTTAAAGAGTGCAGATGTTCCCGGTCCACTGAAGATCACTGTGCTGGGCCCCAGAGGTAAGTATGGGGTGAGGGTGTGTGTGTGTGGAGGCAGGGCACGCAGAGGGTGGGTGTGGGTTGGGGAGGGGCAGGGAGACCGCGAGGGACCATTTTCCTTTAACAGGTTTAAAAAAAATCATTGCGGACGCTTTTTCTTTTCAGGGCATTTAACACGCTGGGGTGGGCTCCCAGCATGCCACCTGAGTGTTTTTTGGGAATCTGTAGCCGATGGGGGATTGGGCACCCCCATCAGCACATACCAAATGGAGATCAGACACAAGAGCCGAGGAGAATTGGGCACCCCCTTCGGCACAGAATGAAAGTGGGGGGGAACTTATGCCAATGAGGAGTGGGCTCCCCCATCAGCAAGGGGAAGGGAGGACTGAAGCAGACGGGGATTCGGCACCCCATCAGCAAGCCCTGCAATGAGGGGGTCACTCCCTCGTTGCAGCAGATGATGCTGCAATCATGAAGCGGCCCCTGATTGCAGCGACTAAAATGTTTCAAGGTGGTGGCACACTGGCTGAACTAGTGTCGGCAGCGTGCCATCCCATTGAGAACGTGGGCCAAGCCTCCAAAGGCAGTGGAGAATTGGCCACAACAGTGCCGCAACTCCACAACCTGCTTCTGCAGCAAGCTGCCGCAACATGTTTCTTATGCATGCGTTCAAGCAACATGAAAACAGACATATTAGCAGCAGCACCCCATTACTAAATGCTGAACATTTTCACATCTCTCTGATGCTTTCTCAAGGCGTACACCAGTAAGCACACATCCCCTTAATAAAAGTGCTTTCTTAAAGTGCCAGTGTATACATATATAACATTTCACATGTGCAAACTATAACAAGCAGGAGTCCAAAAAGAACTCCAATTAAAATACACTATCACGATAAAAAGATAAGTAACATCAGAGTTCATATATGTACAGAAATCAACTATATAATCTCACTAAAGTGAGTTCAATTAAAGAAAAGGGGAAGAGAAGGGGAAGGGGAGAAAAAAGAAAAAAGGGGAGGAGTTTAGCAAAATGGAGGAAGGGAAGGGAAAGAGGAAAGAGGGGAAGGGGAAATGGAGAAAACAAGAAAAAGAAGGAGAAAAGACATCCTCAGTGCATTCATTATTTCAGAGTACAATAGAAAGGGGAGACCCTATCTGTAAAACACAACAGACATCCAGAACCTTGCATTTTCTTCAAAAAAGGTATTAGGCTGAACATGGCATTTAAGCCCATTTCTTAATGTGCTTACAAATTATACTGCCATTTGCTCTCTGCCTTTAGCAACATGTTATTGAGGTCACCACCTCTAATGTTGAGGGATACTTTTTCTAAACCTTGGAACCTGAATTTATGTCTTACTCCTTTTGCAGTACATGGACAGCCAGTGCATTTGTTGTGTCCTTGTTTTCAATACTTCGTAAGTGCTCAGACACTCTAGTCTTAAATATCCTTTTAGTTTTTCCTACATAAAAACAATGGCAAATACAACTTGCTACATAGATCACAATACGTACTGAACAATTAATGAAATGTCTATTCTCAAAAGTTTTGCCTGTGATTGAATGTCTAAACATGATACCCAGCCATACATAGGTACAGAAGGAGCAATGTCCACACTCAAAAGTGCCACCTGCTAGAGGTGGATTTAAACTTGAAGAGTCCGAAGGTGCTGTATATAAGCTGGTAGTAACCCAATCTGCTATGTTTCTGCCTCTTCTATATAACATTCAAGGTGTTTTTTTCACTTCATTTTTCAGTTTGGGTTCCAAGGAAAGCAAGTTCCAATGTTTATTCAAAATCTCCTTTACTCTGCAAGCTTGAGGACTAAATTATTTAACAAAATGTAGAGAAGGCTGGTTACTTGAATTATTTCAATTGCTTTTCTGTAATAAAGCATTACTATTCATAACTTCAATTGAATCTTTGGCTTTTCTAACAGTGTCTACATTACAGCCTCTTGCTCCAAACCTTTCTGACATCACCACAGTACCCTTCTTATAATCATTGTCAGATGTTATATTCCTCTTGAGGTGCATACATCAGCCTTTAGGAATATTCTCCATAATATGTCTGGGATGGCAACTATCAAATTGTAACAATGCATTTCTTGCACAAGGTTTTCTGTACATCTTCGTATCCAAACCTCCTATCCCAGTATTTTAAATTAATAAATCTAGGAATACAATCTTTTGTATATTTTCATTCATAGTAAACCTCAAATTACTGTTGGTAGATTCCAAATACATCACAAACTGGGACAGTGCAGATAGGGGCTCCCTCCACACTAACAGTATATCATCAATGTAACATTTGTACGCAGACATGTGTTGTCTGATGGATAAATAATTGGTTGGCAAATAGAGTGCAGCATGTATGTGTTAATAATTCTCTTTCTACTGTCAGTGTAGTTATTAGTGGTGTCCCTCAGAATTCCATATTGGAACCAGTACTCTAACATCTATATTCAGGATATTGATTCAGACATTGCAAACTTAATTAGTAAGTTTGCAGATGATAGTACATTGGGAGGTGAGGTTGATACCTTCAATAAACACGTATCCATTATCAGTGACTCAGGTAAATTGGAAAATTGGGCAAATAAAAGTGATAAAGCTTTGAACATAGACAAATGTATAGTCCTGCATTTGGGAAAACAATCCCAATTATTCCTATATACTAAATCAAACTATGCTACAAAGTTCAAATTCCAATAAAGATCTAGGAATAATGACTAATAACTCTCTGTCACAAGTGGATCACTGTATGTCAGCTGTGAAAACTGCCACAAGTATGGTCACCTGAATTAAATGCTCTTTCATGTGTAAAACAGAACAGCTTGTTACCTCACTATACAAAAGTTACATTCTTCCAATTATGAATTATAGGTCCCAGTTTTGGTCACCATATTTGACTAGAGACATTAAACTGATGGAAGTGTAAAGGCACTGACAAGGCATATACCTACACTGAAGGATTTCCTTATTAAAATGGATTACAACAAACAGGGTTACACTCACTCGAGGCTAGGACACAAAGAGGGGATTTATTATTATTCAAAGTACTAAATAACCTTATGGATGATTTCCAAGTGAAATATAGTCATGTTAGAAGTAATTTGAGGTCTCATAATAAAGAGTTAAATATTCCAAAAGCAGTTACTGCTAAACGAGATAATTTCTACACCATTAGAGCTGCGAAGGCATGGAATAGGCTCCCTCACGTTGTAGTGGCTATCACAAACTTGGAAACATTTAAAGATACCTTGAACAACCTTTATTACTCAAAACAACTACTGGTTAAGCAATAAGCCATGAGGGGTGTGGGTTATCAGGGGATTTACCATGGCTGGAGTAAGTAAATCCTCACCAGCCATGAGTTAAATCCCCGATAACCCACACCCCCATGTGGCTTATTGCGATTATGCCATGTCCTTTTAATGTTTTGTGAAAAAATAAAGTAAAAATACAGGGTTTCCCAGTTTTTATTATTTTATTTAGTTTCTTATTGAGGCAGAAAAATTAGTTCCTTGTAGCTAGGTGGAACATAGTAATCCCCCATTGTGTGTGAGGCTTGTTTTTATTGCACCATTTCACCATGCTACATAAACACACATACTGTTTAGGAATTAATAGTAACAGTTTACCTTTGTCATGCTAATTGCCATCGTACAGTGTGTGCTTTTGTGCTGGATTTCTGGTGCGTATTGGGAACTGCTTCCGGGTTCTATGAAGCAGTAAAAAGTGACCGGTATTGCACGTCTTTTTTTATACTTTTTTATGTATATTTAAAATGGACAAGTGAAAGCAGGAGGACAATGAAGAAAGAGAACATAAAATTATGAAGAGAGTGCCAGAGACAGAGAGGGGGGAAGTGAGAGCTACAGCCAGATTGTACTAAGAGAGTGGGAATGAAGTGCAGACAGAGTGAGAGCGGAGACTAAGCGTGAGGTGACCTGCGCACAGTCTGGGCTGTTACAGGTAAATACGTTAACTCTGTTGTGCGAGTTTTTCCCACAGTACAGTTCAAATTTGTTGGGCACCTTTGAGTGCTTTGGTGAGTGGGACATGTTGGCAGCCGGAGACCGCTGCGTAGCGAGCATTTCAATATGGTGGTTCTCTGGTTTGAATTTCATGGGTTGGATGAATTTTTGAGATGGGACCGACTGGCACCTTTGCTGTGGGTATATTGTAGGATTTACCACAGCAGAAAGGTGCCAGCCAGCCAATGACAGTACAGTATTTTGTTTTTATGTTTGTGTCCATGGTATAATTTAGATTACCCACTTATGTGGGAGACATTCTTAATGGGCCTAGTGCTCTCTTATATCTTAAATATCCTAGTAACAAAAACCAAATAATGCAAAGTATGGCTACCTACTTAAATATTCATGCATAATGTAAAAGGTTTGGGAAACCCAATTAAAAGGAGTCAACTACTACAAGAATTAAATCGGCAAAAGGCTAACCTAATTTTATTACAAGAAACACAACTCACATCAGAGGAACATAAAAAGCTATTGCGCACCTGGGTAGGGTCCTTCCACCGCACCTCCAATAAGGCACATCCTGAAAGATGAGGAGTAGCTATTTTAATTCAAAAGGATACCCCAATTCAAGTAAATCAGGTGGTGTCCGACCCCCGAGGGAGGTATGTCAGCATAGAGAGCTTCTAACGAGATACCCCCCTATACATACAGTACTTAATCTTTATGCCCCAAATAAACAAAAGGATAGAAATATCTTCTTTTTTCCAACTTATTTTATCCTCTGGAGGTGGGTCAACTTCTGCATTTACCAAGCTTCATTGATCTCAGGGTCTTCGGGGTCTTGTAGCACCATGCACGCCCGCAGATCCCCTGAGTCAGTCTGGGGCATCATCCAGATCAGCTCCCATGATTTTCCTCCATTTTCTGTCTGGCTACCTGGGACCCCAGAAGCAGTGATGCATAAGTGTGGAGGCACACATGCGCACCGCAGCTCTGGACCCGATCCCTCAACCTCCCCATGACCTACGCCAGTGTGTCTCTCACCGTGTACAACTCTCCGCATCCACCAGATGTTGGCCAAGCTCCGAGAGAGCTACATCCTCCTTCTGAGGTGGAACGCTGCCAGCCAGCAGCTTCCTCACATCCTCTCCCCTCTTGCTAACCTCCCGATGACCCAGGCTTGTTCCAATCCTGGGTTGCCGGTGGTGTGAGGTGTGGCATCCAGCACCTCAACTCTGTGCCACCAGGTCAGCTAGAAATATCTTTTAAGAAATAATCTTTTTATACTGTACTACCAACATCCCCCTCCATACTTAGCACAACTGGAGGTGATTATAATATAGTCCTTCACCCTATTATGGACAAAAAGTCTCATAGACAAAGATGAAGTAGGAACAGAGGTGTTGAGCAAAAATTAAGGAAACTCATTAATGAATTTGGTCTCTTTGATGCTTGGCAACATGCAGATCCGAGGGTCTTAGATTATATTTTTTATTCAGCACCACAATGCTCTTACTTCCATATAGATATACTATTCATGTATGGAGAATGGCTGCATACTATCCAAACCTCCCATATAGGGCCAACTATGATATCAGACCATGCCCCAGTTTATCTCAGTTTCTGTACTGTTGCTGTTAGTAGGACTTCTACCTGGTGCATGAATAATTCCCTACTTAATCAGGAATTTACTCAAATGACAGAGCAGACAATTACTGAATGTTTTCGTATGAATGCCCTAAAGGACACCACTGTTTCATCCTGCTGGGATAGTATGAAGACAGCTATAGAGGGGAGATTGTCATATACAAGCAGAATAATACAGAAAATTAGAAAATTACCTTTCTGATTTAGAATCTACTTACAGGATAACTTTAGATGACTCTGTTCTCCTGATTAATGAATGCAAAAGCCCACTTCGAGCTTTTGAAGAACAGGAAATACAAGGGTAGCTTCGTTTCGCTAAACAAAAATTTAGTGAAGGGGGAGGGAGTGCGGGAGAAATTCTCACCTGGCAGATCTGCAAACAAGCAACCAACAGAACTGTTCTCAGGATTAAAACCTGAGACCCTCAAGGTAATATAACCTCCCACTCAAAAGAGATAACTAATGTGTTCATCTCATACTACAGTTAGAAGAGCGGTGACTCTCATGAACTGACATACAGGCATATCTTGGAAAAATACAGCTACCAGCTCTTACGCAGGAGCAAGAGGACTACCTAGATGCTACTATCACCACAGAGGAACACTTATTGTCCATACTAAATCTTAACACAGGCAAGGCATCTGTGATTGATGGTATTGCTGCTGAATTTTACAAGCACTTTCAAGACCACTTGATCCTAGAGTTCCAAAACGTGTGCCTGGCAGAGCTGGAGGAAAGGGGCCCCGGTTTCCTGGAGAAGAAATCAGATTTCAGTATTATTAAAACCCAATAAAGACCTGATACACTGGGAATCTTATCGGCCTATTTCTCTTCTTCTGGTAGATTTAAAATCATGACAACAGTTATGGTTAACAGGGTGCAGGGGTTGGTGGGTTCTCTAGTCAACCTGGATCAAACAGGGTTTATTAAAGGCTGAACTTTAACCAACAATATTCGTTACCTCCTTAATATCCTTTACTCTCAAAATGGGTCAGAAAAATTTCAGTTAGCAATTTCAATGGATACAGAAAAGGCATTCAACTGGGTTAACTGGGCCTTCCTCCTCTGCACTCTTGAAAATTCTGATTTCTCACCAATCTCACTACTTTATATATCCCCAGAAGCTATTGTAAAGTAAATAGGAATACCCACTAGATTTTTGCTGCAGGGGTACTTGACAGGGGTGTCCTCTCTCCCTGTTATTCTTAAGTATAGAGCCATTGGCTATGAAACAACTTAATACCGCAGCAATTTAGGGCATCAGAGTGGGTACCACTGATCAAAAAAATGAATTCTATCCTGATGATATACTGTTCTTTATAAGCAATCCTGAGACCTCTGTTCCAGTCCTGATTGATAAAGTCCACAGTTTTGGCCATCTTTTGGGCTATAAAATTAATCTTATTAAATCTGAGGCAATAGTGGTGTCTGGTACAAGCACCCCTAATTTAAATCCCAGTTTCCTTCAAATGGGCTCTCTCATAATACTTTTTGGTATTTGTGCATCAAATTACCCCAACATTGAGCCAATTATACAAGTTGAATTATTTACCTCTACTAGAAGAAGTTGCCCAGGATTTACAAACAAGGACTCTATTACCCTTATCAATTGGGGTAGAACTGAAATATTAAACATAAATGTCCTCCTCCAGCATATGTTGCTTTTCCAGATCCTCTCCATTTCTCTACTACAAGCCTTCTGGACCAAACGATAGACTAACAAAAGTATTTATTTGGCAAAAGCACAGAATAAGGGTAGGCAAGACTACCCTGACACTACATAATAGTAGTAGTATAATTCTTTATTCAGCAATTTGAATAGGATTACAATTCATTAAGCATAGCTCATTTCCAATGAGGTCCACAAAGTGCACTACAGTTACAATATAAAACAGCATAAAAGCACATTAAAAATAACAAACATTAACACAAGATATAAGCATAAGTCAAGTTAGTTTTCATCATGGGTCAGAGTATCACAGGTGTAATATTTCATCATTCACGTGACTCCAACAGAGACTATCTAAGGAGAAAGGGGTCTTGGGGTGCCCGACTTTCATTTCATTTTTGTTATTTAGTGGCTCAAGTCTCCCACCTTATCCCAATTGTTATACAAACAGTGGACTCCTGGTAGTACTCTCTGGAGAACCAGACCTCCCTGCCAGCTCCTCTGTACATCCTATCCGGATCCAACTGAACCTCCACCCTTCTTGGTAGTATTCAAAATCCGTGGCCTAAACACACTTTGAATGTACTGAGAAAATTGATCAATAACAAACATTCCAAACAAGATAGAACCCCTCACAGCTAAAATTGGCGATACAGAGTTCAGCCTCATATATAAAGACCCCAGATTCCTTGCCTGGAACCTTAGGAAACTTACCGGTATAACTAATTAATACAAATGGATGCTGTACATCACGAGCACCTCAGACAGCAATACAGGGTCCCCAATAATTATTTTTCCCCATTATTTACAGATCAGTCACTTCATCAGCCTACAGGTACCAACTTGACACAACTAGGAAGGGATAAGGCACCCTGGGAGGACTAATTGTTCTGGGCCATGTGTCTGTCTATTAAGGGCTGTTACATTTCATAAATCTATAAGCTGTTACTTCGGTGGAAAGTACATTCAGTAGACAACATATGGCAACAATGGGAGCAGGAATTTAATACACAATTTATAGATCAAACCTGGGAAAAAATCCTGTCAGAGGGCTGGAGAGTAACAGCCTCCCCAGCATGGTGCAAATACAGATAAAAATATTAATTCAATTTTTCATATGCCCACAATTACAAAACGTTTCTCATGGTCCTCCTCACTGACAACTGTTGGAGAGGCTGTCAAGGCAAAGGTGATCATTACCATATTTTTGGAGCTGTCCCCAAACTGTGTCATACTGGACCCAGATCTGTGCAGAATTAAGTAAAATATTGCTTATGGAAATTAAAGTTGAATTTAATAGTCGCATTATAGGGGTTCTGCCCACTGGAGTGGGTCATAAAAAACACCAAGATGTATTTCATGCTATGTGTTTAGTGGCCAAGGAGAGTATTACTGTTCACTAGCTTTCTGAGTTGGTACCTACAGTCCAAGAGTGGAAAACCCCTGTGGAATCCATGATCCAGGATCAGTATGGAATGGGTAACTGCTAGTATAGGACTTACTGCAGCTCAGACAAGTTTAATGAATAATGGGCCATCTGGCATGCCCACATGCTTCCAGAGGATTCAATAAAATAAACTAGCACAGACACTTAAAGCTGAACTAAATATTAAACCTACTGTATTATCCTAAAGATTTGACTTAAGATTTTTTTATGTTAGCCATTCAGATTTCCTGTAGAATCATGCCACCACACTGTTAACATGATCAACAGTATTTAGTGCAACAATTATGACTTATTATAATGAAATACGAAGGTGACAAGCAACTGTAAATTCAGCATTGCAGTTTTGTTATATTGTGGTTCTATTTATTCTGTTTTCCTCTTTAGTTCTCAGTTGACTTAATTGTATTGAATGGGTTGCTAGTTATTATCTTATTATCTGTATAAATGGTAATAATCACTGGAAATTAAGGGTTCATGGATGGCAATGCCCAACATCATCTTTGTTAATAAAACTTGTATGAACATATGAAATTGCCGGCAGAAAAAGGCCCACAGGTCTATCAAGTCTGCTCAAATGTGCAGCTCTTAGTTTCATATCACAACAGCTGCCTCACCCCCACAAAACCCCTCCCTTCCTCCTCTTTCCTGATCCTTCCCCCTTTGTGTTCTTGTCTGTACTAACCTTGCCCTTGACTCAATCCATCCTGCTTAAGCTATCCACTGTCCTTAGCGATTAACTCTTCCGGCATTGTGTTCCAAACTCACTGTGAAGTAGTGTCTCCTCATCTCCCTCCTAAACCTTCTCCCTTCCAACTTCAGACTGTGCCCCCTAATGACCCTTCCCCTCTTTAACTGGAACATTCCTCCTTCCCTGACTTTGTTTATGCCTTTCAAGTACTTAAAGGTCTCTATCATGTCCCCTCTTTCCCCTTCTCTTCCAGCAAGTACATGTTAAGCTCCTTCAACCTTTCCTCTTCCCATGATCATTTTTGTAGCCCTACACTGCACCCCCTCCAGTAATTTTCCATCCTTTTTGAGGTATGGGCACCAGTACTGTACATAGTACTCCAAGTGTGGCCTCACCAGTGATCTATACAATGGCAGGATGACCTCACCCTTTCTAGAGGTGATCCCTCTGGAAATGCAGCCCAGCATCTTATTTGCCCTTGCTGCTGCCCCTATACTATGCTGATACCTTCATGTCCCCTGTAACTATTACCTGCATGTCCTTTCCTCTTCTGAAGCTGTTACCTGCACTCCCCCAGTCAGTAGTTGTTCCTGAGATTTCTGGCTCTGAGGTGCATGACCTTGCACTTTTAGAGTTAAACCCCAACTGCCACTCCTTAGACCAGTGTTTGAGTTTAGCCAGATCGTCTCTGAGTGCCTGTATCACTTCCTTATTGTTCACTTTTGCACAAATCTTAGTGTCATCCGTGAACAGGCTGATCTTACTCTTGACCCCCTCTGCAATGTGTCCAGTAAAGACATTGAACAAAACAGGGCCCAGCACTGAACCCCAAGTTAATCCACTCATTACTGGCCTTGGCTTGGATGTCTCCCCCTTTACAACTACCCCCTGTTGACTGCCCTGCTGTCAGCTCTCCAACTACCCCACCAGCTTTCCCCAACCCCCATGTCCCTCAGCTTGCTCATTAACCTCCTGTAGCTCCGAGTTGAAAGCCTTGCTGAAGTCCAGATACAGGACATCCACAGCATCTTTCATCAACCACCCTAGTGTCTCAGACAAAGAAGTTGATCTGATTAGTTTGGCAAGATCTTCCCATGACAAACCCATGTTGTCTGTCATCCTGCAGACCATTGCTATTGAGAAAGGTTATCAATCACTCATTCAGAATGGCCTCCATCAACTTCCCCACTATGGAAGTCAAGCTCACTGATCTGTAGTTGCCCAGTTGGTCCTTGGGTCCACTCTTGTGAAGGGGCACCATGCGAGCCATCCTCCAGTCCCTGGGTACATTCCCCATCTCCAAGGAGGTATTGAACAGTTCCGCCAGAGGGCCTGCCAACACCTCCGTCAGTTCCTTCAGGACCCTTGGGTGTACACTATCTGGTCCTGGTGCCTTGTCCACCAAGGCTTTAATGCCCTTCAGAACTCTATCCTCTTGGAGGACCCCATCTGTTATCTCTGCTCCCTCTCCACCCTTGCCACTTTCTCCTTCGGTATTGGGCTATCCCTTTCTTTCATGAACACTGAGCAGAAATACTCATTGCGTGCCTTTACCTGATCTTCCCCTTGTTCTGCCCATCCCCCCTCTCTCTTGATTCTAACAATGTCATCCCTACAACTCCTATTCTCCCTTATGTATTTAAAGAATCCCTTTTCCCCCTCTCTGATCCCCTTAGCCAACTTCAGCTGCTTTGCTGCCTTGGTTGCCCTGACTGACCTGGTCACCTCCCTAGATGCCTTTGTGAACACCTCTCTATCCTCCTCACGCCCAGATTTTTAGAACTTAATGAAGGCCAATCTTTTTTCCCTCACCTTCACCTCCATTTCCTTGCTGAGCCAGCTAATTTTTTTTTTTACCTGGACTGCTTACTCTGAGAATTGGCAAACGTGTTCGTGGCCTAATTTCTGTTCAGCGTCCATCCTGAAGTTATTTTAGCTAAATACCTCTAGGATGCTGCCCATTCTGAAAAATCTGCCTTCCTGAAGTCCAACATTCTTGTCCTGGTCTTAGCCAACTCCTCCCTGTGTTAAGGAGGAACCACACTGAGCGGTGGTCACTTCCTGCTAGAGGGTCCTGTATTACCACATCCTGACTTGACCCCATTTTTAGCACCAAGTCCAATATGTTCCTCCTAGTAGGATCCATCACCCTTTGCACTAGGTAGCTGTCTTGATATCTCCAGCAGCACCTGCTCCCTAGCATGTGCTGTAATTACTGTTTGCCAGTCAACCCCAGGTAGGTAGAAGTCTCCCATTATAACTGCATTCCCTTTGCCACTGATCTTCCTGATTTGCTCCCTAGATCCCTATCCACCTTCTCACTCTGTGGAGGTGGCCTGTACCTCACCCTCATCCTGAGCTTCTTACCTTTGGAGCTTTGAAGCAATACCCATATGGCTACTGGCCTCCTCTCATCCTCTCTCTCTGGTACACAGTATCCCTCCTGACAAATAGCCACCTCCCCTTCCCTCCCAGTCCCTGCGGAACACCTTGTATCCCGGGATCGTGAGATCCCAGTCATGGTATTGGGTGGCCAAGGTCTCTGAGATGGCAGCAATATCTACCTCTCCCTCTGCCATCATTGCCTGGAACTCTGCTACCTTATTTGCTAAGCTCCTTACATTCAGGGATACTATAGTCCACCTTGTGTCCTGTCCCTCCTCTTCCTGTCTCTCCCCCTTCAACTTTTGTCTTGGTAACTTCCCCTCATTTCCTCATCCCTCTCTGGGGGCAAGGCCTTCCAGTCTCCTCTGGAAGGTGCCTCTTTCCTGCTATCCGACTCAGCCCCCCCCCTCAAGTTTAAAGCTATGTTGTTTTTAGTGTACTTCTCCTGCCCCAGTCCCAATGCCCTTGTACCCTCGATGTTGAGATGCAGCCTATCCTTGACATAAAGCCCCTTATTGTTCCATGTCTCACCCCACTCTCCTGTACACTGTATACTTGAACTTTTCAATACGAACATATGAATCTGCCAGCAGAAACAGACCTCATGGTCTATCAAATCTGTTTGAATGTAGCTAGCCCCTACATAGCAGCTTCCCCACACTCCATCCCCTCGCATTTACCCCCCTCTCATTCCCTTTTAAAACTGCTCACTGTCCTACAGGACACCACCTCCTTGGGCAGAGTGTTCCACTTAGTCACCACCCTCTCTGTGAAAAAATGTCTCATCTCTCTCCTATATCTTCCCCAATAAAGATGAAGTTACAAAAAAAAGAGGCAATAAAATAGCATTTCTACATATGAAAGTGCAATTTCTGCTGTTTATGTGCAATACATAAGGCTTGGTTACTGGTATATTAGGAAAAAGGGTTAATTTTTAAATGTATTTGCCTTTAATCTTTAATATAAATCTGTGACTACTGTATTTTTATAAGCACAGGTAATGCATTATTATTCAGAAGTCTGTGATCCACTTTTTAAGAGAACCCTACCAAAATTAACACAAAAACATTGTTTGATGCAGAGATAAGAGAGGATTCCTATAGGGATTAAGTGAGTTCCTATGACCAAAAGGCCTTTTCCTGTGTGAGCAAGCATCTGATCTTGTGCTGTGTGAGCCGGGTCTTTTGGTAGGTTTCAAAAGGAACAGCCCCAAGAGAGCTATAACAAGGCTGGTGACAGCATGAGAGGATCTTTGTACTAGATCCCTTTTTGTTACACCACTGAGGGCTTGTGGGAGGATGATGCTGATGTGTGGCACACTTAACAAAAATTACCACTCTTTCCATGGCAGCACTGCTCAAGTGTCATAAACGGCAAAGGAAATCTATCCAACAACTTTGATAAACCATACCTCATACTCCAAAATCTTAACTCAAAAGTGTTGCTCACATAAAAAAATATGAAACTGCAAAATGCATTCTAAAACCATGATTCTAAATAACAGCAGAAACATATACACACAGCACTAAACCAGTAGCAAAACTTCTACAAGCATGGCTCTGATATCTAATAAAATATTCCCGTAAGTGTCTGGAATGCAGCACTAAACAGATTACAGTCTCAAACTGTCTGCTTCTATGTCATCATCAACTACACTGCAGTGTGTGTGGGCTAGATCACATGACTGGCCAGACTCAAATCACTTGCAAAGCAAAGCCCAGGATTCCAGCTCAGTCACACAGATCACAGGGAAGGTCAAGGAAAGGTGAGGCAAGGCAATTTATTTGTTAGATACCCATTCAAGGGGGCACTGCGCCGTACAGCATAACTGCTTAAATTATTCAAATAAAATGAGCATACAATCCTAAAACAGACTAACCATTAAACATGTTACGATATACAAGGCAGCTAAAAATACACCATTAGAAGTTTAGGCAGTACTAAAAGCTAACTTGAAGAAATGAGTTTGGAGCAACCCTTTAAAACATTCCAATAATGGGGCTTCCCTAACATGAGTAGGTAACGAGTTTCACAAAACAAGCATGTCAACGCTAGAGACTCTAACTCCTGATGATATAAGGTGGTAACGTGAAACCACGAGGAGCCCTGCCTCAGAAGAACAAAGGGGGTGGACAGGAGTGTGTATAGCCTGTATTTTTCAGGTAGTCAGGGCCCAAATCGTGCAGCGCTTTGTAAATTAAACTCATCTTAAAGTTGATGTGCCACTGTACTGGCAGTCAATACAGTTCCTGCAAGATTGACATGATATGCCTGGACCATGAGGTACCTGCAATCAGCCAAGTTGCTATATTTTGCATGAGAAACATAGGGACGCACAAACCCTGCAGATAGCCTTAGGTAGAGAGAATGATCATAATCCAGTCTGGAGGTAACAAATATATTAACCAGTGTTTCCAGGTAAGAGGGCTCCTGATAGGTTCGAATTCAGGCAATGTTATACAGGTGGTAAAAGCCACTGTAGACAACAGATGACACAGGTAGCTGAAACTCAGGAATAAGTATTGAAAGCAAAGGGTCAATGAAAACCATGCAACCATAACCTACTCCCTGCAGTGCAACCACCTCCAACTAGTGAAGCGGTCCTGCTGTGACCTTATGTCAGCTACATATCTTAATTTATGCCAATGCCTAAAACTTCCCTTTTAAAGCAGCAGAGCAATGCTTTTTCTAGGACGCTAGTTTCCACAACAAGTCTTAACAATATTGGCATATCTATCAAATCTACTTTTCTCTGTACAGCAGAACTGAAGCTGCTTATTCGGGATGGCCTGGTGGCAGGCTTTTCATCCCGATTAAGCGACTGTCTATATTATCATCAGAAGTGGGCTTTTTTCAGACTGAATCTATCAGTCACTCTTATGCTATCAGTTTTACGTGAATTGGCCACCTAACTACTTTGGGATTACTGTACTATACCTCCTGGTGAGCCATCAAATCTATCAGCCACTCTTACTCTGTCAGTTTTACATGAATTGCCCACCTGACTACTACAGTCTTACTGTACCTTTTGTTAGCTTTTCGTGAATGGAATGCTACTGGTAGGTTACCTCTGATACTGTGCTGTAATAAATAAGGTAAGTGAGAGTAGCAGACCCTCCTTAAACTTGGTTTATTTTCCACTGGTCAGCAGACCCTCCAGGACTGGCACTTCAGATAGATATGCTGGATTAGTGTACCTCCTGATTTTCTATCAGCCACTCTGCTAGTTTTATGAGAACTGGACACTACCAAGTGGGAGCAGAGGCAATTGAAGCTGAAGGCAGAGGCATGACACACATAGTGGAGGGGTGTAGAGGAGGTGGGGGGTTGGGGAGAGCAACAGGAAATGGCAGCAGGAAGAAATGCAGAGTAGGGAAGGCTGGGGAAAAGAGATTCACACCTTTTAAGCATGAAAAGGTATTAACAAGGGGATGACCGTGGGGTGGGGGTGGGGTGTTTAAACAGGCACTAAAAACTTTTCTGTGGTACCAAGCTTTTGGTGATTCATTAATGAATGATATCAGTTTGATTATATTGTTTGCAGCTGAGTTGTTTGTTGATCTTGTGATTTTAATATTGTTAAGGCACCTTGGTTTTTGAAAGGTGCCATACAAATAAAATGTATTATTATTATTATTATACTAGACAGGGACATGCTTGGGCTAGATCAGGCTTGATCATCCTAACTAAGCAGCTGGGAGCAGTCGAAGTGTCCCATTTAAGCAGTTCTAGCTTACAAAGGGTAACATAGCTACTTAATAGCTTTCTGGTGGGATTTCTCAATAAAGTGGATGTCCCGATTATCTGCAGCCTGATTAAATGACTTGTACTGTACCTCCTATGCTGCATACCACCTTTTCTCATCTCAGTGCTGTTACCACATCTACAGTGCTTTCCTAAGGCAAATGTGGTGGCCATCTTTTTTTTTAAAGAAAAAAACAAAATTAAAACATTTATAAATTACTCAAATTATGATGATAAATAATTTGATCTACTGGGACTTGAACCCATGCCCCCTAAATACTGTCCAGGTGCTCTGACCACTGAGTTAGAGGCTCACATGGTTGGACTGAACCTTCTTGGACACAGCCAGGTCCAACCATGTAAGCTTATAGCTCAGTGGTTAGAGCACTGGGATGGTATTTTAGGAGCTTGGGTTCAATTTCCAGTAGGTCACATCATTTCTCTCACACTACAATTTATGATCTAAATTGCTTAGTAGTGGCTACAAACACATCTACATCTTCACTGGTCTGTTGCCCCCGGATACTGCACTTTGTACTATCCCCAACTGGTGACTTACTCACTACGCCTCCCCCCCCAACAACTATCACTACCCATCCTCCCACTATCCTCCTTTCTGTCTACCTCCCACCTCTATTCGCCCCTTCCCCTCTCCTCTTCTTGACAAAGTTAGCCAGTAGCCCTGGTTTCCTGCACCATTTCACTCTTTCCTCTCTCTCACTTTTCACAATTGTCTTAACTTTGATTTCTCCTCATAGTTCCCAAACTTCACCTGTATATTTTACTTAAATATACACTACTGTCATTTTTAGTACCTTGTTGTCAGTTATTACTATTGTTAGCTCATACCTGCACACTGTATTGTTGTACTTTCAGTAGAATATGTCTGTCTTACCCTGACATGGAACCTGTGTAAATGAGCTTGTAGCTCATAGGTTGTAATCTGAGATTCAATGAACAAATAATTATCATCTTGATTGTTCCTAGTTGCAGGACTTACAATACCAGAGAAAATAAGTGTGTCTGGGAAGAGTCCGTTCCAACCATATGAGCCTATAGATCAGTGGTCAGAGCACAGAGATGATATTCTGGGGGCCTGGGCTCAATTCTCAGTAGATCACATATTATTTCTTTCTGACTACAATTTGTGATCTCAATTGCTTAGCAGTGGCTAATACTGCACCAGAAACATCTAATTGTTATCTTGATTGTTCCGAGTTACAGGATTTGCAGTGCCAGGGAAAGCAAGTGTGTCCAGGAAGAGTCCGGTCCAACCATGTGAGCCTACAGCTCTGTGGTTAGAGCACTGGAATGGTATTCTGGGATCTTGGGTTCAATTCCCAATAGGTCACATTATTTCTTTCTCATTACAATTTGTTATGTAAATTGTTTACCAGTGGTTAATACTGCACCAAAAACATTTAACTGTCATCTCAGATTTTAATGAAAATAGAACATTTTACCACCACATAATACTGGAAGATGCCTGGAACCGTTTATAGTGAAACAAGGTAGGGGCAATTTTTTTGTTTTGTCCAGTTTTGTTGCACTGCTGTTTTTAGGATATAAACCCAAATTACAACCCTACTGCTCTTCTAAACAACTAACATTAGTAAACATTTTATAAGTAGAATAAGGTGGGTCCATGAGGAGGATTTGGCTTGTCAATGTACCTCCTGGTGGTTAAAAAAATACACCCTTTGGACTCAGGATTCTAACCCACCAGTTGGTACATTAACATACAATAATCCCCCCTCTGTTATGCCTCATTCCTTAAATAATTGACCACAGAATTCCTGAGTGATCACATAGCCATTGCAGTCCCTTTCCAAAAGGTTTGCAGATGAATTTAGTAACTGTCCAATGCACCACTGGAAGTTCTGGTGGGAATGAAGATTCAAACATTTTTTGATCAGTGCACATAGTCTTCAACAGTTTTTCCCACCATGGCTGTCCCCATAATGGTAGCCCAAATACATCCATTGACCAAAGGTCTTGTCAGATCAGTTCAAGCTAAAGTAAAATACAAGCCATTTATTTTACCTAATTATACATACTTATAATATACAGTAATAAATCAGCAGCTCACCTGAGGTAGAGGCAGTTATATTTGCATGCGAACATGAAGGGAAAATTCCAGCAAGGTGACTCACCCTACATGAAACCTTTTTCTTTTCTTTTAAACAGTGCAACACAGAAAATATATGTTTTTTAACATTAACTATCCCAATGAAGTTCCATGAAAGTCCCTTCATGGAAACTGATGGCCTGGAGTGAAATTAAAGAAATCAGTCCCATTCATGGGTACAGGGTTCACAACAAATAGCCATGACACTCCTTTGTCACCAGATAAATGCTGTTGTCAGTATTAGGCTTAGACACTTCTTCCATTTGATAATACCGCCCTGATAACACAGACCAGCTCACTGTTATCATGGTATGTATACAGGACAGCACCCTATCTGATGCTCCACCCCAGTAGCCAAGCTTTAGCAAACTAATCCACTTTCATGTTGAATCTGAGAGTGACTAGTGTATGAAAGGGTAAACTTCAGGACTGTATTGTGATAGCTCATTCCTGCACCAGCCATCATAGTGCTCCTCCACTGCTAAGTCTGTCATCCACTCCAGAACATATAGATAATTCAGGCCCAAAATTCAAAATACCTTGCTGGACACATCCTTGTCAGCCTAACATTGCTTCCTCAGCACCATGTGGTATGGGAGACCACTGTATTCTCCTCCTGACACTAGTACCAATGCCCATTCAGAGACATCTTGAGCCAGAACCTCAGTTTTTACTCTGTTGGGTGAATCCATACCCTGCAAACCAGAGGCACAGCTCCTACTGCTGTGCCCATAGCTCAGCCAGAGGGCTCCCTCTCTGGTCATCCATGTCCATCTCTGTAAGAAAATGTTATGTCCATTACCTCAGGGATGGAAACTCATCCTCATCATTGAGTGTGATCCCTTGTGGTAAATGGGAGATTCACCCTGCATGTGCTAAACAACTGATATTAGAGTGGTCTTCTTGCCCTGCCTTCTAGAACCAAGCTCCCGCCTCTCACTGAACATCCTCTAGGATGTCCACTGAAACTGCTGTGGGAGCACTTTGTGTGTCCATTGCATCACTTACCCTCTCTGCTTCAACCCCAGGAAAAGGTGCTTGGGGCATGGCAGTAGGAACCCCTTTAGCCAACTTCACCTGAGGGGTTACCTCTAGTTCAGCTTCTTCATAGGCATGGTGTAGTAGTAGTAGTAGTAGTAGTAGTAGCAGTAGTGTCATCTTACATTGCTCTTGACTCACATCGAGGAAGCAACTTGGCAGATTAGCACTGAGAATGCTACTCTAAGGCAGGTTATTTCCATCATAAATTTATTGAACAATGAACTCAGGAGGCTGCATAGAGGTGTTGAACAAAAAGGAGACAAATCTAGTGTATCTCTTATGGACCAATTGATTCAGCAATTTCAAAACTGCAGAAGTCTTCACAATCTCATGACAGGCAAAAATGTTCTTCTTTCGGCTCTTTTGACCCTCGATTTAAGTTGCAACAGCTGCTTCCTTCAGATCTCAGTAACTCTTACCTTGAATACAAAAATGGTAGTCTGTTAATGTGCCGACAGAATATTGCCACCGGAATGTTGTTGGGACACTTGTTTTTTTTTACCATTGGGCACTGTTGCCAATCTCCGGGTTGCCCTTCTTGCCATCAGGGTGTGACCTGGAGTTTGTTATTTAAATATATGGGTGGTGCGGAGGCAAAGCCCACCACAATCACTGTCACTCCAACTGCCAGATGGTAGATTGTCGGAGCTCTGTGTCTGGTGTCAGCCAAGTGCTGGTGACATAATTTACGCTGACAACTTGGTTGTCGCTGCAGCTTGGGTGAACCTACAAAAACATGCTGATTTCAGCAATTGCACAGGAAAAGGAAGGAATTGTAGTTGACAATGCAAGTGAATCACGTGATGTGGATGCTGTATCTGATGATGCATCATCTGTTGGTGCTGACAGCAATAATTTCCACTTATTGCCACCATGTACTCTTTCATCAACATTGGTAGTCCTGCACAAAGTCCTCTTTCACAGCCCTTGAAAATAGAATGTCATTTTGAAAAGCACACAGATAACTCTTACACTTTTTGGTCAAAACTCATGAAATTGATAATTCAGATGTGTATTTCATGGAACCGCCATCTTTGTCTTTGTCTGATATTGTGGATGCCTAGTTGAGAATCACTTAATATTACTAATGACCCTTTTGAGTACTAGCCGGAAAAGGATAAGATCTGGCCTGCACTATCTACCTTTGCTACAAGGCTTCTTAGTTGCCCTCCCACTAGTGTTTACTGTGAACTTATATTTAGCAGGGCTGAGTGCCCTGACAGCACCTGGGAAATGCATTAATACCCCATAACCCCATGCCCATTGCAAAAAAACTTTGTTAATGCACTAGTCAAGGCTGTAGCCACATAAGTAGGGAAATGTGGCATTAAGATTTCCAACCCTAACACCCCACCTCCACCCTGCTGGCAGCAACAGGTGTGGGGTGTGTGCCTTGGGGTTGTCAACCCTAGTACTCACCCCATTCCATGAGTAAATACAAACATACAAAATTGCCAGCAGAAACAGACCTCATTGTCTATCAAGTCTGCCCGAGTGTGCAGCTAGCCCCTCATCTTGTAGCTGCCCCTCCCACCCCCTTCCAAGGATCCCTTACCCTTACCCTGTCCCAACCCCTCCTGAAACTGCCCACCATCTTACATGACACTATCTTCTCTGGAAAGGTGTTCCATTTGTCCACCACTCTTTCTGTGAAAAATGTGTCCTCATCTTCCTCTTGAATCTTCCCCTCCTTCAATCTCAGTCCATGCCCTCTTGTGTCCCTCCCCTCTCTTCTGGAAAATCCCTTCTGTGTTGGTCTTGTTTATCCCTTCAGATACTTAAAGGTCTCAATCATATCTCCCCATCCCTCCTCTCCTCCAGTGAATACATATTCAGCTCTCCCAGTCTCTCCTCGTAGGGCTTGCTCTCCAATCCCTGGATCATCTTTGTGGCTCTTCATTGCACCCTTTCAACAATCTGATGTCCTTTTCAGGAATGAGCACCAGTACTGCATGCAGTACTCAGGTGGGCCTGACCAATGACCTATACTGGGGCAGGATAACCTTCCTCCTTCTGGAGGAGATCCCTCTCACAATATACCCCAGCATTTTGTTGGCTTTTGCTGCTGCCTTTCTTCACTTAGCAGAGTTGTTCATACTCCCCAGAATGATCACCCCTAGGTCCTTCTCCTCTGTGGAGTTCCCCAATTGTACCTCATTCAAGTGGTAATCTCTCCCCTGGTTCCTGGCTCGAAGTGCAGAGTCTTGCACTTCATGGCATTGAACCCCAACTGCCATGTTTCCGCCCACTCCTGCAGCTTAGTTGGGTCCTCCTGCAACCCTTCCATCCCTCCATGTCATCAACCACCACTCCCATCTTGGTATCATCTGTGAACAGACTGATCTTGCTTTAGATCCCATGTGAGATGTTTGCAATAGAAAATCCCCAAACCGTGCCAGTCCAGTGCCGATCCCTGTGGTACTCCACTCATCACTGCTCTCAGTGATGAGAAGTCCCACCACTACCCTTTGCTGCCTTCCTTTTATCCAGATTATGATCCATTTCACCATTTCTGGTCCCGCCCACACATATTCCAGTTTCATCCCCAACCTCCCATGCAGCACTGAATCAAAGGTCTTGCTGAAGTCCAAATACAGGACATCCACTGCATGGCCCTTATCCAGTTCCCATGTCACACAATCATAGTACTCTACAAGGTTTGCCTGGCAGGATCTTCCCACCATAAATCCATGCTGTTGACCATCCTGGAGACCATTTTCCTCCAAGAAGCACACTAGCCTCTCTTTTAGTATGGTCTCCATGAGCTTTCCTACAATCAATGTGAGACTCACTGGCCTATAGTTTCCTGGTTTATCCTTTGGGACACTTTTGTGGATGGGCACCACATGGGCCATTGTCCAGCCCTGTGGTACACATCCCATGTCCAGGGAGGTATTGAACAGGTCAACCAGGGGCCCCACCAGGACCTCTGCCAACTCCCTTAGTACACTAGGGTGAGTGCTATCAGGTCCAGGTGCTTTGTCCACCCTTGATACCCTCAACCCATCTAGTACCTTGCTTTTTGTAATCCCTACATCTGTCATTCCTCCCCCACTCAGCCCCTGCTCACCTGGGGTATCTTCCCTTCTCCTGCATGAATACAGAGCAGAAGTATTCTTTTAGTGCCTCTGCCTCCTCCTCCCCTTTCTCCACCCACCCCCGTCCTTCTTAATCTTCACCAGCTGATCATTGCTCTTTCTTCCCTCTCTCTGATGTAGCAGAAGAGGTCTTTTTCTCCACTTTTCATTCCCTGCACCAGTCTCAGCTCCCTGGATGCCTTGATCACCCTGACCAGTCTGATAACCTCCCTGGACTTCCCCATGTACGTATCCTTATCTTCTCCCCTCCCCTAGTTCCTGTATTTTCAAAACACTGCCCTATTGGCCTTCACCCCTTCCGTAACCTCCTGTGTCAGCCATCTGGGTTTCTTTGCCCTTACCTTCTTGCTTTTCTTTCTAGTGCTATAAATAAGCTGAGATGGGTGCAGTATATGAGAACTGTATGAGCATTAGGGTTGACAACCACAAGGTACATCCCCCACTCCTTATG